>BSBK01000206.1:827500-1442500 GCA_027943335.1 Chamaecyparis obtusa
ATATATGTGCTCATGTGATCTACGTAGGTCAGCCATCAACATCTCCTCTCTTTCTCTACATAACCTCATCTCTTGCTAGACATAAGCAAAGATATTGGCATGCCTACCAGGATCTCTGTGACCAATGGGGAACTCTCTCTCACTGGATGGTAGTCAGTAGGACATACATGTATCCTTTAGGACCTCAGATACAAAGCTCCTCCACTCCACTATGATAGCTGTAGAATTAAAATATATTTATCTTTTAGTCCTTTTTCTTCACATATTAAGTTAAATATTCAAATCAAATACATATTTTATACCTGGATCTCCCTCCTGGGTATCATTGAAGGGTCTAGATGGTAGGGGCATGGAGTGACTACTCTCTCCACACTCGCTATGTCTAGGTCTCAAAGGTGGTGTCTCTGTATCGGTGCGTGGAGGTCATCATGATCTTAGTGGTGATGCATGAACAACATGCACATCCATAGCGGTACTATCAGCTGGGGGCATCTTGTCTTCTCTTTCCTCTATTCTCTCCTCCTCCATGGGATCTCCCATGAATATGGGCTCCTCCTCATCTTTGTGATCCTCCTCCTCCTCTGGTATACTACTATCTTGGTGTGTCCTCTCTAAAAGGCCTAGATCACATGTGGTATAGTCATTAGGGAAGATGGGGTGGGTTCCCTTCATACTCTAGTATTTGATGTAGTCCTTGTTGGTGCCTAAATAGGCCACATCGGGGGCTACCTTTGTATCCTCTCTACTCGACATCTCTCCTAAACTCTACAAATGGTAAGAATGAGTAGGTATGTGCTCTCTTCCCTTATTTATAGATCAAAATTAGGGTTTTTATTAGGGTTTTTGTTAGGGTTTATTTATGTTAAATTCAAATTTCCCTTCATATGCTTTTAGATAGACATTCACTCTTTTCATCATAACTTGAGTTCTGTAGCTCTATTTTCAGTGTAGCCCATGGTGTTGGAATCATGATTTAGATACCTAACTCTTTAAATCATTTTAGGAAGGCTAGGAATCATTCTAACTCATTTAAGAAAAGGTCTTTTTCAACAAATTGCATATCTAGTGTATAGGGCTATCCTTATCACCCTGTTTCACCCTTCAAAAGTAAAAAGATGAAATAGGGGGGCATAAGGGGCTCTATGCACTTCTCAATTTCATTTTAGTAAGTCCTAGGTGATTTATGAATTTCCATTAACCTTGTGTACTGCAAGTTGCAGGTACTAACATTTTTTTGCAGGATCTCTACATTGAGGACTTGGTTATATCCTTTTTATTTATTATGATGTTTTCTTACTTTAGCTTGCATATTCACGTAGTGTTATATCTAAGATAAAGTGGGGGATAAATGTATCATCTTAAAATGGAAGCACTTCCATCTTGGTAGGTTTAGCACCCTCATTTATTGCATTTTCATGATAGATTTGCATTTAGGATGCATCTACACTTGATTCTTCATTTCTAGGTGAAATTAGGGTTAGGATCATGAGGATTCTCCTTGATTTCCTTCTTTGTGGCTCTATTTTATAGGTAGGACCTATGTACTAGTCCTCCTAGCCTTCATCACATTTCTTCTAGGCCTCTGTGCCCTTTTCTAGCATTCTGTTATGTTTTCCCATCATTCTAAGTCTTTGGCCGACCTAGAAACTTCACTAAAACTCTAAGTTGACTGGCCTGAAACCCTAGGTCAGGGTTGAGGTCAACCTTGACATAGGTTAGGGTTGAGGTCGACCTTGACCTTTGTCAGGTTTTGGTTCCCGCTTTCAACTTTGGATCATAGCAAGGCCTTAAATTAAAAATGGACCTCCGGATCCAAATGCAAAAGGGTTTTTAGTCAAAATTCATTTAATACATTTTCTCCTTAGTTGGATATTGCGATTGGACCATAATTCAAGGTGAAATTTGAATTAGGGGCCCTTACATTTCCCTAGGAACCTTGCCTTGAAATCTCTATATAAGCACTCTCTTTTGCCTTCATTTGGATAAGTTATGAGGAGATGACATAATGATGAGATGATGATGCAAGATTGCAAGAGGATGATATAGGAGAACAAGATATAATGATTCCTTGATGCAAGCAAGCATTTTGTGGACAAGTTATCATGGACATCATTTGGAGCAAGAAAGATTCCATCTTCCTTGATCTACCATTTTCAACATTCAAGCATTCTAAAGATACAATCATGGGGTAGCAACTACAAATTGTGAGTTTGCTAGGAGTACTTTAGCCTTGGGGGCTTGGTATTCTTTCTTTATCATAATTAAATCTATGCATTTCTCTCTCATTTCAATTCATGCTAGGGTTTCAATCTAGATGATTAGATCTTGGCATTGCACATTCAAATCTCTTCCTACGAGCAACACACACACATATTCTATTACATCCAGCTATTCGTGTAGGTGGAAATAACCAAAACGGGGGTTTGACTAAGGCAAAAACCTATATAGCCACCTCAAAACACCATTTTTAGATATCTACAGTCATTGTTTCAGGATTTGCAGAGCAAATTTGGATACCCTTTTCGAAAAACTTTCGGGATTCACAAACAAAATTTCTGCCGGAGTAGTGCAGGTCAAGGTTGACATAAAGGGGCACAATTGTGCCACCGTATTTAGGTCAAGGTTGACCTGGCTCAGAAAAGAAAAATATTTCTAGGTTTTCTCCATCTTTGTGTTTCTGTTCCAGATCTGGTTGCAAAATTTCCAGAAACATGATACAGGCACCAGAAAATAGGTATTTCCAAATCTGCTATGTTATGAGGTATGTATTTCATTTTATCTAATTTCATTATTATTTGCAAGCATTTCCAGATTTATATTTCTCATCATTAGAATTTCATGTATGTTTTAAATATTGGTTTAGGGTCTCTTTTATGTGCAAACCCCCATTGTTCTAAATCCTATCCATATTTTACACCCAAACACTATGTTGTTATTATGCATTTGAGATAGTTGTTATAGGTTCAAGCAACTTCTTGATTGCATGTCATACAATGAACAACATTGTTTTCAATAGTAAAAGAGATAGATATGGTGTCATAGTAAACAAGACAAGTGAGTTAAAATATAGTGAAGAAATCATTTGAAATTTTTATTTTGTCGTACACCTATATGTTACACACAAGTAAAGAAACTTATTGGAGTTGGATGCATATAACTATTTTATAATGAAAACATGGTCCATAGATAAAAGAAATATTGTTTCTCTGTCAACATAAGTGAGATGAGAAAAAAAACTCAAATATGTAAGAAAATAAATACCATGAGATGTCGAATAAATGTGTTTTTAAAGACAATCTAGGATTGTTGTGTTGGTCAATTGATTGATATATGTTAGCAAACAAGTGTGAAGGGCGTGATCTTCCATAATAATTAATCTTATGATATTTTTTAACAATAGAATTGATAAGTTCTTGTTTATTACTATAGTGTCATAAAATTGCACCTTGTGCAATTTAGCATTATATGATGCTCCTACCTTAGCCAAAAAATAATTCCACATAAGCCTCCACATTCCTCTATCTCTCTTTTAATTTATCTCCAAGATTCTTGACCATGCAGCCTAGTTGACACGAGATGCATATGCACCACAAAGATGTCCATGTGGCACAAACTCATCCCACAAACTTGGAAACATGTAGTGAGTCATTGAGACATTGTAACTGTCACCCCTACAATGTAATGCCTCTTACCATTGTGTGTGTGAATTTTGTACCTGATCTGTAGACACAACACTTCAGTAAAACATTAGAGGTTAGCTATAATCAAAATCGTGCAAAATTGAAATCTAATTTAACCAAGCAATTTACTACCTTCTAGTAGGTGCGAGATTAATGTTCTTAGATTGCTATCGAGATCAGTGACCTAGACGACACCTAAACGAAGGATTTGAATGCAATTGATCTAGATATGAATTGAATGCAATTAATCTATATTTTTGAATTTTCTATGCAATAAGAATGATAAAAACTGATATGAATCTATGCTAATATGGAAATTGATATGCTAAAATGATCTAACAATGATATGAAAAAGAATCTAAATGAATGTAAAAAAAAACAACAAATTGATCTCACAATAGCCTTGATTCGCAATAAGCTTTGATTCTCCAAATTCCAATTCTTCAAAATAGTTGTGCAATTCGTAGATGACTTTGGCAAAGTAAGCTTGCAAAATTATGAGATGATTTGAGATGAGCTGAAGCCTTGATTTTATAGAAATCCAGGGCTTTGGAGGTGCATGGGAAAAAAAGCCATAAATCACTCAAATAACTCAAGTTGATTTTTGAGTTATTTTTAAATAAAGGATAATTAACTCACAAAAACATGCAAAAGCTAAGTTTTAACTCAAAATAGAGTTTAACTTTAATTGATAATTGATAGTTGTCTGCTTTTATGATTGTGCATGTTTTATTTATGAATTAATTTAATAATAAAGTGATTTATTTCCAACTTAACTGCTTTTAAAAATAAAACAATTGATTTATGGGTTAATCAATTATTTAATCAAACTTTTATTAAAAATTATATTATTAAATAATGACAACTTGCTTTAATTAATTAAATAAGAATTTAATCAATTATTCATATGATATTAGATTTATTGTCAAAATTAAATAATACAATTAATAATAGATAGAATTAAATTTAATTACACAATTAAGTGGCAAGATATTAAATCTAATTAATTAAATATGAAACTATTCAATTAATCAAACTTAGGATAAATGTGATTTATTGCCAAATAATCATTAAATTAAAGATAATTAAGATAATTAGGAATATTGCTAGGAATATTCCCCGATGCAGAATTTAAGATAATCAATTATGATTCGATGATGTTTAGATGTGCCTTAGATTAGGACTTTGATGTTGATTTCGTTCGAATTGAAGATGTAGGAGATTAATGAACTTATAGCCCATTTTTGAGGTATTACATTTTGCCCCTCTTTGAATTAATGTGCGAAGCGCAGTGGTTCAAAGACAGTCTGTGTTTAATAGAGATATGAAACTGATTCAAAATTGATAATTGATATGAGACAGAAGCTGATTGATATTGATTTGATATGGAGATAATAGGTCCTGAATGACCAAAGATAATGTTCACTATAACAGCAAATGAACCTATGATTGTGAAAAAGTGTCAAAACGCCTGATTCCAAACCTTAGGATTGCAAAGAAGTGAGTGACCCGTTCTAGACTCGATTGTCTTAGCAGAACTAGCAGGTATCACATCCGAACCCTTCAGTTGCTGAAGAACCAAGGAAAGAACACTATGATCCGATGGTTGCAAAAATTGATACAGTTTACAAGATTAGGAGAATACCAAATTGATATGGATCGACGAATCTGATATGCCCCAAGTGATGATAGATTTGCCACAAGCGATGAGGTCTTTTTTGGTGAATCAATAACTAGATGTGGTTGTTGTTTTGATTATTGAGGAAAGATATGATTTTCATAAAGATATGTGTGTGTGAATTTTGTACCTGATTTGTAGACACAACACTTCAGTAAAACATTAGAGGTTAGCTATAATCAAAATCGTGCAAAATTGAAATCTAATTTAACCAAGCGATTTACTGCCTTCTAGTAGGTGTGAGATTAATGTTCAAAGTAGTTGTGCAATTCGTAGATGACTTTGGCAAAGTAAGCTTGCAAAATGATGAAATCCCGTGGATGCAAATTTGAGAGATGATTGAGAGATGAAATCTAATTTAACCAAGTGATTTATTGTTAGAATCTTCATTCTCATATCATATCATTTCTAGATTAGCATTGCATATCATTTAGCATAGATTCATATCATTGTTAGATCAATTTTCATATTAGCATAGATTTCATATCAGTTTTCATCATTATTATTGCATAGAAAATACCAAAAATATAGATTAATTGCATTCATATTTCATATCAGTTTGGCATTCAAATCCTTCATTTAGGTGTCATCTAGGTCACTGATCTCGATAACAATCTGAGAACATTAATCTCGCACCTACTAGAAGGCAGTAAATCGCTTGGTTAGATAGTTTTCAATTTTGCATGATTTTGATTATAGCTAACCTCTAATGTTTTACTAAAGTGTTGTGTCTACAGATCAGGATAATCAATTAGGATTCGATGATGTTTAGATGTGCCTTAGATTAGGACTTTGATGTTGATTTTGTTCGAATTGAAGATGTAGGAGATTAATGAACTTATAGCCCATTTTTGGGGTATTACAACCATCACCTAGCAACGTCAAGAATCATTCTACCAAATTATAACTCCATCTTTTTTCTTTATTTGGTCTTCTTCCAAACACTTTGGATCTCCTTGATAGTTAGGAACTTACTCTACAATTTAGTCATACATTATTGAGCTTCTTCTTGCATTTGGAAAACTTCCATACAACATTTTTTATCTTGACAATATTGCAACACTATCACCTTCATCATCTCGCCTTCATTCCATAGAGTGTTGGATATTGCTAATGCATTGGGGAGATGGTTGATATATTTAATATGTTTATTCACTATGTTGAGTGATGTTGGAGTTGCTGCTTTGTCATTAGTGTTTTGTCACTGATGTCAACATATATTTTTGTGAAGAGAACATGTTGGTTATTATTAGAGTAATAAAGTGTTTGCTTATTAATTAAATCATGTTTGATTTAATTACTAAGTCACTTATTATCTCTTTCTACTTAAGCTAAAATTTAGGCATATAATAATTAATTACTTTATTAATTATTATTGTGCAACCTAGGTTTTACCTTTTTAGGTTTTCAAATCTCTTTTTATAAGGATTGATCTCCTTTGTTTTTATAACTTTGTGATAACAAATGGCATAACATATTATTCATTATTGAATTGCAACTTTTGTTTTTGAACATCAAGAATGATTTCTCCTCTCTCATGGATCAATGTGTTTAGGCCTCCATAGCTTCTTGCTTCTTCTCTCTCTTTCTGTGATAGGTGTTTGCATCCAAGTGTTCTTGGGAGTTGTGGGTTGTTTTCTCATCAACTCCAATATGGTTTCTAAGCTTCAGATCTGTTTGCCCCTATCCTCTTCCTGAGAGATTTGGCCGTGTTCGTCAAAGCTAAGTTTTTCAGAGGGTTTTCTTTCAGATCTAGAGGGACCTCTTTTTCTGGTCATATTGGCTTCAAACGGACCTTATGGTTGCTTTCATAGCATCCAAGAACCCCCAAATCCATATAAAATTTGTCCAATTTGGACAAAGTTGGAATCTGTCGCAAATTTTTTTTGCAATTGGCCCCAACACGGATCTTGAGGCCATCACTAATTTTTGGAGCATTTTTGGCCCAAACGGACCTCACGGTTGCATCTGTGGTGCCCAAAAACCCCTATTTCCATATAAGGTACCTCCAATTTGGACAACTTTGTAATTTGGGGCATTATTTTGGTACCAGACATCTGGCATGCTTCTCGAGGCAATGCGTGCAATTTTTCAAATAAATTTTTTTTTTGGTATGGCCGGCGACAGTCATTTAGCCATCAAATTTAATCTCATGATGGCAACAACTTCAACTCCTGGTCATATGGCGACCAGGGGCCCAGTTTTTTAGCCCCTGAGTGAATTTTGGCTGCAACGGCCATTTGGCTGTCAAATTTAAGCCCGTCAATCATTGACGTCAGCATGCATCAGCAAGTTCTTGACACCACTTTGGGCCCTCCGGAGCACTCGATAGTGTTTTGCTCATAACTTGAGCATACGGTGTTGAAATTGGGAAAACAAGATATTATCGGAAAGCTGGTTTCAAGCTCTATCTAGATCTAGAGGTTTGAATTTATGATTTTTTATTTTTGATAGTGAGTTTTACTATCAAAGCCAGATGTTTAGTTTTGCACTCCGGGAGCTCTATCTTAAGCATCCAGACTCCGTTTTAGGCAAATGATATATCATTGGAAAGATTTTTTTGAGAGCTTTCCTATACTATGAGTTTTATTTCCAGAATCTTCTCTAGGTACATTTTATTTAGATTTTTGCATTTTTGCAATCTGGTGGATATCTTAGATGTTTCAGGTCATGGGATCTTTTCCTTTTGAGGGATAGCTCATCTTAGGTTGTTATTTTATTTTAGAAGCCTTCTATCTTCTTTGAGCAACACATACTTCACTTTTGTAGCATTATTTTATGCACACGCACTGAGATAAAGTGTCATTCTATTGCATATTTGGGATTTTGCACATGTTCCTACTCTATGTACTTGCACTCCGTTATAAAGTGTCAGGGGGGTTTGATGTTTGCCTTTGTTTTCCATCTAATTTTTTCATGTGAGCATTCCTCCAACGACATTAGCCTCAAGTATCTTTATTTGTGTTTGTACTCTCTTTGCACCTTCGATGTTCTTGGTATCATGCAGTTCATATTGGATGATCTTTTCAATGTACATGTCATACTCCCTTGTCGGCATTATGGGGGGGGGGGGGGGGGGGGGGGTTTCTATTGTTGGTTCTACTACTTCCTTGGTTTAATAGTGTGAGCTATGTATTTAGTATTTGATTATATGTACTAGGTGGATGCAGTGGCTAGGTACCTATGTATTCTATTGAGATGGATCATTTACCATATGGACACTCTTTATTTTCTATTTTTGGACGTACTCTTCCAGTCTTGATTGATCAACTCTTCAGGCTTTTGGTGTTTTTATGCCATCTGTATTTTTGAGTTCAGGTGTTTGCCTTTGTTTGCCTCCTGATTCAAGTAGTGTCATTTGAGGTCACTCATACAAATTATAATATTTTGTATCTTTGACTTCAGGTGTTTGCCTTTGTTTGCCTCCTAATTTGAGTAGTGTCATTTGAGGGCACTCATGCAGATTACAGTCTTCTCTACCTGGTCATATTTTAGTGGAGGATCTTTGGGTCATCAGTTACTTCTTGACAAAGTTTTTTTCTTCTTGATTTAGTGATGTTGTACATGTTCATCATTGTTCCTATTTTCTGGAACATTCCTAGTTTTGGAGGCTTCTTCAGTCCTTCAGACTAGTCTTTGTCTCTTTTTGGAGTAGAGTTTTTCCCATGTGGTTTTATCTATTTATCTGCTTTGTAGAGACTCATTTTTGTACTTAGGTACTTGATCATGCCTTATGTTTCTGGGACCCATTTGCTTTCAGTAGTTCTTTCTAGGTTTTTAGCTTCTCCCAAAGTTCATCTTAAGTGGGGGTGTTAGAATAATAAAGTGTTTTCTTATTAATTAAATCATGTTTGATTTAATTACTAAGTCACTTATTATCTCTTTCTACTTAAGCTAAACTTTAGGTATATAATAATTAATTACTTTATTAATTATTATTGTGTAACCTAGGTTTTACCTTTTTAGGTTTTCAGATCTCCTTTTATAAGGATTGATCTCCTTTGTTTTTATAACTTTGTGATAACAGATGGCATAACAAATTATTCATTATTGAACTGCAACTTTTGTTTTTCCACATCAAGAATGATTTCTCCTCTCTCATGGATCAATGTGTTCAGGCCTCCATAGCTTCTTGCTTCTTCTCTCTCTTTTTGTGGCAGGTGTTCTTGGGAGATGTGGGTTGTTTACTCATCAACTCCAATAGTTATTGTAGTGTACGGATAATGTATGGATGTTTCAGAGCATGCGAAGTCAGATGAGAGTACAAGAAGACATTGTGATCTTATATCCAAGATCACATCATGTAATGTTGTATATTGGATGAGTTATAGATGTTTTGGTGAAGGCTGGTTACTAGACAATGAAAATGAAAGTTGACAGAGTGAGTCTCTATTTTTTTGGTATATCTTATAGAAGGTATGGATTCAGTGTAAGCGAGCTTGGAGGATAACAGATAGGGTACTAAAGAATGTTCGTTGGTCAATGCAAGGTATGGAAAGTAGGATGATGTCAGCTGTGGCGTGTGATCTGGAGAAGACTTATTTGGGAGCCAACTTCAGAGATGTAGCGTGCATTTTGGTTGGTGAATGTAAATTAAGGATGTCAGTCCTTAATTATTGTAATGTAATCATTTTATACTTGTTTTAGATACCATGTGTATCTTACCAAGGGTTTTAATTTTTTTTTATATATAGAAAACCCTAATCGATCGACCTGATCATGTAGAATGTAATAGGGTATATATGTAAGATCTTTTCTTTGGAAAAGGCATGGATGGGATGTATGTAATGTGAAAGAGGATTGTGGAAGCTACGAGCTTGTACCTACTAGATGTAGAGAAGAGAATTGTATGTACTTCATTGGAACTGATCAAGAAAAGATAGTTGTTTTCAGGCAGTTCACAAGGATTGTGTATTTCCTCATATACACTTGTGTTGTGAATAGTGTGTTCTGAAAGTGGACTTAACCTTCTTTGGGCAGTTAGCCTAGGTAGTGAGCCTACCCTTTTCTTTGACTCCTAACAGGGTCTGTCCTCTAACAAGGACTGTGTACTGTAATGCTTTAATCACCTCCTAACATGGATATATCTTCTAACAAGGATACTATACTCTTAGTACATCATTTGTTGGTGCTAATTCTCACTGGGGTTTTTACCTTTAACAGGGTTTCCCCGACACCACAATATTATGTTATTGTGTTGGCATTTATTGTGTTCATTGGATTTGATATTGCTATTATTCAAAGTTTAAAGTTTAATATTATGTCATACAACTGATTCACCCCCCCTCTCAGTTGTATTGTGTACTGTTATTCCTAACAATTGGTATCAAAGGTTTTGGTCCTTAGAGAGAAAGCTTAACAACTTGAGGTGATCTTGGAGATGACATTCTATAGGAAGGATAGTCTGAAATTTGATCCTGAAACCTTTGACAGTTGGAAGAACAAGATGTGAACTCAGTTTCTATGTTTGGGCATCAACTACTAGATGATTAGAAAGAATCAAGTGGCTATGAAGGTTGAGGATGAAATGGAAAAGGCTAATGATGATGAAAAGAATGTATTTTCATATAACATGGTCACAAGGGAAGCATTGATCAGCACACTCTCTAAAGGAGAATTTAATGAGGTTAAAAATCTGGATTTGGCACAAAATATTTGAGAAAGATTAGAAGCACTATATGAAGGAGATAAGTATACCAAGCAAGAAAAGTTATAGAACTAGAAAACAAAGATGGAGAAGCTACAAATGAAGGATGATGAAAGCATTAGGGCTTATGTTCAAAGGGTTACTGAGGTTGTGGTTGGAATCAAAAATTGTGGAGGCACTTATGATGAATAAGAAGTCATTGTGAAGATCCTTAGGTCTTTGACACTTGCTTACAAGACTAAGGCTCTAACTATACAAGAAACTATACCTTTGACTTTGAACTTTAGTAGAGAGATGTTGATTACAAAGCTAACTACCTTTGAAGCTGCTGAAATGGGAGATTCTGTACCTAAAGTTGAATCTGCATTTAAAGCATCTGCACACATGAAGATAATGTCTGCACTTCCGAGAACCAATAGTGAGAACCTAAAATAAGAGCTTGGTGAATATGCCAAGGAATGGGAACATATATTGGCAGAGGAAAGAAAGATGGATGAACATGTTGCACTAATTGCTAGAAGAGAAAAGAGAGGTAAGGGTAAATTTGAAGGAAAATTACCTATGAAATATTTTTCTTTCAATAAGGTAGGTAATTTTGCATCTAGATTTCCTACAAGAGTTCCTAAGCACAAGCCTAAGTTTTTCAAGTCTAAGTATTCAAAGGATAAGGAATGTTACTATGCTAGTGAAGGTATTTCTGATGATGCTGATTTATATTATGAGGAGATTGGATTTATTGCTATTAAAGATGAAAAAATAGTGCATGAGGAAAAAGATTTAGTATCACATGTTGATAAGAAATCTAAATGGATTATAGACGTGGTTGTTCACATCATATGACTGGAGACAAAAACAAGTTTGTTAAATTAGTGAAGTATGATGGTGGTGTTGTGAGATTCAGAGACAATCTTCCTAAACCTATCATAGGAGTTGGATCTATTACTTTGGATGGAAAGACTAATACTCATAATGTACTACTCGTTGATGGAATTAAGAATAACTTGTTGAGTGTTGGAAAGATGATGGACAAAGAGTTTCAATTACAATTCAATGATGGTAAATGTTTTATCAGAAGTAAGGCAAGAAAGTTGATTGCAACCGGTACTAAATCTAGAGGTAATGTATTTGAATTAAATACATCTGGAGCCTATTCTTTTGTTGTGAAGGTAGATGACAGTTGGTTATGGCACAAAAGTTTTTTTCATGTTAATTTTGATAACATTGTGAAGGAAAGTCAGACTAATGCAGTAAGAGATCTGTCGAAGATTATGAAACCATCTAACACTATATGCAGAGAATGTATTATGGGAAAGAAGACTAGAAACCTTTATAAAAGTAAAGCATATACATCAAAAGGAAAGTTGGGTTTGGTACATACAGACCTATGTGGACCTACTGTAATACCCCAAAAATGGGCTATAGGTTCATTAACCTCCTACATCGTCAAATCAAATGAAATCGTCATCAAAGTCCTAACCTAAGGCACATCTACACATTATCAAATCTTAATTGATTATCCTAAATTTTGCATCGGGGAATATTCCTAGCAATATTCCTATTTATCCTAATTATATTTGATTTAATAATTATTGGACGATAAATCCTGTTTATCCTAAAGTTTGATTAATTGAATATTTTGAATATTTAATTAATCAGATTTAATACTGCCACTTAATTATTTAATTAAATTTATTCCTAAATTGTATCATTTAATTTTGACAATAAATCTAAAATCTTATGACTAATTGATTAAATTCTTATTTATTTAATTCATGTCAATTGTCAATTTTTAATAATAGAGTTTTTGAATAAAGTTTGATTTAATAATTGATTAACCCATAAATCAATTGTTTTAATTCAAAAATCAGTTAAGTTGAGAATAAATCACTTTATTTATAATTAATTCAAAATAAATCATGCACAACCAGAAAAGCAGACAACTAGAAATTAACAATCAATTTTAAAATTGAAACTCAACATCTAATGATGAGTTGAAATTTGATCTAAAACTCTATTTTGAGTTAAACACTACTTTTGCATGATTTTTGAGAGTTTATTATCTCTAATGTCCTGATAACTCAAAAATCAACCTGAGTTTATCAAGAGTGATTTATGGCTTTTCTCAATGCATCCTCAAGCCCTAGATTTCTATAAAAACAAAGCTCATCTCTTCATAATGATATCAACACTCGAATTGGCACAATTACTTTGGCGAATTGGCGATTGAAGGATTAAGCACTTGCGACAAGCAATTTGTGAGATCTTTCATTGTTGATCATAGTCTTGCATAGTTTTCATATCATAGCATTCATATTTTTCATTCATAGCATTCTTAGATTAAATCTGCATTCAATTTAATTCATCTAGCTTAGATTCATACAGTTTTCATATTATTGCACAGAAAATACAAAAAAATAGATTAAATCTGCATTCATATAGTTTTTCATTCTTTTGCATTCAAATCCTTTGTTTAGGTGTTGCATTGTCATTGATCTCGATTTCAATCTGAGAACATCATACTCACACCTACTAGAAGTTAGTAAATCATCTGGTTAGCATAGTTTCAATTACTTACAGATTTTGGTTTTTGCTAACCTCTAATCTTGTACTGAAGTGTTGTGTCCGCAGCTAGGTACAAAATTCACACACACATTTCTAGTGCCCACCGTGGGGCCCTGAAATGGGTTTCCCTTCTGTTCTATCAATTTTCTATCTTTTTCTATCAAAACTATGATTTTAATTTTTTGTCTGTACTTTCATACATCCCTGTACAGATTCTCACATGAGATTTTTCATCGCATCATGAAGTTTTGTTGGTTTCAGCACTTCCTCACGTGGGACCACATCCTTCGTCGCATGAGACCGTATCCTTCCTCGCGCAAGACCGCAGCCTGACTCGCGTGAGATTTTACATCCAGAGACACAAAATCTATAGATTTGTACTTTCAAATTATTGATTTCTGATACTTACTATTTTCTGTTGATTTGTCTTGATTTTGTACTTTTGGAGACAGTGTAATGCCAGATTGTAGAGTTTTCAAATGTGTGCTAAATTCTGGATTGCAAAGCAATGGAACTGAGGTATTCTACTATGATCTGATAACACTTCAATTTGGATTAAAATGAACTCTCACATGTCAAGCTTGTGTGACCTTTTTTTCTTACATATCATAGACTTCATTTTGGGCTATAAAACGAACATAGATTTGCTTTCTGCATATCTGTTACACATAGTAAATAGGCCCTATGAACACTATTCACAGATGATCTTGAGATATTGAGTTTCTTTCGCTTGTTTATTCATGCGAAGCTCTTCTTGATGAAGGATCCCCTTGTAGGTAGGGAGGATACTGAGATTGTCTTGCGTTCTACTAGATTTTTGAGTCTTCAAATTTTGATCAATACATTCTCTCTCCGGAGAGGTTGATAGATCATAAGCAGTTGACATCATAAATCTTTGTGAGATAATTTTAGTCTTAGTGTGTCAGATTAATCTATCTGCTTTGTTTTGGTGAAGTGAAGAGGCTAGGGGATTATGCTCTACTTCCTTTTTGGATAGTACCAGAAACCCAGATCCTTGAATTTGATCTAGTCCCCACGTGGTATCTTTTATGAGTCACCTTTAGAGAGGGTTAACCATAGTGGACATTCCCTTAATTGGGTCAACCACATGGACGGAACCTCAAGCGGTAATAGCCATTTTCATCGTGGTAGTAGCAACCGCTATATAAATGTCCTTGTTTTCAGATGATTTCTTGCTTCCCTTGCTTGTTGTTTTGCGTGCTTGATATCTTCTTGGTTACTTGAGATGAACTATTACACGAATCTTCAAAACTGGACAGAAAAATTTGTATAACAATCTGATACTGAAAAAATTAAAAAATTGCAAAAGCTAAGCAAAAATCCTTTTCTAGTGTGAGAACTGAATATTCTGTTAGAGAACAACCAGTGCTATATCTCAAAATTTGTGCCTCAAAAATTGCGCCAAAACTGTCCAAATTTTTCTTTTATCACGCAAGATTCCAATTTTTTGAGCATTTCCTTGTGCGAGACAACATATTCTCGCGCACTGCCTAGTACTTCTTCACGCGGGACAACATTTTCTCACGCGAGACTATCCCCAAATCACCAAAACAAGCTAATTCCTATCAGTTGGTCAAATTTTTGTCAAATCTGATTTTTGTTTGGGATTCGGATGCCTATTTTCCTGTTGCACATTGCCTGAAATTGGATGTCTAGAGTTGAGAAACAAATCCTGGAATCTGTCAAACAAATCATTGTGTCAGAAATAGAGAAGAACCTATAAAAAATCCATTCATTTTCCTAAAGTGGTCTCTTGAGTCTGATTTAGCCTTCTGATTTATCGATTTGAGTCTTTTTCATCTTGTGTCAAAACCTTGTCAAAATTATCTTCAAATTCAGTCTTCTTACTAAATGGATAGGTGTTGTGAGCTCGTGCCCACCATCTTTTGGGTGTCTACCCATACTACTGTGGCATAGTATCATTCATTTACATCCAATCTAATCTTCACTCAATTCAATCTTGACAAGGTTGTGTCATTCGATCGTCTTGAATCAAGTCATTCTTCAGTTGTCTTCATCTTGCTCTTTTGCTTCACCCAAGGTTAATGGTGGAAACTAGAGCCTCCTCACACAAGAAATCTAGAGAAGCATCTGATACCTTATCTTTGTCTACTCACGTGGGTCCAACTCTCGAGCAACTCTACAATTTAGGTCTTTAAAAAGATGACGGTCTTGGCAATTTTTGATTAAAAACTGGTTACATACCCCCTCCATCAACTCACAAAGGTAATCAACAATCTCTACATCAATCTATTCCAAGGAGTCCTAAAACTCCTAACATGTCTAATAGAGGGACACATCACAGGTCTCAAGGACCTCACTCTCAACATGGTATGGATAAAAAACCCACACCTTCTGAAATTGCTCGATATCAAAATGATGATGACTTCAAGAAAATGATGAGGCATTTCTTGAAAGAAGATAGAGAGGCATAATTTCTAGAGTTAGCTCATCAAGGGGCTAAAATTCCTCCAAAATTTAATGTTGAAAATATCATCATGCATGAGGAAGAAACCCCTATCACTGCTATGATGAAACAGATGCATTCCATGCAAGTCAAACTTAACAAACTTGAAAAAGAAAAGGAACCTAAGGAGTTTTCCATGGAGGCTCTATGCCCTTTTCTATTCGATAAAGACTTGTACATGCTGCCATTCCCTAAAAGAGTGGAGATGCCTAAATATGATAAGTATGAAGGAAAATCTGATCCTCAAGATCATGTCAGAGAATTTTGTACTCAATCTATGGAGTTCATGCATGAACCAACCTACTTAATGCATCTTTTCCCTCGACCTTTGGGAGAGTCGACTATTCATTGGTTGTTAAAAATGCCTCCAACTATCAAAACTTTTGAAGAGTTAATCAAACTATTTTATCAACAATACTCCTACAACATTCAACTTCTGGTCACCATGATCGACATCTACAATTTGAAATAGAACTTAGGAGAACCATTCTTGACTTTTATCAAAAGATGGAGGAAGAAATTTTCTCTATATGCTAGACCCATTCCAGAAATTGAAAAGCTAGAAATATTCATTAACAATCTTGTTCCAGAACTTAACTATTGGCACCCAAGCCATTAAAGCTTCTGAGGCTAAAACAACAAAATCTAATAAGAAGCCATCTACTTACAAACCTTGGGCTACAAATCCTAACTGCAAATTCACTCCTCTTGGAGAGTCCTTGGAATCTGCCATGAAAGCTCTATTGGCTAACAACATCATTTACTTGCCTGAGATAAGAGTCTTTGATCCTGAACCTAAACCAAAATGGTGGAGAGAGAATGATTTATGTGACTTCCATCACAATAAGGGTCATAAAACTAATAACTACATTCGCTTTAAGCATATCATACAAGACAAAATTGATAATGGAGAAATCACAATTGACAATCATAAGAGCAATAATGATCATACAACATTCACGGAACCATTTTTGAAACATGGTAAAAAAGATTCTTCTTCTTAGCCTAATATGGGTGCTAAAGTCAATTATGCCTACTCTGGAAACAATACTTTCATCAATATGGTTGAGCCATGTCTATCAGAGTGTTGCAATGTCATCACAATTGTAAGAAGAGATAGAGAAAATCAATTAGCAAATGCACTTACTCGATCACAAGCTCAGACACATCTACAAGGACAAGTCCCAGATTCATCAAATATCCCTAAGATGCCTTTTAATCTTTCATCTACTTCTCTTCTTTAAATCCTAAAGATATGAGGCCTACTTCATACAGTATTGTCCAACAACTCCAACATACAAATGCAAAAATCTCCATGTTTGAGTTGCTTTAGATATCTCCAGCTCATAGAGCCATTCTAGACAAAGCTCTGCTCGGATCCAATGTTCCTGACAACCTTGATTTAGACATATTCCATACTATGGTTAGTCATCTAATGTCTCCATAGTATATCTCCTTTTCAGAAGAAGTTGATAATTCCTTGAGTCATCCGCATAACCAACCCTTGCATATTGAGGTCTTAATCCAAAACCATCGAGTCAAACGTGTGTTGATAGATGGAGGCACTGGTCTCAACATTCTCTTACAACTTGATTACATAATCGGGATTATTTGAAGCTTCCATTGATCGTAAAAAGAAAATAACTATCAAGGCATATGATGAAGAAGAAAGATCTTCCAAAGGAACAATTGTCTTGCCTATCAGAACAGGTCTAGTCATTAAGGATACTACATGTCAAGTTCTTGATATACCTCTGGCTTACAATATTCTTCTAGGAAGACCCTGGATACATGAAATGAGAGCTCCTTCCACATGCCATCAATGTGTGAAATTTCCTTATGAAGGAGTAGAGGTGATGATTCCAGCTGACCTATACACAACTTGCAATGCTTTGAAAGAAACTGTTGATAAACTTGTTCCTAATAATAGAGAATCTTCCACTAAGCAGATAGACATTGCTTCAACATCCAAAATGGAAGACATTTCTAAAAGTTAAAATCAAAGACAATGGCATGGGAGAATACACAATGGAACCTATTTTATCTCTCATATCTCTCCCATTGTCCCCTAAATCTTATGGACATCCATCTGACAAAGTGAAACCTACAGTTAAAGAATCCCAGGTCATATTCAATGGAAGCTTTGTCACAGAACAAGTATCTAAGCAAGAGTTGGAGGAAGATGAAGCCATGCTTGCATGGCTATAAAAGGATGAACCTCAATCCCAGTTAGTCCAAAAATGTGACTCTACTTCAAGAAAAATTCCTCAGAAGTCATACGGACCAGGGGACAAATTGATCACAAAAATGGGATATACTAGAAAAGGACCTCTGGGATTACAAGGTAAAGGTCTTCTATCACCTCTTGAACATCATGGTCGAACCAACAAGAATACAACAGGTATAGGATATAAGAAGAAGCTTTTCTATCTTAGCAAGAACTCCCCACATGTCTTAGAACAGATTGAGCTATCCACAACAAATCAACTAAAGGAAGAAACAACTAAACAATCTGATAGTGATGATTCAGACACCAGTGATGAGCTCATTCCTTATGAGCATTTTCCTAAAGAAATAAAAGACCTCCTTGAAGCTGAAGATGATCCAGTAAAAAGAATCAATGTGGTGGACATACAAGAACCTACTATGGAACAAGAGATAGTTGCACCACAAGAACCAGCTAATCCCAAAGACAATCAAATAGACAAAGAAGAAGGTGGTAGTTATTATAAAATGGATTCCCATGAGTATGAATTCAAATCAGAATTTGAGGGTAACCCTTCTTGGGGTATTCATCCTAACTTTACTCATGTTCTTAATTTTCCTAGAGGCAGAGATGAGGAATAAAATGACTATGAATGGGGAGCCATTCCAGAGGAAGATGAGCTTATTACAGAAAAAGATGTTGATGTTATTCACCAATATGCACCTAAACCCAATGTAGGTGTAGAGTGAAATAATGAACTTAACGAGTCTAATCCAAAATGGCTGAAGTGGACTCCCACGATAACATTGAGCCTATTCACAAATTGAACATCTCAAGTTGTAATATCACCTTCGAAATCGAGAGTCAGGTTAGGACCAATGATGACAAATCCATATCCATAAACGCTATTTCCCAATCTTTCACCGCTTTGACTATCCAACATCCTGAACTTCTTGACCAAAACTCCACAAATCCGAGCCAAGGTATCTTTACTTTTCCAAATGACTATGCCCTTGCTTGCTATCTCAATGTAGTTGAGCCTATAAGGACTTCCATCAGTGAACCGAGCGTTAGCATGACAGAGTCGGACATCAAGTATCTTAGTCAAAAGAATTAAAAAAATTTTTTTAAAAAGGAGTTCTGAGGGTGAAAACCACTTTGTGGCAGTCTTAGAACCTACAAAAGTAAAAATAAAAGACATATCCAAAGGTGAAAATGTCTCTGAGGTGCCTAAGGATGAGATATTTGATGTCCTTCTGAGTCATTTATAGGATAGATCTCTAGTTCTAATTGAGCCTACTCAATCTATCAACTTGGGAATAGCAAAAGAACCACAGTTGATCCATGTGGCACAATCCTTATCAGAAGAAGAAAAGCAAAAATTTACCACATTCTTAACAGAAAAGAAGATCAAATTTGCATGGAAATATTCAGATGTGCCAAGGTTGGATCCCAATCTTATAATGCACCATTTATCTATAGCTCTAATGGTCAAACTTGTTAAGCAAAAATTAAGAAAGATGCATCCACATGTTGCACTCTTGGTCAAAGCTGAATTAGAGAAATTGTTGAAAGCTGGATTTATCCGATTTATAGACTATTTTGAATGGATCTCTAACATTGTACCTATTTCTAAACCAGATAAATCAATCAGAGTGTGCACAGATTTTAGAGATGTAAACAAAGCATGTCCTAAGGATGATTTTCCACTACCTAACATTGATATGATAGTGGACATGACTGCAGGCTTCGAGATGTATTCTTTGATGGATGGTTTTTCTGGATACAACCAAATAAAAATTGCTTCAGAAGATCAAGAGAAAACTACTTTCACATGTACGTGGGGTACCTTCTGTTGGAATGCCATGCCATTTGGGCTTAAGAATGCTGGTGCTACATATCAACGAGCTATGACATCTATCTTTCATGACATGATGCATCGAACTATGGAGGATTATGTTGATGATACTTTGGAAAAATCTATGATAAGATCTTAACATCTAAATGATTTGAGCAAAACACTAGATCGAATGGAGAAGTTTAGTCTCAGGCTGAACCCTAAGAAGTGTGCTTTTGGTGTCACTTCTAGAAAGCTCTTAGGCTACATTATTTCAAAGAAAGGTATTGAAGTTGATGATGGAATATGGATGAAGTGACTGAGAGAGGGGGGGGGGGGGGTGATCGATCAACCATAAAACACTTCACAATTAATTCATTCCAGATCCCTTAGGAAAAAATGTTATCTGTTTTAGCACTCGGTAAATAGATTGCAGTAGCTTTGAAGATGCAGAAAGTATTAACAAAATTATCTTTTAGATATTCATCAGCACTGGTGTATGATTAAGATAGCAATTAAGAACACAAGAGACACAAGATTTAACGTGGAAACCCAATATGGGAAAAACCACCAATGTATCTAGATACTGATTTTCACTTTTCTGAAGTGATGCCCGGTTAGAAGCCAACCCGGTAAAAAGTTACAAAACACACTGTTAGGTGTGACCTTGTTAGAGGATTTAATCACCCTGCTAGGAGTGGCCTGGTAAGAGGTCTTGAAAACAATTCAATGGAATTGTCACCTTGTTAGAGGATTTACAATATGGTTGTTAAACCAACTCGGTTAAGAGATTTAGAATTCACTGTTACAATGATAAGAAGGTAACAATGAAAAATGACCTGTATAATAATGCAACTGCCTTGCTGATTATAGATCTCTGTTCTACATATATGTGATCCTTCCTGATCGAATAAATCTCTGCTGCACCTTAAGGATATCTGAACATCCTTCACAAATTCGCACACACCTTTCTATCTCTTCTTCTGTAAATCTTCTGCTGTATTGTATATCTTTATTTTTCACATTTGACCTTTTATTTATATGATTTTAGATTTGTCAAATCGACATTATTTACTATAACAGTCGGCTGAATTAAGAAAACTCTATTTGCAAAAATCCTTCAAGGGCCAACAGTGCTCGGTGACCATAACTTTCTACAATCTTTCGGAGACCGAGGGAACTCGGTAAACACCGACAATCCTTTGATAACCGACTGAACTCGGTAAACACTGAATTTCCTTTGATAACCGACTGAACTCGGTAAACACTGAATTTCCTTTGATAACTGACTGAACTCGGTAAACACTGAATTTTCTTTGATAACTGAGTGGACTCGGTAGACACTGATTTTCTTTGATAACCGAGTGGACTCGGTAAGCACTAATATTCCTATCTGGTAGATTGACTGAGCTTAGTAGGAACTGATTGCTGCGGACTATGACGTTGTGTGACATCAAAGACAATACATAATTTGAGTAGCAATTTCCTTCAGACAATTATTTCCAACAATCTCCCTCTTTGGCATTGATGGCAACACAATATGTCATAGCATAAGAAATTTGAAAGAATTAGCTCAGTTCAGATTCAAATCTCCCTCTGTCAGCAAACTTCCTTTATCCTGAAAATTCTTCCTTCTGACTATTGAAAAATTTCTTGAAGTAATAGAAAAGACATAGAAAACACTCCCTCTTTGACAACACATGCCAAAGACAATTCACATATTACCGGTGAAAATTAATGGACCTCAAGTACTGATTCATATGCAATGATTCCTTGAATATGTTGCATCAACTAGTTGATTTTCAATCATGTTCTGGTTGATGCATCACTAAAACTGTATTTAGTGAGCCTCGGATAGGGGAATGACCCCTAACTTACCTCTTAGATACACAAATGCATCCTTAGGTAATGGTTTGGTAAAAATGTCTGCAATCTGTTCTTTTGTATGAATATATTCTAATCTGATTTCCTTTTCCTACACCAATTCTCTGACAAAGTGATATTTAATAGCAATGTGCTTGGTTTTGGAATGCATCACTGGATTCTTCGAAATGTTTATTGCACTGGTATTGTCACAAAATATAACAACTGGTTCTTTGATTTCAACCTTCATACCTTCTAATAACTGTTTAAACCAAACAATATTTGAACAGTTTACTGCAGCAGCAACATATTCTGCTTCAGCTGTGGATTGAGATGTGCAATTTTGCTTTTGACTAGTCCAGGATACCAGTCTTTTTCCAAGAAAAAATGCTCCACCACTTGTGCTTTTTCTGTCATCAATGTTTCCTGCCCAATCAGCATTAGTAAACACTTTTAAGTCTAGATTGCCCCCAAATTTATACCACAAACCATATTCTTCAATTCCTCTTAAGTATCTTAAGATTCTTTTGATTGCCATCATATGATTTTCCTTAGGTTTTGCTGAGAATCTAGCTACTATACCGACTGCTAAGGCAATATCAGGTCTTGTATGTACTACATACTGCAATTTTCCAATCATAGATCGGTATAGGGTCTAATCAACTTCTTTTGAATCATCATTTTTGGTAAGTTTCAGTCCAGTACACATGGGTGTACCAACTGGTTTTGAATCTTCCATACCAAACTTCTTAAGTATTTCCTTAATGTATTTAGATTGAGTAATGTATATACCATTCTTGCTTTGCTGAATTTGAAGACCAAAAAAGAATTTTATTAAACCAAACATAGACATTTCAAATTCTTTGTTCATTTGCTCTGAAAATTCTTTGCACTGATCCTCATTCCCTGTAAATATAGTATCATCTACAAATATTTCTGCCAATACAATTTTGTCATCCGGTCCTTCTTTAATATACAAATTGCTGTTATCATTGGCTCTTTTGAAATTAATCTGAATCAAATAGTTATGGAGTCTTTCATACCATGCTCTAGGAGCTTGTTTCAAACCATACAATGCTTTGTGTAACCTGCAGACCATGTCCTTTTTATCTGGATCAACAAAACCTTCAGGTTGTTCAATGTAGACCTCTTCATCAAGAATTCCATTGAGAAATGCAGATTTTATATCCATCTGATATACCTTAAATCCTTTGTGTGCTGCATAAGCAAGTAGAGTTCTTACACCTTCTAATCTTGCAACAGGAGCAAAAGTTTCTCCATAATCTATACCTTCTTCTTGAGAATAACCTTTACATACCAGTCTAGCTTTGTTTCTAGATACTTGACCGTCTTCATTCAGCTTATTCTTGAATACCCATTTTGTTCCAATTACATTCTTATCTTTAGGTCTAGGTACAAGAGTCCATGTTTTGTTCTTTTGTATTTGTTCTAATTCTTCATTCATTGCTTCAATCCAACTTTCATTTTCCAATGCATCTTTGATATTTCTAGGTTCAAAGTCAGTAAGCAGACATGTACCTTTTAGCTTGCTTCTTGTCATAGTACCATCTGATTTGTTTCCAATAATTTGATCTGGTGTATGATGTCTTCTGACATATTTGGCTAGTATAGGTTCCTTGCCT
The DNA here is from genome assembly GCA_027943335.1 of Chamaecyparis obtusa. Taxonomy (NCBI): domain Eukaryota; kingdom Viridiplantae; phylum Streptophyta; class Pinopsida; order Cupressales; family Cupressaceae; genus Chamaecyparis; species Chamaecyparis obtusa. The sequence continues at coordinate 851,105 of BSBK01000206.1, forward strand.
TTTGAATGATTCATGTTGTTGTCTTCTAGGATCTCTTCTTCAGGTTGCTCGGGCTCGGTAGATATTTGCTCGATAACTTTAGGCTGAGACTTGGTCTGAATTTCTTCCTGTGACTCGGTTTGAACTTCTTCTTGTGACTCTGTTTGTGACTCGGTAACTGTGCTCGGCTCGGTAGATATAGTTTCCTTATTGATAGTTGTGTCTACCAATGTTTCAGGTTCAATGTAAATGAATCTTCTGTAGTTCTCAGGTTCCCTTTTGCTTTCTTCTTCAGTCTTTTCTGCAAACTCATCAAATTTTACATGCATACTTTCTATGACTTTGTGAGTAGATAAGTTTAGACATTTGTATGCCTTGCTTTTGCTAGAATATCCTAGGAATATTCCTTCATCACTTTTCACATCAAATTTATTTCTTCTGGATTCTTTTAAGATATAACACTTGCTACCAAATATTTTCATGTAACTTACATTGGGTTTATAGCCATACCATAATTCATAAGGAGTTTTGAATGTGTCTTTCTTCAATTGTACTTGGTTTAAGGTATGAACTGCAGTGCTGATAGCTTCCTTCCAGTACTTTATAGCGATGTTCTTTTCTATCATTAGAGTCCTTGCACAATCCATAATAGATCTATTTCTTCTTTCTACTATTCCATTCTGCTCAGGAGTTCTAGGAGCTGATACCTGTCTTTTGATTCCTCTTTCAATGCAAAAGTTGTTAAAATCATGGGAGATGAATTCACCACCTCTGTCTGATCTTAAGCATTTCAATCTTTTCCCTGTTTCCTTTTCCACTCTTGCTAAGTACCATTTGAACTTTTCAAATGCTTCTGATTTGTCTCTTAAATACATAACAGTCATCATTCTAGAATAATCATCAACGAAAAGAATAAAGAATTTATCTCCAGTATAGCTTTTTATTCCAATAGGTCCACATAAATCAGTATGCACAATTTCCAAAATTTCTTTAGACTGATAGTTCTTACTCTTGAAACTAGTTTTACTCATTTTGCCAATCTGACAATTCTTACATAGACCAGTATCAGGTTTCTTCAAAGTAGGAATGCCTCTAACCTTCTTGAATTTGCTTATTTTTATCATGTTATCAAAATTCACATGACATAACCTTTTGTGCCATAGCCAACTTTCTTCTATTTGAGCAATAAAGCATGAATATTCACTGAGATCAAGATAAAATAAGTTACCTTTTGTTTGTTTGCCTAATCCAATGAGTTTTCCTTTTTCATCCAGTAGTCTTGCTTGACCATTCATGAATTCAACCTTGAAACCAGTGTTGATTAGCTGTGCTACACTTAGAAGATTATGTTTTAGTCCTTCAACCCAATAAGCATTATCACATATGAGTTCTTTGGTTAATGAGATTCTTCCTTTTCCTTTTATACAACAAGGTTCATTGTTTCCAAATCTTACATTACCACTATCACAGTCTTCTAGATATTCAAATTTTGTCTTGTCACCAGTCATGTGGTGTGAACATCCGCTGTCTATTATCCATATATCATCTTTGCTTATATGAGAAATAAGTGCCATCTTATCTTCATCATCATCAGATTCATCTTTTATAGCAATAAAAACAATTTTTTCTTCACTATCATCAGAATCTTTAGCCATAAAACATGTTTTCTTACCTTTATCCTTGAATGATTTGAAATTCTTTTTGCCATAGTACTTGTGACTTCTCTTCTCTTCCTTGACTTGCTTGTTTGGGCACCTAGCTGCAATATGTCCAATTTCTTCACATGAAAAATAGATTAAAGGAGTTTTACCTTTATATTTACCTTTCCCTCTAGAGTACTTCTTTGCAAGTAATGCTTCTACAATTTCAAGATCATTTTCAGAACTTTCTTCTGATACTTCTTCACTTTCTGACTGAACTTCTTTAATTTTCTTGTTCTTCTTTAGTGAAACCTTGGCCTCAAATGCTGATTCAATATTTTTGGAACTAGGAACATAGTTGTCATAGTTGTCTAATTCAAAGGCTATCAATCTTCCAACTAAAGCATCCAAAATTATATTGTGGTTTGTTTCACACCTTCTTTCTTGAATAGCTGATACTCTTATTGCATAGATAGGGAGTAATGTTCTGAGTACCTTACTTATAACAGTTTCATCTGAGATTGTTCCTCTAGAAGCTCTAATTGCACTTACACTTGCTTTGATTCTTTCAACATATTTTGCAATGTTTTCATCTTCCTTCATATTCATCTTGTCAAACTATCCTCTTAGGCTTTCTTCTTTGGCTCTTTTCACATTTGCATCACCACCATATATTTTCTTCAGTGCCATCCACATTTCATATGCAGTAGTGTATTCTTTAATATCATCAAATTCTTCATAGCTGAGAGCAGATGCAATGTCTATCATCATGGTGTTATGAGTCTTTTTATCTGCAATGTCTTCAACAGTTAATGCGCCATTAGGAATTGTGTATTCTTCATCAATGTATTTGCATCCTGAATCACCAATGGAAGCCAGATGAAGTCGCATGAGACCTTGCCATGCTGAAAAGTTATCTCTATTGAGCTTTGGAATTTCCCTCTTGTAAGACATCCTGATCTTTAGCTTAGGTCGTTGAAACCCTTCTTGCAAGCACCAAAAGCTCTGATACCAATTGATGGAATATGGATGAAGTGACTGAGAGGGGGGGGGGGGTGAATCGGTCAACCATAAAATACTTCACAATTAATTCATTCCAGATCCCTTAGGAAAAAATGTTATCTGTTTTAGCACTCGGTAAATAGATTGCAGTAGCTTTGAAGATGCAGAAAGTATTAACAAAATTATCTTTTAGATATTCATCAGCACTGGTGTATGATTAAGATAGCAATTAAGAACACAAGAGACACAAGATTTAATGTGGAAACCCAATATGGGAAAAACCACCAATGTATCTAGATACTGATTTTCACTTTTTTGAAGTGATGCCCGGTTAGAAGCCAACCCGGTAAAAAGTTACAAAACACACTGTTAGGTGTGACCTTGTTAGAGGATTTAATCACCCTGCTAGGAGTGGCCTGGTAAGAGGTCTTGAAAACAATTCAATGGAATTGTCACCTTGTTAGAGGATTTACAATATGGTTGTTAAACCAACTCGGTTAAGAGATTTAGAATTCACTGTTACAATGATAAGAAGGTAACAATGAAAAATGACTTGTATAATAATGCAACTGCCTTGCTGATTACAGATCTCTGTTCTGCATATATGTGATCCTTCCTGATCGAATAAATCTCTGCTGCACCTTAAGGATATCTGAACATCCTTCACAAATTCGCACACACCTTTCTATCTCTTCTTCTGTAAATCTTCTGCTGTATTGTATATCTTTATTTTTCACATTTGACCTTTTATTTATATGATTTTAGATTTGTCAAATCGACATTATTTAGTATAACAGTCAGCTGAATTAAGCAAACTCTATTTGCAAAAATCCTTCAAGGGCCGACAGTTCTCGGTGACCATAACTTTCTACAATCTTTCGGAGACCGAGGGAACTCGGTAAACACCGACAATCCTTTGATAACCTACTGAACTCGGTAAACACTGAATTTCCTTTGATAACCGACTGAACTCGGTAAACACTGAATTTCCTTTGATAACCGACTGAACTCGGTAAACGCTGAATTTTCTTTGATAACCGAGTGGACTCAGTAGACACTGATTTTCTTTGATAACCGAGTGGACTCGGTAAGCACTAATATTCCTATCTGGCAGACTGACTGAGCTCGGTAGGAACTGATTGCTGCGGACTATGACATTGTGTGACATCAAAGACAATACATAATTTGAGTAGCAATTTCCTTCAGACAATTGTTTCCAATAGTTGATATAGCTAAGGTCAAAGCTATCATGGAGATTCAACCTCCCAAGAATATTAGTCAAATGAGAACATTACAAGGGAGAGTACAATCTATTAGATGCTTCATATCTCAGCTAGCAGACATATCACGACCTTTCACAAAGACATTACATAAAGGTGTGACCTTTGCATGGAATGAGGAATGTGAAAAGAACTTTAACCATATCAATAAATATCTATCAAATCCTCCTATTTTGATGCCTCCTATTCAAGGGATCAATGTCTCCACCACAGATACATCACTGGGGGCATTACTAGCACAACATGATGAGAACAAGAAGGAGAGAGCTATATACTATATTGGTAGAACATTGGTTGCATACGAAAAGAACTATTCCATGATTGAGAAAGCTTATTTGGTTGTGATCTTTGCATCACATAAACTGAGACACTACATGTTAGCTCATACCACACATCTGGTCACTAAGATTGATCCATTAAAGTACCTACTAAGAAAAACTTCCCTCACGGGTAGACTAGCTAAATGGGTGATGCTATTAAGTGAATTTGACATCGAATATGTTGAAAGAAAGGCTATCAAAGGATAGGTAATTGCTGATCAATTGGCTGATGCACCATTGTTTGATGATACACCAATGCAAATGGAATTCCCAGATTCCTCTATCATGAATCTTTCTTCTAGAGCATGGAAGTTATTCTTTGACGACTCCTATACATAGAATGGGTCTAGAGCAGGCATATTGTTCATCACTCCTCAAGGATACTCAATCCCTAAAGCATTCAGAATCAAGTTTCCTTGCACAAATAATATTGCTGAATATGAAGCCCTTCTTAATGGCATGAAGATAGAAATTGAATGGAGAGTAACAGAATTACACATTCATGAAGACTCACAACTTGTAATACACCAAGTCAATTATGTGTATCAAATGAAATATGGAAAGTTGATCCCATACAAGAGAATGGTAGATGATCTAAATAAATATTTCATATCTATCACATTTGATCAAATACCTATAACAAAGAACAAGGTTGTTGATGCAATGGTGACACTATCTACTTTATTACAACAGCCTGAGCAAGAACTACGCTATGAGTTCCTAGTGGAAGCACTATCTTATCCTCCATATGATTCTCCTAATACCCATATGATCTGCACTATTGTTGGTTATGATTCATCTTGATACAAAAACCTTTTCTCCTATCTCCAAGACCAAATCATTCTTGATACCTTCAACTGCCATGAGAAATGATACCTTATCCGAAACACATCCTGGTATGTCATCATTGGTCACGATCTGTACAAACGAGGTCTAGATGGTACACTACTTAGATGTTTAGAATGAGAAGAGTCTCAACGTGCATTAGAAGAAGTCCATGAAGGTATTTGTGGATCACACTTTAACAGTTTAACACTAGCTCAAAAACTTATTAGGGCTAGGTACTATTGGCCTAAAATGGAAAAAGAGGCTATCAAGTTTGCTAAGAACTGTCAAAAGTGCCAAGTACATGGTAGCTTAATTCATGCACTAGGGAGAGATCTAATTCCCTTTAATACAAAATGGCCTTTTCACCAATGGGCATTTGATCTTATAGGATCCATACATCCTCATTCTTCTAATGGACATACCCATATAATAATAGCTAGAGATTATTTTACAAAATGGGTAGAAGCAGTCCCTTTGACTTAGTCACAGATAATGGTGGATAATATAAGAACATAGACTTAGATGATTTATGTGCCAAATTCAAGATTACACAACATTGGTTGCCTATCTACTATCCTCAAGGGAATGGACAAGCAGAGGCTTCAAACAAGAATCTATTGAAAATTCTACACTGAATAGTTAATAAAACAGGAAGAGACTGGCATCTAATGATCAATCTAGCTCTCTGGCCTACATAACAAGTATCAGAATACCCACTAGGGCTACACCATTTGCTTTAGTTTATGGGTCTGAAGAAGTACTACCTATTGAGGTTGAAATCCCATCACTAAGAATCGTAATGCATGGTCTAGTAACTGATGATGACTACAGAGTGTCTAGGTTGCAAGAACTTGAACTAATAGATGAGCACAGACAAGTAGTGTATGATCATCTCTGAGTATATCAGAAATGAATGTCTAGAGGTTACAACAAGAAAGTCAGACATAGAGAATTTCAGGTTGGCAATCTAGTCTTGAGAGAGAATCCTAAAAATCAATCACATAGAGAGCGCAAGGGGAAGTTTGAACCCAATTGGCTGGGTCCCTTTGTTATCACTACTACTTTTGGCTCTGGAGCCTATCAACTCTCAATGATTGAAGGAGAATAGCTCCGAGAACCAATCAATGTTCTCCATCTTAAGAAATTCTACGCCTAAGGCATTTAGTCTATGGTAAAATGTCTTGAAAAAATCTTTAAAAATTAGAAAAAGTCCTTAAAAAAATGAACATCTTGGTAAAAACCTAGCAAATAGGCACCTTGATGTATCACAAAAAAAATCATAAAATATCAAAAGTACAAAAAAATTGGAAAAATGAAAAAATACAAAAAAAAATGAGAAAAAGAAAAAAGTGCCTTGGTGAAAAGCTAGAAACAGGCACTTTGGTAGCAAAAATAGAATTTCTGCCAAGATGGTGAAAACCAGACAAATCGGTGCCACTTGTTTCAAAATGCTCCATCTATCAGTGCAATCTTGGTCTTTCCCAACTTTCAATCTTGCTTTAGTTTGTACATATTTCTCGGTTTGTTTTCGCTTTCTTGTTTTCAATAAAGTCAGTTTGTACACCATCAACTCAAGTGTATGTATCCTATCAATGTTCAAAACTTGGGGGAAATCATAGTCATATCCTATGGTCTTCGGTATATTCTAGACGTATCATATCTAGTCAGAGTCCTTTGAAGCTTCATCTGATTCAGTCAGTCAGTCTCCTCTCCATAAAGGATTTTGCATCTACAACAACGCAATCAAACATCAAAACAAAATGAAAATGATCTATGCTTTCACATGCTTTTATCTCCTTGTATGCTTACTGATTTGCATTGATATTTTTGCATATTGTGTCCCTTTGAGCTCTTCAATGATGTCCTTTATAGGATTTAGAGAGTGATGACTGGGGGCATAATCTTTTCTTTGTTTTCTGCTTGTATGCAAAAATCTAACAACTTTGGAAATTCTAGATTGAAATGGTGTCTGTTTGTAAGAGCCTCTATCTCGTATTGGATGGCCATGAGTACCTCAACCATTGATACCTGGAAAATTCAAGGAAGTTTGATCTCACTATTTCCTTTCTGAGTGAGTTCTTATTCCTATTGTGAAACGCAATCTTACCTAAGCATGTGAATGATAAAGGGTCACTACGGATAATTCATATTGGATTTAGAATGATCTTTTGATTGCTTGATGTGTTTGTTCCACAAGGTGTATTCTGGTCATCACGATGTCTATGTTTTGATGCTTATACAAATTTCTATATCAAAATGGACATTATATTCAGGTCATCTTGGCATTTGTGCCTTGGTGCTTATATCTAATCTGACATTCTGAAAACAAAATCAATATTCATATGTCCATGGTTGTCTAGCCAGTGGGCGTTGTATTGATTCTTGCGCATACAAATCAATATTCATATATTCATAGTTTCCTAACTAGTGGATGTTGTATTGATTTATCCAGTTACCTAAAAAGTTCAATGATGAAAATGATCGACACATGATCAGTGACTAGGTCCTAGGTTTTAGGTTTGCATTTCATTCTGCATGTCACTTTGCACTTTGCATGATTGCATGATCTCACAAATTTCTTGAACACTCAAATGATTCTTCAAAACAATGGTAAACATGACGCAAGGACTGAGCATTTTATGAAGGTCCCTCCAACTAAATAGCAATATAACCCATTTTTGGGATCAAAGTCAAAATCTAAGATTGTTTATATTGTCAACTACATGCATAATCAACCTTCAATCATCACAGAAATCCAGAATTCAACTTAACTAATTATCTTACATCAAAATATTCAAATTTCAACTTGGTCAACTTGGTCAACTATGGTCAACTCATGGTCAAACCTAGTCAAAATTGGTCTCCAGGACCTCTAAACGATGCAGAACGCATTCTCAAACGTGTATAACCAATTCTCAAATCAATTAACTTGCTTCTGAACCATTCAATGTTGACTTTTTTTTGTCAGATTTTGATTTTAACCCCGAAGGGGGCATGATATTACACATCATTCAAAGTCTATAAATCTAAATCTATAATCAAATCTTTCTTCAGTGATCAAGCCAACAACCACGTCTAGTTGTTGGTTCATCTAAAGTCCTCGTCGCTTGGGAAAAATCTATCATCACTTGGGGCATATCAGATTCATCGAGATCCATATCAATCCGGTATCCTAAATCTATCTTGTAAACTGTATCAGCTTTTCGTAACCATCGGTTCATTAGTGTTATTTCCTTGTCTCTTCATAACTGATGGGTTCAGGATGTGATACCAATATGATTCTTTTGGGACAATCAGGTCTGGAATCGGTCACTCACTTGTTTGCAATCATAAGGTTCAAAATCAGGTGTTTTGGAACTTTTTTGTAATCACCGATTCATTGTTGCTATAGTTAACATTATCTTTGGTCAATCAGGACCTAAATCTTAAATCTTTAAATCTTTCAATCAGTTTCTGTCTTGAAATCGGTTAATATTTCAAATTAGTTTCATACATCTTTATCATACACAGATTATTCTTTGAACCACTACGCTTCGCATAGTGATTCAAAGAGGGGCAAAATATAATACCCCAAAAATGGGCTATAGGTTCATTAACCTCCTACATTGTCAAATCGAACGAAATCAACATCAAAGTCCTAACCTAAGGCACATCTGCACATTATCGAATCCTAATTTATTATCCTAAATTTTGCATTGGGGAATATTCCTAGCAATATTCCTATTTATCCTAATTATCTTTAATTTAATAATTATTGGACGATAAATCCTGTTTATCCTAAAGTTTGATTAATTGAATATTTTGAATATTTAATTAATCAGATTTAATACTGCCACTTAATTATTTAATTAAATTTATTCCTAAATTGTATCATTTAATTTTGACAATAAATCTAAAATCTTATGACTAATTGATTAAATTCTTATTTAATTAATTCATGTCAATTGTCAATTTTTAATAATATAGTTTTTGAATAAAGTTTGATTTAATAATTGATTAACCCATAAATTAATCATTTTAATTCAAAAATTAGTTAAGTTGAGAATAAATCACTTTATTTATAATTAACTCAAAATAAATCATGCACAACCAGAAAAGCAGGCAACTAGAAATTAACAATCAATTTTAAAATTGAAACTCAACATCTGATGATGAGTTGAAATTTGATCTAAAACTCTATTTTGAGTTAAACACTGCTTTTGCATGATTTTTGAGAGTTAATTATCTTTGATTTTGATAAGTAGGAGATATTTTCCACAGCAAGTCAAATCAACCTGATAACCTGAGATCTTTGATTTCCTGATAACTCAAAAATCAACCTGAGTTTATCAAGAGTGATTTATGGCTTTTCTCAATGCATCCTCAAGCCCTAGATTTCTATAAAAACAAGGCTCAACTTTGCATAATGATATCAACACTCAAATTTGCACAATTACTTTGGTGAATTGGCAATTGAAGGATTAAGCACTTGCGACAGGTGACTTGTGAGATCTTTCATTGTTGATCATAGTCTTGCATAGTTTTCATATCATAGCATTCATATTTTTCATTCATAGCATTCTTCGATTAAATCTGCATTCAATTTCATTCATCTAGCTTAGATTCATACAGTTTTCATATTATTGCACAAAAAATACAAAAAAATAGATTAAATCTGCATTCATATAGTTGTTCATTCTTTTGCATTCAAATCCTTTGTTTAGGTGTTGCATTGTCACTGATCTCAATTTCAATCTGAGAACATCATACTTGCACCTACTAGAAGGCACTAAATTGCCTGGTTAGCATAGTTTCAATTACTTGTAGATTTCGGTTTTTGCTAACCTCTAATGTTTTACTGAAGTGTTGTGTCCGCAACTAGGTACAAAATTCACTCACACACCTACAAGGACAAGATCATACTATGGTGAAAGGTATTTCATAATTTTTGTTGATGACTTTTCTAGAATGATGTGGGTCACTTATTTGAATGAAAAATTAGAAGCATTTGATAAATTCAAGTTGTTCAAAGAAAAAGTAGAGAATGAATCAGGTTTAAAGATAAAATGTTTGAGATCAGACAGAGGTGGACAATTTACTTCAGACTTATTCAATTCATACTATGAAGAGCATGGAATACAAAGACAAACATCTTCTCCTAGGACTCCACAATAGAATGGGATAGCAGAGCGAGGAAACAAGACTATACTTGATGCTTCTAGGACAATATTGCTTGAAGGAAATGTATCTCATATGCATTGCAGAGAAGCTATTGGGACATCGGTGTACACCTTGAACATAATTTAAATTAGAGAGGGTACAAGTAAGACCCCTTATGAATTATGGTCTGATCATACTCCTACTGTAAAATATTTCAAAATATTTGGTAGTAAGTGCTATATCAAGAGAGATGATGAGATAGGGAAGTTTGATGCTAGAAGTGATGAAGGAATTTTCCTTGGTTATTCTACTAAGAGCAAGGCTTATAATTTTTTTAATATGAGATTAAGAAAGATGATTGAAAGTAAAAATGTGAAGATAGATGAAAGGTTTCAGATACAAGAAACAATGTATGATTGTAATCAGGTTACAAAGATCAATGAGGTTGCTGCTATAGAAGAAGAAGAACTTGTTGAGACTGAATGTAAAAATGAGACTTGTGATGATGACTCAAATGAGGCTACTGAGGTTCCTAAGACTCTGAGGTATGTAAAGTAAGACCATCCTGAAATGAAAATTATTGGTAATACAAATCAAGGAGTAATGACTAGATCAAAGGCTAGAGAAGAAGTTTGTTTGATTTCTCAAGTTGAACCAAAGACTACAGATGAAGCTTGTAGAGATGAATCTTGGATAAATGCTATGAAGGAAGAGTTAGATCAGATAAATAAAAATAACACTTGGGAATTGGTTCCTAGACCCAAAGACAAAAATGTAATAGGAACTAAATGGGTTTTCAGAAACAAAATGAATGAAGAAGGAACTGTTGTAAAAAACAAAGCAAGATTGGTATGTAAAGGTTATTCACAACAAGAAGGCATAGATTCTGAAGAGACATTTTCTCTTATTACTAGGATAGAGGCTGTGAGATTATTCTTGGCTTATGCTACACATAAAGACTTCAAGGTATATTGGATGGATGTGAAATCTATATTTTTGAATGGAGATCTTGAAGAAGAAGTGTATATAGAACAACCTGATGGATTTCCTCTATCTGAAGATGGAGAGATGGTATGTAAGTTGAAGAAGGCACTGTATGGACTGAAGCAAGCTCCAAGGGATTGGTATGCAAGGTTAGACAAATACTTACTTTGCCTTGGGTTCAGAAAAGGTAATGCTGACAGTAATCTATATTTAAGAAGTAGTGAAGATGAAGTTTTGATAATAGAAGTTTTTGTTGATGATATTGTCTTTGGAGGCGATGATGAATTATGTAAGAAGTTTTATAAAGAGATGGAAAATGAATTTGAGATGTCCATGATAGGTGAAATGAAATTATTTCTAGGACTTCAAATAATTCTGAACAAGAATGGCATTTTTATTTCTCAAACTAAGTATCTTAAAGAAATGTTAAAGAAGTTTGGAATGGAAGATTGTAAACCAGTTGGTACACCCATGGTGACTGGTAATAAACTATCAAATAATGATGAGACTCAGTGTGTTTTTCATACCAAGTATAGATCAATGGTTGGTGGATTACAATATCTGACTCACACCAGACCGAATATTGCTAATGTTGTTGGAATTGTGGCTAGATATCAGGCATAACCAAAAGAGACACACCTAGCTACTGTAAAAAGGATATTTAGATATTTGAAAGGGACAATTGAATATGGCTTATGGTATGATAGGAATGATAGTTTTGAACTTCATACTTATACTGATGCTAATTGGGCATGAAACATTGATGACATGAAGAGTACTAGTGGTGGTAAATTTTTCCTTGAGAAAAAGTTGGTTTCATGGCTAAGTAAGAAGCAAGGTTGTATAGCTCAATCTACTATAGAATCAGAGTATGTTGTTGCTGCTATTAGCTGCACTCAAATTATTTGGATGAAACAAATACTGAAAGACATTGGAATAAATTTTGATGAGCCAGTGGTTATCCATTGTGATAACACCAGTACAGTGAACATGTCAAAGAATCTGGTGATGAATTCTAAAACTAAACATATTTCTATCAAGTATCACTTCTTGAGAGACAAGGTGACAAAGAAGGAAATAAAGTTGGAGTATATTAGCACAAAGGAATAGATTGTAGATATCTTTACAAAGCCGTTGCCAAAAGATACCTTTGAATATCTCAGAGGTATGCTTGGGGTTCAGGCCCCTCCTAGTCAGAATTAAATGATGCAGGGATGTATAAGTTCAGAGGTTTTCAAAGCCTTATCATATTTTAGACTTGATGTACTGATATACTCCTTAGGGAGTGATCATTGAAGAAAGTTGTGAAGAACAGTTGATGACTTATGGAAACCTTTTCCATTGTTGTCAAAGGGGGAGAGTTGCTATGAGAAAATCCCTACTGTATGGGGAGATTGTATTAAGGTTTACTATGAGAGTATTGTTTGGTTACTGAACTTTGGATTGATAAAACTTTGGGTTAATGGATTTTCCCATATGTTGACATCAATGCCAAAGGGGGATATTGTTGGATATTTCTAATGCATTCGGGAGATGGTTGATACATTTAATGTGTTTATTCACTACATTGAGTGATGTTGGAGTTGCTACTGTTGTCATTGATGTCAACATATGTTTTTGTGAAGAGAACATGTTGGTTATTACATTGTACGGATGTTTCAGAGCATGCGAAGTCAGATGATAGTACATGAAGATGTTGTGATCTTATATCCAATATTGCATCATGTAATGTTGTATATTGGATGAGTTATAGATGTTTTGGTGAAGACTGGTTACTGGACAGTGATAGTGAAAGTTGACAGAGTGAGTCTCTATTTTTCTGGTATATCTTACAGAAGGTATGGATTCAGTGTATGTGAGGGATGATAGATAGGGTACTGAAGAATGTTCATTGGTCAGTGCAAGGTACGGAAAGTAGGATGACGTCAGCTATGGCGTGTGATTTTGAGAAGACTTATTTGGGAGCCGAATTCAGAGATGTAGTGTGCATTTTGGTTGGAGAATGTAAATTAAGGATGTCAATCCTTAATTGTTGTAATGTAATCATTGTACACTTGTTTTAGATACCGTGTGTATCTTAGCAAGGGTTTATGTAATTGTTTGTATATTAGGAAAGCCTAATCGGCTGACCTGATCATGTAGAATGTAATAGGGTATATATGTAAGATCTTTTCTTTGGAAAAGACATGGATGGGATGTATGTAATGTGAAAGAGGATTATGGAAGCTGGGAGCTTGTACCTATTGGATGTAGAGAAAAGAATTGTATGTACTTCATTGGAACTGATCAAGTAAAGATAGTTGTTGTCAGACAGTTCACAAGGATTGTGTATTTCCTCATATACACTTGTGTTGCAAATAGTGTGTTCTGAAGGTGGAGTACTTAACCTTCTTTGGGAAATGAACCTAGGCAGTGAGCCTAACCTTTTCTTTGACTCCTAACAGGGTCTATCCTCTAACAAGGACTATGTACTGTAATGCTTTAATCACCTCCTAATAGGGCTAGATCTTCTAACAAGGATACTATACTCTCATTACATCATTTGTGGGTGCTAATCCCACTGGGGTTTTTACCTTTAACAGGGTTTCCCTGACACCAAAATATTGTGTTATTGTGTTGGCATTTATTGTGTTCATTAGATTTGATAATGTTGTTATTCAAAGTTTAAAGTTTAATATGCTATCATACAACTGATTCACGCCCCCCTCTTAGTTGTATTATGGACTGTTATTCCTAACATAGAGTTCTAGTATTGTGGCTTCAAAGGAGATTCTTTCATCTTACTTAACTTGGTTTTTTTAGCATATCATGCTATCTTGATCATTCTCTTGTTATCTCATTTATTATTATTTTTCTATCATATTTTGGGTTATCTACAATCAATTATTTGTCTATTTGGCTATTATGGAGGTGGAAAAACCAAAGAAGGGACTTGAGTGAGGCAAGTCTCCAAACAACCCAAATATTTTTCTCTTTTTCTATGTGTGTAGGTTTTCAAGAAGGAGGAAAAGGAGTAGCTAACAGATTCTTCAACTTCCTTCATTATGAGCATATTCCTCTCCTTTTATTTTCTATTATAATTTGTATTATGTAATCATGCACTTTTATTTATTTGTAGACACCTAAAATCCCTTTTCCAAATAAAAGTATTTTTATTTTGCACAAACCCCTGATGACATCATCTTTTATTAATTAATTATTATGCCATTAATCTCTCCTATCTTAATTAAAAATATTTAATTAACAAATCCCCTCCAAAAATGTTTAAATACAATTTGAACATCATTCCCTCCAAAATATATTAATTATTTAATAAATTGTCTCAAAACCCCTTTAAATAAATAAATAATTTATTTAAACCCTAAAACCCTAGAAATCTTCTAGAAAACCCTAAACCCTTCTAAACTTTCCTAAACTCTTCCCAAACTTGATTAGAGGGTGATTCCTAACCCTCTTAGTCTAAACCACCCTCCTTTGACTTTGGTCAAACCCCCTCATTAATGAGCCTTACAGACTCATTAATGGCTCCTTACACCCTCATTAAGGCTCTTACAGCCTCATAATGAAACCCATGACCCTTCTTCCATCTTGGTTCCCTAGGCACACTTCCCTAGTGTTTCTTGCACATGTGTGAGAAACCCTTAACCCTCATCCCCTTGACCATACCCTAAACTCGACCCCTAACCCTGACTCTGACTCTAACTCTAACTCCCCTTCCTAACCCAAGCCCTTAGGAAAATCCTATAAATACCCCTCCTCCCAAGAGAAAGTATTATCTTAGTTTTTATCATTCATGCATTGTTATCATGCTAAATTGCATCTAGATCATCATAGCTTAATTCCTAATTGTTAGATTTAGTTCATTTCTAAGCTTTCTAACTCACATCTCAGCTTAGCATTAATGGATTAGCTTAGATTATTTCATTTTTTTTGCATATAATTTCATCACATCACATTTATATTTGGATAAAATCAATCTAGCATAATCATTCTTAGCTTAATCTGTATTTTAGCTTCATTAAGCACTTTGGGGCTAGGGGAAAATCAAGTGTTTCCTACCTGATTTTGTGCCACTATGGGGTTGTCATGGTCCCTAATTGATCATAAAATTCCTAATCTACATTAGGGACTTGCTCCAAGTTTTTTGAGAGCACACCCACATCCCTAAATTGAGAGAAAATCAAACAGTAACAGGGTGCTCTCGTTTAAGCTCTAACTGAGTGTCTCTGTGAATTGTTTTTACTATATGCTAGGAATATGTTGTTAGGCTAATGTTTGAATGTCTATGCTTGTTCTGAACAGGTTAGGTTTTCACTGATCACATTATTATTCTCAGCTTAGTTTATTTTTTGTTAGTTTATTTGGTGCCCAAATTTCCTACTTCATTCTCTATTCTTTGTTCATATAGGAATAAATTACATTGTGTGAATATCCTACTTATTTTTTGTCATCCTAGACCTATGTGGTTGTCCAAGGTAGTGAGCTTGCATAGCCATATTTAATCTTGACATTTAGCTCTTTATTTTTTGATAGTTAAAACATTTTTATCCATTAGTCTTGTTTAGTTAATTTAGTTCTTGTATTTCAAAATTATTTCATTTAAACCTTGAAAAATACCATCAATCTAGTTGTCTGGATCACCCTAGCTCACTAGAGCACTAGTAGAAGTAAGGTTGTGCAATAGTGAGGTGGCGCAGGGGTTAATTTTCACCTTGGTATTTCATTAATCTCAAGGGTGGAAAATTCCCTTCTCCACATTTTGGTGAACCCAATATGAACTAGTTTCTTCTACATCATTCTTCTTGTTAAGTGATGGTCTTGTTGTTAATATGTTGATGATCACTTCCATATTGACACCTTATTAGAGGGTGTGTAATGTTGATATAATATTCATCCATCTTGATGCCTCTTGTAGTGGAGATCCTTCTCCTTTCTATATCACAAGGTTGGTCAACATGACCACCTTCAAAGGTGAGATGGTTTTGGATTAAGGAAAAAATAGGTTTTGAGGGGAGCCACAAAACCCCTTACAATGTATTACAAAATATAATCAATAAATTTCTTCATGGAAATTTTTTTTTGGAGATAGACCAACCAACAAAACTAAACCAACAACTAACAACCAAATAGAGCCAACAACTAGACACAAAATAGGACACTAAGACAAAAAAAATAGAACACTAGGCCAACATTTTCAAAGAAGTGGCCACTTCCTCTTCAATGATAGTAACATATTCCATAGTATCGTTTAGAACTTGGAGAGCCATAGGAGAAGCAATAAATTTCTTCCTCATACTTTCCCATGTGCACTTTTTGGGACCTTCGACAACAACATCTTCGGTGCCCTTGTCCAACTTAGTCTGACTAGATTCTATGTTCTCAACAATCTTCTCCATTCTACTAGTTAGGTCTGTTAAATTTTAGATAATGGCCTTCATATTCTCATTACTTCCATAAAGGACATTCCCTAGGCTCTCCTCATAGGCTTTTATCTTCATAAAAAACTGTTCAAAGTTCTCTAAATTATTTCTGGTATGGGTTTCCTTATCTAGTTGATCCTGCATGCTATTCAACTTGGACTTAATATTGTTAATTTCACTTTGCACCCAGTTATCCATGGCATAGGAGTTATCAACTCTGAGCTTGGCCTTTTGGAGGAAATCCAAAGGAGATTCCAAATTACCCTCAAGAGGACTAAGACTCAAATGGATTCTTTCCTCTCAGAACCAGTAACATTGTGTTCAAAAACATTTTTAGGGCCAAAAGGGGGAGCATTCAAACTAGAACTAGGATAACCCACAATGTTGAGCATTTGTTCCTTACCTTTCTCACCATGTTTTTTGTTTCCCTTATCACCTTCCTCCTAAAAGACCTTATTAGCAGTCGTTATCACCTCCTTGCCATTTTTCTGATTGTCCTCCTTATCCTCCTCACCCTTGGTTAGAGAAATCTCCTCTTCTCGAGTGGTAGTGTCCATCTTCTCTTTTAAGGGGATACCCTTGTCAGACTTGGACATTGAAACATTATTGTCCTTGCTATAATTGGCAGTGGAGTCATCTTCATCCTCTATTTCCATACCTTTATCTTCATCAAACCTAGGTTTAGAAACACTCACTTCCTTCTTCTTAGAGTCACTATCACTATCATCCTTCGTCTCCGTACCCTTCACATTGTCAAACTAATTCTGGATGTTTAGAGGAGTTTTTTTTTTTTTTCTATAGTACCCCAAGGGATTTTACCCTCAACCTCATTAGACCCAAAATTATTCGCTTTCCTCTTACCCTTAGACTCCTTATTTGCAAGCTTAGGGGTCCTCACCTTACAATAATAAAAAATGAGCAAGATAAGCCCTTCATGTAGAACAGTCTTCTTGGATTTTTTCTTGTGTTCAACCAGACTATGGTTCAAAGACTTAAGTAGAAATAAAGGAAAGGAGACCCAATCACTGTATCAAAAATAATTTAAAAACAAAAATTGGTAGTTGTGTACCCTTGTGTATCTATCATCCAACATTAAATAAGCCATAACACAGGTCAAGACTTTCTTCTATATAGGATTAATTTGTTCAATGTTGTAATAATTGACCGTTTGACTAAAAACTCTTCCTCCTCTTCATTTTTAAGAAATTTATGCACTAAAACATCATATATCTTTCTTTCCTTAAAAAAATCCCTCTCAGAACTAGAAATACATGTGATTTCAGAAATGAAATTAACATTTAAATCAATATTGACCCCATGCAGAGTGACAGAGGGGTCATTCCAACCCTTAACAAAAGCATTTTTTACCTCTCTATTAAACACATGGAGTCATTCAAGGTAGGGATGATGTCGATCATAGGTGAGATGGTTGACCCTATGTGTCACATTGATATTATGATAGAGCAAGTCCTTTTTGTAAGCATGTTACATTGTGCGGGGTATGATGAGTGCTCAGAAACCATTAGAACTCTTGATGGATTACCACTCCCCCCTTTTGGGGTGAACTACCTTGATGGTCTTGGTGGAACCAAAAGAATCTTTTACAACCTTCGTTGTCATCCCAAAGTCAAACCTCTTTTAGGTCAATTTGGACATTTGTTGGCTCATCTCCATGTGAGTCATCTCCTATTTGGTGAATAAGTGTCTCAATTTATCCTATGAGGGTACCTTAAACATGATATAGGATACTAGTCATTGGCCCTTGGTATCCCATGGTGGATTTTTTTTGGACCAAACTAGCCTAATTTGATAGGGCACCTACATTCCCAATAATATGTTGAACATTTATTGCCTACAATAAATACGAAGTTGGGTGATTGTCTTTAAATTTATAGCACATATCCCACATCCCATGTTTGTTCCTTCCTTTCAACCCTCTCCTATAGCTTAGCATGCTTCATCTTATGCCCCTTCTTTTTCAAGGTTTCAAGACAAGCATGTGTCTTAGAGGAAGCCCCGTCACCTATTGTTGACTTTGCAACCTCTGGTGGTTTCTTATGTTCTTGTATTTGCACCTAGCATGGATAAAGGAAAGGTACAAATGTTTCCTAAGTCCAATCTCTAACCTTAATTCCTAACCCTTATCCTTGTAGACATTCCTTACCCTACCATTCATAGTAAGGGTAAGAGGTTACCATGAACTTATCCTTCTCCTCTAGCACCTATCCCTCAGCCTTTGAGGGCACCCTCTATTCCTCTTGCCACTTGAAAGGTGAAATGTAGAAGAGCACTTGTGGTTGAGCCCACACTTACTTCTTTGGTGACAAATCCTACTACGTTAGTGGGGCCCTCTTATTTGTTGGTTTCCATCTCAATGATTTCATCAATGGAGTAGGATACCATTGAGCCTCTATAGACCTATCATCTTATTCTAAACCTCTGTCAAAACTAGCTTGCGCGCAAGCATAAGCATCATCGACAAGCCAAGACTTTGGAGCATGATGTTTGCTTGAAGGCATTGATCAAATATTAGTTCCAATGTATACTACTCCTACTTCAAGTCTCATCGCAGCTCAAACTACATTGCTCCCTTTCCCGGTCACATCCTTTGTTTTGCTTCCTGCCACTTTAGGAGTGATTATTGGGGCACATGGTAAGTGAATCTAGTTTTTTATTTCCCCTTCCTAAGAATCCCTATTGATCACATCCATGCCTTATACCCTTTCATTCCCTTTTTAGTTCCTCCCATGTATGCACCCTATTATTTCTTATTTTGATCTGAGTTAGACTCTTGTTATGGATTCTGTGTTTGTTTGCATTCCATCTTTCTTATTGGCCTATACATTATTTTAATTCTTTTATAGTTGAGATATATGTTTATGTTCACTCAGTGATGATTGTGTGTGTGATGATTCTTTGATGATGACATGACTATATTATTTTGAGGATATTTGATTATGTTGTGGATGTGGTGATCTTTTGATGGTATATTGATGTTGTGTTGGTAACTTGTTGTGATTCTGAGATTTTGGGATATTCTTTTGGTGTGTATGTTACTGGTGTTAAATGATGATAGATGACATTTTGGCTTTGGCAATACTATTGATATCATAATGAGTGGGATGTGGTGTTATATTTCATGCATTATGTTGTGATGATTTTAGGATTGTTATCAACCTATCCTTGTAATTCCTCACATGTTCATTTTGATTAAATGGTGTTAATGTTAGTTAATTATTTTAATAATATATTATATTTGGTGATGTTTGACAATGTTTAACATTATAGATTACACAAGATTATAAATTTGTGATGTTTAAATGATGATTAATGGCGATCCATAATGGTTAATGTTTTTTAATGTTAATTATTGGTAAATGATAACTTAGATAGATGGTGATTTTGGGTGAGAAGGGGCGATGTCATAACATTCATGGAATGATAACGACGCTAAAGTTTCCTTTCACCTATTTCTATATTTGATGATCATGTATGTGCTTCAACTATTTGTATATAGATTTACAGATACATTTGACCTCAAATGTTTGAATGTTAGCAAGTACCAAACATTGACTCCACCTATTTTTTAAGGTCTAAGTGTGCCTATAATAACCCTGGTGATGACTGCTGAATATAAACATTGGCCAAATGTTTCTTACCTAAAACCATTGTACCTATGTAAGGGTGATTTCCCAGTACTTTATTATTACTTGAGCCCTAGATACCATTGTTGGTAGCTTTCGGATACCCAATTATCTGATGTAGTCAGCCCATGAAAGTCTTTAACAATTTTAGTTTAATTTGCATTTTATCACTGATGGTTTAATAAGTTTAATGGTATTTTAAATAGTTATTTGGGCGATTTGATGTTGTCGACAAATATGTCGTTTGAGTATTTGATTGAATTGGAATTAAATATTTTATTGGGCTTGGGGATTTTGGAAATTTATTTTAAAAATATTGAATTGAGTTATTTTATTTTATTTTATTATTTTCAAAAAGAGTCTCTTTTAATTTGTGAAAAAGGTTCATAGTGGAACACTTGACATTATTCTTATTTTGGCTCTTGCTCAAACCCTTTTATCTTGAATTTGAAATTTGCTTGGATTGGAAGATTTAAGGGAAAGATTTTTGTGGGCATTTGATCTTTGGATTTCTTCCCTTGAATTTTACCAATTCACCAATTTTCATCCATTTTGGTTAAGCTTTTGTAACTTCTATAGTTTTTCAAGTTTTCTTGGGTTGAGGTAACAATCTTCTCTTTTATTCCTAGTTTTCCTATTTAAATATTTAAAGAGTGTTGCAAATGTTTTACTTGACATTTCTGAACATGTTTATAGTTTACATAATTGAATTTGGTGTCAAACTAATTATTTCCTCAATTTTTATTACAGAATGAGGGCTTTAATATTATTATGTTATTCATTTGTGTTTGGATTAGTGTAGAGAGTAAATGTTGCATGTGCCAGGCTTGGGTAGAATTTGATTTTCATATCCTTCCTTCAGGATAAAGGCTACAATGTACTCTTTAGAGGGGCGCATGTGTTGACCAAGCTTAAGGATTAGAAATCACCCATTTCTATTGGAGTTAGGAGCGGTCGACTTTATAGGTTTCAATTTGATGCTCCTAAGGTACTCATGAGCAACGTAAATCGTAGATTGAGGAGATCTAGGAGGATGGGCCATATACATCATCGAGTACTTAAAATTTCTTCATGAGAGAGTAATAGGTGTTTTAGAAGTGAGCACAGAGCATGATGTTGTATGTAAGGGATGTGTGTTGAGGAATTTTGTGAAAGAAACTTTTCCAAGGAGTGACACCAGATTCAAGGGTGTTCTTGATCTAGTACATTCAGATATATGTGGACCAATGTCGATGAAGTCTCTTAGAGGATACAAGTACTTTGTTACTTTTATTGATGATTTCTCTAGGAAGACCTGGATATACTTTTGAAGACCAATGATGAGGTTTTCAATAGCTTCCAAGAGTTCAAAGATCTTGTGGAGAATTCGACAGGGAGGAAGATAAAGGTTCTTTAGTTAGACAATGGAGGCAAGTACAAATGGAAAGAGTTATAGGAGTTCTATACCAGGGAGGGAATCGAGAGAGAGTGGACTATTCCTTACAACCCACAACAAAATGGGATTGTTGAGAGGAAGAATTGCTCTATATTGGAGGTAGCAAGGGCTATGTTGCATGACCAGGATATGCCTTATTACCTATGGGTAGAGGCATGTAGTATGAAAATTTACATATAGAGTAGAGTTCCACATAAGGTACTGGGGAAGATGACACCAGAGGAAGCATTTGCTGGGAAGAATCTAGATGTCAATCACTTCAAGATATTTGGGAATTTGGCATATTGTCACATTCCAAGGGACACACCTACCAAGCTAGATCATACTACAAAGTGGGGGTACTTCGTGGGGTACAATGAGACCTCAAAGGCATATTAGATATTCATTCTAGGGTACAAGAGGATTATTGTTCAACATGATGTTAAGTTCATGGAGGACAAGGCATTTAGAAGGTTCAAAGATTTTCCAATAGATGACCAAAGTGAGTAGCCAATAAAAGCTCCAAGGATTGTTCAACAAAATCAAGGGTAGCAAAGATCAAATATGATTAATAGTATGAGCACAAGCTCACATGCTAAAAGTTTGTAGAATATGGAGCAATAGATGTAAAAAATCCAAGAGATGCATCAAGAAGATATGGAGGTTTATATTTCATCCAATATTATTGGCAATAGGAACCATGAGGTTCAATAGATACATAGGGATTCTTAGGAGTTAGTGGGAGCTTCTAGGATGAGTAGTAGACAACAGAGACAACCAACTAGGTATAATAAATATGTGGCATTAATCAGTTAGTTGGTAGATGGTGAACCTTCTAGCTATTAGAAGGCCACATAGCAACAGGTGTGGCAAGATTCAATGGTTGAGGAGTATACCTTAATAATGCTTAACGATATGTGGGAGGTTGTGCCTAGATCAATAGATAGGGTTTTTATTAGATCACGTTGGATCTATAAGATCTAGCATGGTGTAGATGGTAGCATCGAGAATAAAAGGAAAGGTTCATGGAAAAGGGGTTCTCTCAAAAGGAGGGAATAGACTACGAGGAGACATTTTCTCCAGTGGCCAAATATACTTCTATACGATCTATGATCTCATTTGCAACATAGATGGGATGAAAGATCCATCAAATGAATGTCAAGAAAATAATCCTTAATGGAAAGTTGAAAGAGGAGGTATACGTAGAAAAAATAGAAGGCTTTGTAGCACACAACAACAAGACCCACATGTGCAGATTAAAGAGTGATTTGTACGAGCTCAATGAGGATCCCACTACATGGCATGAGTGCATTAATAATTACTTGCAAGGAATGGACTTTGTAAAGAGTGAGGCAGATGCTAACCTCTACTACTTGGTGGTTGGAGGTAAGGTTATCATTCTTATACTATATGTGCATGACTTGTTTTTAATAGGTTCATTAGGGCTCATAGAAGAGTGTAAGATGGACCTTGCAACAAAGTTCGAGATGAAGGATTTAGGACTTATACACTACTTTCTAGGCATGGAGGTATGGAAGATAGATGGAGAGATTTTCCTTAGACAAGGAAAATATTGCATCAAAATTTTGAGGAGGTTCGGAATGGAGGATTGAAAAACCATGTCTACACCTATGATCATGAATTGGAAGAAGGTAGACACATCTAGGGAGAAGGATGTAGATCCCACCTTATAAAGGTAGTTGATTAGTTCTCTCGTGTATTTGGTCAACATCGGGTCAGATATATCTTTTGTCGTAAACTCTCTTAGTCAGTTCATGGTTGAGCCAAAGAGAGTGCATTGGACATCAAAAAATAATGTATTACATTATTTGCATGGTATAATTAAGTATAGGACTAGATATGCTTGAGGTGAAGGAATCAAGTTAATAGGCTATACTGACATAGATTGGGAAGACAGTACACTGGACAAGAAAAGTACTTTAGGGCGTGGCTTCAATTTGGGATCAGGAGGTGTCTCTTGGTTTAACACAAAGCATAATTCCATGGCTCTGAGTTCTATAGAAGCAGAATACATAGTATCCAACATGGTGGATTATGAAGTTATATGGCTTCATAAGTTACTAGCAGCCTTGTTTGGTTAGAGGCTTGATACTACCGCGATACACTATGACAATTAGAGTTGTATTAGTTTATCTGAGAATCTTATCTTTCATGACACATCTAAGCATATAGACATCAGGTATCACTTCATCATGGATTGTGTATAGTGGAAGATTGTTCAGCTACAATATATACCTACATATTAGCAGGTAGACGACTATATAGCTACAATATATACCTACATATATACTTCATTATGTACTTGTAAAGACTGAACTTACGACAACAAATGCCACATCAATGAAAAGAATATAATCTAAGGAGTCGGTCAACAATTCAAAGGTCGAATGCATAAGTCGACAAGATGCCAATAGATTCCCTATAATATAGGAATAAAAGAAGTATAATTACGACCATAACTGTCGAACTGATAAAACATGCCTGTGTCCAAACATAAGAGGATTGTCGACCATCTGTCAAATGTAGTAATGGAGTCACAATAAGAGATTTCCCATAAAGTACAAGCAAGTACAAACTATCAAGTCAGGATAACAACCCAAGATATTTTTGACCAACTATTGAATCACATTCGTAAAAGATAAAGATTAGATTAAATATGTACTTCCATTTTAATGACACAAGTAAAGAACAAAATTACCAAATACCACCAAGTTGAACACAAAGAAGTGTAGCACTATACAAGAAAGTCCTTCCTGAAAGAAGCTTCAAAAACCTGGATAATTTAGGAGAAAGTGATAGAAATGAAGTTAGTGCTCTCCTCTTTATGCTCTGAATTCCCTTTTTAACCTCTAAACACCTTTGTCTTTTTTGGTCGATTTCTTCTTTTCGTGGTTATTTTCCTTCTTAATTTTCTTGGATTTATCTCTTCTATTTTTCTCTATATCTCAACTCTTCATTTCAGTCTCTTCTCCTATGTGTATCCTCTTGAGACTGCCCTTCTCCTCACAATTTGATTATGATAATCTCCTATTAGATTTTCTATTTCATTTCCAATTTCTATTCTACAAATACTTTTTTTTTTCCAAAATCATCTCCCTCCTTCTGTCCCGTTCTTCCTCTCTTCTCCCCCTAATAAACTAATTCTTCCATATTAAATTGGATCATGAAGAGAAGTCTAAGGTGAAATCTGAGCTAGGAAATGAAGTCTTGTGGCAGTCGTATCCACATACCATGCCTATTCAAACATGAATAAGGTGAAAATAAAAGTTAAAAGTTCAAATAATCTAGTCGCAACTGAGCTCCTCTTTTACCACCTATTATTATCTATGCTTTGATCAAAACTGATCCTCATGTCAAAGAGCGTGAGCCAGGAGATGAATGCTGAGTGAGTCAATCTATATTTAAGTTTCATGTGTTGCAACTTCTACATCTCTTTCCACCCTCCCTAGCTTCCGTGGTGTACTCCCTATTAATCTCCCCATTCCGTGCGTATTCAAATGGTTTTTCTTTCAGTTCAAACTACCATAGATAGGGGTCAAATTAGGTGAGAAATGGTTAACTCACCATTAATTCCTCATTGATTCTTCCAACTGAAAGCGTACTACAAATTAATAAACACTCGACAACCAATACCAACTAATTGTGGTGGCTAGTTTAACATGTGAGGTGAAGTTAAGATCTTTTTGTTACCAAATTTCCTACATTTCCAATTCCTGAAATCCCTCCATGTCACCATGATGTATTTTACAATGCGGAGAACAACCCATTGGATATGGGTTGTGACATCCTTACCCCCTTAAATAATGCATCGTCCTGATGCATTAATCATAATCACAATCATCTTTAAGATAAATCAAGTAATTCACTCTTGAAATGATTTATAAATCATCTTCCATTATTCAAATTTTTAAGATAATGAATGTATATACTTTCACATTCTAATATAAAATCAACAAGTTTCAATTTCATTTGCTTACATAATGTCAATTTTTCATCAGTTATGCATTCTAGTAAGAACTCGCACCATGAACAAACACATTTGAAGCAAAACAAACACACTTATATCATAATTATTTCAAGAACATTTTCTATGTGAGTGGGTGAATTCATTACTACCCTTCAGTTTTACAAGGTTAGAGTTATCTCTCTTCGACAATATTCCCCCTCTATTATAATGTGTCGTTCCATCTGTGATACATAGGAACAACATCAAAGCATTAGTACATGTTTTTAACATAATCAAGATATATCATTCCTTCATCCTAATGCTTTTAGACATAAATCTGAATAATATCTTTAATTTAAAAAAGAGCACACACGCACATGTACTTCTTACCATACCTTGGCATCATGCTAAATTGATCAAGGGATTGAATACTTCTTATCAGATTCCTGTCATACTTATTGTAGAAAATTATAGTATTTTTAGTTCAATCAATTACAATTCTTCATGGAAGAAAATTTCCAATGGTAAATATTCCAGAATAAAGATAATCATTGGAATACTACAAATGTTCAACTAACAAGTTCTAAACCTTAACTTGATCATAAGTAAATAAATCATTCATAAGTACCATCTAATATGTGATACTCACTAAATGAGAAAATCATTCATACATCCTCGTCAATCATCTGAAAAGATTAGTAGATCCATTTTTCCATTTATGTGACCTAGGCCCTCATACCCATCTCGTCACAACAATATTTCAAAAGAAAAATTTAACTCATTTTATCATAGCACTTATATTTCATCTATAAACAATATAAGTCCTACAAGTCTTACATCTTATTACGAATAAGCATTCACATTTTCATCAATGTAACACAAGTGTGCTTCATCTAAGCATAAGCATCCAAATAAATCATGATAATTCATCACCATATAAAGTAAACACATCAATGTATGTTATACATCTATAACAATGCATCCAAAAACATAACCATAAAGGTCAATCATGAAACACAACACTAATTTTAATTGGACATCTATCCTTCTATAAGTCCTTGTCTCCTATGCCATCGAACAGTCAGTCGTCCATCTGCAAATCTCAAGACAAGAGCGTGGCTCGAATGCTTGTCCGTTCTATCCAAAAAGCTTTACACTTCCTTGGGATTCTACCTACTTGCATAATTACCAACGTTGCATGCCCAAAAGAAAAAGGTAGGGGGTATCTGGTGTAGCCATGAAACTAACTACTTTCCACATATGTCTAAGTATAACTAATCATGGATGTGGCAGGGAGATGGAACATGGGAAACATATTTAAGAAAACATATGTGAACAACTTTGGCCAAAGCATTTAATACCAAATTTCTATTGGTAGATAGAGTGAATCTTCTACCCTTGTTTTTTCCACATTCGACACCCCTCACCAGAAGGTAAGCTTTCCAATTCTCATACAAAGTAAGCAAAAAGAAGATGTAATTCATGCATTTCATTTATTTTCCTTTCATGAAATAATGCATTTAACAAGAGCATGCAAGTCATACAACAATCAACTAATCCAAAAGAATTATGCCCTTCAACATGAAAAATCTCATTCATCATAAGCAATCACATAATTTGAATCATCTAGTCAAATAAACATACTCATATAAAGGAGGTGTTGACCATTCTGTCAAAAACACTAATAGTGCTTCATAACCAAATAATTCTATTCCATTTCCATAAAAAGATGGTGACCTACTTGTTGATCATCAAATGCATCAAATAGTACATCTATTTCAATCACCTCATAATAATTTCATGCAAGGTCTCAAATATAATCACCCATGTACTAGTAATATCATATTAATGTCAAAAATATGTATTTTCCATGGATTCCATCATTCTGTGAAGATCCATGCAATGCTCCTCATAGCATCAAAACTCACATCAAAAAATATCAACCAATGCTAATTATTTCATCAAATGCATTTCTAATCTACACAACCATTTGCATGCCAACTCAATTTGATTATTTCATAATAGTTGAAACATATTTCAAGTAAAATATGAATGCAAGATTAGGAACGGTATGTTCTTCACAATCTTCTCCCTTTCACAATCTATCAATGTTGTACACTGAACATGGATGACATTACTTCACATCATTTAGGAATAGCAACATAAAACACATATTCTAGCCACCATAAGATCATAAGAAATCATAATATTTAAGTTGCAAATTTCATTTCAAATCCTCAATGGTCATAAGAAAAATCAAAGAAGTAAGTGTGAACAAAATCTCAATTGATTGAAAAACTCAAAATTGGTGGCTAGATAGTCACAAGAGAAACTTAAAATTTCAAGCTAGTCACTCACCACTTTCAAAGTTCATCAGATTTCAAAATAAAACATCAATTGAAAACTAAAATAACATTTACAGAGTGACTAACACTAGCCACAAGAAGGGAGTAAAAGCTACACGTCACATTTCATCCAAGGTACGCTAAAGAACATGAGCATACTTCTAGAACATAAATCGAAAAGTTTACATCATCATGTAATAACACATTCAATTACCTTAAACAACATTGCTCTATCCACTAAAGCCAACCCACATGAATTGTTAATTTTCTCTTTTCTTTTGAAATCTCATGCCATGCAAGGTAAGACATATACATATATTTTCACAATTTTTCTACAATTTTATGTTTCATATAACACATGTTGAATTCTTCTTCCCCAAGAATTTCATAAGGTTCTAGTATTAAAATCATTTCATAACACTTGCAAATATGCATTACAATAATACATGTTTACATCATTTATCACAAGCCAAGTGTTAAATTCTGGCAAGCTCTCATACCTTTATTGCATAACCATCATTATTTAACTACACAATATCTCATAGAATTTTATCTTCTTTCTTTTCTACACCGATGTAGAGAAATAGATATCAAATTTTTAAGTGCATCCCACACACAATGTACCTCATAAATTTTCACATATTCTAACATTTTGCAACATGAAACATAAAACAATCACACCACTCAAAGGTAGACAATTATCAAGCTCACATAACTGTTTCAAACTTTCATAGTTCCAAGAAGAACTAGGGACATTCAGAAAATTTCACACACGTAAGAACTATTGTCCCTCAAGTGTCTATTTCCCATAAAACAAGGAACATCCTATCCTTTTCTATCAAGATAAATTGAAAATTGGAAGACACTCTAGTCAATCCAGGGAACCACAGTTACGTTCATAGACCAAGCATTAATCGACTCACAATTTCTGCAATTAAGGGTTGCAACTAAGCATAATGAACTCAAGGCCCTAGAGTGGAACCCAGAGCTCTGATACCATATGTAAAGATTGAACTTACGATAACAAATGCCACATCAACAAAAATAATATAATCTAAGGAGTCGGTCAATAATTCAAAGGTCAAATGCATAAGTTGACAAGATACCAATAGATTCCCTATAATATAAGAATAAAAGAAGTACAATTATGACCATAACTCTCGAAATGATAAAACATACCTATGCCCAAAGATAAGTAGATTGTCAACCATCTGTCAAACGTAGTAATGGAGTCACAATAAGAGAATCTACGAATACTTTTTTTTCCAAAATCCTCTCCCTCCTTCTATCCCGTTCTTCCTCTCTTCTCCCCCTAATAAACTAATTCTTCCATATTAAATTGGATCATGAAGAGTAGTCTACGACGAAATCTAAACTAGGAACTGAAGTCTTGTGGCAGTCGTATCCACATACCATGCCTATTCAAATGTGAATAGGGTAAAAATAAAAGTTCAAAGTTCAAATAAACTAGTCGCAGTTGAGCTCCTCTTTCACCACCTATTATTATCTATGATGTGATCAAAACTGATCCTCCTGTCAAAGCGCGTGAGCTAGGAGATGAATGCTGAGTGAGTTAATCTATATTGAAGTTTCCTATGTTGCAACTTCTACATCTCTTTCCACCGTCCCTAGCTTCCATGGTGTAATCCCTGTTAATCTCCCCAATCTGTGCGTATTCAAATGATTTTTCTTTCAATTCAAACTATCGTAGACAAGGGTCGAAGTAGGTGAGAAATGGTTAACTCACCATTAATTCCTCATCAATTCTTCCAACCAACAGTGTACTGTGGATTAATAAACACTTGACAACCAGTCCCAACTAATCGTGGTGGCTTGTTTAACATGTGAGGTGAGGTTATGATCTTTTTGTTACCAACTTTCCCACGTTTCCAATTCCTGAAATCCCTCCATGTCACCGTGAGTTATTTTCCAACACAGAGAATAACCCATTGGATATGGGTTGTGACAGTACTTTACAATCCCATCTGTGGATTCAAGGTGCACAGATTGTAAAAAGGGGAATGACATTGTATAGGTTTGATTTTATAAAACTTTATATCTTTTTAAAAAATGGTTGGTTTAGTAATCTGATGTTCTGCTGACCTTTTTTAAAATCTTATTGGTACTTATTTTACTAATATTTTGGTGTATTAATCAAAATCTATTTATTTTCTAATAAAAAATAATAGATCATTTTTTTTAAGATTGGCGAATCAAACAAAAATGTTTGAATATATTAAATTGAACCTATGTTCACAGTTTTCACATTCTAATAATAGTTGGTTTAGTAATCTGATGTTCTGTTGACCTTTTTAAAATTTGATTAGTACTTATTTTACAAACATTTTGGTGTATCTAAATTTTAGGAATCCATCAAAATCTATTTATTTTCTAATTAAAAACAATAGACCAGATTTTTTTAATATGGACGAATAAAAAATAAATGTTTGAATAAATTAAACCGAACCTATGTTCACAGTTTTCACATTCTAATACAAATAATTATTAATTTTTTCATTCATCAAAAGATTTATGCTCAACTTTCAATTGAATTACGGGTGGTCCCACAATAGTGTGTCCCACTTTTTGGCCAACTTGACACATAGATCAACATTCTGAGAAAAAATTTCACTTTCGAACACTTGTTGCCGCAAAACTATTAGGAATTTGAAGATGATGTAAACTAGTGTCTTTTAAAATTTTCTTTCTAGTTTCTAAATATATATTTTTTAAAAAAAATTAAATTCATTTTTACTTCTCCTTCAAAAATTGGTTTATGTGAAAAAACTATGTTTTTAAGGAGTCACTGTCACTTGGATCAGCATAACTTTTTTTTAAAATATGATAACGATGTAATGCTTTCAAGATTATATTTGTAACTTCAATTTCTAAATGATACAATTGGTTTCATTCATTTTGGGTCAATATTTCATAGTTTATTAAGTTCTAAAGTGATAGTAACTGTAATTTATACATAAGGTCACTTGAATCATTCTAACTTGATCTGTGTATATCGAAATTCATTTTTTCTTTTTTTTTTTTATAGAAAGATAACACAAATACTCTTTTCCTACATATTTTTCATAATTATTTTTTTTGTAATTTACTATTTTTCCTAAAGTCTTGAAGAGATAGGTTGTTGAATGACCAAACAACTTATGTTTAGTTAAAGTAATATTTAAAAGTGATAATGAACTCAATATGTATTAAAATTATATTCATTAGAAAAATTGTTCCAAATAGAATCATACTACATAGATGGGTTTTTCAAATGGATTCATTTGATCTGCCAAAACATAAAGTCGAAGTGATTTTTTGTTTGCATTTTAATAGGTGCGAAGGAGACTCCATTGTAAGTATGAATGAAGAGTATAGATGTTATATCAATATTTTTTTAATCTAAGAGGCTTTGAGATAACCATTTTTAATTAATTCCTTCAAATGGAACCTCTCAAGACTTAAATTATCATATTTTATTAAAAATGTGTTATTTCAGCAAAAATCAACATGTCTAAAAAAGTGTGACCCACTATTGTGAGGTCACCCTTACTCTAATATCTTCATCCACCCGTCGTACAAATCTCCTCCCTTTGCCTTACTAATATTATTAATATTGTTTCAAGTAAAATATAAGATATAGGATTTTTGTTGTTGAATTTTTAAGTTAAATAAATGATATTTTTTGGAGCAATTAAAGATCCAAATTTCTTTTATTAGAAATCAAGTTGTTGAATTGTTATCTCATGTCTATGATTAATTATCTTTTTATAATTAAGATTAAAATTTCATTTTTTTACAATTTTAATCTATATATTTAAGTCTTTAAGAAAATGAAATTGAACTTTTTGAATTATAATCTTTTTAATTTAATTGTACTTACCATTTGTCAAAGGGTAAACCATCCACCCTTTTCATCTTGACCATCCACCCTTTTCAAGGGGATCCTCAACCCTTCAATTCTAACTCCCTCTTGATCATGAATCATTTGAGAATTTTTAGCTTCTTATTCTAGTATAGGTCTCAATCAATTTTAGTCCTTGATTCACACTCCTAGCCTAAATCCTATAAATCAATGCTAAATCAAACCATCAATGTACTACATTTTGTGAAAAGTTATGCTAGTGGAGAGAGCACTCACATCACTAAATCCATATATCTTTCACTAAAACTACCTTATCTTGGTGCAGCAAAGGTTAGTATTAGCAAATTACCTACTTTTGAGTGTTATATTTATTTTTGGTAAAAGATATTAATATAATTTTAATTTATTCTTTATGTTCAAAATTTCATGTATACACTAATAATGAACATGGAAACAATAATAGATATAAAAAGGAAGAAAAGGAATATCTAACCCTTTCTTTTATTGAACTTTCGAATTGTTAATAGGGGAGGGAATTCAATAGTTGAGCACTGAGCAACCTAATTTTGTGTTTCTCAATATTCTACGTGGAAATTTCAAATCACTTCCAATTTATTTTACAGCAACTTACCTGGGAAGTCCCCTGCTTATAACTAAGGTTTCGGGGCCATGTCATCAAATATGATGTCACATCGACATGCTTTTTGCCAAGGTGTCCAAAACAGCCCAAAAAAGAGTGAGACGAATCTTAGTCCATTAGGGATCCCCATACTTGTGCAGCTAATGTGGCATCACATGATTGGTTGCATTTTAGAGAAAGGGACACATTTCATTCAATTATGGGTAGTCATCATTAGCAAAATCAACTTTAAAGTCGCAACTATTAGTACATTGTTGTCAAAAATATTAGATATTAAATCAAAGAGTGTGAATATTAAGTTAACAACTCCTATCACAATTGGAATGTGTTCACCTATTGGATCCTCTCCCCTATGTCTAAAAGATAATGCTAAAAAGCTGAGATATATTCTTTGACAAAGCATTCAAAAAAGGTTAAGATATTGTAGAGTTTTTTTTTTTTAAAACCCCACTGCTTCAGTAGTAAGACTTAGAAAATTAACGAGGTTTCTCTCACCAATTAAACGGAAATAAGCGAGAGTGTCTCGAAATACTGCAGAAATCTGGATTCTGTTGCTGAAAGCTGGACCCTCGAAAAGAGTGGACTCGTTTGAACAACTTTAGAAAACCATTTATCTGTGTTTGTGACATTGATGACCATTTTTTGCACGGTACAAGATCCAAATTTCACGACACTTACATTTTAAGCAAGCGGACAAGAAACCATGTGATTCTGGTTTATTTTATTCCAACAAGTCGCTTTTACTTTTAGTTTTTGCAGAGCAATTCCACAATTTGTTTGGGGAGCCCAATACTCAGAGCTTCTCTTCTCTCTTCCTTCTCAATTACTTCATTGTTTTTTATAATTGAGTTGTCTGCAATTTTATTATAATTTATTTAGATTCTGGTAATGGATTGGCTTGACTGACATTAATATAAAATATTCTTACACTATTTAGTAAAGCATTAGTATCTAATTTTGAAAGTTTGATTAAATATTCTACAAATAACATTATCAGATTTCCACAATCTATTTTTAAATGTATGTGTGTTTGTAGATTTGATTATGTGTTTTTTACTATCAATATTTTCGATCTGATCCATCATGAGAAAAAGAGAGGAGTGTGATCCAAAATGTTGATGCTAAAAAACACAAACAAATTCAGAAACGCATATGCACTCCATAAATAGTTAGAAAAATCTTCACAAACAACAGATTTATAATCTGTTCAGAAATTTTTGAAGGTATGTGGTTTGTAAGGAAAAAAATGGAATTGTAGGTTGGATGGATTATATAAGGTTTAAATTCTTGTAAATCTTATTTAGTAGTTTGATGTTATGCTGAACCTTATAAAATCTTTTGATGTAACCGAATTATAGGAAGCCATCAGATTCTCTTTACCTTTTTAAAGAAAAGCAGATTTATTACAGAGGCGAATCGAGTAGAGATGTTTCTGTAATACTTACCTTCTAATTTAAGGAGAACCCATGTTCATAGTTTTCACATTATAGTACATATAATTACTAATTTTTTTTATCCAGCGAAAGATTTACGCTCTACTTTCAATAGGAATACTCTAATTTCCTCACCCACCTGTCCTACAAATCTCCTTCCTTTGCCCTAGTAATGCTGTGAAGAAGATGAATTTAAGGAACTCAGGGCTGGTGGCCAGTACTGTTCTTGATAAACAAAATTGTAAGCTTTTTGTTGAAGAATTTTTTGAGTTGAATAAATGATGTTTCACGTAGTGAATAAATAAGTAAACTTCTTCTATTGGTAGTCAAGCTCTTGGATAACTGTATTAATTAATTATCTTTTTATAATTAAAGCCTGAATTTTAAGTATTTTTTAAAATTTTAATCTATATGCTTAAGTAAATCTTTAACAGGATGAATTTATACTTTTGAATTCTGATATTTTAAATTTAATTGTTGAAGTATTTAATTATAGACTTAACTAGATCAGATTTTGACCAGTGCATATTTAAGACATTTCTAAAGAGATAAATAAAGTAGGATTTTAAGCTATGCATCTTATCACTAAGAAAATCAATTTTTCTTGGTGATGTTATACTGAAGGTCAATTTTCCTTTCTGTGGTTATCATTTATTAGCTTTTCTGTTTTATAATTTGCTTATAACTGAAAGACCCACAAAATAATTGTTAAAAAGCTCCATGCATTTATTACCCCGTGTGCCCATGAACTACAATTATTAGACAGGTTTTGATCCTGCAGCCTCCTTCAGAACTGGCAAGGCAAGTAGTTGATTCGAGTTTACAGATGGCAATGTCTAAAACTGTTTTGTTGGTGTATAATTCTTCAATTGTTAGATCCCTGCTATACTACGGAGCATAAGGTTGAGATAATACTGACAGAACATTCAGAGTAGATTCTAACATACATTTATTGCTTCCCCTGTTTTCTTTGCACTTTGAAAGTAGATATCAACTCCAGAGGGTGTGAAACAGAGCTCTTCTTAGTACTCAAGATTGCATATTCAAGTTTTAAAATATGAAGATAAATTACAGAATAAAAATATGTCCTGATTCTGCATCAGGAAGGCAACAACTGTTCAGTCCTCTGAGAACAGAGCTTTGATTGTCAATACATTCAATCTTATTTAAACAGAACACCAACAACAAAGGTTAAACCCAGGAAACTCACACTGACAATTAAGTTCCATATATTGATTTGTGCATTAATCCTACATCCATAGACCCACCAACGGAGACTGTCGAAGAAAACATCTCAATCAATATGAGTATCGATCTGACAACTACTCGTTAACAAAAAAAACAAGTTTCATAAGCTTACAGTTAAATTGGATCCCTAAGTAGCCCACTACCTAAACTTACTGTGCAAGTGCCCTGCTAATGACAATCAGTGCCTGTCAAGAGGTTTCTCCAAGACGGCCGATATATACATTTCCTTCAACTCAGCCCCTCTGTCCAACTTACGCCCAA
This sequence comes from Chamaecyparis obtusa, assembly GCA_027943335.1. Lineage (NCBI taxonomy): Eukaryota > Viridiplantae > Streptophyta > Pinopsida > Cupressales > Cupressaceae > Chamaecyparis > Chamaecyparis obtusa. The sequence continues at coordinate 886,511 of BSBK01000206.1, forward strand.
CAGACCACTTGAGCTTCTTATAGCCTAATTTTTCAATCATGGGCACATAGGTTTCCAGCTGATGTTCAATGCAAAAGAAATGATCCAGCCAAAACACCCCACCGGGCCTCAAGATCCTGTAAATATCAAACAATATGAATTCGAGCAGCTGGGTAGGAATCCAGTTGCTGAGGACATGCATGGAATGAACAATATCCAGGGTATTGTCGAAAAAGGGCAGCCGCTGAGTGACCGTGATATACAGCGGCACGACTCCTCTGGAAGCAATGAAATTGTTGAAAGGCCCATTAAAATTCATCGATGTAGTCACGACCGTCACATTCCGCTCCCTCATCCTGACCGCAAAGGTCGCCGTTCCGCCGCCAATGTCGAGCCCAATGCGAATCGTGCCCTTTTTCAGTGCCAGAACTTCGTCGACGGAGAAGTCGAGCTCGCCGCCGGGGTGAAGCCAGCGCGTCTTCTCCCTGTGTCCGAGGTCGAAGCAGTCCTTGCAGTCATCAAATCCCGGCTGGTTTTTCCGGTCGATGAGGCAGGCATAGTCTTTGCAGGTGTAAGCAGTCCATACAACCGAAGAATTGGGCGGAGTGGTCCACATACACTTGGGAAACGCGAAGGGTTCTTTGTAATTTGGGGTACTGCGGGGGAAACAGCGGCGGCGGGGGAGCGGCTCACAGCCCCGGAGCATGAGCTTCTGGGCAAGGACTTCGTCATCAGGGCAGGATTCGCCGGGCTTGTAATCCATATATCTGGCCAAATCATCTTTCAGAAGTGCACAGGCATGGCCGATTGGCGGGTAAATGGTGTCGGACCCAAAGTTAGGGTTATGGCCCAGGGGTAACTTTTGGGCATCAATGAAGCCCCGGAGCTCTGCGGGCAAAGACCCATGATTTACTCCTGCCCATTGCAGCCATGGGTCGTCCGGGTCTGCTTCTGTATTGCTTTCGGCTCCCTGCACCACCGTTGTGTTGAGGTAATCGTGCAATTGGGTGACTCGGGCAAGGAGTTTTTGTGAGAGGCCTCTGGAGGATTTCAGCTCGGCTTTCAGATCAACAAGCTCTTGTTCTGTTCTGTTGAGCTTCGCTAGGAGGGCACTGACAGGGGCAGAGAATTGGGTGTGCTGGGTTGTGGTGACAAAGGACTGAGAAGCAAGAGTTTGTAAGCTGCTGAATTGGCCAGAGAAGAGAAGGGTGAAGATGTTGGTGCCCAGAACGAGCAGAACCACGCCCAGTTTCGACATGGGCTTGGCGGAGGGATTGTCCAGCGATTTGCTCTTTCCGGAGGAGTCCCTCACGGCCATTTGTGTGAAGTGGGGTAGGCGATACAGGGCATTGCTGAGTGAGGAGGTGGACCATATACGTCAGAGATGGAAGGTAAGTGGGTTAGGTAGAAGACCAGTTTGGCGAAGAACAGTAGTCCGTGAGTTCTCTGGGGAGGGTTAGTACTAACTCGTGTTTGCAGTTTTTTAATCCCACATTATTAAATATGGATCTTTTCTCAAACTTCATATACGGACACGACTAACGTAGTTTGGATTGCTGAGCTGGCCTTGATTTTCTTCACATTTTGAGAGAATTGAGGCGTCGAAACTGTGCAAATGGATGCCCAACGGTATGATGTAGAAGAGGACACGCAAAATATGTACTAAAATTGTGAGCCGGATGGCTTCTAAAATAATTGAAAAGAAGCTAGACACGCACTCTAAGGCGCCGGTATCGGGGACTTAGAAGTATTGATGGTATAATAATTGTTGTTTTGAAGTTGGGGAAAGGTAGTGGATCGTGCATCGCTGATTGATTTGCGGATCACAAAGGATGAATTTTTCCCACTTGTGCCTAGATTTTAAAAACAATTGAAGTGAGAGCATGCAAGGTTCCACCCTAAATAATTAATTAATGTCTAGGGTCAATTGTGTATATAGTCAAATAAATTCGGTATGCTTTTAATAAGAGAAAAACTTTTGGTACATTTTTTTTTTTGTTAAACATTGAAAGATTTTTAATTTATAGAGTTGAAATAATAATAGAAGTTATTTTAGAATTTAGTTGAACATTCAAGTCATCTTCTTTTTTAGTGCATAGTTAAGAGATCTTGTATCTAAAAATCATTGATGTGAACCGAACCTCTTGATCTTTTATATTATCTATCGTCATCACTCAGTGATCTTGCTTTGATTTTGTGAGTTTCACAATCGTTTGTGTCGATATTTACCTTAGGGTACATGGTTCCCCGTCTGTTGATAATCATGTGATCATATGAATCAATTCCTTGGTAACCTTGATCGGTTGTTCCAACCATATGAATTGATCATGGAAACCGCTTAGAACATAACAAATCCATTCCTCCTTAAATATTTTTGGCAAGTCCTCAATGTGTCAAAACTTTTGTCTGAAGATGTTTGAGCTCGTCCTTTAGTTCTCTGTTCTCACACATTTCCAGACATTCTTCTTGTATCTACTCATCACCTAAGTCAACAATGTTGCAGTGAATAAATGTCCTCACGTCCTCAATCAATAACACTCGATGTGGAATTAGGGATAGGGCACCGATTTTATCTACTTCTACAGCTTTCAACAGGCATAATGTATGTTCCAGTTCTACCTCCTTTGTTATCTTGATCAATTTAGGTGTCGTAGTTGTTGATGCCATGATATCTCTATAAATTTTCTTCCCTAAATCTCAACCACACCAAATATCTTCACAATTGACTATTGCTCTGCTTAATAGCTCAACTAGGGTTTTCAAATTCGTAGATTGATCCTTTGTAAGTATTCAGCACAAACAATTCGCACAATCAATCACACTATGTAATTACTCTTTGCTCCTGTAATCACTCTTCAAAATGCAAGGTTATTATTTATTTGCCCAAAAATGTTCTACAACAACTAGTTAGGTACAAACATTTAATGCAGTTCATCGATATCATGCTTTTATCAATTATCACTTCCATTGATTACATCTTTCACTGGTTAATGCCAAAAGTAGCATTAGTACATAACTTTTGTAAATGATAAAGTCAATGATGACCAAATGCATTTAACAACTCAACTCAATATAATACATAAAAAATTAACATCAATGCATCTTAGTATGCAAATAAAACCTGTACCGCTCATTCTACTAGGGGGTTTCAGATTGATCCGACCTTAATTTCTCCCCCTATGTCAAAACGAGATTAGTTTTATGATGAATTATCCACATTTTATGATGTTGTGGAGTTCTTTATCAATTCAGAAGAATTGAGTTCACCTTTTCTAATCCATGTTGTCTTCATTTTCTTTCTAATTTCTTCAAGATTAACAATCTTGTTATCTTTCCTATCTTCATTTCTTGGTGACCGGTTCTTGTGCCTACAATCTCTTGCTAGGTGTCTAACCTTGTTACAATGGAAAAATTCCATACTTGTTGTCCCCAAGGGTCCATCATTACCTCTAGGGTTCCTTAATGGACAATTCATTGCCATATGTCCATAGTTCCCACAAATAGAGCAAGTGACATTCATGTTTCCTTCTCTTCTTAGAACACTCATCGGTTTTTTAGGTAGTTTTGGTGATGGTAACCTTGATCTGAAATGTTCTGCCTTGGGTCCAAATTTGTTGCATGTGTAACAATAGCCATTGAAACTCCCTTCAGATGATATACTACCGGATATTGATCTGCACTCGTAAGCTTGATGACCATACTTATTGCAATTGTAACAATAACCATCAAAACATGTAGTTCTTGGAACATTCCCCAGTTTGCTTCTACATACATTAGCAGTGTGTCTAGGCTTTCCACAATTATAGCAAGTGGGTTTAGTAGGATTCTTACCTTGTTGACTAGCATGAACTTTAGGAATATGTGATTATTTCTCAACACCAGGCTTGGATGATTCTCCTTTTTCAAGTTAGTTGTCACCGATATATCCTAGGCCAAAAGTATCCTTAGGTCACCTTTGATTCTTTAATTGCTCATCATTTTTTTGCATGCTTTGTTCACATTTCTTGAGTTTTTCATTTGTATCTCTTTCAATCTTCAATTCCATTTTCAGTTGTTCATTCTCTTGCCCCAGTCTTTCATTTTCAGTGCTCATTTACATGTTTTCATCATTTCTATCACTTAGTTATTGATTCAGTGCATGGTTCTCATGTGTCAACCTCTAAAGTATAGAATCCTTTTCTCTGATTAGTTCTTCAACATTCTTCTTTGCAATTTTAGTAGTCCTTTTTGAATCTTCAATAATTCTCATGCCTTCAAGCACTTCACACATCCTTATGGCTTGAATTTCTTATTCTCTTTTCATCTTGGTTACTTCTTCAATCATGATCTTGTTCTTTTCCATCAGTTTTTCTATTGCTACATCAACTTCCTTAGAGCTGACACTTCCTTTAGATAGTTCATCAATGCTATCCAAACTATTTTTTAGTTGTTCAGACAATTCTTTTCTTTTTGCTAATGAATCTTTTAGCTTGTTCTTCAATTATCTCATCGGTTGCCTCCAACTGTTTCTCATACCTATAGCTTTCCATCTCCTTGGATCTACTCTCAAGTTGTCAAACTTTTCCTATAGAGAGCCAGAGATCTAATACCAATTATAGGAAACAATAGGTACTGAGAGGGGGGTGAATTAGGACTAATAAAACTTATCAAACTTTTACTGATACCCTTAAACAACAACAAAAGAAGCTTCTAAACTATTAAGCATATAACTCAAACTATAATGTGAAAGTGAAATAAATCAAATGAAAATACATGCACACACATAACACACTTATTTTTATTGTGGAAACCCTTGTTTAGAGGGAAAAACCACAGTGGGGATGACACCCACAATCCTTTCACTACAGTAGAAAAGAGTGCCCGATTAAGAGATTACAATCTATCACTTTCTAGGTGACTCACCCTATTAGGAGTAACTGATACCTTGTTAGAAGTATCTACACTCCAATTAAAGACTACCTTGTTAGAGGATTTAATCCAACTATTACAGTGTTAACCCTGTTAAGGGATTTACACAAAAAGTCCAGCTAAAGACTACCTAGTTAAGGGGTTTACAACTTGTTGAAACTATTAGGAAAATAAAAAGAATAAATGACCTGTAATTTGCACTCTGCAATACTGATCAAATCCCTTATGCTCTATTCTTGTTCTGACTTCAACTCTGTAACATCTCTGCAAATAGTTCTAAACAAATTTTCACAAAAAAAACTTCATCAGCCAACAACAACCTTTTTCCTTCTTGCATCTCTGTCCTAATATACAGTCCTCACCACCAAGTGTAAAACCTAATTAGGGTTTTCATTTTTCTCTAAACATATTTCTCCAATCTCAGCTGACTCCCCATAACATAAAAATCCTTACTGTGTCGACCAAATCATAACATAAGTTGTCATTCCCAACGTGCAACATTCCTTTAATTTTATTTGTCAATCATACCTTGGAATCATGAAAAGATGTGTACAAAAGTTCCTATAAGTTGACTAAATCATCTCCTCGAACAATGTACTATGTTTTCTCTGTTGTCCAGATTAAGTGAATCTTCCACTGTCATGACTGATTTGGCTAATAGAGAAATAACCTCTATCTATACCTATTCATAGTTCCGTCTGGTTACTAGTGTCTTGACTGTTACCTATACCTGTTCGTGGTCTCACCAGTTGTCCTGTACCAATCTGATCCCTTTTCCTGTATGACCTTTACCTGTTGTCCTATTCACCAGTTACCTTCATGTGTACCAATTACCATGTTACATACCGATTGGTTATACTTGTTTATCGGTTGGTATAACTTCACATATTTAGCAAAAATATTCTCACTGATTGAATGATTTGCCAACAATGACAACCATGTTCTTCATACACATCATAAATGTCATCTATCTCATCGATATGCCAACAGATTTAATTATTACATAAATGCATTAATTAGAAACAAGGAATATTAATTATTTAATTAATTATAATGAGATCGGGAATAATTAAATAATGTTTAACTATTTAATTACTTTGTAGATGAATAAGTGTGAATAATTCATTAGACGTTCAATAATTAAAGTAATTAATTAAAATTACTTAATTACGGATTTAAAGGGAAATGATGATTTTTGAATTTAGAATATAGTAGAATGACTCATATTTATTAAATAATATAGATTATTTAATGTAATTTAAGAGGACTATTAGTAATGTCATCGCGTTTAGAGTAATAGGCCATTTTAAAGCGTCTACATTCTGCCACTCTTTGATATAATGCTTTTTAGGCATTGTTTCAAAGAAAAGTTGATAAAAATAATGCCCCAGTATGTCCCTACAAAAAAATGTTAGGAACTAGGTATTACGATTCCCCCTTAAGAATTAAATGAGCAAAAATAAAAATTGAGGGCTCATTTGGTTGATATCATGATCAGAATCACAATGCAACTCACGGTTTGAAAATGGAAGTCGTATGAAAAAGTTATGGACTATGGAATGTGAAAAGCATTGTGGCCAATAGAAGTGCAAAGTGTGCACGTCCATCGAGATAGTGTGAGGTGGGTATAAATAGAAATTTAGGGTTCATTTTCAAGGTCATTGTGCACTTTGAGATTTTGGAGAACTAGGAGTGGAAGGAGTTATTTCTGAGGATTTGGAGAGCGATGGAAAACTTTGAGGATGACACACATATCAATGAGAAGGTCAGGACCTATCAGCATCTAATTGATGCCCCACCTCCTATATGTTTAATAATTTTAGTGTTTGTTTTGTTTCAATTTTTGTCCCATGTTCTAGACTAGGTTAGGTGGATTAGGAATGAAATTTCACACATATAGGGTGCAAACAATGCATTCAATGTGCTGAATTGATGCACATAGAAAACTAGGATGTGGGCTCAATTTTATAATCGAGGCACACTCGTGTAATTAGGACGACGTAGACATAGGTTGAGATCATTGCACATGATGGGAAGGATTGACACATATTTTAGGGGTTTGACACACTCTCAATGTGTGGACAACACACTTAGATAGCGAGAATGACATAAATGACTATGATTTTTTCTTTTTTAAATGTATGCAAATAAATTTTTATTTAATGTATGTTGTATGGTAGATGGTAAGTAATATTAAATGAATGGATTTATTTTATGTTATGTGTGTATGTATTATAGATATAGATATAGAATTAGAGAATACTATTTAGAGTGAATTTTTATATGCATAGAGACTGACTAGGGATTTGGATTGGACTCACTGATTAGGGATGATGTTTAGATTACTCCGGAGAATCATCCTCTTGTATTAGCGTATAGACATAGACTGGGTGATGATGAACAAGAGCATTTGGGGAGATTAGGACTATTGTATGTGACACTAATGCCTGAGATTAGGGCTAAAGATTAGGGCTAACATGGGATTAGTGACTGCACTTTGTGAGAGATGGAACTCAGAGACATCATCCTTCCACTTACATATAGGAGAGTGCACGATCACCTTGGACGATGTATATTAGATTTTGAGGATTCCAATTCAGGGAGAGAGGGTTGTATACTATGTCCAGACAGGGAGATCATCTCTATGTTACTTCTTTTCTTGTACTTTGGAGGATTTGGGGGCTAGGGGATATGGCATTAGATGTGTAGACATGTTTGGATATGATCCCTATTTCATGATGTTGTGCGGAGTAGTAGGGGTTTGGGTTCTCGATAGGAGAGGTCATGAATTTCTTATCAGTTGGGGAGAGATTGTTTTGGCAATGTGACTTGACAAAAGAATGTATGCATGGGGACCTTACGTGCTAGCCATGGTGTACCATTAGTTGCATGAGATTTCCTATCATAGAGGTCAAAGTTTGGGATGTGGGGTCACACTTTTACATGTGTGGGATTTCGAGCATATAGTTTTATTTCATCCAGTTTTTGATAGGCCATTGATACAATTGGGACAACCTTATGTGTACTACTATGATGAAGTTGGCCATAGGCATATGCGACAGGTTAGATATTGGAGGATTTTTTTGGATACCTTGAGAGTATTTACATGGAGACCTTACATAGGATTCCCTGTGTGGGATGATGAGGATGAGCATATTCCATTTTGTAGACAAGAGAGATACTTGTTAGATCAGTCTACTCAGTACTCAAGGATCATCAAGATACATCTACTGGGTAGAGTTTTGAGATAGTATGGAGAGAGAAAGAGAGTACCAGTTGTCTTCACACAATTTTTTGGATGTGTGAGTGATGTGAGAGGCTATGGACTAGTGATTTCCATGCAACACTAGTGGAAGAGTTTGGGGATTTAGTCCTTATGAGGTGGGATTGGAGATTTGAAACAACAAATGCATGTACTACAGTTGAGTGTGATGCCTAGTGGGCTATGCATATTCCTATCCCTTGTATGGATCTAGGTATACTAGTTCCTTTAGAGATGGTTCAATGAGTGAGACTACCTTGGATGAGGCATGGCAGATGAGGATAGAGAAGGATAGGTGATGGGGATGATGGAGGAAATGGTGTGGACGGATTTGATGGTTGTGATGGAGGTGACGGTGTTGATAGAGATAGAGGGAGGGATAGTGGAGATGGTGGTAGAGGAGGTGGAGGCAATGATGGAGATAGAAATGATCAAGGATGTGGAGGAGTTACTATTGCAGCTGCCCCATTTATTCCTCTAGGTGGTATACCAATGATAGGAGGTGGTGATACATACATAGATGTGATTGGTAGTAGTTCAGAGGAGACTAGGAGTAGAAATGAGGGCAAGAGTAGAAATCAAGTTGCAAAACCTTAAGCACAAATTTGAAACCCTAAGAATGTCAGGGGATGGAAATAATGAAGGTTACCTACACTGGGTAAATGAGGTTGTGAATTCAATCAGTGGCATTGGTGGAACTATAGGAGACAATGATGTTGTGTGGAAAGTGATGAGAATTATGACCAAAAATTATAAATCCTTGCTAGTTGTCATTCAACAGAGTCAAGACATGAACAAATACACATTGGATCAAATATACGAGGCTACTACTTATTTTGAGTTGTGTGAGCTTGGATATAGTCAAAATGATATAAAGGATGTTGCATTCAAGTTTGCAAAGAAGGTCGATGATATACATGAGGCAAACTATGATCTAGATGAAGAAGAGAAAAAAAAAATTGTAAAAAGATTAAAGAAAGGATCTAGAAAATATAATGGTAAGTTATCCTTTAATTTGGTTTCATTTGTGGAAGAATAGGTCATCTTTCTAGTAGATGTCATTATAAGGAAGATAATGAGAGAAATGATAGTTATAGAAGAAATAATAGATATGCAAAGAATGATAATAGAGATAAGGGTAAGAAGAGTTTTTGTTCTAAGGAGGCTTATTCATTAGAGGATGAAGATGGAAAGGATTTAAATGATGATAATTATAGCAATAGATTTGAAAGTTAGAATGATGTAAAAAATAGTGAAAGATTAGTAGTTGTGAAGACCGCCTTGCATGCAAGAGAATAACTTAGACCCAGGATTATTGATTCCACATATTCAAATCATATATCTAGTGACAAAAGAGAGTTCATTAAGCTTGAAAAGTATGATAGAGGATCAGTCTCAATTTCTAGTGAGGGCTCTACACCTATATGTAGTAAGGGAGCTATATCTATTGATGGAAAACATCAAACACTTTTTTGATCCCACATTATTAAATATGAAGATATTTTTAAAACTTCAAATATGGACATGATTATTGAATAATATAACACTGAGTCTGTCTTAGTTTTCTTCTTATTTTGAGAGAATTGAGGCATCAAAAATTGTGCAAGTAGATACCCAACAGTGTGAAGTAGAAGAGGAAATGAATAATGCGTAATAAAATTATGATTTGGATTGATTCTAAAACAATTGAAAAGAAAATAGACATCCACTCTCAGGGCCTGGTATCGAGGACTTGGAAATATTAAGAGTAAGATAATTGTGAGTTTTGGAGTTCTAGAAAGGTAGTGAGTGGTGATTGATTTTCAGGCTACCAAAGATGACTTTTCCCCACTTGTGCCTAGATTTTAATAATAATTGGAGTGAGAGCATGCAAAGTTTGACTATAAATATTATTATTAATTGATTAATGTCTAGGGGTCAAATCTGTATTTAGTCAATGTATATTTGGTATGCTTTTAATAAGAAATTTTTTTGTTGCTACATTTTGTTGTTAAACACTGAAGGTTTTTTTAATTCATAGAGTTAAAATAATAATAAAAGTTTTTATAGGTTGGAAAATTTAGTTCAAAAGTCAAGTCACCCTCTCTTTTAGTTTGCAGTTAAGAGATTATTTTCTAATTGTTTTTAAATATTTTTTGAGGTATAAATTTAATATTATATTATTTTACGATAGTTAAGTTTTTTTTTATCATAAGGCGTTCTCTTCATTTAATTGGAATGTGTCTATTTTAAAATTTTCAGTATAGAGCAAGTTTTCAGTATCAACAAAGAGCAAGAAGAAGTGATCATCATCACACAACCTCAAACTATTCCCAAGATGCAGGCATGCTTCACTCTTCCCATTCTCTCTTCTCAATCTTTGTTCTTCCTTTTGCAGTCCACGACTTTCATCAATTCACATCCCTTGAATTCTATCCCCACATGTACACTAGCATCAATGCCTACTCCCACACTTTCTTCAACACCTGTGTAGGTCACTTTGTTTCTTTCATATTCTGCTAAGGCCTTGCAAAGAATTCTACCTTTCTCCCCCTCCAATCTTTAATAAAAAAACCCATTCCACCCATTAAAAATAACCTACTATTCAAAATCCACTATTTACTCCTTGTATATAGTCGAATGTGGACCTCTAATCCAACTACACACACAACATGGTCATTATTCACATGATCAAATTACAAGAGAGAGTATGAATTACTAAATCTAAAATCCATCATGAAGCGACTTGTTGCCTCCTATGTAGATGGGGTGTTTAATTACTCTCAGATTGGAGAGCCAACAACCATAAGACCGGTTCTACAATGGAGGATTTTCAAAAGCTATAATGATAAGCAAAAACTATAATTAAACTAGAATGAGTGCAATTTAATCTAAGATGCTTTGAAGGAAATATAATATCAATCTAAATAGCTTGGAAAGAAATATAGAGTGCAAATTATTCTAAAGAACTTGAAATAAGATATGAGATTAAGCTAAGAACAAATAAACAAACTAAGTATCATGAAAATGCAATATTAAACTAAAATGAGAAAATTATACTAAAATGCAATAAAAGCTTTGAATTAATGAAATTGAGACACAAAAATACTATAGTTTAATTACTCTCAAAATTGCCCCCTTGAATGAAGAAAAGAGGTTCATTAAATAGACGAGCCCAGGAAGAGAATGGAGGGGTTCTTGATTTGAAACTCCTGACCCTTCATTCCCATTTGAGACAAAAATGCATAAATTACTTAATTAAAAGAATGGAAATTGCCACACAGGGTGACCTTTCGAATATGATGAATTATTAATTCAAAAAAGAGTGTCCATTCAAATAACAAGTAATTATTAATTCCTTTTCATGTATATTAGCCAAATGGGGTGCGTTTAATTTAATTCCAAGTACTTAGGATTTTAGGATTAAATTAATTTATCATAGGGGTAATTTAGCTAATAAAAGTCGAAGACTTTAGGAATTAATTTTAATATTTGATTAATGCAATTTAGGGTCTTTGCAATTGACATCAAATCGAATTAAGTCAGGTAGGAGAGAGAAAATTGCCTAGGAAACTAGGACTTTGGAGATGTAAAATTGATGAAAATGAACCAAAATTAATTGAATTTAATAGGTGCCAATTTTGGGGTATTACATTTGCCCCTCTTTGAATTGATGTGTGAATAGCGCGTTGATTCAAAGAATAGCCTAAAGTGACAAATGACAAGAAATTTGGGAGTCTAGGTTAGGTTGCCAAGACACCGAACAAATCAAAGCATGATTTTTTGAAGTCTAAGTTAGATTGTGAAGACACCGGTCTTGAGAGAAGATGAGAATCGGGGTTAGGTTGCCCCAATGGCCAGAATGAGATTCAGATGCAAACTTAGGACTGTCTTCATCATCAGGGATTGAAGATCGAGAGCGAGGACCAGACACTTGTGCAGCCAAGATGGAGCCGGAACAAAAGATGAGAACCTTCGATGAACAGAAAGCAATCAAGAGAGTAACAAGATGTTGTCTCAAAAGCAAGCTTAGCATGAACATGCAAACCTAAGCTAAAATGAAAGCCTAGAATGAAAATGCAAACGCTGGGACTTGGTTGTTGGACTCATCATATTATCATCATCGAGTTCATTTAAGCACGGGATGATCACAAGATGTCATACAATCCTCACTAACATTACAATTATGAGAATATGAATATGATGTAAGTCTTAGATTTGTCGGAATGAGATGTAAGCATTAAGGCACAAGAAGCCATAATGACTTGAACACCTATTCCTTTTGATTTAGAAAGTTAACATAAGCATCAAAGCACAATTGCTAGAATGACCTGAATGTTGCTTGTGAACAAACACACCAGACACACAAGAGTTCCTTCTTTTGCTAAAGAGTGCTCGTAGTGACCCTTATGTTCACTTAGCAAGATGAGCGTTAGTAATTTTACTTGTAGCAAAAAGAAGTCACTCAAAACAAATAAGGAGAAGAACCAACCTCACCAAAGCATCCATATAAAAGGAGTCAAGGTACGCATGGCCATCCAATACAAGATGAAGGCTCTTATAGACGGACACCCCTCTTAGATAGATTCTTTGGATCATTGGAACTAAACCAGAAAATAAAAAGCAAAGGAAAGATCATGCCCCCAGTCTTCATGTTTCTCAGTCAAGAAAGATGTCTTAGATTCGCTCGAGGGGAAATAATAAAGCAAACAAACAAACAAGCAAAGGAAAAGCTCAGCATGCTTCAGAGGAACACAAAATCAGTTTTTAGTTTCAGTTTACATTTTTGTTCAAGTAGATTGAAGTCGAATCGAAAGCATACAATGTTCGAAGTCTCGACGGGATAGCAACAATAGGTAGACGTAGTGAGAACCACTGGTGACTATCGCGAGAGATGAAGTCTCAAGAAGAAATCAGAGCACGAACCAAGTATCAGCAGGCAAACACAGTAAGAACCACTGGTGACTGATATAAGAAAGATTCTCAAAAGAGAGAATAAAACACGAGCGAAACATCAGCAGGAAGATGCAGTGAGAATCACTGGTGACTGATGTAAGGAAGAGATCCCAAGAGAGAGGTTCAAACGGAAGCTAAGTATCAGTAGGTAGGCACAGTGAGAACCACTAGTGACTGATACACGAGAGATCCTCAAGAAGAGAGATCTCAAAAGTAGCTAGGCATTAGTAGGTAGACCCAGCGAGAATCACTGGTGACTGATGCATGAACAAACATTTTGAAAGTGATAGGACAATGCCCCCTAGACCAAGAAGGTGCCCCCAAGTGTGAACCAGTTCCAATCCATGAAGAGTCGAGGCAAATCTCAAAGACAACTGAAGGCAAGAGCATGAGCTGGCAAACTAAAGTAGGAAACGAGCTAAAAGCAGGAAACAAACTAAAGCAGGAAAGTGGGAAAAGCAAACTAAGGCAAGAAACTAAAAGCCAAGCGATGCTGAGATGAGATGTAGCTTCAGGAAACAAGAGGCGCCTGTTTACCAGGTTTTCACCATCTTGGCAGACATTCTATTTTTGCTACCATGACGCCTGTTTACCAGGTTTTCATCAATGGCACATTTTTCTTCTTTTTCAATTTTTTTTTCTTTTTCTCTTTTTTGATTTTTTTGTATTGTTGAATATCTCATTTTTTTTGTATTTTTGATCTTTTCACTTTTTTTTTTGTATTTTCTCAATTTTCTTTTTTTAAAAAATTATTATCAAGGCGCCTGTTTACTAGGTTTTCACCAAGATAATAGATACATCAAAGCGCCTATTTGCCAGGTTTTCACTAAGATGATCATTTTTTCAGGACATTTTGCAATTTTTAAGATTTTTTGCAATATATCATTTTTTGGATTTTTTTCAGGACCAATAAGTATGTACATGAGCACACAAAGAATGCCTCAGCTGTAGAATTTCTTCAAGTGAAGAGCGTTGATAGGCTCTTTGAGCTATTCTCCTTCAGTGGTGGAGAGTTGATAAGCGCCAGACCCAAATGCTGTAGTAATGACATACAGACCAAGCCAGTTCGGTTCAAATTTAACTTTCTAGACTCGCTGCTACTGATTTTTGGGGTTTTCTCTCAGGACGAGATCACCCACTTGGAATTCTCTTTGTCTAACTTTCTTATTATAGGCTTTAGACATCCTCTTTTGGTATGCTCTTAGATGATCGAATGCCACCTTCCAACGCTCATCAAGTAACACAAGCTCTTGAAGCTGGGATATTCTATTTTCTTCATCAGTGATGAGGCCCTTCAAAGAGATTTGCAATGTCGAAATCTTGACCTCAATAGGCAATACTGTCTCTGCTCCATAAAAAAGGGTGAAGGGAGTGGCCCTTTTTAGTGTTCGGATATTGGTTCCATAGGCCCACAAAGCTAGATTAATCTGGAGATGCCAATCTCTACCAAATTTATGAACTATTAGGTGCAAGACTTTCAAAATAGTCTTATTAGAAGCTTCTGCTTGTCCATTACCCTAAGGATAATAGATAGATGACCAATGCTGAATAATTCTGAATTTGGTGCATAAGTCTGTCAGGTCCTTATTTTTGAATTGTCCCCCATTGTCAGTGATAATAGATGAGGGTATACCATATCTACAAATGATACAGTTCAGTATGAACATAGCAATGGTCTTATCGTTAGCTACAGCTAAAGGCACTGCCTCAACCCACTTGGTAAAGTAATCAGTAACTGTAATGATAAACTTGTGCCCTCTTGAAGAAGGATGTATTTGACCAACCAAGTCAAAAGCCCATTACTGAAATGGCTAGAAACTGATGAGAGGACTAAGTTCATGAGCAGGAGCATGAATCAGATTCCCATGAAATTGGCATTGTTTGCAAGTCTTGGCATATTGAATAGCTTCTTTTTCCATGTCCGGCCAGTAATAACCAACTCTAATAAGTTTCTGAGCTAACATTAGACCACTAGAATGAGACCCACAAATACCTTCGTGTACCTCAACTAGCGCACGTTTGGACTCATTGGGTTCTAGACACCTAAGGAGGGTACCATCTAGACCCTGTCTATACGAGTCATTTGCTATGAGGACATATTGTGAAGCAGTACGAATTAGGTGACGCTTTTCATTCTGGGTATAGGTGTCTGGAATGATCTAGTCACGAAGGTAGGAAAAGATATGGTGGTAGCGGGATTAATCATGCCCAATGACTGAACAAATCATCCTGGATTCAGGAATATCATAGGCAGGGTAGTGTAACGCCTCCACCAGGAATTCATGTTTGAAGTCATTTTCTGACATTTGTAACATTGAAGCAAGAGTGGCCATTGCATCAGCTACTTTATTGTCTACCCTTGGAATCTGCTGGAAAGAAATGTGTGCAAAGTATTGTTTGAGATCATCCACCATCCTTTTGTAATATATTAGCTTGTCATCTTTTGTTTGGTAGACATTGTTGACTTGATTGATGATTAACTGCGAGTCTCCAAAGACCTTGAGCTCATCCACACACCATTCAAGGGCTATCTTCATTCCATTAATGAGTGCTTCATATTTAGCTATGTTGTTTGTGTAGGGAAACAACATTTTATATGCTTTTGGCAATGAGTATCTTTGAGGTGTAACAAATAGAATGTCAGCACCGGATCCTTGCTGAGTGAATGATCCATCAAAGAACATGCTCCAAGATTGATGTGTGAGAAGCATGATGGATTCATCTGGGAATTCAATACTCAAAGGCTGATGATCTTTCAAAGGAGCTTCTGCCAGCTGATCAACAATTGCTTGTCCCTTAATAGTTTTTCTTTCCACATGCTCAATGTCAAATTCACTAAGTATCATCACCCATTTTGCTAATCTACCCATGAGGGCAGCCTTGCTCAACAAGTACTTTAGTGGATCAATTTTTGCAATAAGCCTTGTGGTATGAGCTAGCATATAATGGTGCAACTTTTGAGAAGGAAATACCACTGCTAAACAAGCCTTCTCAATGACAGAATAATTCATTTCATAGGCAACCAATGTTCTGTTGATATAGTATATGGCTCTCTCTTTGTTGTTATGATCTTCTTGAGCTAGGAGAGCACCCAAAGATGTGTTTGTTGCTGAGATGTATAGTATAAAAGGCTTCCCATGAATAGGAGGCATTAAAATTGGTGGATTAGCAAGATACTATTTTATTTGAGTGAGTCCCTTGTCACATTCCTCATTCCATTCATAAGCCACATTCTTATGCAAAGTTTTAGTAAATGGTTGTGACTTGTCGGCCAACTGCAAAATGAAGCGTTGGATAGATTATAGCCTTCCCTGTAATCCTCTCATTTGATTGATATTCTTGGATGGAGGCATGTCCATAATAGCTTGCACCTTTTCAGGATCAACTTCTATGCCTTTAGTTGAAATGATATAACCCAAGAGTTTCCCATAAGTAACACCGAAAGCACATTTCTTTGGATTAAGCTTGAGACTGAATTGTTCCATGTGGTCAAGGATGGGACCCAAATCTGTGAGATGAGTTCTTCACTACATGCTTTTGGCTAAAGTATCATCCACATAATCCTGCACCATTTTATGCATCATATCATGGAAAATAGTGGTAACAGCTCTCTGATATGTTGTTCCAGTGTTCTTAAGCCCAAAAGACATGACATTCCAGCAAAAGGTGCCCCAGGCACATGTAAAAGTGGCCTTTTCTTGATCTTCTGGCACAATTTTTATTTGATTATAGCTAGAAAATCCATCCATCAAGGAATACATCTTATATCCTGCTATCATGTCAACTATCATATCAATATTAGGCAGTGGGAAGTCATCTTTTGGACATGCCTTATTTAAATCTCTGAAGTATGTACATACACAAATGGACTTATCATGTTTAGTGACTGGAAAAATGTTTGAAATCCATTCTACATAATCAATAGTTCTTATGAAATCAGCCTTAAGAAGCTTTTCCAGCTCTGCTTTAACCAAAAGTGCTACGTGTGGATGCATTTTTCGCAGCTTCTGTTTAACAGGTTTGATACTTGGTGCAATGGACAAATGATGCATGATTAGATTGGGGTCTAATCTAGGCATGTCAAAGTAGGTCCATGCAAAGTTTATTTTCTTACTCTAAAAGAAGCTCATGAACTCTTCTTTTTCTTCAACAGACAATGATTGTGCTAGATGAATAATCTGTGGAGTAGCCTCTGTACCCAAGTTTACTAGCTATGTTGGCTCAATCGATACTGATGACCTCTCTTGAAAGTGGCTCAGAAGAATATCAAGTATCTCATCCTTGGGTGCCTTAAAGAGGTTTTCACCCTCAGATACGTCTTTTATTTTTACTATTTTTGGCTTTGATATTGCCACAAAGTGGTTTTCACCATCAGAGCATCTATTTTTTCTTCTTTTAATTTTTTGACTAAGATACTTGATATCCGCCTCTGTCATGTTGACACTGCTTTCTCCGGTGGAGGACATCACAAGTTCAATAGCATGGAGGTAACAGGCTAGATCATAATCATTCTGGAATGTTAGGACTTCATTGGATTTGGGAGGGGAGTTCTAGTTTATCAAATCGGGACGATGGAGTGAAAGGGGAGTAGTGACTGGTTCAACTATGTTCATGGTATAACCCTCAAAAGCGCTGATGAGCAAGTCAAGACCTAGAGTGATCTTGTCCAAAGGAGCATTCGAATCCCTATAAGACCTTATGTTGGAAGTAGAGGACATGTTAACATTAGTGGTGTCTAATTTATGTGGCCTAGTGCTAGACCCTTCACCTACTTTGAGCGATCTTTCATACACGTGAACAGTATCTATGTCTACATCATAAGTAGCATCAGACAAAGAGTCAAACTCATATCATGTGAGTTAGTACTTGATGTGGGGTTTTCATTAGCAACATCATCAGACTCATTATTATCCCTTGTGGCATTAACAGCTTGCTGAAGTTGTTCTTGTTCAAAGTACTTTGGAAAATGTGGTGGCCTATATCATTCACCTTGAAAATTAGGATCATCATTTCGTGTTGCTTTCCATTCCTCATATGTGAATTGGTACACTAAAGAAGTTTTATCAGAATCATTATCAATATCAATATTTGTCTCTACCATATGAACATGTATGATAGGCTCATCAGGTTCGGAAAAGAGTGTTGCAAGATCCAAAGGAATGGGATATGGAAATGTATCTTCATCAGAGTTGTCCTCTGGATTCACTTCTAGAGTGGCATTTTCAATTTCTTGTTCATGTTCAGATTCAGGCTCAGGAGCTGACACAAATTTCTTGGTCCCCAAATGAAAGGGAGTCTTTTTAAAGCCTAAGCCACTAGTATCTTTTGTGTGGTGATCCGTAGCTTCAATGGGTTTTAGTAAGCCATTATCATTCTTTCCTATAGGACCACTCCCCTTATAACCAAAGCACTTCATGATCTTGAAGGCCTCACTATATGGTTCTTGCTCTAAATCTGGAGGTGGAGTAGTTGTTTCAACTATTTCTTTTCGTTTATAGATCCTTTCTCTGATAGCTCTCTCTTCATCCTCATCTTCTAAAGGCATAGAGGCCCTTACAAAGGCACCATCATAAACTATTTGAGGAGGAGCATTAGAAAGTTAGTTGTCCTTAGAAGGTCTCCCATAAGAGCGTGGAGATGGAGGTTGAGCAGCCAGTGATAGCACAGGTTCCATTCAATATTCTCCCATGCCTGCATCCTTAAGTCTCAAAGTTTGTTCCATTTCCTTTAGCTTGGCATCATAAAACTTAGTGGATTCTCTATTTGCCAGAACAAAGCTATCTGCAAATTGTGCAAGAGTGTTGCAAGAGAAATTGGTATTAGCAGGCATAGTGACTTCTACCCCATGGAATGGAAACTTAATGCATTGATGGTATGTGGATGGAATAGCCTGCATCTCATGAATCCAAGGCCTACCCAACAAAATATTATAGGCAAGAGGAATATCGAGCACTTGGAAAGTAAAATCTCTCTCAACAGGACCTACACAGATAGGTAGCACAACTAAGCCTCAGAACTTGCATTCTTCCTCATCATAAGCTTTGATGGTAATCTTTTTGCGAGGGTCTATGCAATTCTCATCATAACCTAGCTAAGCGAGCAGTTTAGCGGAACAGATATTAAGACCAGCACCATTGTCTATGAGCACTTGATGGACGCGCTTAGGGCCTATTATGACCTCTATATGCAAGGGAGCATTATGCGGGTGACTTAAAGAGTGATCATCTTCTTCATAGAAGGATAGATAGTGAGGCGAAGTCAAATGACCCACCATAGACTAGAACCGATAGAGATCAAGATCCTTGGGAATGTTTGCCTCGGCAAGGGCTTTATCCAAAATCTTCCTGTGAGCAGGCGAGATCTTCAACAACTCAAAAATGGTAATCTGAGCATTGGTTCACTAGAGTTGATCTAAAATGCTATAACTAGCTGAGTTAGCTGTAGGAACAGATTTTGCGTTCTTGTTGGCGGGGCCAATAGTAGTCTTATCCGCAATTTTCTCCAGAGCGGATGTGGAAGTATCAGGTCTCTTATCCATTTTTTTTTGGAGCAAACGTGGAAGCATCGGGACCTTTCAAAACAACTCTTCCTCGCGATCAAGTGACAACATTAGCACAGTCTTGGGATTGTTTAGATTTAGATGAACGAGATGCAGAACTACGCAAGATAAAAGTAGTCTTAGATTTGGGAGCATTGCCGCTCCCTTTAGAAGTGATCATGTCATAGTACTCCACCTCGAGAAGTTCGATCATACCAATAACATTGTCATTATTAGTGTACATGTAATTGACTTTAGCATTGGTATTCTTGGCATTTGAAGACTCACCCTTCTCATGAGGAGGGAAGGGATCCTTAAAAGCTTGATGGTCTGAATTATTATTATGGTTCTTGTTGAGCGTCATTTTTACATGAAGACAACGGCTAGGAATTTGTGTGAACAACTTCCCCTCTTGGAAGATTGATGGAATCAATCTCAAGGTTCCTTCTGGTTGGATCTCAACTGCTTGGATAGCTCAACGGAAGACAAATGTGTATTTGTTAACAAGGAGGCCTTTGCTGGTTCTTTTCTCAAGGGAAACTACAAAACAAACTTTAGAAAACCAAGATATCTCTTTTTTGACGCGATTTTAGATTTAAGGACAAAAGCAATACTAATTTAATTGATCTACTAAAAGCAACTTGCAAAGAAGGTTAGAAAGATGAAGGGTAACGAGAGATTTGAAAGGAATTACTGAAAGAAATCTAACAGACATATGCTAACATCACACCACCATGTGAATTAAATAACCAAGAAGATGAGGAAAACCCACACAACAGAGATCAAATCATGTCACAATCTTTAGTTGAAAGGATGCAATCATCAACGGAATCAAAATATGCAGATGTAAGATAAGTCAAAACTCATCAGATCATGAAGCCACTCTAGATGTGCACACATGTGAGATAAGTTAATCTTAAAGCACCAAAGAATAATCTTCTCAAGGAATTCATCACAACATGGCAATGTAGTACCAGCAAACACCAAAATAAAAGATCGCAGACTCAGAATCATTAAACAACCAATTGGCTCTTTGAAATATAGAATGAGCAAATCACACATTCACAAACTTCGCATAGATAGTAGATAAATCACACCATGAATGAAGCACCAATTGTATTTGTTGTATTAATCATCAAGTTGACACTCATTACATCATTTTATTACAATTTATAGAGCTCTGCTCTTATTTTCGCAGCTAGGGTTTCACTGCCACTAAAACTTGAAAGTAAATCTAAACTAGAGCTTGTATTAAAGAAACTACTTCTAAAGCTTAGCTAATCTATCCTGGCATGGAATTAAACCTCATGCATTACAAAGATTTGAAAAAATCATGCATCAGACATCTCAAAACGGAGCTGGAATCGGTGCATGCACTCGATGATCTTCATGTTTACACCCTTGATCATTGGCCCCAGCTCCGCCATGTGGTCCTGACTGAAAGAGATCCCACAATCATGCACAAATGACCAAAAGAAAGAAGCCCAAATGACTGGAAAGTGATCTCTGAGATAACTGGACTCAACTTTCAAACATGCCAAAAAATGCCCAAAACCTGACACTTGGTTCTAAAAACTCAAAACCCAAAATTGACTAAGTGCTAAGTCCTTTATCCCCACTACTTCGGACTTGTCAAACTTGCAGGTGGCTAAAAACTCCCTATGGCCAAAATGACCGAAAATCCTGCTCTGCAAAAAGGACTAAGTGTCAAAACTGAATTTTCTACTTCACAAAACTGGCAAATCTTGGATTGGAGGTCCACTAGCTGGAAGGCACTTTTGGGTGTTCCTTCTTGAACCTATCTACTATCTCTAACACCTCATTAAAGTCTGACATCTTGATCCCTTGAAGGATCTCTTTTTGCCTATCTTTGAAGTTCGTCAATTCTTTTGCGAAAGCCTTTATTTCTTCCTCTTGACTTAACATTTTCTGAATTTCCTCCTTTTGGTAAAGCATCTGTTGGAGGTCTTCCTTAGACTTTACCCCTCAGAATATGCCTAGATACTGATCGATGATGTCGTTTACTAAATACATGGTTTTATCATCATCTTCATCAAACAGATCCAAGTCCAACCCCTCAAAGAACCCCTGTAGCTCCTTTGCATAGAGTGTGCTATTATCTCTCCTCTTGTTTAGTCTCTTGAGAACCTTCTCTAATATGGCTAGCGCCGCAGTTATCTCTTGGATCCATTCTTCAAAACTATCTGATTCCTCCCCTTCATAGATCTTCATCAAAACTTGGAAGCATTGCTTTCTTATCATCATCAACTCATCTAACGTCTTTTGCCAGTTGAGGATGGTCTCTTCTACCCCATTTTCTTCACTCATGATCTCCACTAAAGAGGTTATTCCCACCAAAATATTCTGGAAGGGCCTTAAGATCCTCCTAAGAGATAGGCTAGCGAAATGCTCGAAATCCAACTTCCATTCAGCACAAGCCTGCACAAAAGAATGTGGAACATCTGTATCTACATCCCCCCTTTTCTTCAAAATTGCCTATAATGAGGCTTCGGGGTCATTAGGGTCAATTGGACCCGCTGTCTTTAGAATGAACTTCTTCATAGCCTCATTTTGCTTCTCCAGAGCTTTTATCCTTTCCTCGTCTTTATTCATGAAGCCCAGAGCGTGCTTCAAGCCTAGAGTAGCCAAGGTTTTGCTACCCTCCCTAGTTGGTTCTCCCAACTCTACTTCCTCCAACACATAATCCTCCCAAGTGATCTCATTCATGCTAACATCCATCATGGGAACAACCACCTGGGCTTTCCACCTCCCCGTCTGGTCTTATGTTACATAGGACATTCTCCTTCCTTGGGGAACTGGTGCCATCTGGTGGAAAGTGTGCCCTAGTGTGGTCATGTCGACCTTATCATCAGTGTATACCCTAACCCTCAGCTACAATTCTTTGGTAAACCATGTGGGCTTAGAGAATGCATTCAATGGCTTATAGAGAGCAGCCAATGCAGAAGAGGTTGCCAAGTGTAGAAAGGCAGAGGAGTGAAGACAAAGTGAGGATTTGAAAAAACCCTCACATCTTTTATAAGCTTCGTGAGGTTGCTGACGTAAGTGCCCCGCGAAGTGGCCTTTTGACCTTTTTGGGGCTCTCAGACATCCGAAAGGTTGTCAAACCCGGAAGGCTGACTCCTGCGAGAGTTAGATTTTTTGAGGGTGAGGACCGCCAAAAGGTCCAAAAAAGGCCGGCCAGAGAATCGTGCTTTTCACTCCACCGAGACTTTCGGACTTTCAAACCTTCGAAAGTGTGACAGGGGAACAAGGCCAAAAGGGTTGAAAACTAGGAAAAAACTAAGGACAAAGACCCCTAAAGGCGATAAAAAATGAGACAAATAGAAAGCGGAAGGGGGGCCCCTAAAGCCATAAGGGCCAAAAGGGGAGCGTGGTTGTGGGACCACAACAAATAGCCCAAACAAAGAAAAGAAAACAATTGCACTTCCATCAATTCGCAGTGAGCCTAGAATGAAGATCTTTGGATTGAGTGTGTTCCCTATCATCACCAAGGTTGAGAAAACTATAATGACCACATCCAGTGTGTGAGAGTGTGAGTTCAAACTTCCCAGGAAATCCTTGCCATGAGCTTCCATCGACGATCAACCCATCATTGCCAAATCACTACCCATCAATTTAAAAGTCAGCCATAAGCCAATTTAACCTTGCTCTATTGCCAGTCAGGCATTGATAGCCCGGATAGAGGTTGCTAAAATACCCCTCCCCGACTGCAGACGAGCTTTAGCAGAAGTGCTTAGACTTCATAAGAGGGTTCTTAGACTCAATTTTTTTTTTTTTTTGGCCAATTCTCTTTAGAGTATCCGTTCATCAGCAAATTTTATTCAATGTGGACTGCTTCAATGCTCTTTGTAGCATTGTAAAAAAAAAACACCCTATGTCGCTCTTTTGTCCTCTTTTTGAAAAAAAAATAAAATAAAAACAGGGCAGCGCTTAGACTGTGTTGTCCAGGTTTTGAGCATTTCTTTATTTATCTCGTCTTTATGCATTCCTCCTTTTTATTTTCTTTCTCTTTTCTTTTAGTCTGCATTTTAGTCAGGGAAGGGTTCTGACTTTCAGGCTTCCTTCGTGACCATGGGCATTTCCTGGCCCAAATTGGAATCTTACCTTGGGAAGCCCGTGGCTCAGAGTCCCCTTTTGTTTAAATGTGTTCCAATGTTGAGGATGGTTGATTCTGGTAGGCTGCCCAAGGATTCTGAAAAGGAATAACCTTTTCCTCTGATCCCTATCTGTAGCTCATTGCAAGATGAAATTACTTCCAACTTCTAGACCACAGGAAGTTTTGCTCATGCCTAGGCTACTTGAACGAACCACCAAATTTGAAAGCACTAACCTCCTGCAAACAAAAGACCCAAAGAAAAGACCTGGACAACAAGACTGACCCAAAACCCAAAAAGAATAATATAGTACAAGAATACACAGTAGAGTACAAGGGACCAATCAAGACCCAAAATAGTTCTTTAGAAACTAGCCATTGACTGGTAATGAGACTAATTCTCCATCAAGAGAACTAATTCAAAAGGTATTTTCTCCCAGGATCTCAGCGATTTGGAATGGGCCTATCCATAGATGTTAGAACTTGGTGTGGCTGCCTGGTTTTTCTTTCACTTTGTCCCACATCAGGACCATATCAGAAATTCGGAAAGCTTTTACAGTTGCTCTTTTGTCAAACTATCGCTTGACAACAGCCTAGTGTTTGGCCATGTGTTCTAGAGCCATAGTTCATTTTTCTTCAAGGTTCAACAAATTCATGAGGCAAATCTACACCCGTTCCTCACCCTGGACGTATTGATCCATGAATCTCAAGATTGGTATTTTCAGGTTCATCGAAAAGATGGGCTATAAACCATACACCAATTGGTAGGGAGAGGTTCCTAGGGCATTCTTGATTCTGACACAATCCATCCATAAAGCATATTTCAATTGGGTGTGCTAGTCTCTGGGATTGTCATCCAACAAATGTTTGATTACCATTGTTAGGTTCTTATTGGTTGACTCGGTGACTTCGTTTCCTTGCGGGTAGTAATTGGATGAGAATTTTAGGATTACCTGATTCTCGAAAGCCCATTGAATGAGACTCGCATATGAAAAGTAGGGAGCATTATCGCATACCCAGAAAAAGGGCATGCCAAACCTTGTGATTATGAACTCTTCCAAGAATTTGGTGATCACCTCGGTGGTACAATTTTTCATAACCTGTGCCTCTGTTCAGTGCGTACAGTAATTGGTTGTAGTCAAGATGTATCAGTGGCCTGCTGAGGATGGAGGATTGATCATTCCTACAAAATCTAGCCCCCATTGGGTGAATGGACGCACTTCGTATACCGGTTGTAAGGGCATTGCTGGATGCCTTTCTCGAATGGCGTTGGTTTGGAAAACATGGCAAGAGCACACATGCTCATGAGTATCTTTGAACAGAGTTGGCCAATAATAGCCAGATCTTAGTATTTGATGAGCCATAGCTTCTGCCGATCCATGTCTGGTACCATACTTATCGTGGAATTCTGTGAGAACTAGCTTAGCTTCTATTCGATCTAAACATCATAGGTACAACCCATTGTAATTGTGTTTGTAGAGCTTCCCATTTTTTAGCATGTATGAACTATTCTTATTCTTCAGTGCTCTCCACTGGGAACCATTCAATCCTTTTGGACAACAATTTTGCAGTAGGTAGTAAACTATGTCTTGATACCATATGTCCGTGACTATTCCCTCACTAGAGTACACCTAGCACACCAACCCTTGTTTTGTTTCGGCTATCATCTTGGTGAGGCCTTGGCCTCTCACCAGTTTCATTGGTTGAATCTTGATGCCCAACTCTTCTAATATTGCCATCCATTTCCCTCTTCCTTCCTCGAGTTCATTTTGCATTAGTAAGGATTTGACTGCTGGATCTAGGACAATAGCAATGACCTTACTCCATAAAATGTAGTGCCTAAATTTCTTGACAGCTTTGACCAAGGTGAAAGATTGTTTATCCAAATTAGGATATTTGAGTTCTATGTTCTTTAGTGGGCAGCTCATGAAAGCAATTGGCCTTTCATCTTCACCTTCTTTTTTCTATGTGAGGATCCCTGCACATGAATGCTTTGAAGAAAATCAGTACACTTTAAATGGTAGAAGATAGTCTGGATTGACCAAGACTAGAGCAGTGGCAATGGATGTCTTGATTTCTTTGAAGGCATCTTTAGCTGCGGTGTTCCATTTGATTTTAGCATCCTTCTTCAGCATATTGTTTAAAGGACGCACTATCTCCGCAAAACCACTGATGAACTTCCTGACAAAGTTGATTTTCCCAAAAAAGGACTTCAATTCCTTCCTACTATTTGGTGGCACCAACTTGAGGATAGCTTCAACCCTTTTGGGGTCAATTGAGATGCATGTCTTAGATATAATGTGTCTGAGGAGTTTTCCTTGAGTCACCCCAAAGACACACTTCTTAGGATTCAAAGAAATCCCATAACATTGACACCTTTTCAAAACTTTTCATAAATCTTCGATGTGGTCTGCCCAGTTTCTGGAGAAAATTGTGAGGTCGTCCATGTATATAAAAATGCACTTGTTGACCAGACCCTTGAATGCCTCATCCATAGCCCATTGGAAAGTAGCTCCTGTGTTGATAAGACCAAACGACATGTGGCAGTAGACAAATGTTCCCCACTTTATAGTGAAGGTTGTTTTTAGGCGGTCTTCTTCCTTCACCATGACTTGGTTGTATCCTGAGTATAAATCCAAAAAGGACATCATTTGAGGCCCATTTACCACCTGTAATACTTCATCTAAGGAAGGCAAAGGATAGTTATCCTTTTGAGATGATTTGTTCAAGTTTCTAAAATCCACGCAGAGCCGGACTTCCCCGCTTTTCTTCCTTACAGGGACAAGATTAGCGACCCAAGTTGAATGTCAGATCGGAAAAATTATCTTTCCATCAAGCAACTTCTGCACCTCCTTTTCAATTACTAGCTCAATCACGGGGTTTACTGGCCATTGTCTCTAGTGGAATGGTTTAGCATCCGGGTTCAGCAGGATGTTGTGGATAATAACACTGGGATCATAGGTTTTTAGATCCTCATAGCACCACACTATGATGTCTTTATATTTAGTGAGTAGCTCGACCATCTATTTCTTTTCCTCTGGTGTCCCAACTTTACCTATATGAGCCTCCCTAGGTTCAAGTTGTGTACCCAACTTGTAGAGCTCGCAATCATCTCCACTCACTACTGGTGTTTTTTCTCATTCTTGAGCGTGTTCATCTTTATCAAAAATTCTCTCTCGAGCTACCATGCCTTTCAGAATGGAATTCATTTTCAAGTTCAAAACCCCCAAGTCATTGGACTCCTTTGTTTTGTCTTCTTCTTCATCAATGTTCTGTTTGTCAAAGATCCCTGCATTCATAATGAATTCCAAGATTTGTTGATCATCCTGAAATACTTGGAAGTTTTTGATGTTATCAGGGATGGCTGGCACAACCACAAGCTCTATGGAGAACCTTTTCAACTTGGACTTCTCTAGCGGTTTCAAGGAACTTGCAGACACTTCCAAAGCATTGGAAACAATATTCCTTCTCCTTGGTACACTTTAGATACTGAAAGCTTCAAAGTCTTCGACTAAATCCCAGATGCAGTTGCGGTAAGAAATCAGCCATTTATCTGTACAAGAATACTCACTCTTGATCTATCAGACTATCAGTTGTGAGTCACCTTCTATAGCTATTGCTTTTACTTTCTTCTCATGTGCGAAAAGGAGACCCCGAACTAGAGCCTTGTACTCGGCAACATTGTTAGTGCAGTGGAATTGTAATCGATAGGTGATGTAATATGAACCCCCACGAGGGTTTATTAGCTTGATCCCTGCTCCCGCTCCTAGCTTACACTTGGAGCCATCAAATCAAAGTTTCCATATTGCATGATTTTTGTTAGAGGATGTCTTGACTTGGGGTTCCAGCATCACCCCTGGAAGAGGGGTCTCGATTCGTGGTTCTGCAGGGATCATAAGCGATGGCAGATCTTCCCCACTTGGAATTTTTGTCTCTCCTTTATCTAATATTTCTCTTTTCGAAAGGGGAACCCACTTCATCATTTTTTTATTCTTGACATCGTGCCAAACTTCGCGGCATGGAGGTAGGCAACTGTCATCAGAAGAGCTCCAGTCCTCTTGTATAGAGTGTTCAATCGCAGGGCCATGGGGTTCTTCATTGAGTGGAGATTCTTCCTCACTTGAACAAGTTGCTGGATTCTCAAGAGGATTGGATACATCTGATATCTAGTTAAGGACTTGGACCACCGCCTCTTAGCAGCTCTGGCATGTGAACTCTAAATGGTTTATCCGATGAAGATGACAATACCTGGGTAGCATTAGTATGTTGGGGTCAGCGTCTGGGCCCAAATGTCTCATGTTCTTTGTCATACCGTTTATGAATTCTGCTAGAATTTCTTCAGAGACTTGAGCATCTATCAAACCTTGAATGGGGCTACTATCCAAGTCTTCTCCTTCCTTGAGCTGAAATGTGAACGCCTTGTCAAAATGGTACACTCCCAGGTCAGCTTGTGAGAATAAAACTTCATTCGGGGTGTTATATTTAGTTATCATTTGTTTAAGCTTGGGCTCAACATCTATCTTAATCTGGTTATTGAGCCTCTTCCATGGCAACCAGAGTTGGGTGAAGTCTGTGGAGAACCACCCTCTCAAAGATCAGGTCCATTCTTGGCTAAGTAGCATGCCATAAGTCTTAGGGATGTCTACTACATGAACATCGATGTAGTCCTGGATCCTAGGATCAACTGTTAGCTGAACATGTGTGTCTTTCAAAACCCCAATGACTTTGACTTCCATTTTGTCAAGCTGGATCACCACACGATTCGTTGGCTGAGGATTCATCCCTAGCCTCTGACACATAGACAATGGCATCACATTACACGAAGCACCTAAGTCTATTAAGAAATTATGTAGGTTCTTCCCAAATATTTTGAGGCTAAGTAGGAACGGGGGCACTTCTACCCTATCTTTGAACATGGTCGGCATTGCCTCAGCAGTATTTACATTAGATACATTCTTGGCATTATTGTTGGGCGAGGCTAACTTGGAATGATCCAAAGACTTTAAGAGAGCTTCTCTTTGAGTGGGAAAACTCTACAACATGTCATACATTGACATGTTCATTCTGACTTTCTTCAGTTCCTCTACCGCACTATATTTTTCATTTGCTCAAACTGGGTTTCTCAACATGGTGGGTGGTTGTTGCGTTGTTTGAACAAAAGTAGCGTCAGGACCCTTCGGAGGTGTTGGATTGTTACTAGCCCTAGGATCAGGTGGGGTAGGCTGCATCCCTGGAGGAATGCTGTCTATCAAAGGCTCTCTTCGACTCCTTAAGTTATAGGCATTTCTATTGTTGTTCTGGAAGGCATGGACTTCGGAATACTCCAATTGGTCTTCTTGGTTAAATGGGAAGACAAACTCTTCCTCTGAAGTGTTATTGGCCGAAGTTCTGTCTGATGAAGATGAATCATATGATTCAAATGCCATGGCACTAAAACAAGCCTGGGAATTTTTAGGATCTTGAGTTTGTTGATTGTCAAATTCCCCTCTATATTCATAATCTGGTTGATGCATGCTGGGACCTTGGGTGTAACCAGCTTTCGACAAACTAAAGAAATTGGCATTATCTGTGGGAATACTACCATTGTTTGGGTGCATGTTCCAAGTCCTGTTTATCCTTTGTTGTCCAAACTATTTGTCTTGAGAGCTGTTCCCAAAACTTCCTCCTTTGTTATTATTATAGTTACTATGATTTCCATAATTACGATTCTGATTTTGGGACTAAGTATTCGGGACAATGGCTAGCCATGGATAACTTCCTTGGTTTGGAGTTAGGTTGAGCTTCATTCAGGTGATCTCCCTGATCAACTAGGACAGCATCTTCTTCATGGCATCTAACTCATTCACTAGGGCCTGATCTAGTTCGTTTGGGACAATGAACTTTTGTTCGCATAGGGCAGCCCTATGTGTGTCATATCCTGGGTATGTGATGGCCAAGGGTGGGGCAACAACATATGGAGTTGATACTAGATTGATCCTTGGGGTTGGTTGCACTGAAAGTTGATTATTTTCTATAAATGGACCAACTGCAACAACGTTCCCCACTATGGGGGGAATGCCATAGCTCCCCCTGCTTGCGGGTCCATTTGTTGAGTGAACAAGATAGCTTCATTGCACACTTTCTCCAAAGTGTCAATATCTCATGGGGGCAAACTTTTCAAAAATATAGACGTAAGTGGGTCCAAGGTGCGCATGTACACTTCTAGGGCAGCACCAATTGGTACCATGTATGGAGCCTCAAGCTTCTGGTACATCTTGTGAAAATGGTGATTGAACATAGCGATAGATTCGTTGAGGTCTTTTCTCACCGAGATGAACTGATGATGGAGAGTTGTCAGATCCACATATAGTTTGAACTGATTTAGGAACTTTGTTTAGAAATCTTGCCAGGTAGCAATGGATCCTCGTGGTAAATTCAGATACTAGTTATATGAAAACTCCCCCAATGTGTAAGGGAAGAGGTGGCACACGATGTCTTGATGAGCAATTTCTTTCTGATTGCACAATTCCTTGAATGCACAGACGTGTTCTTCCCTTGTCTTGGATTCTCCATAGATGAAATGTGGACAAAATTTCTCAAAATTTTTGGGCAGCTGATGGAGATGTCCTTGCAAGTTCAGTGGTGAACTTTGAGCATTTACAAAGAATGCCATTGGGGTTGGTGGTGGAGGAGCAGCAGGCGGGGCAGCAATGGTTGGAATTGGGGGGAGATTCGGATGATCCGAAGTATCCTCTCCATGCTTGGTCCTACTGCTATGAGGTCTATGAAACTCTTTAAGTTCAAAGAACTCCCCTTTATTGGGTGAAGATCTAAGGACTCGTTGAAATCTCTTGAGAGAGAACGATTCGATATTCTGGGGTGTCCCTTTTGAGGGCCCTCCTAGCACCACTTCTGTTGAGCATCATTTTTACACGAAGGCAACGACTAGGAATTTGCGTGAACAACTTCCCCTCTTGGAAGATTGATGGAATCAATCTCAAGGTTCCTTCTGGCTTGATCTCAACCGCTTGGATAGCTCAACGGAAGAAAAATGTGTATTTGTTAACAAGGAGGCTTTTGCTGGTTCTTTTCTCAAGGGAAACTACAAAAACAAACTTTAGAAAACCAAGATATCTCTTTTTTGCCATGATTTTAGATTTAACGATGAAAGCAATGCTAATTTAATTGATCTACAGAAAGCAACTTGCAGAGAAGGTTAGAAAGATGAAGGGTAACAAGAGATTTGAAAGGAATTACTGAAAGAAATCTAACGTACATATGCTAACATCACACCACCATGTGAATTAAATAACCAAGAAGATGAGGAAAACCCACACAACAGAGATCAGATCATGTCACAATCTTTAGTTGAAAGGATGCAATCATCAACGGAATCAAACAATGCAGATGTAAGATAAGTCAAAACTCATCAGGTCACGAAGCCACTCCAGATGTGTGCACACATGACACAAGTTAATCTTAAAGCACCAAAGAATAATCTTCTCAAGGAATTCTTCACAACATGGTAATGTAGTACTAGCAAACACCAAACTAAAAGATCGTAGACTCAAAATCATTAAACAACCAATTGGCTCTTTGAAATATAGAATGAGCAAATCACACATTCACAAACTTCGCATAGATAGTAGATAAATCACACCATGAATGAAGCACCAATTGTATTTGTTGTATAAATCATCAAGTCGACCCTCATTACATCATTTTATTAAATTTATAGAGCTCTGCTCTTATTTTCGCAGCTAGGGTTTCGCTGTAACTAAAACTTGAAAGTAAATCTAAACTAGAGCTTGTATTAAAGAAACTACTTCTAAAGCTTAGCTAATCTATCCTGGCATGGAATTAAACCTCGTGCATTATAAAGATTTGAAAAAATCATGCATCAAACATCTCAAAAATAGAGCTGGAACTGGTGCATGCACTCGATGATCTTCATGTTTATACCCTTGATCATTGGCCCCGACTCCCCCACGTGGTCCTGATTAAAAGAGATCCCATAATCATGCACAAATGACCCAAAGAAAGAAGCCTAGATGACTGGAAAGTGATCTCTAAGATAACTAGAGTCAACCTTTGGACATGCCAAAAATGCCCAAAACCTGACACTTGGTCCAAAAAACTCAAAACACAAAATTGACTAAGTGCTAAGTCCTTTATCCCCACTACTTCAGACTTGTCTGACTTGCAGGTGGCTGAAAACTCCCTATGGTTGAAATGGCCGAAAATCCTGCTCTACAAAAAGGACTAAGTGTCAAAACTAAATTTTCTACTTCACAAAACTGGCAGATCTTGGACTGGAGGTCCACTAGCTGGAAGGCACTTTTGGGTGTGCCTTCTTGAACCTATCTACTATCTCTAGCACCTCATTGAAGTCATGCATCTTGATCCCTTGAAGGATCTCTTTTTGCCTATCTCTGAAGTCTGTCAATTCTTTTGTGAAAGCCTTTATTTCTTCCTCTTGACTTAACATTTTTTGAATTTCCTCCTTTTGGTAGAACATCTATTGGAGGTCTTCCTTAGACTTTACCCCTCGGAATATGCCTAGATACTGATTGATGATGTCATTTACTGAATACATGGTTTTATCATCATCTTCATCAAACAGATCCAAGTCCAACCCCTCAAAGAACCCCTGTAGCTCCTTTGCATAGAGTGTGCTATTATCTCTCCTCTTGTTTAGTCTCTTGAGAACCTTCTCCAATATGGCTAGCGCCATAGTTATCTCTTGGATCCATTCTACAAAACTATCCAATTCCTCCCCTTCATAGATCTTCGTCAAAAATTAGAAGCATTTCTTTCTTATCATCGTCAACTCATCCAATGCCTTTTGCCAGTTGAGGATGGTCTCTTCTACCCCATTTTCTTCACTCATGATCTCCACTAAAGAGGTTATTCTCGCCAAAATATTCTGGAAGGGCCTTAAGATCCTCCTGAGAGATAGGCTAGCGAACTACTCAAAATCCAGCTTCCATTCAGCACAAGCCTACACAAAAGAATGTGGAACATCTATATCTACATCCCCTCTTTTCTCCAAAATTGCTTGTAATGAGGCTTCAGTGTCATTAGGGTCAATTGGACCCGCTGTCTTCAGAATAAACCTCTTCATAGCCTCATTTTTCTCCTCCTGAGCTTTTATCCTTTCTTCATCTTTATTCATGAAGCCTAGAGTGTGCTTCAAGCCCAGAGTAGCCAAGGTTTTGCTACCCTCCCTAGTTGGTTCTCCCAAGTCTACTTCCTCCAACACATAATCCTCCAGAGTGATCTCATTCATGCTAACATCCATCGTGGGAACAAGAACCTATGCTTTCCACCTCCCCGTCTGGTCTTGTGTTACATAGGAAATTCTCCTTCCTTGGGGAACTGATGTCATCTGGTGGAAAGCATGCCCTAGTGTGGTCATGTTGACCTCATCATCAGTGTATACCCTGACCCTCGACTACACTTCTTTGGTAAACCATGTGGGCTTAGAGAATGCATTCAATGGCTCATAGGGAGCAGCCAATGCTGAAGAGGTTGCCAAGTGTTCTGTCCTTATTTCCTCTTGAGATTCTTCTTCTTCTCCCATTTCCTTCTCATTTCCAATGTCTTGGTCATGTTCTCCTTCATCAACACTTTGTTGCTCATCAGCTGTTTGCTCCTCAATATCTATTTGTGGCTTATCTTCTTCAACATGGGGTTCCTCTTCCACTTGTGACTCTTCCTTGTCATCGAGTTCCTCGGATCCAGTATGAATTTTTTGTACCTTCTCCCTGCCAGTGACTTCAATGTCCTTTTAAGGCTCCTGTGAGCTCTAGGGCATTGACTCCATGTGAACTTGGGGAGGAATACCTAGTGGGGGAAGCTTAGGAGACACAAGGGGAGTGGTTGAAGGGGCTATTAGAAGTGGAGTTGAGAGGGGAACCTGGGATGAAGAAGGTTGCTGAGGCAATTGGGTATTCTATACGGGAGTGGAAAGCAGAGTAGTGAGAGGCTCTTGGAGTGGAATGGTAGGAGGAGTGGAAGGACGAGGTGGAGGTGGAGGTGGAATGGATGAAACCAATGGTACCTATGTACTTGCTCATTCTTCTGAAGTGACCCTAGTAGAAGAGTCCCTTTCCGACCCTGTAGTATCTGCTTGATCCTTGGTCACCTCAACATCATTCGGTTCCTGAGGTCCCTGTTGTATATCTTCTCCCATGCCGTCGAAAAGACTAGTGAAATGCATAGGGACTTGTTGCTCAGACTCCTTGAACCCATGCAACCCTACAAAATTAGTGATGTTGAATTCATCATCACCTAGGGCATCCAAATTTATTGGCTCTACCTGAGTAGTCCCTTCACCATCTTTAGGATCATCATCTGTTATCCTTCTTCTCTTCAAGAATCCTGCAGATCAGGTCCTCCTGCTGAGGGGAACTTAATCTAGTTGATCTTCATCATCCTCCACCAGGGTATCCAAATTTGTGGGCGTTGAGCCTCTCTTCCTCTTGTATACATGACCCTTCACGACTCTAGAGAGCTTGGGCCCTATGATTTTAAATTTTGTTTTCCTATCCGAGCTTGGAGAATCATGGTCACTCGGAGAAGGTGCTTTTGGTGGTGCAATACTCCTGGTCATCCTAGTTTTCACCTTCTTGGAGTGTGTAGCCGGACCATACACGATGGGATGCTCATGTCGATACACAGTCCCTGGCTTCAGAGGAGCAACCTCTTTGAACTGTGGTTTCAATATGTTTTCTCCCTTCTTCTTTTCTCGAGATGGTTCCTCGGGGAGTTGCTTCATCAGGAGAGGTTGCATCGGAAATGGATGAGCAATCCAAGATTTTGCCAATTTGATCACATGTCATGCTCTAAAATCCATGCTGTCATTCTCACCTAGATCTACCTCTGCATTTAGAATGGCTAGGTTGTATATCTCGTCTGTGTTATATATAGAATCCATAATCTTGTCTGAGTCGACATCTAATGCCTTCTGTGGAATTCTCAGGGAAAGGGCACCTTGTGCCAACTCCAGACTCATCCGGCAATAATCACGGATTCTTAACTCATAATCATCTATACAATTAGACCAATGGTCCTCAACATGTGGCTCATATGTAGTGTCTCCCCATTATGTGGCTATAAGTACCAATGAGGTCAAAATGTGGCCTCACCAGGTTGTAGGTCACCAATGGGAATTCATCCCATTCTCTAGTCAATGACTTGCAAACCTTCATGTCAGGTACACAATGGGGACCGATTGAAATAGGAAAATCCCAACAGTGTTTCTTTTTGTGTTTGATATGCTCATGGGCATCGAACAACTATATTCCAATTTCTAGTAGAACTACCCCGTCAGAAGGATACCTTGGGAGCTTCTTGGGTGCCAAAGTGCTTCTGGCCACTCGAATGTATGTGAATGTTCAAAATTGAATTTAAACTACCCCAATGGCCCTCACTTTATTCACTGCTTCTTTCGATAACCTTTTAGCATAGTCACCCTCAATGGAGTAGATGATTGCAAAGACGAAGGCATCGTTGACTATCTTGAACTCTGGGTTATTATGGGTAAAGAACTCTTTTCTCACCAATTGAGGATACAAAGTAAATGGCCATGTGCTTTGTTCTCCAATGTTTCCTACTTTGGTTAACCCTGGATATATTGCCCTGGCAGCTGGTAAGTATAGGACATAGGATGTCATGTAGAAATGGGGGTCTGTCTTTACTCGAATCAACTATTCATCCAGCTGGTCACTTAGAATAGATGCCCAATAAAACCTTGCTTGTCTTTCTTTTATTTTCTGGATCAGGAAAATCATCTAGTGCTCCAATTGGTGGGACTTAGTTAGTCTGTATACCCTACTTATCATTGTTATGGTGGCCTATATATCCTCTTTCATGTAACCTCTCCTCATGTCAATCCTATCCAATCTATTCTTTGACAATGGTTGCATTAGATACTCATTGTTGACGATGTTATGAGCCCTCTGCATATCTTTGTTATAGAACTCCATACCCTTGTTGATATTAAAATTGAAGAACTTGTCTACCCCTTTGGGCAGATGGAAGACATCTTCAATATTGTCAGGCCTCAGGTCCAGGACCACTTCTCCAAGGCCATTCTTGACCATGCGTTCATCTAGCATGTAGTTACGAGCCAGTGTGTTAATTAGGTCCATGAACTGGATTGAGACTGGGTGCGTCACCGCATTCACCAAGGAATAGTGGACTAGTGAAGTGCAGTCCTCTGAACAGCCCACTGGTTGAGCACACTTATTGAGGTATTCATTCCAGCTAACATTCTTGATATCTGTATCAGTTATCCCTGCGTGCAAATCAGTCACCTTGGATGGGGGATGGTACCCTTTTAACTGATATTTCATTGCCAGAGATGCTAGTACCTTCTCGGCCATATCTGCAGAGAGGGCAAGACATGAATAAGCAACAAGATGAGAAAAGAAAAAACCCCCAAAAAGACAAGGTTGTTAGTTTCCAAATTCAAAAAGAAACAAGCATAAAGTGACTTCGGCCATTTCGAACTTTCGGAGTAATAGGACCTTCGAAAGTCTGAAAGGTCCAAAAATGGTGAAAAGCGGCTGATAGGAGGATCCTTTCGGTGAACTGGAGAGTTTAGAGGTAGTGAACACCCAAAGGCCGACAAGCCTGAAAATGGTGAAAAGGCTGAAGAGATTTCTTGTAGGGCTGTCTGACAAACATTTTCAACGAGCTAAAATGCTGACACGCCCAAAAATTTTGAAAAGTTGAGGTTGAAGGGTGTCCACTTCGGTGCTTCAGAGATTAGGAATGTTTTTGTGTGCGACAACACAGAAACACCGAAAAAGGAGCCGGCACTTGGAATTTTTTTGATCACGGTGAGCGCTATGAAAGTTTCAAACCTCGAAGGTCTGAAACTAGGGTTTATTGTTAAACTCGAAGAGAGAGTTCGACGATGAATTTGACCACAAACTCACATAGGGATGCAAGGTGACTACCTTGACAATCCCTAGGGCCGAAAAAGGCTGACTTAAAGCAACCTAAACCTAGGGACCAGGCTGAAAAGGCCGAAAACATAAAACCCTAAACCTAGGACAAAAACAAGAAACCTAAAAATGAAAAGATGGCAAACTAAAACCCAAAAGAGGGGGAGAAAACACCTACCTAGGAGACGAAGGACTCGATGACGAGTAGCAAGGAGGCGGGAGCTCAGCGACAGAAAAATAATGAGAAATGAAAAAATGGGTAGAAAGGCAGAGGAGCAAAGACAAAGTGAAAGCACCCCGCGAAGTGGCCTTTCGGCCTTTTCGGGGGTCTTGGACATCCGAAAGGCCATGAACCCCAGAAGGCCAACTCCTGCGAGAGTTAGATTTTTTGCGGGTGAGGACCACCAAAAGTTTTGAAAAAGGTCAGCCGGAGAATCACGCTTTTCACTCCACTGGGACTTTCACATTTTTGGACCTTCGAAAGTGCGACAAGGTGACAAGGCTGAAAGGGCAGAAAACTAGGAAAAAACTAAGGACAAAGACCCCTAAAGGCGACAAAAAATGAGACAAGCAGAAAGTAGAAGGGGGGCCCCTGAGGCCATAAGGGCCAAAAGGGGAGTGTGGTTGTGGGACCACAATAGTTATCCACAAGGATGTCACCATTGTCAATGAGATCTTGAACTTTATGCTTCAGTTGGAGACAAGTGGAAGTCTTATGACCAATGTTTTGATGATAGTCATAGTAAGCATTATCATTCCACCAATGAGGTCATGGTTGTGGGTCATAAGTACACTTTTCCAAAGGAGTAAGAACTTGATTCTCTATAAGAGTTTTATAGACCACATCAAGAGGCTCTCCCAAAGAGGTGAATTCACACTTGGGTCGAGAGGCCCAAGGTTTGCTCCTAGCAAATCTTGAAGTTTGTTGATTATCCTTTGTGGTCTTTTCGATAGCCTTAGCCACTTGTATACTGGAAGTAAGATTGAAAGTAGGATTTGAAGGCTTCACAGTAACGTTATCTACCACTCCATCATTTACTACATCTCTATTCTTATTGGCAGTCTTTCCTTTATCCTTGTTTGTGGAGAATCCTTGTTTATTGTCCTTATTCAAAGTTAATTCTCACTTCTTGATCATAAAGGCCTCTATTCGCACTACTTGTTTGATCATACTATCAAAAGTAAGAGGACCTTGCAATTTCACTTGGTATCCAAAGTCTGGGACAAGATTGTCCAAGAAAATGTCGAGTCTCTCAGACTCTGGTAGCTTGTGAGGACACTTTGTACATAATTATCTCCACCTTTGGAGAAATGTTAGGAAAGATTCTCCTTGTCGCTATTTTAAATTGTAGAGATCTCGGATGTTGACCGAATGCTGAATATTATGAGAGTAGTGTTGGAGAAATAGATTAGCCATCTTGTCAAAAGTCTTAATGCCAGTAGGCAATCTAGAGAACCATTCCATAGCTAGTCCGCCCAAACTACGAGGAAATAAGTGCATAAGATAGGTTTGATTTGCATAAATTCCATAGACAATGTGCCAAACTCCCTTAAGTGATCTTGGGGATCGGTTTCACCCAAGTATTTGTCATATTTAGGGAGTTCTACGCCTCTAGGAAAAGGTGGCATATGAAGACTTCTGTCAAAAGGGAAAGGACAAATACTTTCCATCATAAATTGTTGAGTGAGTTTGTCTTTATTCTTCGCAAGTTGACTAATCTGATCTTGCATGTCTCAGACCATCTTTTCCAACTTTGCAATCTCAGTTTCTTCTTCCTTAGCTATGAGTGTTTCAATTTGATAGTCTCGAGGTAACTTGGCAACTTGTTTAGCTAGCTCAAGGAATTATTTTTCTTTCTCCTCTAGGAGAAGGATCTCCATCATTTTAATAAGACCCTTATTAGCTTTGGTAGCATCTATATCCTGTTGAGTTATCACCTCATTTTCATTCCCAAGGATCTCATAAATACTCAGAATCTGATCTTGTTGCTGATCATCTTGGTTTTGATCAAACGGAGGAGGATGATAGAAATAGGTGGGTTGTCGATCACCTTGAGGTTTACTTCGAGATTGGTCATCATTGTGGGATTGATTTTGGTCATGTTGAGATTGACCATGAGGTTGCTCATTCTGAGGTTGAGCATGATGTGGGTCATTAGATGATTGACCATGATATTGATTGTTTTGAGATTGATCAAAGGTTTGACTGTACTTGCCTGGTTGGAAGTCAAATGGATCTCCCATCTTGCTGTAGGCTTGTGCAGTACATGAATTCTCAGTGAAATGATATGTCCAGTGTCAAAAGGGCACGACCATGGTAACCTTTGCTGAATGAATAGGATCAAAAGATTTAACAAATTTAGGTGAGAAGATATCATCAACAATATCACTAGGTTCAATGATAGAACTATGCTCAGCAGGATCAATAGGTACGATAATAGGATTAGTTCGAGGAAGAGGTCTTCCAAAGTTGTGAAACAATGAGTTGTTTTGGAAGAACGAGTTGTCTTGCTCTTGAAATGAGAAACCAAGTTGCGCTTCAAACAATGGATTAAAACACTCTTAAAACACTAAAGGTGATGGTTGAGACAGACTATCTTTCGAAGTATTCAATGAGGAAATCGAGGATATCTCACAAAGTTCAGATTTCACAACAGATTCAGGAGGATCTATTTCTTGATTAGGAGGTTCGCTTCTACCTTGATTAGTATTTTGAATGGGATAAGTCTTGCCACTTCTATTTGTGACAGTCATAGACAAAGATGAAACGAGAGAAGACTCAGGATAATGCTAGACTCCATCTCTAAGAAAAATGCAAAGGAGATAAAGGCTAGAAGAGCCAAGATGCAAGATGGACCTGGTACAAATCATCAAAAGAGGGGGCTAGAACAGCCGAGATAAGACTATCACAACACGAGATACAAAAGGCATAAAGAGATAAGGTAAACCAATGAGAGATGACACAAGTCAAAGCAAAGATCGATCGATTCCTAACTCAAAACAACCAGTTTCTGACAGTGAACGACAGGAAAGTGGAAAAATAGACCTTAGACAAAAAGCAAATCAGATAAAAAGTCAAATAGTCAATGACAAACAAGTCTCTATTTTTGAAAACTGGGCTACAATCTCACACGAGAGACTACCAGGCCACACGAGAGAACACAAAACTTCACGTGAGAGAGCAAAGTCTCGGATGAGAAAGTGCTCTGAAGAGTGAAATTTTGCGCACGAAAAGTGCAAAATCTGACAATCTGACACAATTTTTGAGGTTAAAGTTGAATTTTGAGGTACAACCTGAATTGATGTTTGACAGAAAATCCAGTTTCCTGACAGGTTTGAAGAACAATTTAATTAACAATCTCATTTTGAGGTTTCAAGCATTCATTTAAAAACACAAAGGTTCAAATCAAGCAGTTGTGATACAAGAAGCAGTCATTAACAGACCTATCAAGGACAAAGCAACTTGATAGTATCAGGGGAGTCTTTGTTTGATAATGATTGGACAATGTTTAAGACTCGATAACAAACACATAGCTTAGTCCTACAAAGAAAATGGTGAGAAGCCAAAACCTTTGCCCCATTGCTTATACGCATACATGCACCTCACACAGCCATGTCACCCCCTAGAGGGCACCTGTGTTTTTGGTGTTTCCAAGGACTCAATAGTGTATGTTCAAAGGTTACCCTTGTAGCAGGGGCCAGTGTCACAACCACCTTCAAGCGTCCAGGTGCATGCCTATGATGGGAATCTACAGGAGCGATTCTTCCCCTCCCTGCACAAAGGTTATGACTCCTTTTGGAGGTGAACCGGGTAGGCCACTAGTTAAGGAAAGTTTTTTAATAGGCTTCCGTTCACACTAACCTTTGGTGCCCCTGATACAGGGTTGAGGCCTCGTAGCCACACTAACACCCAAAATTCATACACCCCCGCAAGCAGGGCTAGGAGCGGCGTCACTCAGTATAACAGATGAAGCCTTCTCAAGATGATAGTCAAAGTCTTGAGAAGGAAGCTAACATGGTTTTGGAGTCTTTAGACTCAACAAAATGTTCTTTATTAGAGTGAGGTAGAATCACTGGTGAAAGGTGTGTACTCACTTGGGTCGTTCCCGGAGGTTCAAATTCCAGCAGGTCCTCCTAAGGTGACACAACTTGGCTTAGATCCGAGGGTTTGATTTTCTATTTCTCTCAAAGAGAGAAGAGCATACTTCTCTACCTCATCACTTCACCCAAACACATCAAGAAGATTCATCATCGAGGTTAGCTTCACTCCACCACATCTACAAGCTTTTGGGTTTTTGTTTCTCTCGAAGAGAGAAGAGCATAATCCCCTGGCAAGTAGAAGTGTAAAGATTCACTACCTTTCTCCACTTCCCAAAGAATTTGTCATATTAGTAAGATCATTAGGATTTTGGGTTCATTCATGGTCATCACCTCCATGTAATGAAGAGCCAAATTCCCTACTCACTATCAAAATCCTCAAGAAATTTTAACGGAGTCCTATTTAGACTATGTGAATGAAAGAAAGAAACAAACACAACATTGTAGCAAGTCTTCGACTATCATCCTACAATCAAACCATTAGCATGTTTTATGTTCTTGGTCAAACATCCTACAGAAAACTGTTACATTGTGAAAATAACAGAGAAATAATAAACAACAATAAACAGGAAACTATCAGAATTCTGAAACAGGAAAGACAAAAACTGAAAAATTTTAAAACACTGTATCCAAATCTCGTGCAAGGAAGTACTCCACAGCGCACGAGAAAGTATAGGGTGCCATGCGAGGATGCATCAGCTCGCGCAAGAGAATGCTATAGGGAGAAGAACTTCGCGCGACACGCTCTAGATTCTCATGCGAGAATCTATACATAGATAGTACGGACACATGGCAGAGCTTAAATTTCCTGTCAGAAAAAAATGAGGATGAGACCAGAAATTGATCTTTCTGCCCCATGGTGGGTGCCAAAATGTGTATAGTCAAATGTGGACCTCTAATCCAACTACACACACAACATGGTCATTATTCACATGATCAAATTACAAGAGAGAGTATGAATTACTCAATTTGAAATCCATCATGAAGCGACCTGTTGCCTCCTATGTAGACGGGGTGTTTAATTACTCTCAGATTGGAGAGCCAACAACCATAAGACCGGTTCTACAATGGAGGATTTTCAAAAGCTATAATGATAAGCAAAAACCAAAATTAAACTAGAATGAGTGCAATTTAATCTAAGATGCTTTGAAAGAAATATGATATCAATCTAAATAGCTTGGAAAGAAATATAGAGTGCAAATTATTCTAAAGAACTTGAAATAAGATATGAGATTAAGCTAAGAACAAGTAAACAAACTAAGTATCATGAAAATGCAATATTAAACTAAAATGAGAAAATTATACTAAAATGCAATAAAGCTTTGAATTAATGAAATTGAGACACAAAAATACTATAGTTCAATTACTCTCAAAATTGCCCCCTTGAATGAAGAAAAGAGGTTCATTAAATAGACGAGCCTGAGAAGAGAATGAAGGGGTTCTTGATTTGAAACTCCTGACCCTTCATTCCCATTTGAGACAAAAATGCATAAATTACTTAATTAAAAGAATGAAAATTGCCACACAGGGTGACCTTTCGAATATTATGAATTATTAATTCAAAAAAGAGTGTCCATTCAAATAACAAGTAATTATTAATTCATTTTCATGTATATTAGCCAAATGGGGTGGATTTAATTTAATTCCAAGTACTTAGGACTTTAGGATTGAATTAATTTATCATAAGGGTAATTTAGCTAATAAAAGTCGAAGACTTTAGGAATTAATTTTAATATTTGATTAATGCAATTTAGGGTCTTTGCAATTGACATCAAGTTGAATTAATTCAGGTAGGAGAGAGAAAATTGCCTAGGAAACTAGGACTTTGGAGATGTAAAATTGACGAAAATGCACCAAAATTAATTGAATTTAATAGGTGCCAATTTTGGGGTATTACACTCCTAGCATTGTCATAAATGACAAGATAGCATTTTCATAAATGACAAGATAAAATCCATTCGGTAGCATTTTGATTGCAAAATGGGTGCCACAATTTTTGTCATGTTATTTATTGACCCTCAAAATAGCTAGCTAACCCCCCCACCAATTTCATGAATTTTTTTTTTCATGCAAGATATTGATAATATCATTCCATTCAAGATTTGCCAATATCTAAATAAATGACCCTATTATCCTTGGTTATGATACTTACAATCCTTTTGATGTCACTTCCATCACCTTTGGATTCCATATCCTCTTCTCTGTATTGTTTCTTAACGAGCCTGACCCTATGAAGATTTTAGCAAAGCCCCACTTTGATTTAGTATTTTCTTCATGCATGTTGTGATCAAATAGCTTGAATTACTCTTTTTGGGAGCAGTTTATCTTTTGATCCTCCCATACCCATCTAGATAGTTGCCAAGTAATTATTCCACTATGTTGGTGGACAAAGGCCCTCACCTAAAACTAATTTTATCTGTTGTATTTTCATGGTTGAAACCATAAGTGTCGACCTCCTTTTGTTTCCATCCTCTCGAGGTTCCCAATCAATTATTTTGTGATATTTGTTGTATGTTATAAAATTAGACCTAGTATTAAATTCAAATGAAATAATACTTAAATTAAAATCAAATCCATTTTATATTTTTATTATTTTTTGTAATGTTAGTTATTGATATTTTTTTATTGATGCTCTCAACTCTTTTTTCCCCTTAATTACACCTCCTCACCCAATTTAAATTGAAAAAACATCACCAAATAAATTAACCATTAAAACTATGTACAACACGGTAGATAAACAGTTCCTTCATAGATGTGTTCTTTTTGTCTTACTAAAACAACCATTAAAAAGAAGAAAAGCAATTGCTTAGAATATAATTAGGTTAGCTAGAATTCAACTAAATAACCAACCAATAAAAACTATTGTACTCATCAGTGTCTCTCAAGAGGATTCTCTAAGAGGGCCAAGATATATATTTCACATAAAACTTTGTGAAATGGGTTATTATGTATGTTTTATGGATGAGTGTTGCATATGGGGAAATAGGGAAGGGAAGGTCTTGAA
Organism: Chamaecyparis obtusa; assembly: GCA_027943335.1. Lineage (NCBI taxonomy): Eukaryota > Viridiplantae > Streptophyta > Pinopsida > Cupressales > Cupressaceae > Chamaecyparis > Chamaecyparis obtusa. The sequence continues at coordinate 930,284 of BSBK01000206.1, forward strand.
TTTAGATATATCTATCAAGTAGTTGGTAAAAATGCTTTGGCTAAAGCTATTTTTCATTCATTTTGATACTAGATGAATGCTTGTTCTTTTTACTCATTGGTATATCATAGTGTTAGATGTTGCATTGTCATATGTAAAATGATAGATAGATGCACCAGGTTGCATCAAATTCTATCTTGCATGCCACATAAGGAAACAATGCAACATCCAAAACCATGTTAAGACATACAAAGATCCACATCCAAATGAATGGGGTGTAGAAAAGAAAATGATAGAGACACTACATCCCCCCCCCCCCAAGGACTAGGATTACTTTTGGAAGCTATCAAATCAAGAAAAGGCACACCAAGTACAAATTTCTAGGTACCTCATGCAGGGTCATGAGTTCTACATTCATGTTGAGCACTAGGGGATTTGATGCTTTGTGGTTGGGTGGAGAAGCCCTTCGACCCCATTCTTGTCTCAAATTAGTAGATGTAGAGTAGTCTACAACTAGAGGATGCAAAATAATTTATACTATCATTATATCATTCATTTAACGTAATCAACCTATTGGTCGCATATCATGTATTATCTTGATGTATTACCCCTCTTGTGAGAAGAAGACTATAATTTTATTCATGATGTATATTTTATTTTTTAATTTATTTATTAAAATTATGAGATATTTTTAGAATTTTGTCTTATGTACAAATGTGTCTTTACAATTAGTGGGATTAGGTCACTTGGGATGATCCACTCCAAGGACGGGGTCACCTTAGGAAACCCACTCACACTAATCTAGCCCCAAATTCAAATCACACAATGGTTAGCTTGCATGAGTGAGACATAAAAGTCTATGTTAGTTTCCTCTAAAATTTACAGTCTAAACTACTAGGGAATGACATAAAAGGAAATTACCCCCTCACTTTGACATCAATCTCCATCCATCTACATTTACGAACATAATATATTCAAACATTTGAGCATTCAAACATTAAGAATCCGAGACATTTTATTTTGTGACCATATTCTTCAGATCTAGCATTGTGGCAAGCTTCAACATCCTTCATGCAAGCATGTGTTGATGATTTTTTTTAGGTCTCTTGAAGTCACATGTTATTAGATCACCACTTGTGATCACATTCAAAGTGCATTGATCAACAAGGTATAGGACATTTCAATTCTTAGATCTAGGATTGACCTAACATCACACTTTCAATTATATTCCAATTTTAAGGTTAATTCTAAAACCAAGGATTGACCTAGGAAAACCCCTTTCAACCCAACAATTTTTTTATTTTTTATTTGTGTGTAGGTAACAAGTGGTGAATGCACAGGGTTAGGTACAAATTGAGCATCAGGAGAGCTACAAAATGCTTATCGTTGGATCCAAAACATGTGGGAACTAGTCATGTTGCTTGACCAAGTCTCAGGAGTGGGTTTCCTACTCGATTGAACCCCCTTGATTTTGATGCAAATTTGGATCATAGGCCAGTTGTTATTTGTATTTTTTAGACTTTTTGCCAAAATCTACGTAGTCATTGTCTCTTCTACCATGCATACTGAATGTCATTATTTCATTAAATATTGTCCTAGATATTGCATCCATATTCCACAATTGCATAGTCTCTTTCAACTCATCATGAGGGATTGATGAATCTATTTTGTGCCCAACATCTTGAGCTAATTTGATCAATCCCCTCGCAAGGTAATAAAAGAGGAAGTAGTGTTAGAGTAATTATATTTTACACTTATTAATTAGATCACTTCGGTTTAATTAATTAAGTTATTTATTACTCTGTTTACTTAAGCTATCTCTTAGGTGCATTATAATTAATATCTTTATTAATTATAATGCGCAACCTAGCTTTTCTTCCCTTTAGGGTTTCGCTCACCTTTTAAGGTCGAACTTGTAATTATTGTTTTAATCTCTCTGAATATATTTTCGCTCTCACATTTTTTGAGCACAGAAGGGTTTCAACTTTTTCCATCTTTTTCTTCGTTCTTTGTAACAGGTATCTTGCATGCAGATTGGTCTTGGAAGTTGAATCTATATTTCTCAATTTCTACATGGTATCAGAGCCATTCTACTGTTGTTTGTTCGAGTTCTTTTGAAGATGTGGATCAAGGATTTTTTCTATTATTTTTTATATTGGATCTGGTGGGTCTCATTCTTTTGGAGCACTTTGGGCAAAAACTGACCTCACGGTTGCGTCTAAAAGGCCCAAAAACCCTTGTTTTCATATAAAGCACAACCTATTTGGCCTCCGGGGCATCTGGTAGAAATTTTATGGCCTATTAGGGCCGTATGGGCACAAGAATCGAGAAAAAAATCATTTTTTTCTTAAAAAAAATAAAAAACGTGTGCAAAATCTAATGCCTCTTGTTAAAAGCCAGCACGCCACCCTTCGGCCACCGCGTTGCCGCTCCCAACCCATGCGCCTCCGCACCACCCGGTCACCACCTCCATAGGCGCCGCCGCCCATCGGCCACCTCTACTCGATCGGATGTCCCATGACGGCCATACAGCCATCAAAATATTTGTCGGGACTATTTTTTTCCAGGGAGCTTGTATTTTGGGGGTACCTATGCCTTTTTTGGTCCTACAGGGCTCATATGGACTCGAAATTTGACATATCATATATCGTCGGAAAGGTCTATCTGAGCCTATCGCTCTCATGCATGTTTCATTTCCTGATTTTTTCATTTGATCAGCTATTTTTGATGTCAAAGTGGAGGCTTCATTTTTTTCTCTCTACATCTGGAAATCAGGTTTTTTCCTTTTTTTATTTATGCTTATATACTTATTTGAAGTGTACAGGAGATAGTATAATATTTTGTGGGGGGGTGCAAATTCTCTTTCTGTCATTTATTTCAAAGAGACCCTTCTACTTCTGTTTACTTTCTCTCAATGGCAGACTCTTCTGTCGCCCACCTTACACCTCATAACTACCACACTTGGAAAGGACATATGACTAGATTGCTTATGGCAAAAGGGTTATGGTCATGCCTCGATGAGGCTCCGCTAGTTCTACAGAGGCCTTATGAGGCTCTTATGCATAGAAATAGGATGGATGAGGCAATGGGCCTCATTGCACTGAATATTTCAAATGGGTTGTTGTTCCACCTAGATGGTTTGACCACACCTAGGGCTATGTGAAACAAGTTTTCCACCTTGTTTGGCACAATGAATGAGTTCAAGGTTCTCCAGTTAGATGCAAAGTTCACCTCCTTAGTACTTGAATCATTCACCAGCATTGAGGACTTCTTGATGAAGTTCAAGTCTCTTCGATCTATTTTACAAGCTTCTGGAAAGATGAAGTCAGATGATGAGTGCATCTTTCTGATACTCTCAAAGCTTCGAGGTCCTTATCATATTTTCACTTCTACCTTCTACTCCACTATGGATGCACTGGGTGCACGACATGTTATGCCCTCTTTTGAGATATTATGTGACAGGTTGACTCGTGAGCAGTCCAAGCTCACTCAAATGGATTCTCTTATAGGTTCATAGTCACAGGCATTGCTTGCCAAGACACCTCAGGGTACACAGAAGTAGATGCCGAAGCAGATATCAAATTCCTCTTCTCAGCACTCTATTGGCCCACCATCTTCTTCTAAGAAGGAAAAATAGAAGACTGAGAGCCCTACATGTTCCTATTGTCAGAAGGGACCTCATGATGAGTCACATTGTTTTCAAAAGAGATTTGATGGCTATGAGAAAGAGATTGCAGATTTGCAAGCTCTTCTTCAGAAGAGCACTATTTCCTCTCCATCCTCTTCTACCTCACATGGGTCTACTTTTCAGTCTTCTTCCACATCTTCGACATCTGGACAGGATTTTGGATAGGGTCATGCATTACGGGCTTCTGTTGCATCCCCTTCATAGGTCCCTTGGATACTGGATTCAGGTGCTTCTCACCATATGACATCTTCTCTGGAGATCTTCTCTTCTTTTGAGGCTTCTCCTATTCCTCACATTCTCATGGGGAATAACACTCTTATGACAGTCTGCGAGAAAGGTTCTGTAGGCATTCAGGATGGCACATTCAATGATGTATTGTATGTTCCATCTTTATCTGCAAACCTTCTCTCGATTTATCAGATTACACTCAGTGGGTCAGGGAAGATAGTTGAGTTCACGACGGATTCAGTCTTCATCTGGGATAGTGCGATAGGAGGCATTGTTGCTACAGGGAAAGTTGATCATTCCACCGATCTCTACACCTTCTCACACTTTGGTCCACCATCTCCATTATCGGAGCACAACTCTCCTCTTACGCGAGAGCATCATGTGGGGTAGGCAGGTCACTTGAACCTCTGTGTTGCTCCTGAGACCACTTCTGTGACTGCCTCACCACATCTTGTTGAGGTTTCCTCTCTTTAGCAAGACTTTGTTTCAGCACTACTAGACCCTCCAGCTCCATTCATCGAGCCACCAGGTGTAGTTGTTGAGGATTCTATAGAGGACATTCATCTCCTCTTTCATGACAGTACACCTGTCGCACCACCTACATTGGGGATTCCCTTTCAGGATCCTCATGTTTACTCCTTTGAGCATCAACTCGGTCTTCCAGTGACACCTCATCTTTCGAGGTTACCACTTTAGTGTCCACTAACTTTTACTCCTCTGCATTGGAGTCACAGTGGTTTGTTCATTGATCCAGTGGTTCTTTCATTCTAGGGGGGGGGCTTTGGAGCCTCGATCCTCTCTCACGGGGAGGTTGGCAGCACACATTGTACTTATGGCTTTGAGAGAGTCTCTTGAAGTCATTCTTTTTGTCTTTTGCTTGCTTTTATATCTCTTTTTGGAGAGGAGTTTTTCCCACTAGGTTTTCTCCTTTATCTCTGGTTTACAAAGATTTCCTTGTATTGGGTACCTGATCAGGCCTTGTTGCCGAGACCCATTTCCTGCTTTCATAGCTATGCTAGGTTAGCTTACCTCCTAAGCTTCTCTTAAGGGGGGGTGTTAGAGTAATTATATTTTACACTTATTAATTAGATCACTTCGGTTTAATTAATTAAGTTATTTATTACTCTATTTACTTAAGCTATCTCTTAGGTGCATTATAATTAATATCTTTATTAATTATAATGTGCAACCTAGCTTTTTTTCCCTTTAGGGTTTCGTTCACCTTTTAAGGTCGAACTTGTAATTATTGTTTTAATCTCTCTGAATATATTTTCACTCTCACATTTTTTGAGCATAGAAGGGTTTTAGCTTTTTCCATCTTTTGCTTCGTTCTTTGTAACATGTATCTTGCTTGCAGATTGGTCTTGGAAGTTGCATTTGTATTTCTCAGTTTCTACAAGTAGGCCTAAGCTTCCTAGTTTGTCGATACAAACTAGTGAACCCTATTTCCCTACACTATAGATATTTATGCTAGCAAAATCCCCAATTTAGGCCCTTGGTCTCCATGTCCTCGAAACCCATCCCATGTCAACAGTCTCTACCGTGAGGAAACTCCATCGAACTATGTTTTACTTTAAAATTATCTTATTTAATTTAATAGTTTTTTAGAATCATTTAATTATATTTGTTAAAAATTATTTAATTTAATTTATTTAAGAATGATCTTATAATTTTAGCTTTTTCTTTTATGAACTCTTTACTAGATTTTGTTAAGTTGAAGTCTAGGAGCCGCTTCATATATTTGATAAAAAAATACTTACATCTAATTTCACACTATCAATCTCATATGAAAATCAGGGGGCTAATAAAACCCTAGTTATATCATTAGACTGCTTTCCAAATTATAATTTCAAAATATCTATATTAATATTATATTTTTGATATATTACTTATTGATTTTTTTTTTACTGATGCTCTCTAATTCTTATTTTCTAAATTATACTTCCTCGCTGAATTAAAATTGAAAAACATTACCAAAAACTTAACCATAAAATTACATCCAACATTAGACAGACGTTTTCTTCACATCTGTGTGGTTTTTGTCTAACAAGATAGCCATTAAAAAAACAATTGCTTAAAATATAATTAGATTAGAGATAGCGCGCCTAACGAACCAACGAAAACTACTCAGCAGCTGCCCTGCCAATACTTCATCAATGGACAATGTCTCTGCAGGAGCCAAAATGCACCCGATTAAACAATTTGTTTGCAATTATTAATTAGATTAATAATTACATCACAATTACTTTTTGAATTTTTATTTATTTAACAAATAAAAAAGTGCATTTTAGCCCGTGTAGCCAAGGGCTTATCAATGCCTCTCAAGAGGCTTCTCCAAGAGTCCCGAGATATACATTTCCTTATACCGAGGCCCCCTGTCCAACTTCCGCCCAACGCTCCACTTGAGCTTATTAAACCCCAGCTTCTCAATCATGGGCACATACGTCTCCAGCTGATCCTCCACGCAAAAGAAACGATCCAGCCAAAAAACCCCACCGGGCCTCAACACCCGATATATATCATACACCATGAACTCCAGCGTCTGGGTAGGAATCCAGTTACTGAGAACATGCATAGAATGAACAATATCCAATGTATTGTCAAAAAACGGCAGCCGCTGATTGATGGTGATGTACAGCGGCACGAATCCTCTGGAAGCAATGAAATTGTTGAAAGGCCCATTGAAATTCATAGAAGTAGTCACGATCGTAACATTCCGTTCCCGCATCCTGACCGCAAAGGTCGCCGTTCCGCCCCCAATGTCGAGCCCGATGCGAATCGTGCCCTTTTTCAGATTCAGAACTTCATCAATGGAGTAATCGAGGGATCCACCAGTTGTGAGCCAGCGGAATTTTTCCCTGTGTTGAAGGTCGAAGCAGTCCTTGCAGTCGTCGAAGCCCGGGTGATTTTTCCGGTCGATGAGGCAGGCGTAGTCTTTGCAGGTGTAAGCAGTCCAGAAAACAGAGGAATTGGGCGGAGTAGTCCACATACATTGGGGAAATGGGTATGGTTCCTGGTAATTGGGGGAACTGCGGGCAATGCAACGGCGGCGGGGCAGCGGCTCGCAGCCCTTGAGGATGAGCTTCTGGGCGAGTGATTCGTCCTCCGGGCAGAGCTCCCCGCGCTCATAGGCCATGTATTGGTCGAGATCGTGCTTGAACATCGCACAGGCCTGCCCGACGGACGGATACATGGTATCCATTCCCATGCTCTTGCTGTTCCCCAGCGGGAGCTTCTGCGGGGCCATGAATTCCCTCAGCTCCCCAGCGGGCATTGCTCCTCCTCTGCCCCAGTCCAGCCATGGGTCGGGCGGGTCATGGGCGTTGGCAGTGGCAGGAGTCGAACTGTGGTCGAAGTCATAGTCTGGGTGGAGGTACTGCCGGGGAATCCAGTGAAATGGGCCGGAGAAGAGGAAAACAGAGACCAGATTTGTGCACAGAACCAGCAAAATGATTTGCTTTTTCGATGTGTTTCCGGCCTTCCGTTTTGAATGCCCGTCGAGGAAAGCCATTGGGTATACTCCACAGTCCTCCTTTCAGGCCCGAGTTCTTGTTTTATGGAGACTCTGTGCTGCTTTTACGTGACAGAAGCTTCCAACTCCGACCCACGCGCTCCTCATGCCCAACATTACACTTCCTTGGGCACGTTACAGACAAGATGTCGCTTGCGGCAGTGGATTTTTTCGGACTCGCGCAATTATGACTGATTTGAGCTCAAATCCGATGCGATTTTTCGATTGCACGGCTCTGGATTACTCCGTTTCTTTGGTGCAGAGCTTGAAATTATGTGAGTTGGGAAATGTATGATCGACCGAGGCCTTCATATCACGTGGCCGTGGAGTTCATGGCTTTCGTTGTATTTTATGGTGTCGCTTACTCATTTATTGAGCCGATGCAAACGTTGGCGCTTCTGACGTCTACGGTAAAATACACCAAATAAATTAAAAAACTTTTGTTCATGTGCTACCTTGTTTTATTGAGACTCTTAATAGCATCGCCTTGAGGAATTTTTTTACTCTTGATCTAGAAACGAGAATCTACACCATTTTGATCTACCATGTACGTTAATTAAGAAAATATAAGATTAGATTATGGAATGAATGAATGAAAGATTTTGATAATGTTGACTTAATAAGTATGTGTGAATGTGTATTATTTATTAAAATTAATAATTCAATTAAAATATACTAGTAATTGCATGTTGTTTATCTTGTGCAACGTTGCGTCGATAGTTAATAAAGTCACAAAAGAAAGGTTGAAATGGCCAAAAAAACCAATGAAACGAAGTGAAATGAATGAACTATTATAATTGGAGTAAATACATTGTGTTGGGAAAAGAGTTGTATAACAGGAAGCATAAAAGTGGAATAAAGTAGTCAAGATTTGTCTGACAATGACATTGGAAGGAAGTAAATTTTTATAATTTTATTGTGCCATTTGGATTTGCAAAGGTGTTGGTGGTTGTAATTTGCAACATGTTGCAAAATTGGAACCCGTGAAAGTGAAAGAATAATTAGTATGTATGTGTTGTATAATACAAGAATATATAAGTAAAATGACATTTTTGAGAATGGTAGCTAATGTAGAAAATTTAAATTTGACAAGCAAGTGTGTAAAATTTGAAGTGTTACCTTTGCGAGAGAACTATGCATTGTGTTGGTTGGCCATGAGAAGATCCGCAAGAGCGAAATAACAATTAGTATTTGTGTGTTGTATAATAGAAGAAGATATAAAAAGGGACATTTTTTATAATGCTAGGTAATTTGACAGATTTAAATTGTTACCTTGGTGAAATAAGTGTGCATTGTTTCAGTTGGCCATGCGAAGGTTAGCATTGGAAACTTTTAGTTGGCTGCACCTTTGTGTCGTTGGGTAAAGATACTTGAGAGCAATAGGGGAAAACACACACAAAGAAATGGGCAAAGCATGGACAAGGATGTTGTAAATGTGCGGAACGGTTGGAGTGGTGAGGCACACATCTTGTAGAAGGTGTAGAATTTAATACAATTATAATGTTCTATATAGAACAAAAAAATGTAGCACATAATAAAGTAAACTATATCCAAGGTGTCTGCATACTAGAGGCTTCCTTCGCCCACCAGACTACCTACATACGCATATCCACGTGATCAAGGCACCTTTAAACCACCCTCTCATTCACAATATGTAGTTCTATTTTTACTAGATTTTGATGCAACATAATGAGGAACATAATTTTTTTGTTTGTTTGTTTTTCTCCTCACTTAAAGCTATGTGTTGTTTTAAATTGTATAACAATGATGCTCTTCAATGTGTGGAATAGTTTGTGTGGTGAGGCACACACCTTTTAGAGGGAGAAGAGCTTGATCTGATATTAATGTTATAAATATTAGGAAAAATAATGTAACATGTAAAAAAGAAAATTATGTTCAAGACACCTGTGTACTAGAGGCTTCCTTTACCTACCAGACTGCCTACATACTCGTATCCACGAGATCAAGGCACTTTGGATCCACACTCCCATTTTCAATATGTAGTTCTAGTGTTTCAATGTAACTGTTGTGGAAACATTGCTATTTGGAGCAATAGTTATTTCCAAATAGCTCTTCATCCTCTTGCACCCACTTGGGAAGGTTGGGCAGTTCCTGCAGCAACTATTAGCCGCAGTGAAATTTTGTCACACACTGTCACAGTTGGAAAAGACATGCTTAGTTTTCCTATGCGGATATTTTTTTTCCCTTGTCTCTTTTTTTATTTGCTATAAAAATCTTGCAGGGTAGGAAACAAAGTGCGAGATTTGTTGGGTTTTCTCCTCTCTGAAATTAGGAACAAAATATTGTTGGTAAATAGGGGTTGACGGATTTTAGTTTGTTATTTAAAATATATTATTTGAATGATGTAAGACAAGATACCCACCACGATTAGCAAGGAAAACTAGGGCATTGCCTATTTTCAACCATCAACCACTATTTTGTAACTACATTTTCTTTCTTAATGAATTTATTTTGTGTGTACTTAATGAATAGATATCCATAGTTTAGCTTGGTGGCTGCGGTGGGTATTAGGTTTCCTTTATTTTTTGGGAATATTAAAATAGATTTCAAATTTGTTGTTTAGAATATTGTATTTGGTTGATAGTAGCCAAGATAATTAGGACGAGCATAAAACCAAACAATGGATATCTGTTTATTAAGTATTTATGTTATCCAATTAGGGTTATCTATGTTATCCAATTAGGGTTTTTCACAATTATATATATTTCATCCTTCAACTACATAGAAGCACAAACAAGTGTAAGAGAGAAAATTAACAAAGTGAAGTGCATGAATCTATTTGTTTACAATATATGTAAAGTTGTAGTTTTCAATATGTAGTTCTGGTTTTCTTATATATATATATATATATATATATATATATATATATATATATATATATATATATATATATATATATATATATATATATATATATATATATATATATATATATATATATATATATATATAATTTGAATAGCCCTTACTTAGTTGGGAATAATAAAAAGGGATTTCAAATTTGTTGTTTAGACTTTTGTATCTGGTTGATGGAAGGCAAGATAATTAAGATGGACAACAAACCAAACCATGGATATTTGTTCTTTAAGTTTTTTAATGTAATCCAATTAGGGGTATTCAGAATTGTGTGTGTGTGTGTGTGTGTGTTTAGTAAGTTTCTATGTAATCCCATAAAGGCTATGCAACGCAGATAGATATATATGGATTTTTTCGCTAGAGAGTTGTCAGCCATGTCAAGGTTTTCCTACCGGTGAGATTTTATGTTCTCAATATAGTTGTTGGCCCTTGCATGTGTCATCTGAGGCAGGATGTGTCATTAGATGGACATAGGTGTTTAGTGGCATTTAATGACGTGCATGTATCCCATCCTTTGGGTGGTATTGGCAATGTTTTGTGGGTGGTAATTCACCATTTCCATAATTCTCGACCACTACTGCCCTTTCCTTCATCTTTCAGTGGTTTTGTTGCAGAGCATAGTTTCATGCATTTTTCTGGGGGTTTGTTGTTGGCGAGTGAGAGAGCCAAAGAAGGGATAGGTATAGAGAATGTATATTTTGTTGGGTTTTCTTCTCTTTCAATTTAGCAATAGAATACATTTATTGGCCTTTGCCTTCTCAGGGTTTGCCTGTTGTTTTTGCCAGTTGTGTTGCGACTAGGATGTTCAAACTTATAATTCATTATCTATGCAACATCATAAATTCCCTATTTATTACAATTATTAATTTCAAAAAATATTCATTGGATTCCATCTTTTAAACAAAGACTTTTTGTTTTAGATTTTTATAAATAATTGTGATAAATGGGGTATTGTGGGTGGTGCATAGACATCTCCGCTATTATAACAAAGTGTTAAATGTTGCATTGTCCTATGTAAAATGATAGATAGATGCACTAGGTTGCACCAAATTCTATCTTGCATGCCACATAAGACAACACTGTAGCATCCAAAACCACATTAAGACATACAAAGATCCAAATCCAAATTAATGGGGTGAAAAAAATAAAATGAGAGAGGCACTACACTCCCCCTCCCCAAGGACCATGATTACTTTTGGAATCTTTCAAATCAAGCAAAGGAATACCAAGTACAAATTTCTAGGTACCTCGTGCAGGGTCATGAGTTCTATATTCATGTTGAGAACTAGGCAAGTTGATGCTTTATGGTTGGGTGGAGAAGCACTTGGACCCCATTCTCGTCTCAGATTAGTAGATGTAGAGTAGTCTACAACTAGAAGATGTGAAATGATTTATACTATCATTTTATCATTCATTTGACATAATCAACCTATTGGTCACATATCATGTATTACCTTGATGTATTATCCCTCTTGTGAGAAGAAGACTATAAATTTATTCATGATGCATTTTATACTTTAATTAATTTATTAAAATTATGAAATATTTCTAGAATTTTGTCCCATGGGGTCACTTTAGGCAACCTTCTCACACTAATCTAGCCCCAAATTCAAATCACACAACAATTAGCTTGCATGAGTGAGACATAAAAGTCTGTGTTAGTTTCCTCTAAAATTTACACTCTAAACTACTAGGGAATGTTATAAAAGAAAAGTACCCCCTCATTTTGATATTAGTCTCCATCCATCTACATTTACGAACATAATATATTCAAACATATGAGCATTCAAGTATTAAGCACCCAAGACATTTTATTTTGTGACCATATTCTTCAGATCTAGCATTGTGACAAGCTTCAACATCCTTCATGCAAGCATGTGTTGATGATTTTATTTTTTAGGTCCTGTGAAGTCATGTTATTGTACACACTAAAAGGTGCACTTCTATGAACCATTACATGCAAGGTTGCTCAAGAATGAGGCCTCACAAAGCGGCTCATAGCTCTCTATGCATGGAGTTGCAAGGTTGAAAATTGCTCTCAGCTAGAGCTACAAGCTTGTGACCTTGCTAGTCAACCACACAATGAGAGATTCAAGTGAAGACAAGGGCAAAAATGCCAATATCTCCAAGAATCACTATGAAATGCAATGTAATGCAACTAAAATGAAGATGCAAATGTGTAAGCTATGCTATGAAAATGGAAGTACAAACTAAGCTATGAAAGGAAAGAGCAAGTATTACCAAGCCTTCCTATTTAGACTATGTGAGTTTATTCTATTGCATAAAAGGAAATTTATACTAAGAATGCCATTATCAAGCAACTATGAAAGCAAATATGCAACTACAATGAAATGCAACAAGTCTTCAATGTCTTCAAACTCCAAATGCACCTAAAACCTGCAGCATAACATTAGCATAAAACAAGTGGATATGCAAATGAAGAAGAGAGCTCTCCTTTTATAAGAAATGAGGTGAAATGGACCATTGAGATTAAGAGGCAAAAAGTCTTAATCGGCGGTGGAGCTTGAAAGAGGAGCAATCCATGTGCACAAGTATCCTCCAATGAGAGTGAAGTGTTGACTTTTGAGCCTCATGTGAGACAAAAAGTGCTTTTTTCCTTTTTTATAAAATATGAATAATACTTTATTTGTGCAACTTATGATAAGAGGAAAGTGGGGGCTTTTTATTTAATCAAAAGGGGAGGAAATATTCCTTTTAATCAAATAAAGACTTAGGATAAATAGTTAGCCCAAGGATAAAAATCTAATATATGATCGAAATTAAGATTTGATCAAGAAATTGATATTGTTGAAAATATTGATTAATGATCAAAATGATTTAGGGTTGATAAATCAAATAAATGGGGCCCAAAGTCTAGGAGACCATTTTTGGGTGCATACATTTGCCCCTCTTTGACTAATGTGTGATCGATTTGGAAACACATGTAGTCAAAGAATAAAGTTGAAATGTGAGATCGATCTGGGATCACAAAACAACTCAGATGTGAGGTCGATTCGGGATCACACCCGGACAAACATAAACAAAAGGCCTTTGAACATGAGGTCGATTCAGGATCACATTCAAAGTAAGAGATAAGAATCTCAAATTTGAGTGACAGCTCACAAAAGATGTCTGAATCAAGAAAATCAAGCAATTGGGGATGAGAATCCCATAGGTACTGCCCCCTCAGAATCAAAATCAAAATCAGGTAGAGAGGAGAACAGCGAATCGATAAAGATTGGATCAAATTAGAATGAAATCACAATCGAAGGTAAAGGTCAAATAGGTTAACCATTAGGCAATAAAACATGCCCCAGCCTGACTAAAAAGATGCAGTCAAATGTGAGAAATGAGGGAATGGAATGAATATGAATGAAAGACTAGAAGTTTGGAAGACATGAAAATGAAGAAATGACGATGCCCCAACAAAGATCGAAAGATTAGGCCTCAAAAGATTAGTCAACTGCGCAGAAGGGGGGAAGATTTTGAAACATGATTTTGACTATCAAGATGACCTCAGATTTCAATTTCGAGTCCGAAAATGGATCCAGGACGTCGAAAATAGCCAGGGGTGCAATTTTTGCGCAATTCTGAGGTGTTTGGAAAATGAGGTCAAAAAGTCAAAAGGCTATAAAAGGGGTCAAAATGTCATTTTCAAAAATTATTTGTCTTTTAGCGATTTGAGAATTTCAGAGCTTTAGAGAGAGAAAATGGCCCAGCAAGCAGGAGTTCCCATCCACAGGCATCGATTCGAGCGTGCCCGGTTACACAACCGGCCACCACACTATCCTGCCCCGGTATGTTTTCGAAAAACTTGAGCTTTTTAGTCATTTTTTGCATTTAATAGCTTATTTTAGCACGTTTTTCAAATTTTTAAATTTTAAAAATTTTTGTTAGGCGAAATATTGCGCGATACTTTAGAAGTATTGCGCGCTTTGGGGAGAAGTATCGCGCGATACTTTGTGGGTCCCCAAAGTATTGCGCGACCTAAGGCACCAGTATCGCATGATACTGGGTGAAGTATCGTGCGGTATAAGGTTTATCACCCCGCTATAGGGAGAAGTATCGTGCGATACTTCTCCAAAAAAAGAATATCGCCCAGTATAAAATTTTGATTTTTAATGCATTTTTGAGCAAAAAATGACATGGGTCTAGACAATGTTATGTTTTTGGGATGTTTTATACTGAGTTTTTGGACATCCATCATGATATGTGCTAACAATTGGCTTGGTTTTGGCTTGCAGGAGGTTTTTCCTACGCTCATCATCAGAGTGCCGAAGGTGACAGGATTGCGGTGTGTCCGGGATCTAGACGATCCGGACAATGCCGACCTCAGAGCGATGGGATTCCGGTATCTGCTGAGATACCCATATATCTGAGCGGACCATGGGTTGTTGACTACTCTTGCCGAGAGATGGCATAGTGAGCACAACACCTTTCATCTGCCTACTGGAGAGGCGTCGATCACTTTAGAGGACGTCTACAGGATCTTACGAGTGCCATGTCATGGCGAGCCAGTGAGTATAATCATGTTTTAAGATCTAGTCATAAATATAATGTTTCCATATGATAAAAACTGACATGATTCATTTGTTGGCACAGGTGTACTATGATCAGGATGCCACTGAGGGGCGCCGACTGATCCAAGAGATGTTCCAGGATGTTACTATTCTGGATAGGCATATCAGCTGGGAGAGGTTGATAGATGATTTCGGCAGAGACTACCCAGTGCCATGCATAGTGGCATCTATCATTTCTCAGATCCTGATGACTGACCATAGTCAGAAAGGTTTCCTGCTCGGATGGGCTCGGCTATTGGTGGACTTGATCGGCAGGCCGCGACGGATGGCATGGGGTCCTGCCATATTGGCAGAGATGTACCATGAGCTGCACGAGATCGTCTACAGAGACGATCAGACATGGGCATGCGGTGCCATCCTGGCACAGGTATGGGTGTGGGAGCACATCGCTGTGGTGCGCCCCAGGGTTCAGTCGAGGGAGAGGAGGTACCCCTATATCTACAGGTACCTCAGGTTCATATCACATGCCCATTCTGGAGATGTGACCTACTATCGGTGGATTTTGGATGAGATAGCCTCATTCACATGGAGGCCCTACAGGGAGGTTGAGGTTTGGGGAGATGCAGCTGATGAGCTGAGTTATATGCTGTGCAGTCGGCCATTGGTAGGTCGGTATGCAAAGATCGTAGAGAGATTCTGCATCACTCGGGTATGGCGGTAGTTCGGGAGGCAGCAGCGAGTCTCGACAGAGACTACCACATATGCCAGGGCCAGAGACGAGGAGGGTCATGGGTGGCTACCCATGTTGGATTATCAGCAGGCTGTTGCGGAGACAGCAGGTATCAGGAGTGAGCCCTGGGAGTATTTCCTAGATATGGCAGATGCAGGGGCCGATGGAGCCTACAGAGCAGAGTGGTGGAGGGTGCCATTCCCTCGGTTTACAGTACCTGATGCATAGGTACCAGTGCTGGGAGGAGATGGAGGAGATGATGGGGGAGATGGAGGAGATGGAGGGGACGGAGGAGAGGGAGGAGGAGAGGGAGGGGATGGAGGAGATGGCAGGAGGGGGAGAGGGAGGAGGATGGAGAGAGGAGAGGGGTTGAGATCAGGTGGTCGGAAATGATCACGGGGACAGCGATCAGCAACACCTGAGGAGGAGGTGAGACCAGCTCGCCGGCAGGCGGAGGCACAACAGGATCAGCCCATGGGGGGAGAAGACTTGAGAGCCTAGATACAAACTCAGGAGGCAGAGATATAGCAGCTTCGGACTACTATAGCTATGAGAGATCAGCAGCTATTGGATCTAAGGGCAGAGCGGGATCAGCAGATATCTGATCTTAGGGCAGAGATAGCACGCCGTGAGGCGATGGCACAGGCCGAGGCACTGGAGCTCCGACAAGAGTCAGCAAGAGTAGCCTATTATCATGGGTTATATCTGCAGGCCATCCCAGAGGGTTAGAGAGCACCATCATACTCTCAGCGGGCAGGGGTATTAGATGTGGTACTCGATAGGAGAGCTATGCCTCCTCCACCACCACGAGCTCCTCACAAGGGTGGTAGCGAGTCTTAGGTTTAGATGTTTTGGACATATTTTGAGACTTTTGATCCAGATTTTGGGATCTCATATTGTATTGTATATCATGACATTGTTATAGATTTATGAGATTACTGGATATTCGATGTATCATGTGTATTTGTCTCACTTGTGATGTATGTATCAGTTTATGTATATTGTCTTGTCATTTTGCTCAAAATGCTTATGTATGTGCTTATGTATGTTCTCTTCTCATAGATGTATGTTTAATTCTCATGTGTATGATATAGACTCATGTTTCTTGAAAATGACAGTTGTGATATAGATATGATGATATGATTAACCCCTTGTGATGAACAGGAACAGGTTCGAGATGAAAAAGACAAGGAGTGAAAGACATGATCGAGAAGAAGAAAAGGTGAGCGCAGTCGACTGACAGGTCCACGTAGGATGAAAAGGAGAGCTCTCTCCATATGCAAGATGCAAAACTAGACTATCATGAACCTAAAAATGCAAGCTACTATGAAAGTGGTTGACTTGCAAGGTCACAATGCCTATAGACATCTAATTATCATCATCGAGCATTATTGGTAGAGTCATGAGATCATACAATGCACACTAGCATAACTATGTGGATATGAATATGATCTTTATCAGATAGAAATGTGGGAATCTCACCTAGGCATCAAAGACATATAGGTCAAGATGACTAATGCAGTGAGATCACCTAAATTTGATATGGCAAGATTATGCTTGTATCAAGACACACATGAAAGTCAGGATAACTAGAAGCATGCACTCGCAAAATAGTCAAGGATAATACCTTGTTAATCCATAGTGTCAAGTAGGACCAGCATAAATGCTCATGACAGTTAGGATCAACAAAATATACCCACAAGCAGATAAAGAAAGAAAACATGTTCTCATTCCCTTAGTCTTCTAGCTATGCATCATCGAAAACTTCTCAGGGAGAGATCACTCATCAAAGAAATCCTCATAGACAGCACACAAAAAAATAAAGTCATCATATCGTCATCGAGTTGATTGTTTAAGTGCGTGTGTGTTGGTCATAGAGTCAAATTCTAAGTATCATATCTATTTAGTGAGAAATATCACATCATGCGAGACTGTTGGGTAAGACACCTGATAAGTGTTAAGAAACACTCAACGCAAGGGTAGTGTTGAAAAACATTGTTTGGGGTGGTGTTGAAAAACACCTGTTGTGAAATGCCCCAAGAGACAAACGCACCTAAAAGACCAATGCTAACAGTTATGCCCCCTAGACAAAGACAACGACCAATTCTAGACTAAGCCAAATAAGGTCAAGGTATGAGGGAAAGGCTCAGTGTCGAGGATGCATGCTAACAAATAGGGGTGCAAAGGCCTCAAGTAGCACCTGTTTTCAATTTTTCACCACTTGGAATCTTTTTTCATTTTTTCATTTTTTGGATTTTTGCTACCAAGGCGCCTATTGCTAGGTTTTCACCAAGGCATTTTTTCTATTTTTTTGAATTTTTGAATTTTTTGAATTTTTTTGTATTTTTTCAGGACTTTTTATGCTTTTTAGGATTTTTTCAGCATCATATATGAATTTTTTTGGTATTTTTTTCAGGATCAATAAGTATGTACAAAGGATGCCTCCAGACAGAACGGGCATCAAGGATAGAACTTCTTGAGGTGCACAATGTTGATGGGATCAGGGAGCTGTTCTCCATCAGGATCTGACAGTAAATATGCACCGGTACCAAAAGTAGCTGTGATGACGTATGGTCCAAGCCAGTTAGGTTCAAACTTGCCTTTTTGCTCTCGATCCTGTTGGTTCTTGGGGTTCTCTCGCAAAACAAGATCACCTATTTGAAATTCTCGAGGGTGAACCTTTTTGTTGAATGCTTTGGACATACACTTCTGATACACTCTCATATGATCAAAGGAAGCTTTACGCTTCTCATCTAGAAGTTCTAACTCCTGTAACCTCATGGCGCGGTAATCCTCATCTGTAATCAAACCTTTGAGTGAGACTCTAAGTGATGGTATCTCGACTTCTAAAAGCAAGATTGCTTCAGCGCCATAGGTGAGAGAGAAAGGAGTGGCTCCTGTAGGTGTGCGAATGCTTGTTCTATAAGCCCATAGTGCTGGATTGATTTGTAAGTGCCAATCCCTACCATTCTTGTGTACTGTTCTATGAAGAATCTTAAGAATGGTTTTGTTAGAGGCTTCTGCCTATCCGTTTCCCTGTGGAAAATAGATGGAGGACCAATGTTGCTTGATTTTAAACTTTTTGCATAGGTGCTTTAGGTCCTTATTCTTAAATTGACCTCCATTGTCAGTAATGATCTCAGAAGGCACTCCAAATCGGCAAATGATATGATTCAAGATGAACAAAGAAATGGTCCTTCCTAAAGCAACAGAAAGTGGCACAGCTTCCACCCATTTTTTGAAGTAGTCAGTGGCAGTAATAATGAACTTGTGTCCACCTAATGAGTTGGGATGAATCTGCCCAACCAGATCAAAGACCCAGCACTGAAATGGCCAATGAGAAATAGAAGGGATCAACTCCCTACCTGGAGCATGAATCAGGTTGCCATGTTTCTGACATTTTTCACATGACTTAGCAAAGGTGACTGCATCTATCTGCATTGTGGGCCAATAATATCCTGCCCTAAGCAACCTTCGGGCCATGGCAAGACCATTAGAATGACCACCACAAATGCCCTTGTGGATGTCAGCTAACGCTTCGTTGGATTCCTCCTTTTCCAAGCACCTAAGGAGCGTCCCATCTAAACCCCTCCTATATAAATCACCAGAGATGAGGGTGTGGCGAGAGGCGTTACAGATGAGGTTTCGGCGTTTAGAATGGTTGAATGTATCGGGGATGATGCCATCACGAAGATATGAATAGATAGCACCATATTGGGAAGACTCGTGTGTGATAATGGCACAAATGACATGGCTTTCAGATGAGTCAAAGATGGGATGGTGTAGCTCTTCCACCAGGAATTCAAATCTGGATTCATGTGTCTCCAACTGAAGAAGTGAAGCTAATGTGGCCATGGCATCTGCAACTTTGTTCTCTATCCTAGGGACCTGTTGAAATGTCACAAAGGTGAAATAGCGTCTCAAAGAATCAACCATCTTTTTATAGGGTATCAATTTGTCATCCTTGGTTTGATACTCTTCATTGACTTGGTTGATGATTAACTGGGAATCCCCAAAGACATGTAACTCTGTGATGTTCCATTCTATAGCCATTCTCAAGCCATTAGTTAAAGCTTCATATTCTGCAATATTATTGGTACATGGGAATAATAGTTTGTAAGATTTCAGAATGTTGTACCCATGTGGAGAAACAAATAACACTCCAGCACCTGATCCATTTTGCATGCAAGAACCATCAAAGAACATTGTCCAAGTGCGAACAGTTGTATACAAGATGTGTTTGTCTGGGAATTCCACTTGTACCGGCATACTATCTTGGATTGGAAAATCAGCTAATTGGTCAGCAATAGCTTGTCCTTTTATTGCCTTCCTTTCAACGTACTCTATGTCGAATTCAGTGAGGACCATCATCCATTTAGCAAGTCTACCCGTGAGGGTAGCCTTACTAAGCAAGTATTTAAGAGGATCAATTTTGGCAACCAAATGTATGGTATGAGCAAGCATGTAGTGGCGCAACTTTTGAGAAGCAAACACCACCGCGAGACAAGACTTCTCAATATTATTGTAATTGACCTCATAGGAGACTAGAGTACGGCTGATATAGTATATGGCCCATTCTTTCCCAGTATCATCTGATTGAGCCAATAATGCCCCCAGGGAAGTGTCTGTAGCTGAAATATATAGGATCAATGGTTTCTTTGGAATAGGAGGCATTAGAATCAGAGGATTAGCCAAGTATTGTTTGATCTGATCTAGGCTCTTTTGACAATCCTCATTCCAAACACAAGAAGCACCCTTATGCAATGTCTTGTTGAAGGGTTGCGCTCTATCTGCAAGCTGAGAAATAAACCTCCTAATTGATTGAAGACGTCCCTGAAGACTTCTCATTTGGCTGATATTTCGAGGAGGTGGCATATCTAGGATTGCTTGGACCTTTTCGGGGTCAACCTCGATACCTTTTGCTGATATTATGAATCCTAAAAGTTTTCCTAAGGTGACGCCAAATGCGCACTTCTTTGGATTCAATCTGAGTTGAAATTGTTCCATACGATCTAGAATTACTTCCAGATCATTGAGGTGTGTGTCCCTTTTTCTTGATTTTGCCAGGGTATCATCCACATAATCTTCCATATTTTTGTGCATCATATCATGAAAGATAGTCGTCATAGCTCTTTGGTAGGTTGCTCCTGCATTCTTTAATCCGAATGGCATGACGTTCCAGCAATAGGTTCCCCATGCACATGTGAATGCTATTTTCTCTTGGTCTTCAGGAGCTATTTTGATTTGATTATACCCCGAGAAACCATCCATTAGAGAGTATATGTCATAGCCCGCCGTCATGTCCACTATCATGTCAATGTTTGGAAGTGGAAAATCATCCTTTGGGCATGCTTTGTTTAAATCTCTAAAATCTGTGCAGACACGAAGGGACCCATCATGTTTGGAGACAGGTACTATGTTTGAGATCCATTCTGCATAATCGATGACTCTAATAAATCCAGCTCTCAAAAGTTTTTCTAATTCCCCTTTGACAAGTAGAGCTACATGTGGATGCATTTTTCTTAATCTCTGTTTTACTGGCTTGACTCTTGGAGCTATGGATAAGTGATGCATTATGAGATTCGTGTCAAGCCCTGGCATGTCTGAGTAGGTCCATACAAAATTAATTTTCTTTTTCTGTAAAAACTGTACATATGCCTTGGTCTCTTCCTTTGATAAAGACTGAGCAAGATGGACTATCTGAGGATTTTCTTCTGTGTTTAAATTGACTGGCTTTGTTGGTTCAATCAATATTGATGATCTATCCTGGAATAACTCGGCAAGTTATTAAGTACCCCATCCTTAGGTGCCTCAAAGAGGTTTTCACTTTCAGATGCGTCATTTCTATTTACTATTTTTGGTTCTGACACCGCCACAAAGTTGTTTTTGCCATCAGACCTATTTTTCTTTTTCTCTTTTATTTTGAGACTGAGGTACTTAATATCAGGCTCTGTCATACTAGTTGTTGGTTCACTGGTGGAAGAAGCCACGGGTTCAAGAGCATTCAGATAGCAAGCAATTTCATAATCATTGTGGAAGGTGAGGAATGTGGGCTCTTGATGGCGCTGAGACCAGTCAATTAGGTCAAAGTGAAGAAGTGGTAAGTCAATGGCGGGTTTGATGTTGTTTATGCAAAAGGTGTCATCTCTGGTGACCATATAATCAGAGTTCATCAAGTTTTCTCCTAAGATACCCGAATTAGGACTCATCCTATCAAACGAAGTGTCGTCCACTAAGGCAATTTGAGGAGTGTAATCCTCTAGTCCGACACTAGGATCGTTAGTCGCATCAGGTTGGGTACTATAGGCATGGATAATATCCATGTCCAGATCAATTGTTGCATCTGAAAGCGAGTCCCATTCATATTCATGGGAGTCTGTCTCTGAGTCATTATTTAGGCCTTGTGATGTAGAATCCTCAAGGTTAGGAAGGGTTTTCCCCTCTCTAGTGCTAGTATTGGTACTATCCATCGCAGCTAGGATAGTAACACTTTCCTTTGTCGATCTAGTAGTCACACAGTCACTATCCATCGCAGTTAGGATAGTAGGACTATCAAGTATCAAATCTATGGAATCTCCCCAAAGGAGATTCGTTGAGGGCACCTAATCATCAGACACATCTTGTTGATTGGAAAGATCAGGCGTATAATTTGAGTCACTGTCACTATCCGTCGCAGCTAGGACAGGGACACCTTTCTTCTTCTTATTCTCAAAACCTAAGCCAACCGTGGACTTGTTCTTTCGTCCGAAGAGAGCATGATCAAGAGGCTCAGCTTTAGCATCCAGCCTATGACTAAGGGGACCATATCCTGGATAACCCATATTCTTAACCATTGTGTACCCTTTCCCATAAGCTTCAGGTGGAGGAGCAAAATTCTCGTTGTGTTTGTATTTCTCTTCGTGATAGATCTAATCCCTTATGGCAACTTCCTCTTTCTCTTCCTAAATGGGGACCGAAGACTCAACAAATTTCCTAAATAATGTCATTGCCGATGACGAAGGTTTTGTACTTGGTGATGGTCTCCCATAGGACCTAGGAGAGATTGGCATTTTTGTAAAAGAATCAATCTTATAATCTCCCATCCCAAGATCCATGGTCTTGAACTTCTGCTTGCATTGTTCAAGTGAACTACTAGGATTGTCAGCTTCCCTATTCAAAGGTACATGTGATCCCGCAGAAATGTTATTAACTGATAAAGCACTATCTCCAGGGATGCAAATTTCTACACTGTTATGGGGAAACTTTACACATTGGTGATATGTTGATGGGACTACTTGCATTTCATGAATCCATGGCCTACCTAGCAAAATGTTGTAGGCTAGAGGTCCAACATCAACAATTTGAAATAAGATATCTTTCTCTACTGGACCAATGCAAATAGGTAAAACGGCCAATCCCTTAGAACTTCTTTCTGCTTCATCATATGCTTTGATTGTGATCCTTTTCCTTGTGTCAATGACGTTCTCGGAATATCCTAGAGCCAGCAACAAACTTAGGGTGAAAATATTGAGCCCCGCACCCCCATCTATCAGTACACGCCTAACACAGGTTTTATGAATCATGACTTCGATGTGTAAGGCCAAGTTATGTGGATGACTGATGGATTTGTCATCTTCTTCGGAGAAGGTGAGGTAATGAGGGCTAGCCAAATGGTTGACCATGTTTTGGAATTGATCTATATCTAAGTTGTTAGGGACGTTGGCTGCTCGCAAAGCATATTCAAGGACGCGCTTGTGCTTAGGAGACAATTCTAAAAGCTCAAAGATGGATATCTGCGCGGGTGTACGTTGTAGCTGGTCAATAAGATTATAATTGGAATCAGGACCAACGACAGATTTGGAAGGAGCACCTTTGGACATGGGCTGCTTAGACTTGCTAGTGCTAGGACCTCTAATGATAATGGGCGCTTGGGCCTGGCCCCTAGTGACAGCATTGAGGGATTGGGGCATTCTTTGTAAGTGAGGACCTCTTATCACCACAGCGGGTCTTTCATCAGTCATAGGAGTTGAGTCCACATTATGTCCATAGGGATCTTTCCCTCTCATCATGTTGACACTATCATCCACAACTTCAAGCATGTTAATAACGTTCTCCGCATTTGTGTAGGTGTAGTTGATGGCCACCTTGCCATTCTTAGAATTCTCTCTTTTCTCATATTTAGGAAAGGGTTCTTTAAAAGCTTTATGATCTGCATTAGTAGTTAACCCATCCACTTGTAATTGTCCTTTCTCAATAAGGTCTTGGACATGATGCTTGAGTTTAAAACAATTTTCTATGTCGTGTCCAATCCCATTATGGAAAATGCAAAAAGCTTTAGCATCCCACCAATGAGGTAAAGGATCTGGTATGCGATGTTTTGTAGGATCCTGTGGGTGTGCCAAATTATGAGCAACTAATGTCTTAAAAACATCTGCATAAGATTCTCCCAATTTGGTAAATTGTCTTTTCTCCGTTTTAGATCTCTTTTGATACTTAGGTTTGTCTTGTTGTGTTGAAGACGTTTGCAGCTTCATAGCTTGAACTGCATGAGAGAGGTTAAGAACTCTTTCATTTTTGACCTGAGATGAGTCAACAACTCCGTTGTTGACCACTTGCTTGTTTTTGTTCCAATAGGAGTTCTTTTTATCCTTGTTACCATTAGTATTGTTATTTTGGCTATTGCTGTTATTTGTTGGTTTAGCCAAAATTTCTTGTTCTTTTAGGAGATCCTCAATGCGACATGCCACCTCTACCATAGTATCAAAGGAATTAAATGGGATTTTCTTGACTTCATATCTGAGTTCTGGTATTAGATTGCTCACAATGATATCAATTCTCTCCTCTTCAGGGATTGTCCTTGGGTATTTCAAACACAATCACCTCCATCGTTGTAAAAATGTGACAAAAGATTCCCCTTGATTTTGCTTAAGTTTACACAAATCAAGCATTGTGACCGACCTCGATCAGTTGTAAGCAAAATGCTGGACAAATCGTTGGACAAGTTCTTTAAATGTCTTTACTGGAGGGGAAAGGTTGGTGAACCACTCCATGGCTTGACCTTTTAAACTCCTTGGGAATAATCTCATCAAGTAGGAGTCTTCATGGTGAAAGGAAAAACTCATTATGTAGAACTGTCGAACATGGTCGTGAGGGTCACCAGTGCCATCATATTTGTCATATGTTGGGAACTCAACTTTCTTAGGGAATTCTACCATTACCACACTTTTGTCAATGGGGTTAGGACATATGGAGTCCAAATGAAACGTGCTCTTGGGAGCCTTCATCTTGTCTATATCCTTTTGCATTTGTAAGATCACCTCATCAGTTGAAGGGCTCTATTTCTTGATCTTTTGGTGAACATCAAAATTATATGGAACTTTAACACCTTTGTTGATAAGACTTTCCAAGAATTGGTCTTTGTTTTGTTCCACATATTGCTCCACATATGCTTGAAAGGATGGTTCTTGTTGCATAGTCATGAAGTCCATATGATCAAATTTAGCATAACTTCCTCCATGTTGTGAGCCATGATGTGCTTGTTGGGAGGGTTGCTTTGAAAGTCTATGAGATGACTATCTCCTATGATGGTCATATCTTGAAGCCCTTCTTCCTCTAGGACTCAGGGATCGTGAGGGTGTCCTTGATCTTCTTCTAGGGCTAGGGGAAGGGGTAGATGGGGGTGAGTTGGTCCCACTATTGGCTCCCCTCCCATTAAATCAGCTTTGGAGTTGTTGTGCATAGAGTTTATCTTCTTCTTCTTGGGCGACTCTCTTCTGTATATCCAACAATGCACGTTCCTCTTCCTCTAGTTGTCTGAATTTTTTCTTTTTAGCAGCCTGTTCATCCAAGTAGGCTTGTTTCTCTCTCTCAATGCTTCTCAATCTGGTATTTGCATATCGAGAGGTGTCTTTAAGTGGAGAGGATTGTCTTGAATGTCTTATTGCATTGGCTGCGTTTATGTGGTGATCACTAGATTCGTTGTTCTAGTCTTCGTGTTGTGACCCTGAATCTGAGTGAGCTTGCTTATGATGTCTATCAGCTCGTTGGTGAGCATCAAAATACCTCGCATTGTTGGGAGGTGACCTAGGTGGACTAGCATGAGAAGAACCACCATACTCTCTTCTATGTCGTTGGAAGATATCCTCAAGAGTTTGATTCATGGCTTCTCTTTGTTGTCGGGTAAAAGTGTAACTCATGTCCATGCTTGATGAGAGTGGTATGAAAGAGGTGCTCACTTCACTAGGATTAGCTCTCGGATTTAAACAAACCTCAGATTCACTCTTAGGAGATTGATCAAAAAGGGGTCCTTTTCCCTTAGGTTGTCGATGAGTCTTGACAGGTGGTAACTGGCTAAAGGCAACAGGGGGTCACTTCCCTTGATTGACTTGGTACCTTGTCGTAACTGACATGAAAGAAAGATACTCTCAATGAGAAGGTGACCTCTCAAAGTGTCAATGCCAAACTAGGATAATCAAAGTCTTCTATTGTCCAAAAAAGAAATGAAAAGAAAAAGGGGCTTTACCAACACTATCAAAGAGGTGCTTCAAATCAAAAGGTGACTACCCTTGCACTTTTGAATCAGGAGGTTGGACTAGGCCAAAAGATAATTGAAATTGAGATGAAAATGAAAGTGATTTGGACAATAAGAGTACTAAAATTTTCTCGGAATGTAGCTAACAATTTTAAAGATGAACCTTGGCACTAAGAATGGCCTTCTAACTTGATAATTATTCCAAAGTGATTTCGTAAATCAAATGATGCTATCCCGGAGGACTAAAAATCAGAAATTTGGAGTCAAGACAGGTCTCAAACGTCAGAGTGAGAAGCCTGCTCTAAGACCTAGCCTGATTAACAGCAACTGAAACTGACCAAAATTTAAGCACGGTAGAAATAAACCAGGCGATATACTCTAGGCTACTGGGGCGATAAACCTATAACCACGCGATACTTCACCCAGAGCCAGGCGATACTTCTTAGTACTGGCGGGCGATATACTCCAGGCAGGTCAGGTGATAGTCCATCAGGGGTGAACTATCGTGCGATATTTCTCTTCAAAGCGGGTGATATTTCTAGCAAGCGTGAAGTATCGTGTGATACTTCGCTTTACAGGGCGCGATACTATTGCAGAATTGTTTAACTCTTGACCAGAATTGTGTAAAATTTGCATTTTTGGGTCTGTTTGGTCAAAATTTCCAGTCTGAGGGTTGATGTTTTCGATTTCAGTCACAATATCAGTAGAATTTCAGTAGGTTTGCAAACAGTAAGGGATCAAAACATGGTCTCAAACAATTGAAACAAGGGCAAAAGCAACCTTGCCAAGACAAACACTTGTGATATCAGAATTGAAACAACACCTTATGAATGCTACCGATTGTTTGTATGTAAGAACGTTTGCACTGGTATCACACAATCGAAGACACTTCAAGCAACTCTATCCTAGAAAGTCAAGGCTCAATACTTACCAACTTAGCCCACAAATTGATGCCCCCTCACCTCACACCAAGTGGTTACCCACAAGAGATGTTGGCTTTGTCATGGAAATGTCAAATGACACAACCAAAGGGACAGATATGGTGAGTATCTTAAGGTGATCCAGGTAAACCACTTGGATCAATCCTTGCACTAAAAAGATAAGTGGCTAAAAGAAGGTGACTTCTATCTAATGGTTCTTAATAAGGATTTCCGTTCACAACACCCCTCTTGCTCCTCATAAAGGACTAGGACCTCACGGCCTCAAGAGTACCTTAAGCATTCTTGTTCAATGTTTTCCCCATGGTCGCAATCCCATGAGCTACTCACATCAAACAAAGACAAGTGTTATGTCTACCAAGGTTTTTGGTGTCCTTGATAGCCTTGAGATTATAGTGAGTTGGAATCACTTGCCACCAAGGAAAATGATGACAAGGTTGTCCCCACTTGAGTCGTTCCTCTTGATTGCTCAAGAGCAGGCCCGCTAAAAGATTCCTAAACTAAACAAAAATGGATCAACTTTTGAAGTTCAAGGTTTTTGATTCACCACAAGGGTGAAGAGCATACTCCCCTATCTCAAAAATCTCTCCCAAACACACCAAGCAAAGAGATTCAATTACTCCCTTGCTTCCAAAACTTTAAGATGGGTCAAGATTTTCTGATTCACCTAAAGGTGAAGAGCATACTTCTCCTACCACCTCAAGATCCCTTTCACAAGGTATTAAGATGCCTAATACAATTAGTGAATGCCACACTTGAAAGGAAAGCAAATAAACAAGCAAAAAATTTATTTATTTATTTTTATGCTTGGGCAGCCCTGCAAAAATTGTTAGTAGCCCTCTTTGACATGCGTTTTTAGCAATTTTCAAGCAAATGAGAGCACCTACAAACACAACTTGTTAGACCCACAAGGTTAGCAAAATCCAAATCCAAATGTAAACATGCAATAAACTGCTAGATTTAAGCTAAAAGATGCGGGTTAGACCTATCTAAACACAGCAAAACAAAACAGCAAGCTAAAATAATCAAATTCAGACAAGAAAACTGGAAATGCAAGTCTCTGTCAGACCAGGCAATATTTCTCAGACTTCACCAGTATCGCGTGACACAGTTTCCTATAGTCGGGCGACATTTCTCAGTTGCGCGATATTTCTCAGTCGCGCGATACTTCTCACTATGGGCGGGCAATACTTCGCCCGATAATAGGCGATATTTCTCAGTATTGGCGGGCGATTCTTCTTTCGCACGAAGTGTCGCACCGCTATACAAAGGTATATCGCGCGATATTTCTGAGAAGTATCACGCGATACTCTGAGACAGAAAACCAGAGACTGAAAATCAAGTAAAAAATTGACGAAAATTTTGACGAAAAATGCAGAATTAAAGGGACAAAGCTAATCTGCTCGGCCCCACGGTGGGCGCCAGAAATGTACACACTAAAAGGTGCACTTCTATGAACCATTACATGCAAGGTTGCTCAAGAATGAGGCCTCACAAAGCGGCTCATAGCTCTCTATGCACGGAGTTGCAAGGTTGAAAATTGCTCTCAGCTAGAGCTACAAGCTTGTGACCTTGCTAGTCAACCACACAATGAGAGATTCAAGTGAAGACAAGGGCAACAATGCCAATATCTCCAAGAATCACTATGAAATGCAATGTAATGCAACTAAAATGAAGATGCAAATGTGTAAGCTATGCTATGAAAATAGAAGTACAAACTAAGCTATGAAAGGAAAGAGCAAGTATTACCAAGCCTTCCTATTTAGACTATGTGAGTTTATTCTATTGCATAAAAGGAAATTTATACTAAGAATGCCATTATCAAGCAACTATGAAAGCAAATATGCAACTACAATGAAATGCAACAAGTCTTCAATGTCTTCAAACTCCAAATGCACCTAAAACCTGCAACATAACATTAGCATAAAACAAGTGCACCTAAAACCTACAGCATAACATTAGCATAAAACAAGTGGATATGCAAATGAAGGAGAGAGCTCTCCTTTTATAAGAAATGAGGTGAAATGGACCATTGAGATTAAGAGGCAAAAAGTCTTAATCGGCAGTGGAGCTTGAAAGAGGAGCAATCCATGTGCATAAGTATCCTCCAATGAGAGTGAAGTGTTGACTTTTGAGCCTCATGTGAGACAAAAAAGTGCTTTTTTCCTTTTTTATAAAATATGAATAATACTTTATTTGTGCAACTTAGGATAAGAGGAAAGTGGGGGCTTTTTATTTAATCAAAAGGGGAGGAATATTCTTTTTAATCAAATAAAGACTTAGGATAAATGGTTAGCCCAAGGATAAAAATCTAATATATGATCGAAATTAAGATTTGATCAAGAAATTGATATTGTTGAAAATATTGATTAATGATCAAAATGATTCAGGGTTGATAAATCAAATAAATGGGGCCCAAAGTCTAGGCGACCATTTTTGGGTGCATACAGTTATTAGATCAACACTTGTGATCACATTCAAAGTGCATTGCATCAACAAGGTATAAGACATTTCAATTCTTAGATCTAGCCTTTGATACCTAACATCACACTTTCAATTATATTCCAATTTGTTTCAATTTTAAGGTTAATTCTAAAACAAGGGTTTGACCTAGGCAATACCCTTTCAACCCAACATTTTCTCTTTTTTTGTGTGTAGGTAACAAGTTGCGAATGCACAAGGTTAGGTACAAACTGAGCATCAGGAGAGCTACAAAATGCTTGGCGCCGAATCCAAAACATGTGGGAGCTAGTCGTGTTGCTCAACCAAGTCTTAAGAGTGGGTCATCCTACTCGATTGAATCCCCCTAATTTTGATGCAAATTTGGATCATAGGTTAGTTGTTATTTGTATTTTCTAGACTTTTTGTTGAAATTTGCATAGTCGGTGTCTCTTCTACCATGCATGTTGAATGTCATTATTTCATTAATATTGCCCTAGATATTACATCCATATTCCACAATTGCATAGTCTCTTTCAACTCATCACGAGGGACTGTTGAATCCATTTTGTGTCCAACCTCTTGAGCCAATTTGATCAGTCCCCTCTCAAGGTAATTAAAAAGGAAGTAGGCCTAAGCATCCTAGTTTGTCAATACAAGCTAGTGAAGCCTATTTCCCTACATTATAGATATTTATACTAGCAAAATCCCAAATTTAGGCCCTTGGTTTCCATGTCCTCCAAACCCATCCCATGTCAACACAGGCCCCCATGAGGAAACTCCATAAAACCATGTTTTATTTTAAAATTATCTTATTTAATTAAATAGTATTTTAAAATAATTTAATTATATTTGTTAATAATTATTTAATTTTATTTATTTAAGAACGATCTTAGAATTTTAGGTTTTTCTTTTATGAACTCTACTAGTTTTTTGTTAAGTTGAAGTTTATGGGCTGCTTCATATATTTGATTTAAAAAAATACTTACATCTAATTTCGCCCTGTCAATCCCAAACACAAATCAGGAGGTCAAAAAAACCCTAATGATATCATTAGATTGCTTTCCAACTTTAATTTCAAAATATCTAAATTAATATTAAATTTTCATTATTTTTATTTTTGATATATTACTTATTAATACTTTTTTTTACTGATGCTCTCCAATCCTTATTTTCTAAATTATACTTCCTCACCGAATTAAAATTGAAAAACATTACCAAAAAATTAAACATAAAATTTCATCCAACATTAGATAGACGTTTCCTTCAAATACATGTGGTTTTTGTCTGACTAGATAACCATTAAAAAAATAATTTCTTAAAATATAATTAGATTAGAGATAGCGCACCTAACAAAGCAATGAAAACTACTACTCTAGTGCAGATGCCCTGACAATGCTTTATCAATGGGAAATGTCTATGCAGGAGCCAAAATGCATTTGATTAGACAATTTGTTTGCGTTTATTAATTAGATTAAAAATTACAGCACAATTACTTTTTGAATTTTTATTTATTTAACAAATAAAAAAGTGCATTTTGGCCCCTATGTAGCCAAGGGCTTATCAATGCCTCTCAAGAGGCTTCTTCGAGAGTCCCGAGATATACATTTCCTTATACTGAGCCCCCTTGTCAAACTTACGCCCAACACTCCACTTGAGCTTATTAAAACCTAGATTTTCAATCATGGGCATGTACGTCTCCAGCTGATCCTCCACGCAAAAGAAACAATCCAGCCAAAAAACCCCACCGGGCCTTTTAATAGCATCGCCTTGAGGAATTTTTTATTATGATTTAGAAACAAGAATCTACACCATTTTGATCTACCATGTACAATAATTAAAAAAATATAAGATTAGATTATGGAATGAATGAATGAATGAATGAATGAATGAATGAATGAAAGATTTTGATAATGTTGAAGAGGTAGTGTAAAATACTTAATAAGTGTACATGAATGTGTATTATTTATTAAATTAATAATTCACTTAAAATATACTAGCAATTGTACTTCTTTATCCCATGCAACATTGCACCAATAGCTAAGAAAGTCAAAAAAGAAAGGTTGAAGTAGCGAAACAGACCAATGAAACAAAGTGAAATGAATGAACTATTATAATTGGAGTAAATACATTGCGTTGGGAAAAGAGTTGTACAATAGGAAGCATAAAAGTGGAATAAAGTAGTCAAGGTTTTTTTGACAATGGCATTGGAAGGAAGTAATTTTTTATAATTTTATTGTGACATTTGGATTTGCAAAGGTGTTGGTGGCTATAATTTGCAGAGTGTTGCAAAATTGGAACCTACGAAAATGAAAGAATAATTAGTATGTATGTGTTGTATAATGCAAGATATAAGTAAAATGAGATTTTTGAGAATGGTAACTAATGTATAAAATTTAAATATGACAAGCACGTGTGTAAACTTTGAAGTGTTACCTTGGCAAGAGAACTGTGCATTGTGTTGGTTGCCCATGAGAAGACCTACAAGAGCAAAACAATAATTAGTATTTGTGTGTTGTATAATAGAAGAAGATATAAAAAATGGCATTTTTGACAATGCTAGGTAATTTAACATATTTAAATTTGAGAAGAAATTTTTTTTTTTTTGCAGTGTTACCTTAGTGAAATAAGTGTGCATTGTTTCAGCTAGCCATGCGAAGGTTAGAATTGGAAACTTTTAGTTGGCTGCACCTTTGTGTCACTAGGTAAAGAGCCCTGAGAGCAATAGGGGAAAACATGCACAAAGAAGTGGGAAAAGCATGGACAAGGATGTTGTAAATGTGCGAAACAGTTGGAGTGGTGAGGCACACGTCTTGTAGAAGGTGCAAAATTTAATCTAATTATAATGTTCTAAATAGAACAAAAAAATGTAGCACATAATAAAGTAAACTATATCCAAGGTGCCTGCATACTAGAGGCTTCCTTCGCCCACTAGACTACCTACACACCTGTATCCATGAGATCAAGGCACCTTGGAACCACCCTCTCATTTGCAATATGTAGTTCTATTTTTACTAGATTTTGATGCAACAGAACTGGGAACAAACCAAACCATGGATATTTTTTCATTAAGTTTTGTATGTAATCCAATCATGGGTATATATATATATATAGTGTAATGCCCAACCAGGGAACCCGGGAGAAATTAACCTAAAACATGTTACTAAGTTTAGCAAATAATTTTTTTTCTTAAAAGTTTACAATCAATAATGAATAACAATGTGGAAGCAATATAACGTAAGGTGATACATACTCCTAAATGTAACTCATTTATAGATTACAAGTCTCAAGGGTTCCATGACATAGAACTATGTAAATATAAATGAATCTATTAAGAACAATTCATAACATAATTACATGATATATCTTAAGTTCAGTTTAAAACCCAAATTAAGGTATTCCTAATCCTTTACTTAATCATAATGAAAAAGACACAAATTATAAAGTATACTAACATATTCATTTCAATTGAATGATAAGATACATCTATTACATCAATGAAATCAAAGTACATACAATAAGATACAAACCGATACATTATAGTCTTCAAGATAATACAGCTTCCACTACACATATCGCAGGGATAACAATAATACATTATGTAAAAACATATACATCTCTAGAATCAAGGTCAATAACCAATACATAAAATGGAATACAAGATATACATCTCATGAGAAAGTTTCCAAGCAAGAACAAGAAGATAGAAGCAACATCGAGGATCATCCAAGCACAAAGTCACGAACGTCAAATCTCAATGGTAATAGAATCACTACCACCCGACCACGTGGAACCAAGAAGTCCACTCCCACCATGTTGAGGAGATAACACCAAACCTCACTCAAGGAAACATTCAAACAAGCAAGACTAATGCAATGGTACACAAGGTAGAATGGTAGTAAGTGGTTACAAGTTATCAAGTACAAATGATCAAGACACAAAATAGGTGTACCAAGTGCAATGTAGGAACCTAGGACACACATAGGGAAGTCTCATCACATAAGTCAACTCTAAGGTCACCTGGTAGCCTCTCTGGACCCCGACCCCCTAGTGACTCTATGTGGTGTCACTAGTCCTTTTGTATAGACAAGGACAAAACCAACTATGTCAGACCTCAACATCTCTCTCTAGATGGGAAAACATCTTCTCCCACTCCCATCCTAGCTTGTACTATCACTCAAGGCATGGGTGAGGCACAATTATCTTTTTAATGTTTCTATCCTAATAAATATAGTAAGTTATGACTTATTAAGTCAACTTACAAAGGATACCCATGAAGCCACTTTAGGGCTCTGACACCTACAAAGTAAGCCACTTCCCTTCTATGCTCCTAGATAACCTACCCTAATGCTCCAAGTGAAATAACCAAAGAGAAAGAAAAACCAAAATCATAAAAGACTTCCATAAATCAGTAAGCCATGAATGTCATCAAAGAAAAGTGTTGGAGCATAATAAACAATATCTCATCCTATACAAGGATCCAAATTGTCCATCCCATAATAGACATCTCAATAATCAAGTATCAAATTCTCATAATCTCATTTCACAAAATCAATGGTCATCACTAGCATCAAGAACATCTCTCTCCAAACATGGAGTAAATAATAAATCAACAATAACATCTTTCATATCACAATACAAGAAATAAGGTGACCAAGTAAAATCACATCACAATAATGGTCATCACCTCATGTGGTCAAATAGAATAATGATTGAGACTCATTAGAAAACACATGACATCACTCACATATGCACCCACATAATACATAAATCATTTGTGACATAAATATGTTATGAAATTTCCCCAATATAGCCCAAAGTGTAAAAGTATAAAACTATTAAAACAATTCAAGTCTCCAAGACAAAGTCCCACCTAGGGTATTCCTACACCATCTATAGCTCCTCAGCAAACTATAGTTGATGATGATGCATCTCCCCCTACCCACGCCCCTTCATCATGTCAACTTTTCACCACATTGCTTACAGATGAGCATATTTATCCCTCACAAGTGTCGTTACATGATTCAGACTTGAGTAATATCGAGAGAGCATTATATACTACTACGGTATAAATGTTTATTTAAATTTTGATTAAATATTTAAAACTTATGTACATGTATCTAATCAGGTATATTTCTTTTAAAAAATTAAATTAAATGATTAATATTTATAAATGTACACTCCAGGGTCTTTGTGATACTATGATAGGTTATGGAGATTTACAAACACCTGGCGATCCCATGGAGCATGATTCATAGGTAATTTTAGATGTATTTATGTAATATTTATTAAATAAGTATTTAATTTATTCGGCATGTATGCATGACACATATATATTTCTTTTATTTCACACAAAGATCCAGAGGACGTGGACCACCATCAGGTCATGGATCGAGACATGGCCCTAGTTGTCATTACATGTTATTTTAGACATTTGATAGACATGTTATATTTTGGATATTTTATATGTACATTACATATATGTACACATATGTTATTTCATACACATGTTATATCATGAACACATGCTATTC
Source organism: Chamaecyparis obtusa (assembly GCA_027943335.1). Lineage (NCBI taxonomy): Eukaryota > Viridiplantae > Streptophyta > Pinopsida > Cupressales > Cupressaceae > Chamaecyparis > Chamaecyparis obtusa. The sequence continues at coordinate 965,238 of BSBK01000206.1, forward strand.
TATGTACAATTCATTTTATATGTTCATGTGTTACATATATTCTATATGTTCATGTTATGAATGCTCATGTGTTCACTAAATAGACTTATTTTATGTATGTTCATGTCATATGTATATTTTTCATGCATGTCAGTTAAAATGCAATTAATTTTTAACTAATTTACATTTCATACATGTAGTTAAAATCAATTGTGCTATATTTAAATGTCATAAGCTAAAAGCATAGATAAAAGTATTTTATTCTCACTAATGTCTTAAAAGGGGATGTCTTAAGGGGACATACATAAAAGCATGTACATAATAGAAGACATAAAAGCACATACATAAGAACATATACAAATTTCATAAGAACATACTAAATTGAACAATCAAAACATACATGTTCATGTTATGAATGCTTACGTGTTCATTAAGTAGACTTATTTTATGTACATGTTCATGCCATAATATATTTTTTTTATGCACATGTCAGTTAAAATGTAATTAATACATTTAATTAATTTACATTTCATATATGTAGTTAAAATCAATTACTATATTTAAATGTCATACGATAAAAGCAAACATAAAAATATTTATTCTTACTAATGTCTTAAGGGGATGTCTTAAGGGGACATACATAAAAGCATGTGTCTTAATGTGTCGTAAGGGATCCTTAAACATGTTAGGACCCATTGAGACCCATTACGACCCATTTCGACACATTATCAACATTAATGTATCTTAATGCATCCTATGACCCCTTAAGGCACACTTTATAGTTCTAATGTGTCATAAGGGGTCCTTAGACCCGTTAGGACCCAATGAGACTCATTAAGACACATTAGAACTATTAATGTGTCTTAATGGGTCCTATGAACCCTTAAGACACACTTTATGGTTCTAATGTGTCTTAATGGGTCGAAATGTGTCGTAAGGGGTCTTAATGGGTCATAAGGGGTCGAAAGACTCCTTAGGACCCATTAGGACCCATTTCGACACATGATCAAACAACTATGAAGATGACTGGTGCAATGAGTCATGGTTAACCAAGTCAAATCTAAAGTAATGAATATGATACATGTATGTGAATAGACTAAGAGTACCTAACTAGTACTACATATAAGGTTTTATCAATTTACCTTTAATTTACTTAAATGAAGTTTAGAGATTTAAAAAGATTAGTAATCTAAGAATTGAAGAGAGAGAGAGAGAGAGAGAGAGAGAGAGAGAGTTGGATGTTGTGGAGCAACTCATGCAGCATCATATTTTTTGAGAGCTCAATTTAAGGGAAAATAAGTTAGTTTATTTTAGTTTTACATAGGGCAAGCGCGCTATAGCGTGTGCGCCCTATTAAAACTAAAAAGTGTTATGCATACTCTTAAATAGGGCGTGCGCCCTATGCAAAACAAGAGAGAGAGAGAGAGAGAGAGAGAGAGAGAGAGAGAGAGAGAGAGAGAGAGAGAGAGAGAGAGATTTTCAAATAATTATTGAGACATCTAGATTACAAAGAGGAATTTTTTGGCTTACAAACATCTTCCATATATTCATAAAATAATGATCAAACAACACTTTTAGACTTAAAATTATCATTTAAAATATTAAAACACATTATGATGTAACAAGATATGATACAAATTCAACCAAGAGACCCATGCTTAGGAATTGTATGTTAGTGACATGTGATTTGGGTCAAGCTTGATGATGATAAGAAGATGTGCAATTACATATGAACATAAAAAAAAAGATAATATATTTTATCTTCATACATTAGTCTTCTTAAATTTTTACATTACTCAAATATAAAATGCATTCATTGAGTTTGTTGCAACAAATTTTTAGTGGAAAATATGTTAAGGAAGTCATTACATAGTTACTCTTAAAAAGTGGCAAGTCCCTCCAGCTTGATCTAGTTTTGACTATCATGGACAAGTACTAATTGATTTAATTTCCACAAACCCAAGTTTATTGCTACCTTCTCATTCACTTCTCGAACTACCGACTCCTGAAACAACAACATGGTGCCCATACAATGATTGCATCTACAACTTACTCAAAATTCATTAATTGATTAATTAAAGATTTTGACAAATCATTATAGAATTTATTTTTAACTAAGTTTTGTTGTGCTCAATCTCACACATTGAATCTAAAAAGTAACTAAAAATATCTTCGAAGCAAGTCTCATGCTTTACTATCTTTCATTTAAAATTTAGAACTTTATTTTTCACCTTTCATCAATTGCTTAGATTGATAACACTTTTGTCTCATAATCGTGAGTGATTAAAAGCTTTGTAAAAACCCAAGCCTTATGATTGGCTAATGCATTACTACCAATAAAACTTTACCATGTTCCCTCTTCATTTATGCAAACATGTCATTTGCATTACTTAACTACCAAAACGTTTTTTTTTAAATCAATAACAAAAAAATCCTTGCTCTTGCAATATACAAGTGATCAATAGATTGTTAGAACAAACACTACATTAATCAAGTAGTAAACCATTATACACCACACTTTATCCTATGCTCTTTCAAAAACCAAATCTTCATCTATAAAACTATAGCCAACTTAATAACATAGATGCAATTTCCTTAGTAGAACCATTAATTCACACAAATTAGACTAATATTGTCTTTCCTTTTTAAACAGATCAAAAGTCTCGAATTAATGAGTTTAAAATTGAACTCCTTTCATATTTACCAAAGATGGGGCATATACATGCGAGGAAGATGAATTAATTTGTTTATTAAGATTGCTTAGTTGGATAGGTCAAAACTATGGAATTACTAAGGTTAATGTCAATAGTATGACACTATAACTTGAGAGCAATGAAGATTTTTTTAATTTATTTGATCAGAAATCCTTTGAATATTACTCAAACAAGGCTGTAAATGAAAGAATAGAAACTACCCTATTATTAGCAAGTTAGCAAAACCAAATCCATCCTTTTCAGTACATAGAAGTCACCAATCAATGAGTTTAAAATTGAGCTAGTGTAATATTTAGTTTAAGATAAAGTACATGAATGCAGGCCTCAAATTTGATGGTCCTATTGGTTGTTTTTCCATTTAGAAATTTATTAGATCGTATGAATTGACATGTTAATTTTTTATAAAATTGTAAATATGACACTTAAATTTATTAATAAACCGTCAAAATCTATTATAAGTAATATAATATTTTATTTAATAATATAAATATATTATTTTATAATATGTATGACATATATGTATGATGCTTTTTTATGGTTTACTTCACGAGCTCCTACTCTTACTGCTACATATTTCCTTTATAGTTGATGTTTTGATTCTTTGGTTCTCTGATACTCTCGGTGTGAGGCCGTGCCTCTGATTTTGTACTCTTCGTTGTATCAGCTTCTTTTTGATCTCCTTATTTTTAATATAAATATAAATATATATATATATATATATATATATATATATATATATATATATATATATATATATATATATATATATATATATATATATATATATATATATATATATATATATATATATATATATATATATATATATATATATCTATTTTATTATTATATACTAATATCAATTTAGAATCTTTTAAAAAGAGAATATTAAGTTCCTATTTTATTATTATATATTAATATTAATTTAAAATCTTTATAAAAGAGAATATATGAATATTAGAAACTTACTTTACTAATAAATAAATGTTATTATTATGATGCAATATACATATTTTTTATATTTTTATATATTTATATTAATTTAGAATTCTTAAAATACAAAGTATATGAATTTAGAAACTCGCTTAATTAATTAGATATTTTTGTACATATTAATAATTTATAATTATTTTCTAATTTTATATTTTTTTATCACAAATAAAAGTTTAGTAATTTTATTTTCTAATTTTATGGTCTTCCCAAGGAGCCATGAATATCCTTTCTTGGAATGTTAGGGGCATGAACGCCCCTAACAAGCAATGTTTGATCAAGCGCTGCATCAAAATTCACAATCCAGAGATTATGTTAATCTAAGAAACAAAGTTAGATAACATGGAATTAGGGAATTTCAAAAAGAAATTAGGGGTGAGAGAAATAGAAGCCTCACCAGAAAAGGGTGCATCGAGAGGCTTGGCAATTATTTGGGATCCTCGTAGCATATCAATAAACATAACAAAGAATAGACAATTCTAGATGAGTGGATCGGTCAAGAACTTTAGACTCAATCTGACCTTTAATTTAGTAAATGTTTATGGACCGATTCAAAATAAAGATAAAATTCAAGTTTGGCAAGAGATAGAATCATATCTCAATCAGACACAGGACACACTATGTTTTCTAGGTGGTGACTTTAATGTGATTACAAAGATATCTGGCAAAAGAGGTGGTGTGAATACCCTTCCATTAGCAACTAGAGATTTAACACAATGGAGAGATAGACACTCTCTCCTTGAAATTCTGACAAAGGATAATTCTTTAACATGGAATAACAGAAGACTAGGTTTTTGCAACATTGTAGAGAAATTAGATAGATTCTTCCTTAAAGGAAGCCTGTCCGATTATGATATTTCACTTTCAGCCAACATCCTTTCATTATCTGCATTAGATCACTATCTGATACACCTTAGCATCTTAACACAAACTAAACCAAAAAAATGTGCCTTTAAATTTGAACAAGCATGGTTAAGAGATCTGGAAATCCTAAAGCTTATTGAGTCCTGGTGGTCAGAGCCAAAGATAACAGGCTCTAAAATGTACAGATTAGTAAACAAATTAAAGTGGATTAAAATAAGGTTGTTAGAATGGAACTCATCTAAGTTTGGCAACATCTTCAAAAAGAAACTAGAAATAGAAGCAGAATTGGGAGAAGTCAATTCTCAGGTTATTAAGGAGGGGATGAATGATGACCTGTACCATAGGGAGAAGAATTTACTAAAGGATTACGAAGATATACTGGCTAGAGAAGAAATTTATTGGAAACAAAAATCAAGAGAAACTTGGTTGGAAGCTGGGGATAGAAATACTAAATTCTTTCACAACAACACCAAACAAAGAAGAATTACTAATAGGATTTGTTGTATAATCAATGATAAGGGAAAAACCATAGAAGATTCCAAAGGCATAATTAAAGAATTAGTAAAATATTTTGATAATATTCTGAATAGTAGAGAATCTTCAAATTTGGGATGTCAAGCAGAACTTCTTAGAAATATCCCTAAAGTCATATCTAAACAACATAACCAAATTTTAACTAAAAAATTTATTGTGGATGAGATTCATCACGCCTTATCACAAATGAGTCCAGATAAATCTCCGGGTCCAGATGGCTTCTCGGCTATTTTATTTCAGAAGTGCTGACACTTTATCGGAGAAGAAGTCACGGAAGCCTTAGAAGGGGTCAGAAACTCTGAAAAAATTCTTAAGGAAGTAAATAATACCTTTATTGCTCTCATTCCCAAAAAAGAGAAACCAACTAGCCTTAATGATTTTAGGCCAATTGCACTGTGTAATACTTTATATAAACTGCTTACCAAGACATTGGCCCTTAGACTTTAAAAACTTCTCCCTTTGATCATTAGCGAAGAACAGACGGGGTTTGTTCTAGGAAGATCCATTTTTTATGGAGTAATCATAGCTCAAGAAGCTATCTACTCAATCCTTAAAAATAAGAACCCAAGCATGCTTATTAAATTAGACATAAAAAAGGCATACGATAAGGTCGATTGGAGATTTCTATGCAAGTGCATGGAAGCCTTTGGCTTCGCTAAAAGTTGGATTAACTTGATTTTTGAATGTATTTATACTCCAATGATCTCAGTCTTAGTGAATGGATCCCCGAAATGTTTTTTTAGCATTTCTAGAGGGCTTAGGCAAGGTGATCCTATCTCCCCATTCCTATTCATAATCATGGCGGAAGCTCTTGGTAGGGAAATATCAAAAGAAAAGGATAAGGAGGCTATTGAGGGCATCTCCATTACTAGCAACTTGGATCCTACAACTCATCATCATTTTTTTGATGGTACTCTTTTATACGGAGCCAACAATAGGAAAGAAGCAAGATCCTTTAGTAAGATTTTGAAGACTTATTCTAAAGCCTCAGGTCAAGAAATTAATCCAGACAAATAAAAAATCTTCTTCTTCAATACTGATATTGAAACTGAAAAAGATATTTGCAGAATCCTCAATTTTAATAAGGGAAAACTTCCTTGTAAATACCTGGGTCTTCCCTTAGTGAAAGACAACAGAGCTACTGACATTTGGGATCTTATTATTGACAAGATCAAAAACAAAATGAGCTCATGGAAGGGAAGATGGTTATCCTTTGCTGGTAGGACTGCTATGGTGAGGTCAGTCTTGGCAGCTATGCCAACCTATCATTTATCCTGTATGCACCTTCCTTCAAAAAAAAGATAAAAAATCACCAAGCATTTAAGGACATTTTTTTGGCAAGGGAGTAGTGAAAATAAGAAAATCCCACTAATATCATGGGATAACATATGTAAACCTAAAGAGGAGGGAGGGGTGGGTCTCAAAAACTTAGGGGATCAAGGATGTGCCCTAGGAGCCAAACTAGTATGGAGACTCTTTAGAAACTTGGAAGCTAAATGGGCTAAAATACTCATTCACAAATATTTGAAAGACAATTCCCCTATTAACATCTTTAGAGAATCAAATCCTCCTAAAGGGTCGAGGATTTGGGACTATATGATGAAATGTAGACATATTATTTCAGAGAAGTTAACTTGGTGCCCAGGCTCAAGGGAAGAGGTGATGTTCTGGGATGACTCATGGGGTGGTTATGATCAGGTTATTTCCATGAAGTTGAATAACCCTTCCCTCATTAATCTTTTGAAGGAAAAGATCGATATTTTTCTCAAAGACTACATAAATTTTAATGGGGATAAATAGGTCTAGAAATCCTTTAAAAAATTTGGGATTTCATCCTCTAAGGAGAAAGCAATCATGGAAATTCTCAAGAACAGGAAGATTTTGATAGACAACTCGAAAGATACATTAGTATGGGATGGATCTAAGTTAGGAGAATACAACACAAAGGACGGTTATAAGCTCATTACCCAAAACTATAAAAGACCTAAAACCACTCTACCAATCCACCTGTGTTGGGGCAAGGAATGTTCACCGAAAGTAGGTTTTTTCACATGGTTAGCAATGAGCTATAGACTCTTAATCGCAGATAGATTTAAGAAACTAGGTTTCTTTGGCCCTAGTAGATGCCCTCTTTGTGAAAATAATGAAGAAGATGTTGACCATCTATTGTTGAACTTCCCTTTTACTAATCTTTACTGGAAATGGTTGCAAGGAAACTTGGAATGGTCCTCAGCCTTTCCCCAATCCCTTAGTGCAATGCTGCAAGCATGGCCAATCATTAAAAAAAGAAATATATTTTCCAACTTATGGACTATTTCTCCTTCTATTTTAATCTGGGAAATTTGGAAAGAATGCAATAGAAGAATTTTCAAAGGAGAAAAACTAGAATGGAAGAAGATATGCAATAAAATCAAAGCTACAATCATAGATATTATGAATTGCAAAATAGCTAAAATCCAAAAAATGGATCTCAGAATGAGTCATCGGGACGGAAAAATGCGAGGGAAATGGGTGGGCCCAGCGCTTCCACCCTTTATTGGTTCAAATACAAAAAATAAGATGTCAAAAAGAGATGAATGCAAATGGAGACCTCCAATTGATGGCTGGTACAAGCTAAACTTTGATGGAGCATCTAGAGGAAACCCAGGGATAGCAAGTATAGGATGCAACATTCATAATCAAGATGGAGAGGAAATAGCAGCTCTAGTGACTCCTATAGGTATTGAAACTAATAATTGGGCAGAACTTTATGCATTAGTCAAAGGCCTTCAAAAGGGTGTAGCCTTGGAATTACAACATCTAGAAATAGAAGGGGATTCGATAATTATCATTAGTGCGCTTAGGAGAAGAGCCACTCCAAACTGGAGATTGAATTCCCTTCTCTCCCAAGCATTGTCGCTATGTGATTCCTTTCAAGAAGTCTCAATTAATCACATTTATAGAGAAGGCAATAAGAGAGAAGACAAATTAGCTAACTTAGGGGTGAATGGTATCATTTTGTCATAATGAATCTGAGTTTAACACTGGTAGGAAGAATGTCATCATTCAGACACTATGCATAGTATGAATTTAGAGACCATCAAGGAATGATGCTCCTTAATGCTAAGACTTTAACTCATTATTAGTTAGATTCCTTTTAGGAGGGGCATCAAGTATTAATTTCAAATGAGATGCACTTAAAAGTCACTTAATGAACCTGGATAATGAGGTTACGTGCTGACAAAATCTCGCTTGTAGTTATAACAGTTATTATTTTATGAATATATACCTAGTCTTTAGCTCTCACTTTCATTGTTTCATTTCCTTTCTTTCATTCTCAATGATTTTAGGGGTAGGAATTTGCATATATATAAGAATATGTATTCATATATTCTTAAATATATGTCCTTGGATTTTATATATACACATATATATGTAGATAACTACACATATATATGTATATATATTGCTTTTCTTCACCTCAGCTTGGTTACGCCTATTTAAAGGAGTAGACTGGAGCATTTAACCAAAGTGCTCAGTCTCTCTAAACTAGGATAATTAACTTTGCTATGGATAAGGAACCTTTCTAAGGAATTTAAAGATACTTATTGTAGTCCGGGCAGTCTTAAACTGAATACTTAAGCAAGGCTCAAATCCTATATCAATTAATAATTTTCTGATCAATCAATTATGCTGGTGGACTAAGCCCTAAGTATTGGAAGTGTAATGGATACAGATTGACTATTCTAGATATTAAATCCTGGATTATATCCTCTTGTTTCTATCTGAAAACTAGTGTTATATTATCACCAATTAAGGATTTAAATGAATTTTTAGAAATAGGTAAATAGGTTTCAATTTGAGCAATTTGGTATCCTATTTATTCATAATCAGGAAACTGCATCTGGCTTTTGTATTATCTATATTACCTGCTCTGTTCATAATTTCAAATGGATAGATCCTACATAATTTACAATCTTTCCCCCCCTAAAATTATCTTCTTATATTTATAGGTCCCGAGAAGGAATAAATTGATAGACTATCCCAAGATGCTCAACTAGCACTAAGACCTCATTTTGGAGTCCTGACATTAATTAATAAATGATATTATCACTCAAGATAACTTCTATTAACGAAGTTTCTCCATGAAGTAATCTTTAGTTAGTCTTTAATTTTATGGTGATTTGGAATGAATGGTGCCTATTTGACAATCTGCCATATGATGTGGGAGGTTATGCTCTCATAATTAAATTTAGGTTCTCACCAACTAATGAGGATACATTACCCTCTTGGATCCCAGGTGAACTAATTACGATTAGAGGCCCTCCTACGTTCATCAAAAATAATCAAGACTAGTAGGAAATACTATGATTAGGAAGTAACTAAGCTAATCAGATCATTTATTAAGGGTTTCACATGGCAAGATTGCAACATTTAAAGGAAACACACTCTGAAATAACAATTGAGTCTTTATGAATGTACGATAAAGATGTGCTTAAAGTAATTATTATTAAGACAAGCACGAGTAAAATTGGAAGCTTCAACTACAAGCAAAGATTAAGGATAAAGATGAAGCAAGGTAAGGCCATAATTATTTCTCATGTCGGAAGTTATGAAGTTGTTAATATGATAGAAATCAAAATTAGGGTCTATAAATCTCCCTCTATTCGATTTGAAGTGCAGAATTGCATCTTAAAATAGATCCTATTTAGTAGGAAGCTAGAGTCATACAACAATGGAGTCAAGACTGATAACATTCGCATCCTCAAGAAGCAGAGCAATGGCATTCAAGGGAGGCATCACACCAGAGAGATGGAACCAAGTTTTGAATCCCCTCACGAACTCCACAAGAAGAGCTTTAGTAAGAGCCATTGGTGATCACTACTTTGATAATGATTTTACCTATAGGACTAATGGCAACATCATCGGTCAATTTATTGCCATTTCAGTACTGGCAGGTAGCCCAGATTCTCTTCGTTGAAGATCTTCTTGGAGGAATAGATAAAATGATAAGGGGCATAGATAACCACCTCACTATCCTCTTCCCTAAGATTACTATGAAAACATAAATCTCAATGTTGTTAGGAATTCCCTAGTCCCAATGCACTCCCATCATCACATTCAAAGATGAGGACCAATTCGACCTTCACTGGCAGGAGATGGAAAGAAACCTAGAATTCTTATATAAAGATCTCTTGCAGGAAGACATGGAAACAAAGTGGATGCTTGACTACTGGAGAAAGGAAGGATTCATTATCCCGGTGGAACTGGACAAAGTGGAAACAGAGAACCTACATATAAGGGCGCCTGAAGTCATTAGATGCACCCGACATTCGAAAAAGCCTCTTTCGAAGAGGAATGCATAGTTACCATGAAGGGGATAACATATGGAAGTGCAAAATGATTGAGAAGGGAGGAGTTGAAGAAAAAGAGTGACAAATTTTCTAGTACAACGGTCTCTTTTTGGTCTTAAATCAGTTTTATATGTATAGAATATAGCACGAAGGAAATAGATTAGTAACCTTACTATCAAATCTGTATGTATGAGACAACTTCTATGAGTTTTGTGATGGGTGGAACAATGTAACTTGAGTAGTGTTAATACTAATTACTCGTTAACAATATAAATTTATCCTTTATGTGGCTATAGGACTTGGTGGTGTATCATAGCTAATAATCCGTGTTTCCTTAATTTCTGATATTTTATTTTATTTTTTCGGAAGGCAAGTTTTAGAAAGATAAGGAATTCTTCATGAGATTTAAATATTTAAAAGCTTTGTTTTAATTATCTCTGGTCATCCCACGAAATTCCAATCTAAATGGAAAATCTGGTAAGACACTCTTAAAATCCTTATAGTTTTAGTACTATAGGAACTTTTTTATTATTAACTAGTGTAGCAGAAAGCAGAGGCTCTGGCCTTAGATCTTATGCTGGCTTCCAATCTAGATTCCTTGCCTTGAACAACAGAAGACATATTATTATCTAATAAGAAAGACTCTAGCTTTAGGAATTATTAGGTTGATAAATTTCAAGCTTTATGATGTTCTTTGTCCTCTGCTCAAACAAGAATAAGAATAGTTTTAAATACTAAAATAGATATAATCATATTTAAGTAAATGTATACCCCTTCATACTCGCTCTCCTTTGTTTCTTGCTATAAAACTAACTTAACCCAGGAAAGATTATTTCCGGAGGATTAGGATCACTCGTATGCACAAATAATGTTATTTCTAGTTCAAACTAGGTTTGGGTTTACAAAAATCCAGGACAATATTCTCATGAATATCTTTTGAGAGCTTCTTTAGACCTTTAGGTACCCAAGGAAATAACCACATACTCAGTTCACAGAGTAGACAGTCTCATTTTCTCAAGTCAAGGTTTTCCAGATTATACTTATGATTAAGATAGGCTCTAAAGCCCGATGTTGGGCTCTCAATTATTTTCATAAAGACTGAGGGGCCAGACAAGGCAAAATCTCTCTCCATCCAACCCTTAAAACCAACACGAACTATGTCCTATTTTCTTTTATCGGCAAAGGCTAAACAATCCATCGTAGACTTGATCTAGTTTCTATTTCTTTATTGGCAAAGGCGAAACAACCCTTTGCAGAACTTGTTTTCACTTATCAGCACTCTTTAGATCAGAACATCAACTTCCTAGATTGATCTCTTTCAGATAGTTAGAATGGCTTTTCCATTAATAGGACTGTATGATTAGGCTAGATTCAATTTTTTCTTCATTTTGAGAATCCTTTACTTGCATACATTTTTCGGTCAATTCAATTGTCATTTACTCAAAAATAAACTAATATAGATTATTCTCAGCTTCAAGATTTGATATATTCTCATATAAATTTTTCTTGCTGATTGAGTATTCCTTGAACTAAGTATCATGATAAATGATTGAACTTCTTTATATTCCTGGGGTAAGGTAGGTTGAGGAAGAAGGACACTTGCTAGCTAATATTTGAGACAAGACTAAAAAAGATTCATCGTATATCTAAATTACATCCATCCGGAACATGGTATAGTTATGCACATATATACACACATTGATATACAATTTATATTGCAATATATAGAGATATTCTTTATAGGTTTTTATTGGGTCTTTTAGTCAGGTATAGTTTGTTAAATTTTAGGAGTATTGATTCTCATATTTATGAAATTTATTCATTAATCTAGGGTAGATCTCTATGCTATATCTTATTAGGGAAAACTTTCAATAAAATATCCTTTAAAGTAAGTGCATATAATATTTAGTTATAATCATTCCAAGCGACAAAAGATATAATGAAGAGTTTTAAAGATTATTTGCCGCCAATCAACCAACGATACCTCTTCACCTTCAACAAGCATTACTAACGACTCTCACTATATATAGGTGAGGTTCTTTCATCCACCACAACATCTCCTCAAGCAAATGGCTACACCAATAAAACTGAGATGCCCTAAAAAGCATGCAGCCTTTGAAGGGAAGATCTCATAAAAAAGAATCAAGAGGATTCTAATGATCAAATACAATATTATAGTAAGAGCAGTATCTGTCATCCTAAGCGAGGAGTTCCTAGGAAATATAAAAAGACATAGGGTTAACTTGGATATCCTGGCTATGTTTATAGCCTCAGCCCTCCAGGTGGACCCTGATATTAAAGCTATAGGAAACCTCCACAGAAGAATATTCAAGAAAAAGTATTTAGTGGATCTAAACAAAGTGTTGAATAGTATCCGCATAGATTTATCCATACCCATACCTAAATATTACAAAAGAAGAATCGTTAACCATAGCTATGTTTCTATATTTTCAATTCTTGAAATGGAAGATTGGGATAGATATCTAGTAGAAACCCCATCCATAAGAAGGAACTTCGATTTCCTACTATATTTCACGCATGTTCGACCTCCACCTGACGGGAACTAGATGAATGATTTTATCACAGATGATGATATAAGGTTGAAGCTGGTTAAGGAAGATAAAGAATCGACAGTGTCATCAGGCTCCTCAAACAGTCCCTAAACAAGTCATCTTAATATAAAGGGCATCAAATGATCCTATTCAGTACACTGTTACTTCTGGATAATTATCCAATGTACTTGTCTCTCTATAATTGAGTTTGTCATATGGGGATTCCAACTATTTCTTGACACTGTAAACATGATGAGGGCTGAGTTTCTATTATTAATGGTAAGCATCTACTTATAATTGTAAATTGATAATAGCAATTTTGAAGGGAAGATCAATAAAATGAATGCTTTAACATAGTCTTGTCTATGCCCCACAATAACTAATCACACATATCAAGACATATATAAAAGAAAATAGATTTTTTGATTCGAATCTATGATAACTATAGACAGTTGAGTCCAAAATCTAAAGTATGATCCCCTTGCAGTGGCCCACGACTTGTAGCAGAGTAATCTAGAGACTGAGGTTACAAATAATAAATAAAGTTAGATAGCAGCGGACAAGAGCAATCTCTTATCAAGACAGACCCTGTACTTTAAAAAGCCAATAGGCATTGCCAACAGAGGTTTTCCTTTATTAGGGAGGTAGCTGGAACGTATTTCACATTTAAATTAAGATAAAAAATGGCAGATACTGTAAGCATAAAGAGGTAAAAAAGGAAATCAATCTTTGCCATCAGAGGCTTTAAAAACAACATTCTAGTTTGTGTTGGAATATAAAGGATTGATTCTTCCTTCCCTAGTCCTTGTTAGCAAAATGGTCATTTGAACTAAGATGTTTTTAATGTTAAACATCACTTTACTCTTATTGATTTATCCTCTCTCTGTGAATTATAAGCTAACCTCTGGTAATTGGAGAGAAGATTAAGAAGGCTTTATGATATTTACTTTACCAAAGTGAATAGATGTTTGACAAAAAAGATAAGTGTTTATTAATAGAATATTAATATACCCATTCTTATGCAGTTTAAATTAGATTCCTGTGTTAAAATAAGCATCAGATAGGCCCAGATAACAAAGGAATCTTGAGACAAATGTTGCTAGGTAGGTAGAATTGCTCTTTATAGAAAATATGGTAAGGATAGATGGCAGAAATCTTCAGGAATATAATACTAAAGGCGAATGTCCCGATTTAAACTTATTTAATGTAAGCTTTAAGAGGAAGGCTTAGGGTAAACTTTAGACAATGCCGCCTAGGCAATCTCTTAATTTGAAGTTGATATATATATATATATATATATATATATATATATATATATATATATATATATATATATATATATATATATATATATATATATATATATATATATATATATATATATATATATATATATATATATATATCCTTTATGGATTAATCAGGACAATCTTTTCTTGTTCTTGTTTGTCATGATTCATAAATAAGGTTTTCTAGTGTCTTCCATAGTAACACTCATGTTTTAAGAATTTATTTTCATGTTTAATAACTTTATGTAGTATTAGACTCCTTTTCTTTGGTAATATGTATAATTTAATTTTTTATGCTTAATCTCCCTTGTCTTTAAATTAAGCACTTTATATGCAAATCGAATCAAAGATAACATCTTCTCATGATCTAAGAATATTCTTTAGTTCGGATGTTTTAGATTAGATAGTGTATTCTCATGATCTTAGGATAGAATTATAGTATAAAGATAATCTTTAAAGGCAACTCCTAGAGGTAGAATAGTAGCCTAATTAAGGACTAAAGACTAACCAAAGCTTTTATTAGATCTGGCGACTAGTGTTTCTATATGCAAGACAACTGAATTAATGGAAACAAGATACAACCCAAGATAAGTTAGTTAGATAAGATAAGATCAATACCGCAGATAATCTGTTTCTATACTGAAGATTGTTATTTGGATGCCAGCTTCAGATAAAATTTCCTTGGCAATTGCTTATTTTGAAGTCGAAATATAGATGTATATACATCGACTTCAGGTAAGCGATTACCAAGTAGATCTTATGTTTCATCCTAGCTTGGTAATTCCTCTAGGTGGTTTTTATAGTTCTGGGAGTACTACCTTTGTTATATTAAATCTCTTGTTATCTTGTAGCCAACATATAGATATATGTGTTATTTCTAGTTACCTATTATCCTAAAGTCAATATATGGAGAGATTATAATGGTGCTTTTTTGGGTTCTATGATCATGTTACTCTTAGTTAGCATTGAAATTTAGCCAAGATAACATGGATAAGGATAATGCTTCTGTACATATTATGGCCTTCCGACAAGTTTTGGATTAATTTGTTTTATTCAGCCAACTGACCAGTTATAGTCAGCTCAGTTAATATGGTTTATTCATTTTTTTTACAAGTGTGGTTAACCCTAATTTTCTTTCTTTCTTGAGTATAGGATAAGGATGATTTAAAAACTGGTATCTACAATAATGTAACTTTTCATATATATGTAAGTGTGATGTTAGTATTTTTAGATATAGCCCAGGTTTAAGATTAGCTAGACTCAGAGCTTGTTCATTGTTGGATGGGGCAGGCACAAGTACTTCTTTTAAGAAAATAAATCTAAATCATAGGCTCCTCTCAACAAATTTTTATTTTCAGTTGCTGGCAAACTTAGTTTAGTATTGATACACTAACTAGGATCTTAGTCAAAGTGAAGCTTTTTCAGGAATGTGGGATCAAGAGGCACCCTGAAGAGCTATCATTTACAAGGAACTAAGTTTGACGTCATAAGAAAGGAATTGAACAGAAACAAAAGCGCAAATCCTAGAAGGAAGGTATTCCAATCCCGCCGAAAGGACGGAGCAATCTACAGTTTGTGAATCACTTTAAGACATGATTCAGTTAAGATGGTAATGAAATTTGTAATATATATAACACTCATGATTATGTTATGGGAGGGTATGCCCTCCTAAAGTATAATGTATTAGAATCCGGACTATGGTCCCAGGCAAGGCTAGAGGGTTTCTCAACCCCACTCTTCCCTACCAGCGCATGCACTGAGCGGGGATTTTTTGTATATATGTTTATCTGCTTAATAAAAATATTGGCCTTAGCCTTTTACCAAAAAGAAAAGAAGTTTTTATATAGTTGATTGTATATATATATTTTGATTGGTATATAGTTGATTGTATATTATTATTAATTTAGAAACTTTTTTAAATAACGTGTAACCCACTATTGTGGGTTCACCCAGTGAATCGAGTTTTTTAAAACTAGGCTTAGTATTCAACAAGCCATAACCTGATCAGGTTATTTCAAATTTTAAAAACTTGATCCGGTTATTAGTTTTTTGATCATTTTTCTTTCCTATGGTGGCCACTTTTTTGCACACCATCTTTGTGCATACACCTAATGATAAAAGATTTGTCATTTGAAAATTATGATCAAACAACTATGAAGATGACTGGTGCAATGAGTCATGGTTAACCAAGTCAAATCTAAAGTAATGAATAAGATACATGTATGTGAATAAACTAAGAGTGCAAAACTAGTGCTACATATAAGGTTTTATCAATTTACCTTTAATTCACATAAATGAAGTTTAGAGTTTCAAAAAAATTAGTAATGAGAGAGAGAGAGAGAGAGAGAGAGAGAGAGAGAGAGAGAAGGCCAACAAAAATGTTAGTTAATGTAGACTCAAAGGTTTTCAAATCTCCTAAATTTATAAGTCAATTATTGAGACATCTAGATTACAAAGAGGATTATTTTGGCTTACAAACATCTTCCATATATTCATAAAATAATGATCAAACAACACTTAAACTTAAAATTATGATTTAAAATATTAAAACACATTATGATGTAACAAGATATCATACAAATTCAACCAAGAGATCCATGTTCAACCAAATGTGGGCCAAATGAACCATCATTTTATTCTAAGAGATTTTTTTCTTTATAACAAACACTTTTATCCCATATTAACTATTTCATTGAGACATTTTTAATATACTTATTGTTTCATTCATAATGATAATAAGGAGGAATTGTATGTTAGTGACATGTGATTTGGGTAAAGCTTGATGATGATAATAAGATGCAATTACACATGAACATTAAAAAAAAGATAATATATTATCTTCATAGATTAGTCTTCATAAAATTTTTACATTACTCAAATATAAAATGCATTCATTGAGTTTGTTGTAACAATTTTTTAGTGGAAAATATGTGAAGGAAGTCATTACATAGTTACTCTTAAAATGTGGCAAGTCCCTCCAGCTTGATCTAATTTTGACTATCATGGATAAGTACTAATTCGTTTAATTTCCACAAACCCAAGTTTATTGCTACCTTCTCATTCATTTCTCGAACTATCAACTCCTCAAGCAACAACATAACGCCCATACAATGATTGCATCTACAACTTACTGAAAATTCATTAATTGAATAATTAAAGCTTTTGCCAAATCATATTAGAATTTATTTTTAATTAAGTTTTGTTGTGCTCAATCTCACAATTGAATCTAAAAAGTAACTAAATATCTTCTAAGCAAGTCTCATGCTTTACTACCTTGAACATTTAAAATTTAGAACTTTATTTTTCACCTTTCATCAATTGCTTAAATTGACAACTATTTAGACTGATAGTCATGAGTTATTAATAGCTTTGTAAAAGCCCAAGCCTTATAATTGGCTAATGCACTACTATCAATAAAACTTCACCATGTTTCCTCTTCATTTATGCAAACATGTCATTTGCATAACTTACCTATCAAAACTTTAAAAAAAAATCAACAAAAAAAACACTACATTAATCAAGTAATAAACCATTATACACCACACTTTATCCTATGCCCTTTCAAAAGCCAAATATTCATCTATAAAACTATAGCCAACTTAATATCCTAGAGGCAATTTCCTTAGTAGAACCATAAATTCACACAAATTAGACTACTGTTGTCTTTCCTTTTTAAAGAGATCAAAAGTCTCGAATTAATGAGTTTAAAATTGAACTCCTTTAATATTTACCAAAGATAGGGCATATACATGTGAAGAAGACGAATTAATTTGTTTATTAAGATTGCTTAGTTGGGTCGGTCAAAACTATGGATTAATGACTTGAGTTTATTGTCAACGGTACTGGCACTATAACTTGAGAGCAATGAAGATTTTTTATATTTATTTGATCAGAAATCCTTTGAATACTACTCAAACAACGCTGCAAATCAAAGAATAGAAGATAATAAATCGGTCCTTTTCAGTACATAGAAGTCACCAATCAATGAGTTTAAAATTGAACTATTGTAATATTTAGTTTAAGATAGGGTACATATATGGAGGCCTCGAATTTGATGGTCGTATTGACTATTTTTCCATTTATAAATTTATTAGATCGTATGAATTGACATGCTAATTTTTTATAAAATCATAAATATGACAGTTAAATTTATTAATAAACCGTCAAAATCTATTATAAGTAATATAATATTTTATTTAATAAAATAAATATATTATTTTATAATATGTATGACATATATGTATGATAAATATAAATTATTTTAGAATATATATGTTTCTATTTTATTATTATATACTAATATCAATTTAGAATCTTTTAAAAAGAGAATATTAAGTTCCTATTTTATTTTTATTATTTTTATTTTTTTATTTTTCATTTTTTTGGCAAGTGCTTTTGACTGGAGCTTTGAACCAGTGGGGTCACATTGCGGGTGACCCCATCCCTAATGAGAAAGCAGCTGTCGAGGCCTTGACACCTCCTAGATACACCTATATTTATAATGTCATGGCAACCCAATCAACGAACCACCTTATCGCTCCAATGTTGTCTGCCACCTTATGCCTACCTCCTCACCTGCCACCGAGCCACCACCTTATCGCTCGAAGAAGTCTCCTTATAACTCCCAAGACGGACGACGACACCCCTTATCTCTACTTGGCACACCAATCCTCTACATGTCCAAGCGCATGATGTGTCCTCTATTGTTACAGGCCTATTCCTCCCTCCATCCGATCTTCGGGCACCAGCGTTGCTCTCCTCGTCAAAGCCTTTGACCACTCGTGTAAGCCAATTTCGTCCCCATCATTCCGTCTAAACCATGCACGTTGATGAATCCATTTTGAACCTACAGAGATTTGAACACAAGACCGCTGTGTTGCAAAGGCTTGCAACTACCACTGCACTGTGGAGCGAACCCCTTAAGTTCCTATTTTATTATATATTAATATTAATTTAAAATCTTTATAAAAGAGAATATATGGATTTTAAAAACTTATTTTACTCATAAATAAATATTATTATTATGATGCAATATACATATTTTATTTATTTTTATATATTTATGTTAATTTAGAATTTTTAAAATATAAAGTATATGAATTTAGAAACTCGCTTAATTAATTAGATATTTTTGTACATATTAATAATTTATAATTATTTTCTAATTTTATATTTTTTTATCACAAATAAAAGTTTTTATATGGTTGATTGTATATTATTATTAATTTAGAATCTTTTTTAAATAACTAAAAATATATGATGGAAGAAGAAAAATAAGAGGACAGCAAAGAGGAAGCTAGTGATAAGGAGGAGTCGAAGGGATAGTCTAGCCAAGGGGGTGGGGAAAGTCAAAACGAGGCTACTGTTGGTTTTGACTTGGATGACAGAGTTCCGGAGGAGATGAAAAACAAGGATGACCATGGTATTAACCAGGAGATGCAAGAAATGAATTGTCACCTGAAGGCTATGGAGAATACTATGGAAACCCTAAAAGCAAAGCTAGAAAAGCTGGAAACAGAGTTTTTGATGAAGGTAAAAAGTAATAAAAAGAATGAGGAAAAGATAGCCGAAATCAAAGCAATGGTGGATGACAAGCTGAAGGACTTGACTGAGAAAATCAACCACAATGAGCATATCATCAATGAAGTTCTTAAGCATAGCAATGAGGGTCTTAGTGCCTTAGTGATGAATCTTAAGGCCCTGTACAACCATCTGGAGAATAATATGCTGGAGAACACAACCATAACGTTGGATGGTGATGTTGGGAGCTCAGGGCCGAGAACTAGAACCAGAAGTGGCCTCAGATGGAAACTGCCTGATACCCCTAAAGAGCTGAAAGGTCTCAAAGACTCCATTCAGAAGATGGAGGATCTGCAGAAACAGGTGGAGAAGTCTATGGAAAAGATAAAGTAGTTTCTACTGGTTGGTCGCTGGTTTTCGTACCAGATTTTGTTTTTTGCTCGCTGCTTGTTGTGTCTTTTTTGTTATCTTTTTGGGTTGTTTGGGGTCCCGCTGTCTGTAGTTTAGCAGGCATTTGAATTTTGTAAGGGTTGAATTGAAAATATTTTCTGCTATGTTGTAAATAGTTTCGAGTTCCATTCAAAACCCATTTTTACCTTACTCAAAAACTAAAAATATATGATTTTAAAAACTTGTTTATATTTTGAAATAAAACATATGAACTTAGAAATTTGCTTAGAGATTTTTGCATATATTACTAATTTATATATTTTTTATTTTATATAAAAAAAAATTGACAATCAATATTTTTCTTAAAACATAAAATAAAAAACATTAAAATGACTAAACCATCATAAAAAAAATCATACAAGAGATAGGGATGAGAATTGAGACCTCCATATGTGTGAGGAAGACGAACCGTGGAATGACTAGGTTTAATGTCAACGCTACTGACACTGAAACTGGAGAACCCATCAATGAAGTTTTTAATATTTATTTTGTCAGAAATCAATCCTCTGTATTTTACTCAAACAAGACTGCAAATCGAAGCATAGAAGATGCACTATTATACTGTGTTCTTAGGTCGAAAGCTAAGCAAGTTGGCAAAAAGAGATCCTTTACACATATTCCACTTTGTTGAATAAACGCAGGATATACTAAAAACGGATTCATTCACGATCGTGGCATCGAATAAATTGATATAGAATTCACGTGAATCCCCTCAAATTTCCAACCAGGTTAATCGTACACGGACCCCAAGCTCTCTGGAATGAATCTGCAGCTCACACGTCCGGTTTTTAAAGCTCCGCCATTGTTGCCCTGCAATCAGTCGCGAATTGCGTAACAAGTTAATGTCGGCACATGAAAAACCCCATCACTTTTCCCCACGATGAGCTAAACGACTAAAACTTTTTTCACGCATCTCGATACTTTTCTCCATTAAAGCCCAACAAACTCTGAACGGATTGCAGGCCTGCAGGTACCCAAACTTTCCCTGCCATTCACCATGTCTTCGGAAGGGCATGCGAAACGAAAAGCTGCAGACGGGGCCATGGTCGCCATGACAAAGCTCCACTTCTTCTTGCTCATTCTCTCGACCAATCTGGCCACTCTTTTCCTCTTCTCGTACCCAATCAATGGCCCATTCGGGCACGAGGAACTGATAGCGAATCTGATCCAAACCAGGCAAGAACTCATGAAGGTCGAGGCCCAGCTCCAAATATCCAGCAAACTCTCGGAGGCAATCGTGAGCACAAAAGCCCTGAAATCCGAAGACCCAATCATGAATTCCATGAATGATCCGTGGGTACATTGGGGAGGAGGAGCAATGCCCAGGGAGCTCACCGAGTTCATTTCACCAAAGAAGCTCCCGCGGGGCTACACGCCCAACATCGGATCAGACACCATTTTTCCCTCGGTGGGTCAGGCCTGTGCATTGCTCAAGGACGATCTCGACCAGTACATGGACTACAAGTCAGGGGAGCTCTGCCCAGAGGATGAAATTCTAGCCCAGAAGCTCTTACTCAGGGGCTGCGAGCCCCTTCCCCGCCGCCGATGCATCCCTCACACTTCCCCCAGTTACCAGGAACCATACCCATTTCCCCAATGTATGTGGACTACTCCGCCCAATTCCTCTGTTTTCTGGACTGCTTACACCTGCAAAGATTACGCCTGCCTCGTCGACCGGAAAAATCATCCGGGCATTGAGGACTGCAAGGACTGTTTCGACCTGCAGTACAGGGAAAAATCCCGCTGGCTCCGCCCTGGTGGATCCCTCGATTACTCCATTGATGAAGTTCTGGATCTGAAAAAGGGCACGATCCGTATTGGGCTTGATATTGGCGGCGGAACTGCGACCTTTGCGGTCCGGATGCGGGAACGGAATGTTACCATCGTGACTACTTCTATGAATTTCAATGGGCCTTTCAACAATTTCATTGCTTCCAGAGGAGTTGTGCCACTTTACATCACCATCACTCAGCGGCTGCCGTTTTTTGATAATACCCTGGATATTGTTCATTCCATGCATGTTCTCAGTAACTGGATTCCTACCCGGTTGCTGGAATTTATACTTTATGATATTAACAGGATCTTGAGGCCCGGTGGGGTTTTTTGGCTGGATCATTTTTTTTGCACCGAGAAGGAGACTGATATCTATGTGCCCATGATTGAAAATCTGGGGTTTAAGAAGCTGAAGTGGTCTGTTGGGAGTAAGATGGATAGGGGGGCTAAAGAAGTTTATATCTCTGCCCTCCTCGAGAAGCCTCTTCAGAGAGATTGATGGGAAAGACCGGGGAAAAAATAGTCGAATGAATAACTGTTTAGTTGAAATCGTTTTGCTGTTTAGGAATTGAAGGATTAGTTTGGAAAGTAGTTCAGATTCGGATTTGTTGATTTTCTCTGCGTAACAGAGAGAATATGCTGCTTGTCTAACTGTGGAGGGTTAAGTTTCGCAATTCAAGCAGTGAAAATGAATTTGATATCATATAATGGTGAATTCACCCATTCTGTACTTCAAAATGATTATTTTCGACCAATTCCAGTGTTTTCTTTTTTCTGGACCTTTTTTTTTAAGTTGATGGTTGTCTAGTTAGCCATGAGGCATAACTCACACACATGCAGCAAGTTTTTTCTATCTTTTCCACAACTTAGACTTGTATAGGTTGGATTAGACCAGATTCATTGTGAGAGCGTGATTGCATATTTCTGTCAACTCTTGCAAGTGGCTATACGCAATATTTTATATCTTAAAGCCAAATATGGCGGTATGTTCTTCGCTTTCAACTTCCATTGTGGTTGGATATAAAAATAAACATATTTCCAAAACTATTTAAAAACTTGTTATAAGTCAAACAACCAACTTTGAATCATTATATGCACTTCACTTCTCATTTCATTTTTATGAAGATTCTCAACATTTATGGTTTTCATTTTTTTAAAACGAGTAATTGCATTTTGGTGTGCAATGAGTAGGCCGAAGAGGTGTGGAAGATCAAATAGAGAAATAAAATATTCTTTTAGTTGCATATATTTGTGCAACATATGAGATGAACTGTTAGACCATTTAACAAATGATGTTGTTTGTGCAACAAAAGTCTCAATAGATAAGTGATAGCTTCAAATCTACTATGTATCCACCTACAAGAACCCAACAATGGATGAAATAAAACTTGTAAATTGGGAAGATAATAAGACTCCAGTACCAATAGGTCTACATTATGTTTGTAATAGGGAGAGAGTGGTAGATAAGGGGATGAGCAAGAGAGAGGGGGGTAAGGAGATAGAGATAGAGGATATGTAGGGGATGATAAAGATGGGGATGGAGATGGAAAAGGAGGGGATATATATGGAGAGGAGGAGAGGGATAAATAGAGAAGAGAGAGGGATAGGTAGTGGATAGAAGAGATAAATATATAAAGAGGGAGAGAACGAGAGTGTGAGAGATATAACATGATAAAGATAGATATAGGAAGTGTATATATAAGGGTAGAGAGAAGGAGATATATAGGGGTAGAGAGAGATGAAGAATTAACAAGATAGGGAGAGATGAAAGAATAATAATTGAGAGATGTAATACCTCTCTTTTATGTGCATGTTGTTGTCTTTTTGGGATGTCGTGTAATTGCTAATCTTGTCTTATGTCATGGATAATGCTTGATATATAATTACATAGCATATATTATAGTGTGTACGAAAAAGTGTTATCTTAGAGTTAATCAATTCATAAACTTAATCAATTGATCAGTACATAATAGTCCTTGATATTGTTTTCTCATTTTGAGGGTTATGAGAACATGTTATATTATAGAGCATCATAATTATTATCCAATTGTAATTTAAATTAGGAATCTTAGACTCCGTGTTTAACCATTGGTTAGTGTAAAGTCGAGTGTCAATTAATGCTCTATAAAGCTAATTCACATGGAATTCTTTTAGGGCCTGTTTGGTGCATGAAATTAATTTATCCAGAATAGGCCCATTCTAGAATAAGGACCTATTCTCAGATTAATTAACCCTGAAAACGAAAGCTGAAATAATCTATTCTGTGTTTGGATCTCATAATGTGAAATCGGAATAAAGAATATTTTTCATTTTTTTAATTAATTTGAACAATATGTATTTTTAACTTATTAAAAAATTATAATTATAAAAAAAAAAATTCTTACAAATTTTAATTTTTGAACTTATCATTTTTGTTGCTGGTTTTTTAATTAAAAAATATATGTATTTTTTACTTATATATTTTTAACTTAAAAAAATAAGATTATAAAAAAAATTTAAAGAAAAAATTATTAAATTTTTTTTATAAAAACATGTTCTCGCTGTTATTAAATTAAAAAAAAAAAAAAAGATTACTCACTCTTGTCCTCTTCTTTAACGCGATCTAATCCTTATAGCTATTTTTCTTGAAGGAACCACACTTTTTCCTTGGGAGATGTATGTTTTAGTTTATCTCTTCATTTTGTGAAGTTGACTTAGCTTTCTGAATTACTAAGTTAGCCTTCAGGAATTTATTCCTTCTAGTTAAGATTCTAATTTTTTTTTATTTGTATTCATTTCTAATTCTTAGTTGGTTTTGTTTAGAATAATGGTATGGTTAAAATAATAATATTTGTATATTAAAACAAATATATTGTTGTTAATTTTTATAAATCTAATTTATTATTGATATGAATTATTAAGGTTGCTTTAGTCAAATTAAGTGCTTTGCAATAAATTAAGTGGATATTAATTATTATTATTTTTATTAAGTTTTGTTTTTCTTATATTGTATTTAGTTAAGCTAATTAGGCTATTGTAAATGAATAGAGTTTAATTATGTTTATTAATAATCAAGGATGAGCTTGTAAACTAAGGAAGGTGTTAAAAAATGCTAGTATATATGCAAATAGATGGGGATTAGTAGAAGTCTTGTGGTATTGGGTGTTATAAATGTGATTATTATCACATGCGTGTAGTGTTTATTTGGTTGTTAAAGATGTTATTACACAATCTTAATGAGATTGTCATGTGTAATTTAGGGTGTTGAGGAGTTTATGTTTGAGTTTTAATAATGCATGTTAAGAGGTTTGATTCAAAACTGATTATACGTTGAGTTATAGTTAAATAACATTTTAACCTTTGGACTATACATCATTATTAAGCTTAGGAATTAAGCTGTTATGATGAGTCTTGTTAATAATGTAGGTAATTTTGTATTCTTTCTATAATGATGTGAGTATTGAATGTATAAATATCTTGTATTACTTTGCATGTAAGTGATAAGTATCTTGGTAACTATGTGGATGTCTAGCTAAGTCTCTAGGTTTGGATTATTGGGGTTTTGTTGTAGTGCTATTATCCTTGTATTTATTTTGAATGCAATAATGTTTAATGATCCTTGTTATGTAGCGATTCATTATTTTCTTACATCACTTGATGCTTTCATGTTGAGGTTTATTCTTGTGTATACCAGAGGCTTGGGTTTTGATATGTTTATTTGAAGTTAATGTT
This sequence comes from Chamaecyparis obtusa, assembly GCA_027943335.1. Lineage (NCBI taxonomy): Eukaryota > Viridiplantae > Streptophyta > Pinopsida > Cupressales > Cupressaceae > Chamaecyparis > Chamaecyparis obtusa. Next base: position 990,947 of record BSBK01000206.1, read on the forward strand.
TTCATGGTTATTGAGTTCTGAGGATAATTTGCTGTTTTACTTTGTTTGGGGCCTAATTGCGTAATTGAGGTTGCATGTAGGTCTTGGTCATGTTTCTCGGTGTCTGATTATTGGATTTGGTTGAATGTTGACTTGTTGACAAATGTAGTTTTCTTAATGTTCTATGTTATGTGGTGATCTTGATGTTGTTGTATTATGGTTTTTTTGGTATTCTTGGACCTTGATTATGTGTTTGATGGATCAAGGAGATCTAATGTATCCAGTTGTTGATACTGAACCAAAAGAGGACTTACTCATGTGCTATGTGTATCAAAATTATGACTATGTTTTGAAACCTAGATGGTTCCTATGTGATTCTCATAATGATATTTTTATGATTTGGATGTCCTCTTTGTTATGTTGGTGTTGTGGATCCTATGGATGATTTTGGTGTCTATGCTCCAAACTCTACTTGTTTGGCTTCTCCGATTATGAGGATTTTGTGAGGCTCCATTTGCGATTATTTGCATTGTTCATTCTTTTGATTTTAGTTTGGAGAATACGAGGGTCTTTTTAGGAGCATAGCATGAATGGTAGCTCACAATGGGGGTCGGGGCCCAAAGTGGTCAGTCCAGGATAACCCATTGTAGAGTTTTAATCAAGTGATAACATAATAAAAATTAACTGGGTTGGAAAATTCACACTAACTAAGAAAGATAATAGCCTAGCCCATGTCTTAGAGATTTGCATGCATATATGAGGATGGCTTGAAGAAGACCTGACCATCTATGGGACATAGTTATGGCAGTAGGACACCTCATTTATAGGAGAGGTGGTTGGTTCCGGGTGACCCCACAATAGTGATGCAGGAGCATCCTGGGTGTAAGAGCAATCTTGCATCACCCAAAAATATTTATGTTTTTATATTCAATAAGGGCTATTTTGTGCAGAGCTGCTATTTATGGAAAGTTACTATTTTTGGTAATTTTTGTATGTGCTCAGAATGATCTGATTTCTTTCTTGGAGGTTCATTTTGGTCATATAAGTCTGCCAGTAAAGTTTCATTGCCAGATCAAGTGTATATTTGAAGATATTGAAGATTTTCGGTATTGGCAGCAGGGTACAGAAACTTTGAACTCAGTTTTGAAGGCTTTAGAGGCCCCGGATGAGGTCAAAAATTTGGGTGACGGGCGCTTGCGCGGGTCAAGCCTGTAGAGCACTTCATGGCGTTTTCGAAATGGGGTTATAATAGCCAATCGGGTCAACTGGTGATGACTTATGGTCTTCGGAAGTTGAGCCACCCGAAATGGCGGAAAATAATTTTCTTCAAAATTTCTGTTCGGGTTTCAAAGGTTATCTTGAGCCGACTATGATGTAATAAAATGTAAAATAAAATAATTCTAAGTTTGGTCGGCCTTATTGGCTAAAAATTTTGGAACCTTCCCAGGCGGTGGAAAAATTGCCTATATAAGGAAGGCTGTATTATTGTCTTAGGCAGTTCAGAATAGTTCTGGGTAGTAGATCTGGGTATTGATTCGAGGCTTTGTCCTACAGAATATTGTAAGGGAATGCCCATGTGGCTTTGCATATTGTAATTCTAAAAGATTGTAATTCCACATTTGTGGAGATAATAAGAAGCCAATTTTCTGTTCTTGCATATTGTTGTGGTTTCTCTGTTTCTGTTATGTGTTTGTGGTATTAAGGGGAGCACCCTTCATCAAGTGGTATCAGATCAGGAGTTCTTGAGTGTGTAAACAGATCGCCGACTGTGAGGCAGTTTGCACCAGGACCGTGGTTAGGGTTTCAGCGCGCATCGCGAAAATGCCTCCACGAAAAGAACGTGGCGGAAGACCTGGTGTTGTGACACCTGAGGTTAGAGAGTTGCAGAGACAAGTGCGAGCATTGCAAGAAGAGATTCGTAGAGGAATGAATCTTAATGTCAGAGACGAAAGTGAGGATGAAGCCGAAGAAGAATATCAAGAAGGAGAAGTTGAAATTGTGAACCAGGAGGAAGAAAGACTTTTTCGGGCGATTTCCAAGATTGGGAAAAGACCTAAGATTGAGGTTCCTACATTTTCTGGAAATCTTAACCCAGAGGAATTGATCGACTGGATCAATGAATGTGAGGAATATTTTGAGTATGAAGATGTTGAGGATCCTGATAGGGTCAAATTTGCGAAGGCCAGACTGAAAGGTCATGCGAAGATCTGGTGGCAAGAAATTCAATTGGAGCGAAATAGAAGAGGGAAAGATAAAATCACAAGATGGGATCGGATGGTGGATAAATTGAAGCGACAGTTCATTCCTGTTGATTATGAGCTTGATCTACTAAAGAAAATGCAAAGTTTGAAGCAAGCAGGAAGATCTGTTCAGGAGTATACAAAGGAGTTCTATCGACTCCTCATCAGAACAGGCCATGCAGAAGCTGATAAGGAGAAAGTTGCCTGATACCTTAATGGGTTAAGGCCAAGCATTCAGGAGGAGCTGAATCTGGTTCGAATGAACAGTATTGAAGAGGCATACCAATTTGCCCTAAAAGTAGAGGAAAAGCTGAACAAGAAGTTCAAGAGCAGACAAAACGGAAGAGATCGCGGTGGACGATCTGGTGGACGGTCATATGGTGGCCGAAATGAAGATCCGAAAAAGAAGGATGAGGCCAGTAGCAGTCAGAATCAGCGCAGAAATAATTCCAATCGCTTCTAGGATCAGAATAATAGAGATCAGAGAGGAAGAGGAAGAGGACAAGGATCTGAAAGAGGAGGCTTCCGTGGAACATATTTTCACTATGGAGAAGAAGGTCATAGGGCATTTGAATGTCCTCAGCGCCAAGGCAGAACAGACAGGAGAAATGAAGGCCAGGCCAGAGTTGCACATGTAGATGAAGATGCCAGATCATCAAATTCTGAAGATGCTGAAAGAGGAGAAATGTTGATTAATAGAAGAGTCCTGTTGAGTGGTGAGAATGAACCTGAGCAAAGGAGGAGCCTGTTTCGCACTAGGTGCAAGTGTGAAGGTAAATGTTGTGATGTGATTATTGATAGTGGAAGCACTGACAATTTGGTGTCAGAAGAGATGGTGACAAAGTTGAAGCTCAAGAGACAGAAACACCCACATCCATATCGGATTGCCTGGGTACAGGATGACCACAAGGTCATGGTCAATGAACAATGCCTAGTGAAGTTCAAGATCGGCAGGTACCAAGATGAGGTACTATGTGATATCATCTCTATGGATGCATGTCATATGTTATTGGGTAGACCGTGGCAGTTTGACAGATGTGCTGTACACGATGGTCGTGTGAATACCTATTCCCTGACAAAGGATGGAGTGCGACATAAGCTAAAGCCATTGAAGGAGACCGAAGAAAAGGTATGTGGTAATGCAAGAATAACATTTGTTGATGGAAGGAAATTCCTAGATGGTATGAGGCATGAGCATGTATGTTTTGCTTTAATTCCAAAAGCTGGTAAAGAGGAAGTAGAAGATGTTCCTGTAGAAGTTGCAGATTTGTTGAATGAGTTTCAGGATATTGTATCCGATAACGTGCCTGATGGATTACCACCAGTCAGGAAGATCAGTCATCAGATGGACTTGATCCCAGGAGAGAGTTTTCCAAATAAGGCAGCACATAGAATGACACCTGCAGAAAGTGAGGAGTTGAACAGACAAGTACATGAACTGTTACAGAAGGGGTTGATTCGAGAGAGTCTGAGTCCCTGTGCTGTACCAGCGGTATTGGCACCAAAGAAGAATGGAGAGTGGAGGATGTGTACAGATTCTAGGGCAATAAACAAGATCACAATCAAGTACAGGTTTCCATTGCCACGAATGGATGATATTATGGACTGTTTGAGTGGAGCTGTGTATTTTTCAAAGATAGATCTAAAAAGTGGATATCATCAGATTCGGATCAGAGAAGGAGATGAATGGAAGACTGCCTTCAAGACAAAGGAAGGACTATATGAGTGGTTAGTCATGCCTTTTGGGCTAACCAATGCACCGAGCACTTTTATGCGGCTCATGAATGAGGTTCTGAAAGAATTTCTGGGTAAGTTTGTCATTGTTTACCTAGATGATATTTTGATCTTTAGTAAGACATTGGATGAGCATATGATGCATATTCGTATGGTATTTGAGAAGTTGAGAGAAGAAAAATTGTTGATTAATTTGAAGAAGTGCAGTTTTGTGAAGAAAGAGTTAGTGTATTTGGGATTTGTAGTTTCAGGAGAAGGTCTAAAAATGGACCCAGAGAAGGTACAGGCTATCCTTGAATGGCCTACTCCAAGGAGTGCTACTGAGGTAAGATCTTTTCATGGTTTGGCTAGCTTTTACAAAAAGTTTATCCGAAATTTTAGCAGTATTTGTGGACCCTTGACTGAAACAATGAGAGGGGATAGAAAAGAGTTTAAGTGGACTAATGGGGTAGAAAAGATTTATGATCAGGAATTTTATGCTATAGTTCAGGCGTTAAAGAAGTGGAGACATTATCTGCTTCCTAAGGAGTTTGTTTTGTATACTGATCATCAAGCTTTGCAATATTTGAATAGTCAAGGAAAGTTGAATCAGAGGCATTTGAAATGGGTTGAGTTTTTGCAGAGTTATACATTTGTTTTGAAACACAGGAGTGGAAAGTCTAATAAGGTTGCAGATGCTCTTAGCAGAAGGCAACTATTGCTGACAGAAATGCAGATTGAAGTGGTTGGGTTCAAGGAACTCAAGAATTTGTATCCAGAGGATCCTGATTTTGGTGAAGCTTGGAAAGCTCGTACAGAACCTGTTACTCTAGACAGGACGAAATGGTTGGATTTCATCATCCAGGATGATATGCTATTCAGAGGGAGTCAGTTGTGCATTCCACGAAGTTCTATGAGGGAGAATCTCATCAAGGAGAAGCATAGTGGAGGATTGGCTGGACATTTTGATCGTGATAAAACCGTTGGTTTGGTTAGTGAAAATTATTATTGGCCACAACTGCAGCAAGATGTGAAGAAGTTTGTACAGAGTTGCAGAGTATGTCAGATGGCGAAAGGAGTGACGCAGAATACAGGGTTGTATCAGCCATTACCTGTACCAGAGAAGCCTTGGGAGGATATCAGCATGGACTTTGTTCTTGGTTTACCGAGGACTCAGCGGGGACATGATTCAATTTTTGTGGTAGTTGACAGATTTTCAAAGATGGCACATTTTATTCCCTGCAAGAAGACTAATGATGCTGTTCATGTAGCAGAATTGTTTTTCAGAGAAGTAGTGAGACTTCATGGTTTGCCAAAGACCATAGTTTCAGATCGGGACACTAAGTTTGTTGGATATTTCTGGCGTACATTGTGGAAGAAGTTGAAGACAGATTTGAAGTTTAGTTCATCACATCATCCACAGACTGATGGACAGACAGAGGTGGTGAATAGGAGTTTGGGAAATTTGCTGAGATGTTTGGTTGGAGATAAGCCAACGGGATGGGATTTGATTTTACCACAGGCAGAATTTGCATACAATAATTCTGTCAACAGGAGCACTGGTAAATCACCATTCCAGATTGTCTATGGAAGTAGTCCAAGAAATGCATCTGAATTGAGGAAGATAGATAAAGGAGAAATAAGTAGTGCTGAAGCTGAGAATTTTGCAGAACACTTGAAGAACATCCATGGGGAGGTGAGGAAGCATATTACCAAGATGAACGCACAGTATAAGGCTAAGGCAGATGAGAAAAGGAGGTATAAAGAATTTCAGGTTGGTGATGAAGTCATGGTTCATTTGCGGAAGGAGCGGTTTCCAGTTGGTACATATAACAAGCTAAAAATGAAGAAGTTTGGACCATGCAGGATATTGAAAAAATATGATTCAAGAAACGCATATGAGGTAGAATTACCTACTGAGCTAAATATTTCACTAGTGTTTAACATTTCAGATCTGACAGAGTATCATGAAGGAGGTGTTGAAGATGAGATCACAACAGCACAGTGGAGTATTCCAGCAACTAGTTCAGACACTAGGGAGATTGAAGATATACTGGACAGTCGTGTTGGCAGAAGCACAAGGAACAGGACATATGAAGAATATCTGGTCAAGTGGAAAGGACAACCTGTTGAAGATTCATCATGGCTAACAAAGGAGGAGGTTAACCGTCTTGGTTTTCCTCTACACACCTGAGTCGTGACAGGGTCACTTCTCAAATTACCCCGGGTGTCTGATGCAGGAGCATCCTGGGTGTAAGAGCAATCTTGCATCACCCAAAAATATTTATGTTTTTATATTCAATAAGGGCTATTTTGTGCGGAGCTGCTATTTATGGAAAGTTACTATTTTTGGTAATTTTTGTATGTGCTCAGAATGATCTGATTTCTTTCTTGGAGGTTCATTTTGGTCATATAAGTCTGCCAGTAAAGTTTCATTGCCAGATCAAGTGTATATTGGAAGATATTGAAGATTTTTGGTATTGGCAGCAGGGTACAGAAACTTTGAACTCAGTTTTGAAGGCTTTAGAGGCTCCGGATGAGGTCAAAAATTTGGGTGATGGGCGCTTGCGCGGGGCAAGCCTTTAGAACGCTTCATGGCATTTCTGGAATGGGGTTATAATAGCCGATCGGGTCAACTGGTGATGACTTATGGTCTTCGGAAGTTGGGCCACCCGAAATGGCAGAAAATAATTTTCTTCAAAATTTCTGTTCGGGTTTCAAAGGTTATCTTGAGCCGACTATGATGTAATAAAATGTAAAATAAAATAATTCTAAGTTTGGTCGGCCTTATTGGCTAAAAATTCTGGAACCTTCCCAGGCGGTGAAAAAATTGCCTATATAAGGAAGGCTGTATTATTGTCTTAGGCAGTTCAGAATAGTTCTGGGTAGTAGATCTGGGTATTGATTCGAGGCTTTGTCCTACAGAATATTGTAAAGGAATGCCCATGTGGCTTTGCATATTGTAATTCTAAAAGATTGTAATTCCACATTTGTGGAGATAATAAGAAGCCAATTTTTTGTTCTTGCATATTGTTGTGGTTTCTCTGTTTCTGTTATGTGTTTGTGGTATTAAGGGGAGCACCCTTCATCAAGTGGTATCAGAGCAGGAGTTCTTGAGTGTGTAAACAGATCACCGACTGTGAGGCAGTTTGCACCAGGACCGTGGTTAGGGTTTCAGCGCGCATCGCGAAAATGCCTCCACGAAGAGAACGTGGCGGAAGACCTGGTGTTGTGACACCTGAGGTTAGAGAGTTGCAGAGATAAGTGCGAGCATTGCAAGAAGAGATTCGTAGAGGAATGAATCTTAATGTCAGAGACGAAAGTGAGGATGAAGAAGAAAAAGAATATCAAGAAGGAGAAGTTGAAATTGTGAACCAGGAGGAAGAAAGACTTTTTCGGGCGATTTCCAAGATTGGGAAAAGACCTAAGATTGAGGTTCCTACATTTTCTGGAAATCTTAACCCAGAGGAATTGATCGACTGGATCAATGAATGTGAGGAATATTTTGAGTATGAAGATGTTGAGGATCCTGATAGGGTCAAATTTGCGAAGGCCAGACTGAAAGGTCATGCGAAGATCTGGTGGCAAGAAATTCAATTGGAGCGAAATAGAAGAGGGAAAGATAAAATCACAAGATGGGATCGGATGGTGGATAAATTGAAGCGACAGTTCATTCCTGTTGATTATGAGCTTGATCTACTAAAGAAAATGCAAAGTTTGAAGCAAGCAAGAAGATCTGTTCAGGAGTATACAGAGGAGTTCTATCGACTCCTCATCAGAACAGGCCATGCAGAAGCTGATAAGGAAAAAGTTGCCCGATACCTTAATGGGTTAAGGCCAAGCATTCAGGAGGAGCTAAATCTGGTTCGAATGAACAGAATTGAAGAGGCATACCAATTTGCCCTAAAAGTAGAGGAAAAGCTGAACAAGAAGTTCGAGAGCAGACAAAACGGAAGAGGTCGCGGTGGACGATCTGGTGGACGGTCATATGGTGGCTGAAATGAAGATCCGAAAAAGAAGGATGAGGCCAGTAGCAGTCAGAATCAGCGCGGAAATAATTCCGATCGCTTCCAGGATCAGAATAATAGAGATCAGAGAGGAAGAGGAAGAGGACAAGGATCTGGAAGAGGAGGCTTCCGTGGAACATGTTTTCACTGTGGAGAAGAAGGTCATAGGGCATTTGAATGTCCTCAGCGCCAAGGCAGAACAGACAGGAGAAATGAAGGCCAGGCCAGAGTTGCACATGTAGATGAAGATGTCAGATCATCAAATTCTGAAGATGCTGAAAGAGGAGAAACGTTGATTAACAGAAGAGTCCTGTTGAGTGGTGAGAATGAACCTGAGCAAAGGAGGAGCCTGTTTCGCACCAGGTGCAAGTGTGAAGGTAAATGTTGTGATGTGATTATTGATAGTGGAAGCACTGACAATTTGGTGTCAGAAGAGATGGTGAAAAAGTTGAAGCTCAAGAGACAGAAACACCCACATCCATATCGGATTGCCTGGGTACAGGATGACCACAAGGTCATGGTCAATGAACAATGCCTAGTGAAGTTCAAGATCGGCGGGTACCAAGATGAGGTACTATGTGATATCATCTCTATGGATGCATGTCATATGTTATTGGGTAGACCGTGGCAGTTTGACAGATGTGCTGTACACGATGGTCGTGCGAATACCTATTCCCTGACAAAGGATGGAGTGCGACATAAGCTAAAGCCATTGAAGGAGACCGAAGAAAAGGTATGTGGTAATGCAAGAATAACATTTGTTGATGGAAGGAAATTCCTAGATGGTATGAGGCATGAGCATGTATGTTTTGCTTTAATTCCAAAAGCTGGTAAAGAGGAAGTAGAAGATGTTCCTGTAGAAGTTGCAGATTTGTTGAATGAGTTTCAGGATATTGTATCCGATAACGTGCCTGATGGATTACCACCAGTCAGGAAGATCAGTCATCAGATGGACTTGATCCCAGGAGCGAGTTTGCCGAATAAGGCAGCACATAGAATGACACCTGCAGAAAGTGAGGAGTTGAACAGACAAGTACATGAACTGTTACAGAAGGGGTTGATTCGAGAGAGTCTGAGTCCCTGTGCTGTACCAGCGGTATTGGCACCAAAGAAGAATGGAGAGTGGAGGATGTGTACAGATTCTAGGGCAATAAACAAGATCACAATCAAGTACAGGTTTCCATTGCCACGAATGGATGATATTATGGACTGTTTGAGTGGAGCTGTGTATTTTTCAAAGATAGATCTAAAAAGTGGATATCATCAGATTCGGATCAGAGAAGGAGATGAATGGAAGACTGCCTTCAAGACAAAGGAAGGACTATATGAGTGGTTAGTCATGCCTTTTGGGCTAACCAATGCACCGAGGACTTTCATGCGGCTCATGAATGAGGTTCTGAAAGAATTTCTGGGTAAGTTTGTCATTGTTTACCTAGATGATATTTTGATCTTTAGTAAGACATTGGATGAGCATATGATGCATATTCGTATGGTATTTGAGAAGTTGAGAGAAGAAAAATTATTGATTAATTTGAAGAAGTGCAGTTTTGTGAAGAAAGAGTTAGTGTATTTGAGATTTGTAGTTTCAGGAGAAGGTCTAAAAATGGACTCAGAGAAGGTACAGGCTATCCTTGAATGGCCTACTCCAAGGAGTGCTACTGAGGTAAGATCTTTTCATGGTTTGGCTAGCTTTTACAGAAAGTTTATCCGAAATTTTAGCAGTATTTGTGGACCCTTGACTGAAACAATGAGAGGGGATAGAAAAGAGTTTAAGTGGACTAATGGGGTAGAAAAGAGTTTTCAATTATTGAAACAAAAAGTTACAGAACAACCTGTTTTAGCACTTCCAGATTTTAATAAGGTGTTTCAAGTAGATTGTGATGCTAGTGGTACTGCAATAGGAGCTGTTATGAGCCAAGAAGGTAAACCTGTTGCTTATTTCAGTGAGAAGTTAAATGATGCCAAGAGGAAATATTCTGTTTATGATCAGGAATTTTATGCTATAGTTCAGGCATTAAAGAAGTGGAGACATTATCTGCTTCCTAAGGAGTTTGTTTTGTATACTGATCATCAAGCTTTGCAATATTTGAATAGTCAAGGAAAGTTGAATCAGAGGCATTTGAAATGGGTTGAGTTTTTGCAGAGTTATACATTTGTTTTGAAACACAGGAGTGGAAAGTCTAATAAGGTTGCAGATGCTCTTAGCAGAAGGCAACTATTGCTGACAGAAATGCAGATTGAAGTGGTTGGGTTCAAGGAACTCAAGAATTTGTATCCAGAGGATCCTGATTTTGGTGAAGCTTGGAAAGCTTGTACAGAACCTGTTACTCTAGACAGGACGAAATGGTTGGATTTCATCATCCAGGATGATATGCTATTCAGAGGGAGTCAGTTGTGCATTCCACGAAGTTCTATGAGGGAGAATCTCATCAAGGAGAAGCATAGTGGAGGATTGGCTGGACATTTTGGTCGCGATAAAACCGTTGGTTTGGTTAGTGAAAATTATTATTGGCCACAACTGCAGCAAGATGTGAAGAAGTTTGTAGAGAGTTGCAGAGTATCTCAGATGGCGAAAGGAGTGACGCAGAATACAGGGTTGTATCAGCCATTACCTGTACCAGAGAAGCCTTGGGAGGATATCAGCATGGACTTTGTTCTTGGTTTACCGAGGACTCAGCGGGGACATGATTCAATTTTTGTGGTAGTTGATAGATTTTCAAAGATGGCACATTTTATTCCCTGCAAGAAGACTAATGATGCTGTTCATGTAGCAGAATTGTTTTTCAGAGAAGTAGTGAGACTTCATGGTTTGCCAAAGACCATAGTTTCAGATTGGGACACTAAGTTTGTTGGATATTTCTGGCATACATTGTGGAAGAAGTTGAAGACAGATTTGAAGTTTAGTTCATCACATCATCCACAGACTGATGGACAGACAGAGGTGGTGAATAGGAGTTTGGGAAATTTGCTGAGATGTTTGGTTGGAGATAAGCCAACGGGATGGGATTTGATTTTACCACAAGCAGAATTTGCATACAATAATTCTGTCAACAGGAGCACTGGTAAATCACCATTCCAGATTGTCTATGGAAGTAGTCCAAGAAATGCATCTGAATTGAGGAAGATAGATAAAGGAGAAATAAGTAGTGCTGAAGCTAAAAATTTTGCAGAACACTTGAAGAACATCCATGGGGAGGTGAGGAAGCATATTACCAAGATGAACGCACAGTATAAGGCTAAGGCAGATGAGAAAAGGATGTATAAGGAATTTCAGGTTGGTGATGAAGTCATGGTTCATTTGCCGAAGGAGCGGTTTCCAGTTGGTACATATAACAAGCTGAAAATGAAGAAGTTTGGACCATGCAGGATATTGAAGAAACATGATTCAGGAAACGCATATGAGGTAGAATTGCCTACTGAGCTAAATATTTCACCAGTGTTTAACATTTCAGATCTGACAGAGTATCATGAAAGAGGTGTTGAAGATGAGATCACAACAACACAGTGGAGTATTCCAGCAACTAGTTCAGACACTAAGGAGATTGAAGATATACTGGACAGTCGTGTTGGCAGAAGCACAAGGAACAGGACATATGAAGAATATCTGGTCAAGTGGAAAGGACGACCTGTTGAAGATTCATCATGGCTAACAAAGGAGGAGGTTAACCGTCTTGGTTTTCGTTTACACACCTGAGTCGTGACAGGGTCACTTCTCAAACTACCCCGGGTGTCTGATGCAGGAGCATCCTGGGTGTAAGAGCAATCTTGCATCACCCAAAAATATTTATGTTTTTATATTCAATAAGGGCTATTTTGTGCAGAGCTGCTATTTATGGAAAGTTACTATTTTTTTAATTTTTGTATGTGCTCAGAATGATCTGATTTCTTTCTTGGAGGTTCATTTTGGTCATATAAGTCTGCCAGTAAAGTTTCATTGCCAAATCAAGTGTATATTGGAAGATATTGAAGATTTTTGGTATTGGCAGCAGGGTACAGAAACTTTGAACTCAGTTTTGAAGGCTTTAGAGGCCCCGGATGAGGTCAAAAATTTGGGTGACAGCCGCTTGCGCGGGTCAAGCCTGTAGAGCACTTCATGGCATTTCCGAAATGGGGTTATAATAGCCGATCGGGTCAACTGGTGATGACTTATGGTCTTCGGAAGTTGGGCCACCCGAAATGGCGGAAAATAATTTTCTTCAAAATTTCTGTTCGGGTTTCAAAGGTTATCTTGAGCCGACTATGATGTAATAAAATGTAAAATAAAATAATTCTAAGTTTGGTCGGCCTTATTGGCTAAAAATTCTGGAACCTTCCCAGGCGGTGGAAAAATTGCCTATATAAGGAAGGCTGTATTATTGTCTTAGGCAGTTCAGAATAGTTCTGGGTAGTAGATCTGGGTATTGATTTGAGGCTTTGTCCTACAGAATATTGTAAGGGAATGCCCATGTGGCTTTGCATATTGTAATTCTAAAAGTTTGTAATTCCACATTTGTGGAGATAATAAGAAGCCAATTTTCTGTTCTTGCATATTGTTGTGGTTTCTCTGTTTCTGTTATGTGTTTATGGTATTAAGGGGAGCACCCTTCATCAAGTGGTATCAGAGCAGGAGTTCTTGAGTGTGTAAACAGATCACCGACTGTAAGGCAGTTTGCACCAGGACCGTGGTTAGGGTTTCAGCACGCATCGCGAAAATGCCTCCACGAAGAGAACGTGGCGGAAAACCTAGTGTTGTGACACCTGAGGTTAGAGAGTTGCAGAGACAAGTGCGAGCATTGCAAAAAGAGATTCGTAGAGGAATGAATCTTAATGTCAGAGACGAAAGTGAGGATGAAGCCGAAGAAGAATATCAAGAAGGAGAAGTTGAAATTGTGAACCAGGAGGAAGAAAGACTTTTTCGGGCGATTTCCAAGATTGGGAAAAGACCTAAGATTGAGGTTCCTACATTTTCTGGAAATCTTAACCCAGAGGAATTGATCGACTGGATCAATGAATGTGAGGAATATTTTGAGTATGAAGATGTTGAGGATCCTGATAGGGTCAAATTTGCGAAGGCCAGACTGAAAGGTCATGCGAAGATCTGGTGGCAAGAAATTCAATTGGAGCGAAATAGAAGAGGGAAAGATAAAATCACAAGATGGGATCGGATGGTGGATAAATTGAAGCGACAGTTCATTCCTGTTGATTATGAGCTTGATCTACTAAAGAAAATGCAAAGTTTGAAGCAAGTAGGAAGATCTGTTCAGGAGTATACAAAAGAGTTCTATCGACTCCTCATCAGAACAGGCCATGCAGAAGCTGATAAGGAGAAAGTTGCACGATACCTTAATGGGTTAAGGCCAAGCATTCAGTAGGAGCTGAATCTGGTTTGAATGAACAGTATTGAAGAGGCATACCAATTTGCCCTAAAAGTAGAGGAAAAGCTGAACAAGAAGTTCGAGAGCAGACAAAACGGAAGAGGTCGCGGTGGACGATCTGGTGGACGGTCATATGGTGGCTGAAATGAAAATCCGAAAAAGAAGGATGAGGCCAGTAGCAGTCAGAATCAGCGCGAAAATAATTCCAATCGCTTCCAGGATCAGAATAATAGAGATCAGAGAGGAAAAGGAAGAGGACAAGGATCTGGAAGAGGAGGCTTCCGTGGAACATGTTTTCACTGTGGAGAAGAAGGTCATAGGGCATTTGAATGTCCTCAGCACCAAGGCAGAACAGACAGGAGAAATGAAGGCCAGGCAAGAGTTGCACATGTAGATGAAGATGCCAGATCATCAACTTCTAAAGATGCTGAAAGAGGAGAAACGTTGATTAACAGAATAGTCCTGCTGAGTGGTGAGAATGAACCTGAGCAAAGGAGGAGCCTGTTTCGCACCAGGTGCAAGTGTGAAGGTAAATGTTGTGATGTGATTATTGATAGTGGAAGCACTGACAATTTGGTGTCAGAAGAGATGGTGACAAAGTTGAAGCTCAAGAGACAGAAACACCCACATCCATATCGAATTGCCTGGGTACAGGATGACCACAAGGTCATGGTCAATGAACAATGCCTAGTGAAGTTCAAGATCGGCGGGTACCAAGATGAGGTACTATGTGATATCATCTCTATGGATGCATGTCATATGTTATTGGGTAGACCGTGGCAGTTTGACAGATGTGCTGTACACGATGGTCGTGCGAATACCTCTTCCCTGACAAAGGATGGAGTGCGACATAAGCTAAAGCCATTGAAGGAGACCGAAGAAAAGGTATGTGGTAATGCAAGAATAACATTTGTTGATGGAAGGAAATTCCTAGATGGTATGAGGCATGAGCATGTATGTTTTGCTTTAATTCCAAAAGCTGGTAAAGAGGAAGTAGAAGATGTTCCTATAGAAGTTGCAGATTTGTTGAATGAGTTTCAAGATATTGTATCCGATAACGTGCCTGATGGATTACCACCAGTCAGGAAGATCAGTCATCAGATGGACTTGATCCCAAGAGCGAGTTTGCCGAATAAGGCAGCACATAGAATGACACCTGCAGAAAGTGAGCAGTTGAACAGACAAGTACATGAACTGTTACAGAAGGGGTTGATTCGAGAGAGTCTGAGTCCCTGTGCTGTACCAGCGGTATTGGCACCAAAGAAGAATGGAGAGTGGAGGATGTGTACAGATTCTAGGGCAATAAACAAGATCACAATCAAGTACAGGTTTCCATTGCCACGAATGGATGATATTATGGACTGTTTGAGTGGAGCTGTGTATTTTTCAAAGATAGATCTAAAAAATGGATATCATCAGATTCGGATCAGAGAAGGAGATGAATGGAAGACTGCCTTCAAGACAAAGGAAGGACTATATGAGTGGTTAGTCATGCCTTTTGGGCTAACCAATGCACCGAGCACTTTCATGCGGCTCATGAATGAGGTTCTGAAAGAATTTCTGGGTAAGTTTGTCATTGTTTACCTAGATGATATTTTGATCTTTAGTAAGACATTGGATGAGCATATGATGCATATTCGTATGGTATTTGAGAAGTTGAGAGAAGAAAAATTGTTGATTAATTTGAAGAAGTGCAGTTTTGTCAAGAAAGAGTTAGTGTATTTGGGATTTGTAGTTTCAGGAGAAGGTCTAAAAATGGACTCAGAGAAGGTACAGGCTATCCTTGAATGGCCTACTCCAAGAAGTGCTACTGAGGTAAGATCTTTTCATGGTTTGGCTAGCTTTTACAAAAAGTTTATCCGAAATTTTAGCAGTATTTGTGGACCCTTGACTAAAACAATGAGAGGGGATAGAAAAGAGTTTAAGTGGACTAATGGGGCAGAAAAGAGTTTTCAATTATTGAAACAAAAAGTTACAGAACAACTTGTTTTAGCACTTCCAGATTTTAATAATGTGTTTCAAGTAGATTGTGATGCTAGTGGTACTGCAATAGGAGCTGTTATGAGCCAAGAAGGTAAACCTGTTGCTTATTTCAGTGAGAAGTTAAATGATGCCAAGAGGAAATATTCTATTTATGATCAAGAATTTTATGCTATAGTTCAGGCATTAAAGAAGTGGAGACGTTATCTGCTTCCTAAGGAGTTTGTTTTGTATACTGATCATCAAGCTTTGCAACATTTGAATAGTCAAGGAAAGTTGAATCAGAGGCATTTGAAATGGGTTGAGTTTTTGCAGAGTTATACATTTGTTTTGAAACACAGGAGTGGAAAGTCTAATAAGGTTGCAGATTGAAGTGGTTGGGTTCAAGGAACTCAAGAATTTGTATCCAGAGGATCCTGATTTTGGTGAAGCTTGGAAAGCTTGTACAGAACCTGTTACTCTAGACAGGACGAAATGGTTGGATTTCATCATCCAGGATGATATGCTATTCAGAGGGAGTCAGTTGTGCATTCCACGAAGTTCTATGAGGGAGAATCTCATCAAGGAGAAGCATAGTGGAGGATTGGCTGGACATTTTGGTCATGATAAAACTGTTGGTTTGGTTAGTGAAAATTATTATTGGCCACAACTGCAGCAAGATGTGAAGAAGTTTGTAGAGAGTTGCAGAGTATGTCAGATGGCGAAAGGAGTGACGCAGAATACAGGGTTGTATCAGCCATTACCTGTACCAGAGAAGCCTTGGGAGGATATCAGCATGGACTTTGTTCTTGGTTTACCGAGGACTCAGCGGGGACATGATTCAATTTTTGTGGTAGTGACAGATTTTCAAAGATGACACATTTTATTCCCTGCAAGAAGACTAATGATGCTGTTCATGTAGCAGAATTGTTTTTCAGAGAAGTAGTGAGACTTCATGGTTTGCCAAAGACCATAGTTTCAGATCGGGACACTAAGTTTGTTGGATATTTCTGGCGTACATTGTGGAAGAAGTTGAAGACAGATTTGAAGTTTAGTTCATCACATCATCCACAGACTGATGGACAGACAGAGGTGGTGAATAGGAGTTTGGGAAATTTACTGAGATGTTTGGTTGGAGATAAGCCAACGGGATGGGATTTGATTTTACCACAGGCAGAATTTGCATACAATAATTCTGTCAACAGGAGCATTGGTAAATCACCATTCCAGATTGTCTATGGAAGTAGTCCAAAAAATGCATCTGAATTGAGGAAGATAGATAAAGGAGAAATAAGTAGTGCTGAAGCTGAGAATTTTGCAGAACACTTGAAGAACATCCATGGGGAGGTGAGGAAGCATATTACCAAGATGAACGCACAGTATAAGGCTAAGGCAGATGAGAAAATGAGGTATAAGGAATTTCAGGTTGGTGATGAAGTCATGGTTCATTTGCGGAAGGAGCGGTTTCCAGTTGGTACATATAACAAGCTGAAAATGAAGAAGTTTGGACCATGCAGGATATTGAAGAAACATGATTCAAGAAATGCATATGAGGTAGAATTGCCTACTGAGCTAAATATTTCACCAGTGTTTAACATTTTAGATCTGACAGAGTATCATTAAGGAGGTGTTGAAGATGAGATCACAACAGTACAGTGGAGTATTCCAGCAACTAGTTCAGACACTAAGGAGATTGAAGATATACTGGACAGTCGTGTTGGCAGAAGCACAAGGAACAGGACATATGAAGAATATCTGGTCAAGTGGAAAGGACGACCTGTTGAAGATTCATCATGGCTAACAAAGGAGGAGGTTAACTGTCTTGGTTTTCCTCTACACACCTGAGTCGTGACAGGGTCACTTCTCAAATTACCCCGGGTGTCTGATGCAGGAGCATCCTGGGTGTAAGAGCAATCTTGCATCACCCAAAAATATTTATGTTTTTATATTCAATAAGGGCTATTTTGTGCAGAGCTGCTATTTATGGAAAGTTACTATTTTTGGTAATTTTTGTATGTGCTCAGAATGATCTGATTTCTTTCTTGGAGGTTCATTTTGGTCATATAAGTCTGCCAGTAAAGTTTCATTGCCAGATCAAGTGTATATTGGAAGATATTGAAGATTTTCGGTATTGGCAGCAGGGTACAGAAACTTTGAACTCAGTTTTGAAGGCTTTAGAGGCCCCGGATGAGGTCAAAAATTTGGGTGACGGGCGCTTGCGCGGGTCAAGCCTGTAGAGCGCTTCATGGCGTTTTCGAAATGGGGTTATAATAGCCGATCGGGTCAACTGGTGATGACTTATGGTCTTCGGAAGTTGGGCCACCCGAAATGGCGGAAAATAATTTTCTTCAAAATTTCTGTTCGGGTTTCAAAGGTTATCTTGAGCCGACTATGATGTAATAAAATGTAAAATAAAATAATTCTAAGTTTGGTCGGCCTTATTGGCTAAAAATTCTGGAACCTTCCCAAGCGGTGGAAAAATTGCCTATATAAGGAAGGCTGTATTATTGTCTTAGGCAGTTCAGAATAGTTCTGGGTAGTAGATCTGGGTATTGATTCGAAGCTTTGTCCTACAGAATATTGTAAGGGAATGCCCATGTGGCTTTGCATATTGTAATTCTAAAAGTTTGTAATTCCACATTTGTGGAGATAATAAGAAGCCAATTTTCTGTTCTTGCATATTGTTGTGGTTTCTCTGTTTCTGTTATGTGTTTGTGGTATTAAGGGGAGCACCCTTCATCAAATAGTGGGTTACACTTTTTTAGACATGCTGATTTTTGCTAAAATCACACATTTTTAATAAAATATGATTATTTAAGCCTTGAGAGGTTCCATTTGAAGGAATTAATTGCAAATGGTTAGCTCAAAGCCTCTTAGATAAAAAAACATTGATATAACCTCTATACTCCTCATTCATACTTGCAATGGAGTCTCCTTCGCACCTATTAAAATGTTGATAAAAAATCACTTTGACTTTATCTTTTGGGAGATCAAATGAATCAATTTGAAAAACCTATCTATGTAGTATGGTACTAGTGATAAAAATCTTTCTAATGATTATAATGTTAATATATATTAAGTTTATTATGACTTTGTATTTTTAGTTTTACTAAACATAGATATTTCACTGTATGTGTACCTTTATGTTTGACGCTTATGGAAAAATAGTAAATGAGAGAAAAAAAATCTAAAAAATATCCATGCCCTGGGTATTTAAGTTATCTTTCCATAAAAATAAATAAAAATGAAATTGGACAAATACATGACAAGTTATAAGCTATGTAGTCAAGGCATGTCAAAATTACAGTTTAGTCAACTTCAAATGTTAATAAAATATGAAATAATAATGATAATGTCATCAAACCAATTGCATGCCCTCCGTATGGATTTTACAAAATTAATTTTGAAAGAATCACATTGATATCTATTCTAGAAAAAAAGTTATGCTCTATGAAAATAATGTAACTCTTTGAAAATGGCATTTTCAGCAACATACCAGTTTTCATGGGAGAAAAAAAAAATAATTCAAACAAATCAAAAATAAAAATAAAAAATATATTTAGAATCCAGACAGAAAATCCTAAAAGACTCTAATTTACTTCATTTTCTGATTTCAAATGGTTTAACGACAATATGCATTTGAATCTGAGTTTTTTTCAAAATGTAGAGTTCAGTATCCGTTCAGTCAAAAAAGTGTAACCCCCTATTGTGGGTTCACCCTTCCACACGAGCTCCACCTAGGCATCGGGTCTAGAGAAGCCATCAAGGTGATTCTAGCATGGATCTATGTGATGACACCCTTCAGTATATGTCTAGGATTCCCTCATGTCTATTTTAGATTCACCTATGGTATAGGATGTTACCTTGTGATTATCGTATGTTATCTGACTATATACCCTTGTGGATTTCTATGTTACTCCTTGGATTGGATGATTCTTGTTGCTTCCATGCTTGTGATGTTTGTGTGGAGTGGGGCCTTGTGTTATCTCCTAGCCTGGGGGAGTGGGCCTCAGGGTCTCACGTTGTTGGGTGGAAAATCTTTTATCTATTATGTATTTTTTTTGAGTGTAATCAAGAGATGGAATGGACTTGCATCTTCTTCTCTATAGTTATTGTTCATGTGACCAAATGATTTCTATGACATAGTATATCTCATTATCTAACTTCATGTTGATGTGTTGATGTACCATTGTTTATATCATCATATTGATGCATTGATGTAGTATTGTAGTCTCTTGGAGGAGATCAATGTAAAAAGAATATGTGAATGTATTTGATGCAGGACAATCTCGGGTTCTTGGCAATCCTGTATCACCAAAAATGTGTTAGAATTGTTAGATGTGCTCGGTAGTTGATTTTGGGCTCTCGGTGATGTATTCCTATTTTCACCAACAGGGCTCGGTTGCTGCTTAGTTCCTTCTTTAACCGAGTTGGCTCGGTTGTTCACCAAGTTGGTTTTATGTTGCTCGATAACCTTGCTCACTGAGTGGTTTATTTTGGTTTTTTGTTGAGATCAACTCGTGCACTTAATTTTGGTCATGGAGTTAATGGTTACATCGATCATTGGGAAGTGTGTGGACCTAGATCAGGTTGTTCCCTTCTCCAATGTTGGATCTGAAGGCCGACTTGTTTTGTAGCCCCTTGTATAAATAAGTAGTATGTTATAGTTTTAGGCAGGAGTTGAGAGATAGAAGGTAGGATCTGAAAGTTGAATCCTCGATGTTGGAGGACTTAGTACTGGAATCCTAATTGTATTTGGCCATAACTGGGAAGGCCTTTTAGCCCAACATGTATGAATCCTTCTACAGTGATTAATATCGTTGATTAATCTGACCTCTCTCTCTCTATTGTTATGTTTTTGCTTTTGCATGGTTGTTTCACATGGGGTTGGTGATTTGGTTATGTCTTTGGGCCCCATTTCCATCCCATCCTTGTGTCAGGTGGTATCAGAGCCAAGTTAGATCTTGATCTAGATTTGCAAATTTAGGTCTTTGGTCGAGGGTTCCTTCTTGTAAACCCTAGTTAGTATTTATTGTGGGGTGGAAGATTACGATCTGACCTGTAATTGCAGAGGGTTTCAAGATGGTTCATGGGAGGTGAGATGCAGATCCAGGCTTAGCTGACATGCTAAGACAAAGTGCTGCTAGGTTAGAAGTTGTTGAGACAACCCAGTGCCGAGGAAGACATCTTGAGGATGTTAGTGATGAAGAAGTCAAAGATGACCATGGCGAAGCAGAACCTGCACCTGTGATGGATCAAGGTGAAGAAAGACTTTGAAGGCATTGATAAATTTGAAGTCTACACCACACTTCAATCCTCTTGAATACAATGGAAGACTAGATTCAGATGAGTTGATGGATTGGATAACCGAGATGGAAAAGTATTTTGAATATGAAAATGTCCCTGAGGAAAAGAAAGTTAAAATTGCAAGTATGAAGTTGAAAAGTCATGCATCCTTGTGGTGGGAGCATCTGCAATTAGATAGAAAAAGGAAAGGAAAAGACAAAATCAAGGTATGGAATAAGATGGTGAATAAGTTGAAAGGTAAGTTTTTACCTTGTGATTATCAAATTAACCTAGTTAGGAGAATGCAAATTTTGAGGTAGAAAGATAGCTCGGTAAAAGACTATATAGAAGAATTCTATAGACTAGACATTAGATCCGGACATATTGAGGATGAGGTGGAAAGAATTGCTAGATACCTAAATGGGTTAAGAATTTCTATTCAAGAGGAAATCAGTTTGGTCAAGTTGGAAAGTATTGAAGAAACAAGCTTATCAATTTCCCGGAAAGCTGAGGAGAAATTGAACAAAAGACATGAGCAAAGACAAAGGGGAAGAGGTGGTAGATTCATGAGAGGAAGAGGTAGATCTTATGGTGAAAACAATAGATCTAATCTAGACAAAACAAATTAGGATAAAGGCAAGACCAAGTGGAAAGCTGAAATTTATTCTAGAGGAAGAGACAGTAACTACCGAGGTGGCTATAGTAGAGGTGGATTTAGTGGAACTTGTTACAATTTTGGAGAAGAAGGACATAGGTCATTTGAGTTTACACATGTAAGCAAGAAGGTCGGTAACAATAGAAATGCTTTGGTGCAAGAAGAATCATCGAATGAACAAGAGAAGGAAAATAACTTGATGGTCAGAAGAGCACTATGGAGTGAAAGTAATAAGGAAGATCTGATAAGGAAAAGTTTGTTCAAAACCAGATGCAAAGTTGGTGATAAAGTGTGGAAGGTAATCATTGACAGTGTAAACTCAAAGAATTTGGCATTTGAGGAAATGGTTGCAAATTTGCAATTGGAAAGGTTGAAACACCCAAAGCCTTATCAAATCTCATGGATCAAGGATGAACATACACTATTGGTAAGTGAACAATGTTATGTGAATTTGAAAATTGGCAACTACTATGATAAGGTATTATGTGATATCATGCCTATGGACTGTTGTCATATTTTATTGTGTAGACTTTGGCAATATGATAAACATGCTATATATGATGGAAGATTGCATAAATATACTATTTGGGCTGATGAGAGAAGACAAATCTTGTTACCTTTGATTGAAGAAGTTTTTGGTAATGTTTGTACATCTGTGAAAGTTTGTTTGATGGAAGGAAGAAATTTTGTTAAGGATTTGAAAAAGAATGATGTATGTTTTGTTGTGATTCCTAACAAACCGAGTGAGAAAATAGTGGATGGTATCCCTGAAGAGGTTGATAAGATACTCACCGAGTACATAGAGATCATTTTTGATAATGTACCTGATGGTTTACCACCGAAGAGAAGCATTGATCATTGTATGCATCGAATTTTTGGAGCTAGTTTACCGAATAAGGCACCACATCGGTTGACACCTACCAAGAATGAAGAACTTAACTGACAAATCCAAGAATTTTTGTAGAAGGGTTTGATCTGAGAAAGTTTGAGTCTATTTGTGGTACCAGCTATATTGGCACCTAAGAAGAATGAAGGGTGGTGAATGTGTACTGATTCCAGAGCAATCAACAATATAATAGTGAAATACCAATTTCCTATACCGAGAATGGATGCCATAATGGATAGCTTGAGTGGAACAAAGTATATTACCAAAATTGATTTGAAGAGTTGATATCATCAGATAAGAATAAGAGAAGGTGATGAATGAAAGAATGCTTTCAAGACAAGAGAAGGTTTGTATGAGTGGTTGGTTATGCCTTTTGGTTTAACTAATGCACCAAGTACTTTTATGAGATTGATGACTAAGGTTTTGAAGAAATTCTTGGGTAAATTTGTGATTGTATACCTAGATGACATTTTGATATTCAATAAGACCAGAGAAGAACATTTGTTGCACATTAAATAGGTATTATAGAGATTAAAAGAAGAAAAGTTGTTGATTAATTTGAAAAAGTGTTCCTTCATGAAAGAGGGATTGTATATTTGAGATTTTTTTAATTCAGATGATGGTTTGAAAATGGATCCTGAGAAGGTTGAAGCTATTTTGAAATGGCATACACCTGAATATGCTAGTGAAGTAAGATTATTTCATGGTTTAGCAAGTTTTTACTGAAAGTTTATCATAAATTTCAGTTCAATTTGTAATGCTATGACTGAGACAATGAGAGGAGATAAAAGAGAATTCAAGTGGACACATGGATCTAATAAAATTTTTGAGACTTTGAAGCAAAAATTTGTTGAATCGCCTGTGTTAACTTTACTTGATTTCAATAAGGTATTTCAAGTTGAATGTGATGGAAGTGGTAGTGCAATAGGAGTTGTGTTGAGTCAAGAAGGTAAAGTTGTTTCTTTCTTTAGCGAGAAATTGAATGATGCAAAAAGAAAATATTCTGTGTATTATCAAGAATTCTATGCTATTGTTCAAGCCCTAAAGAAATGGAGACATTATTTGATACCGAGTGAATTTGTGTTATATACTAATCATAAGGCTTTACAATATTTGGGTAGTCAGAATAAGTTGAATCAAAGACATATGAAATGGGTTGAGTATTTGTAGAGTTATACATTTGTAATAAAACATAAGAGTGGAGTCACTAACCGAGTTGTTGATGCATTGAGTAGAAGAAGATCTTTGATGACTGAAATGAGAATTGAAGTTCTTGGTTTTGATGACATGAAATATTTGTATGAAACTGACCCTGATTTTTCTGAGCCATGGAGAAAGTGCAGAGCACCTATTCAAGATCAACCAAGTACTAAATGGGAAGACTGTTTCATTCAAGACGGTATGTTATTTAAAGGTATTCAGTTGTGTATATTGAGAGGATCAATGGGGACTAATTTGATAAAAGAAAAACATAGTAGTGGTTTGGTTGGACATTTTGGCATTGACAAAACATTGAATTTTCTTAAGGAGAGATACTTTTGGCCACAATTGTATAAATTACATATGATAAACTCAACGACATATTAATGAGAATGAACATACAAAGCTACAAATTAGACCAAGAATCTTGATGTGCTTATGAAACATGTTATAATTTGAATCATAGAGTATATTTTTAAAGGAAATAAATAATAAATAACAAGTCAAATTTAAGGAGTGGGATATGATAATTATTAGACTGATAATTATGAACCTGTTTTTGTTTCATAATTTCAAGATTTGATTGTGTAAGTTAATTATGAACCTATTTTTTGGACCAATAGTAATGTCTTCTACTCATACATTTAGCCTCCATGAATCTATATATTGAGGACATAAGATAGAGGCATTGAGGAGTTTTCTTTGTAGGTTTATGCTATCACATTTCCTCTAAATGAGTACTTGATGTAGATCTTCATGTTAAGGTTATATATGAATAAATATGTTTTAACATTATTTTTGTAGATTAACACATTCGTATGGTGCTTTGTAGTGTTGGATTTATTACTAAAATGGTTTCCCATATATACATTGATGTCTTTTTTCTTATGTTAGTTCTTCATCATTCTAGCTCTTATGTACATTAATTTACATAGTTCTATGTAAAAAAATATTACTTAGGTTTAAAATATGATAAATTAATTATCTTTTGATTCCACTATATAGGAATAGCTATGTGCACTTGTATCAAGCATTTTTTTAAAATAAAACCATACTTGAGGTACTTCGTTTATTTTTACTTACAATTGGTATTGGTATTAAGATGTTTCCAATAGTTGAATGTTCTTACATGTGAGTTACATGTACTTAAATGGACTTGTATATTTCTTACATGTCATTGCATGTGATGATTCCATGGTATTTAAGGTTTTGGGTATTTCTTCTTATGTGATTTATTAGGCATGTACAAGCATGAAGGAATATATAGGATCGAATTAGCAAATTATTTGTACTTTGTGGATTGAATTATCATAGTTGATATCATTTTTATTATAAAGAAATAAATTAAAGGTGGAGGATTATTTATCAGGTTATGGGGTTACATATAATATTATATTGAATTGACAATTCTATTTGAGTGTTCTTAAATGTGAGTTACATGCACTTACATAGACTTTTAAGTTTCTTACATGTCATTGCATGTGATGGTTCCATGGTATTTAAGGTTTTAGGTATTTATTCTTTTGTGATTTATTGGGCATATACAAGCTTGAAGGAATATATATGTGATGGAGTTAGAAAATTATTAGTACTTTATGGGTGGAATTATCATAATTGATCTCATTTTTATGATACTAGAATAAATTGAAGGATGAAGAAGATGAAGGATTATTTATTATCTATGGGGTTGCATATAATATTATATTGAATTGACCCTTCTATTTGATAGTATTATGGCCACATTCTTTCATTTTGTAGTTGTGTGTAGTATCTAGTGCTTATGTTGAGTGATTATTTTTGTCTCTCTAGATATATATGATAGAATTAATCTCATTGACTATAGATTGGGTCCTTAAATTGGGTACTCTATTTTAGTCTCTAATATGATGTTGTATCTTTTTGGTCATGTTGTTATATTTCATAGTTTTTTTTACTTGTATAATTTAGTTTTCTTCATTGTTATAAAATGCCTACTTTCATTGGGTATTATGCAGGAATGGATACATGAACTAGCACAAGAATTAAGCTCAAAAAATCATTAAAGTGACTTCATATTCAAATCTAGCTTCTCAACATTCCCTATACTACCTTAGTTACAAAAATCTAGTAAACATGCACTCATAAAGATTCATGAGAGTTAGTGTTGTGGTCAAGGGTAATTTATGATTTTATATTAAAATCCATGAATCTCCATTTCTATTGTTTGAATATTAAATCCCTCCTTATTATATTAATTTGAACAAGAGTGGAACATTGCAAGGGTTTTAAACTCAATGCTTTTTGAGACATTGATGAACCTCCTCACTCACCCAAGAAACATTTAACTGACTACATTAGTGGATCTCCTAATTGTAGGACCTGAAACCATCTACACAACATGAGAGAACATAAAAGTGTTCCCACCCTCCATGCACAATGAGACACATTTCCTTTAAAATTCCACATCTCCTTTGAGGGTGTCTAATGCCTCCTCTAGTGCTACACATGAGATTCCTTTCCTCCAAAATTCCACATCTTCTTTGTGTATTTCTAATGTCTCTTCAAGTGTTGTGGAAATAATCCCTCCTCTATTGCACAAATCACCAATCAAATGTCTACACATGAGACAACATTTCCTCCAAAATTCCACATATCCTCAACATGTGACAAATGTCTTTCCAAGTTCTTAAAAAATCATCAACTAAATGTGAATACACCAAGTGCACCCACAAAAAATATGGCCCTCCCTTTCTCCTTGAAAGGAAAAACATGATTTACCAAGCCCCATCTTTTTTTAGGGACACAATTAGGGTTCTCCTTAAGCAGTCAATCATCCCTAACCAAAAATTTATCTCAGGATGATGGGTGTCCTCTTACCACCATTCCCTTCGTCCTTTGATATGAGTTTATTTACATTCTATGCATCAAATTCTCCAATAATACAAGTAGGTTGCAATTGTGTGTGTGAAAATTGTACCTGATCTGTAGACACAACACTTCAGTAAAATATTAGAGGTTAGCAAAAATGAAATCGTGCAAAGAATTGAAAGCTAAACTAACCAGGCGATTTACTACCTTCTAATAGGTGCGAGTATGATGTTCTCAGATTGTTATTGAGATTAGTGACCTTAATGACACCTAAATGAAGGATTTGAATGCAAAACTGATATAAAATATGAATGCAATTAATCTATTTTTTTTGAATTTTAGATGCAATAATAATGAAAAACTGATATGAATCTATGCTAATATGGAAATTGATATGCTAAAATGATCTAACAATACTATGAAAACAAAAGTGATCTCACAAAATGTGGTTGATTCGCAAAGAAGCTCTGATTCTCCAGATAGCAATTCACAACATAAGTTTGCAAATTATGAGATGTGAGATTGAAGAGCTGAGCCTTAATTTATAGAAATCCAGGGCTTTGAGGATGCATAAAAGAAAGCCATAAATCACTCAAATAACTCAGGTTGATTTTTGAGTTATTTTTAAATAAAGATAATTAACTCACAAAAACATGCAAAAACAGAGTTTAACTCAAATGAGAAGTTTAGATCAACTTTAAAACTCAAAAATGATGTTGAGTTCCAAAAAGTCAATAACTTGCATTGATTTTTTGATTTGGAGTTTAACTGCTCTTTGATTGTGCACATGGATAATTATGAATTAATAAATAAATAAAGTGATTTATTCTCAACTTAATTGATTTTGAAAAATAAAACAATTGATTTATGGGTTAATCAATTATTTTTCAAACTTTTATTCAAAATTACAATATTAAAAATTGACAAAATGATTTAATTAATTAAGAAAAATATTTAATCAATTATTTGTAAGATTTTGGATTTTTTGTCAAAATTAAATATCATAATTAGAAATAATGGAATTAAATTAAATAAAATAATTAAGTGGCAGTATTAAATCTAATTAATTAAATATTTAGAATATTCAATTAATCGAACTTTAGGATAAATAAGATTTATCACCAAATAATCATTAAATTAAAAATAATTATGATGATTAAGAATATTACTAGGAATATTCTCCGATGCAGAATTTAAGATAATCAATTAGGATTCGATGATGTGCAGATGTGCCTTTGGTTAGGACTTTGATGTCAATTTCGTTCGATGTGTCGATATAGAGGTTAATGAACCTATAGCCCATTTTTGGGGTATTACAGCAACAACTAGCAAATATTTTAAAATCCCTTACGCCTCATGAAAATTGTAATATTTACATTTAAAATTGTGTACACGCATATATACATGTGTACATTTAGATACACATTAACTATATAGATATGTATACATGTATATATACTAACATACTTATATTTTAAATAATATATGTAAAATACCTTAAGAAATATGAACTTTTAAATAAGAACAAATCATTATATTAATTTATAAGAATAATTTTTAAAAATATAACTAAAGAAAAAAAAAAGATTAATTAAAAACATATTTGAAGCTTTACAATAAAAGCATATTATATTTTCCTCATTTTCACATGTATACACTTGATATTATAGACAAAAATATGAATATAAATAAATTGAAAATTTACAAAAATGAAATTGCTATAAACTTATACAAAGATTATCTTCTATTAAACAAATAATATCTTCCATTGAGCTGCTATTCTAACAAGCCTAAATATATCTCTTCATGTTTGAATAAATTTTAACCCCTCTTTTATTTCAAAGTAAATACAAACTCTATATAAATTTACACATCAAAGGAAAAAAAAAACCTTAAACAACCTAGTGCATAGACATGTGATTACAATTATCTAATACATAAATGAAGCTGTAATAAAATGAAATTTAATGAATATGTTTTTGTCTGTAGATGAAATATTAACATGCACTATGACAACTCCAATCACTTGTATTGCATCTACAATCCTTGTGATTAGTAGTTTGTATGGTCTTTTGAATTCCTTATATTATATTAAAGTAGCAACCATTGTTCGTCATTAAAGAAGATCTTGTAAATATTGAAGATGCAGAGAAAACGGAATTAAACATAACAAAGAAGACAAACAAGATTGACACAATATTTATCGTGGTTCGGCAATATGCCTACATCCACACTTGAAGCAGGGAATCGATTATATTAATTAGTCTATAGTACAATCCAGTACAATGTTTCTCATTATAGACCCTTACAACATATGGCTACACCACAATGATTTATAGATAGAGCTTTCCGAATAGAAAGAAGTGGGAGAAACCGAACGGTCATGTGACCGTTGGACTTCATATCCCAACAGATCTGTAGAAGAAGATGAGCCTTGCTGAAAAATGCACTGCCAAAACTCGAATCAGTAAAAAGTAACAGACTGTGTTTACTCTCCTCTATTATTCTAATAACTGCGTACATATAAAGAACGGAGTTTTTGATCAAAGTCCAATCGTGCTAATAATAGCAGAACATAAGGTTAAACCCTAGATCTTGAAAAAAGAAAAGACTTCATGCAATGAAAAAATGCAAGGATAAGTCTTGTTACAAAAAAGAAATCTAAAGAAGAAAACATAAAGCAAGCCTATCACAAAGAAAAATTGACCATTACACGTAAAAATTATTAAATTGAAATATCCCACTCCTTAGAATCAAACTGCCTATAATAATTTTAAAAAATCAGCGCCTTCATCCATAAAAAATAAATAAAATGTTATTATACTTTCATTATCCCTTAACTTCTTGTTTTCTTTCATCGACCAAGACAGAATAGATGACAACAAAGCATACGTAATATATTTTGAGGGCGTCAACAGGCTATGTCGTCCACAGGATTCGATCATGCGACCCATTAAGACCTCTTCCAAGTATCCGGTTCGCCGTCTTCTCGATCAGTCACTGTAAATCATGACACCACTTTAAAGTATCCAGTCAACAAAGGGCATTGCAATCTTTGCTGCCAAACCCTTCCGACTTCCTGACCTGTAATACACCGCACTCAATTTTGTCTAGAAGATATCACACTCAACGCATCTAGATGATATTAGACTCCAGCGTCTAATCGCTAAGAATTCAACTCAATTTTCTTTTTAAACACAATGTTCCTACTCAGATCTGGCTTTTATTTTATTTTAAATATAATTTAGTTTAACTTTATTTTCAGTTGAATATTCAAAGATTAATTTTGACTAATTAAAATAAGATAAGTATTTATCTTTTTAATATGGATGAAGTATAAAATTGGTATTGATTGTTTAAATACTAACAATTGCACTTCAATAAGGTGCAATGGTTATGTCAATAGGAAGATATATCCAGGTAATATCTTTAAGAATCGGGAGGAAGTGGCGGGGTGGATGGGGGACTGTTGATCAGCCACATAACAATCTTCCAAAAAAAATTTCAATCAAAATATACAACTACAAACAACAGATCAGATTCACACAAGCTGTAATGAATTTTGTAACCCTCAAATGATAAAAACATGACAAAGTATAAGCAAATATGATATAACTTGTTAGTGAAATGCATGAAATATTAAGAGTTTGTCTTTTGCGAGTGTTCTAGAGAAATAAAGAGTTTAATACTAGCCAATGGAAAGCAGGCTCCTAGCCAATTTTTTGTTTTTTTTGGAAAATAACTTATTAAAGACAATTAATTTTCTATTAATTATGGACGACTTAGGATATCCTCATAACCGATATTAATAGATTTTTTAATATTTTATTTTATTTTATGGCATCTCCTATCGATTGTATACTAGAAAGCCTTTTTCTCCCATTCAACAAGCTTTCCAAAATGGCACATAATTATCTCTAACACATCTATCTTATGCCTCTTATATCTTGTGCAAAGCTAATTGTGTGACCAATGTATTTGTACTAGCCTCCAAGAGTATGAATTACTTGCATTACTAGGTTTTCTTTGGCAATGAGCATTTCTTCAATCTGAGTGAGTCTTTTCAACACAATAGGTTATTCTCCTGGGTCCAGGTTGTTGTCTAATGAGAAACGATGAATCCCTTTATATTTGAAGCATCTTTTGCAAGTTGTATGAGTACTTGAAAAGTGAACAAGCATTCTAGGGTAAGATTCCTCGTAGACAATACACATTTTTAGGTTGGATAGGGCATCTATTATTTCCATTAATCTTTTTGATGTTGTCACAAACTTAGAGTTGTCAAATGAATACCATTTCTTGCTCGGGCTGTCGCCAAATTGTGGTATTGTGGCCTTGGAGCACTTCACTTTCTGAGGTGGTGCCATGTCTTTGAGTATCTTGTTGCTCTTTGTGATGCTTACGATAATACATAAGAATCCACAAAATATTTTGGTAGGCATCACTTTTTAATTTAAGCAAACAAGACATGCCAAAAAAAAACAAGTAGAAAACAATTTTTTTTTCTCTAAAGCTGAAAAACATTCCAAAAGGTGGCATTAACAATCTTCATAGCTTGAATTTACAATTATTGAAATGGGCGGTTTTGTAATGAAATGACGTAAGTTTTTTTTTTCATGCTTCCAACTAACACATTAACAATTTTTGTAAATTTTTTTTATATATGTAAAGGTTTCTCTATAATTATTAGCAACAACCATTGATAAATGTTCTCTCAAAGATTTTCTCCCCACCCTTTAAAATATTGCCCGAGTATATCTTCCTATCAATGTAACCATTGAACTTCGTTGAGGTACAATTGCTACTATAACTTAAAATATGACTATTCTACCAACACTTTCATATTGCGATGCATAGTAGCAGTAGAAACAAGATAAAACATATTGCATAGTTCATTTTTTCAAAAAATAAAAATAAAAACCATTTTTTCTCCTAAATATTGAGTAAAAATAGACATGTTTGATGAAGGGATAAATGTAGAGGTTTTATCTTTTGCTTCTAGAACTCGATTGTGTGCATATTTTTAATATGCACACAATTGAGTTCCAGAAGCATAAGATAAAACATTTTGGATTATGGAAACCTTCTAGCACTTAAGTGTAGAGGTGTGAGAATGATGGGAAGAAAGCTACGACTAATGAGTTAAGCCACAAAAATTGTCCAGTGCTTGATTAGTTAAGAAAATGTCAATAACTCTTGGCTAGGAATGAGTTAAGCCACAAAAAATGAATTGTAGGTTAGTGGTAGGGACGAACTTTGGTCTAAATGACTCAAATTTATGATTTTATTGATGTTTTAAAAACTTTTAGACAAGTTCAAAAATAGGAGTAACAATATTCTAATCTAGCTTCTCAACATTCCCTACTACCTTAGTTACACAAATTTTAAACATGCACTCATAAAGATTCATGATCTAGAAGTAGTGTTGTAGTAGGGTAATTTATGATTTTAGATTGAAATCTATAAATCTTCATTTCAATTTTTTCTATAATAAATTTTATTTATTTCATATATGATTGCTAAAAATTACATTGAATCATAATCATTCTTTGTACTAATAATCTGTTTGGTTCAACATAACATGTTTATTTGCATTCTTTGTCATCTTAGATACACAAATCTTAAACATGTCATAGTCATTAAAGATTCATAATCTGAAAGTAGTTTTGTAACTAAATGTAATTTATAATTTTATGAAAATTATAAATTTTTCTTCTATTATTCTGACATTAAATATTATATCTAAATACATACATACGTTTGTGATTTGACAAAGAATGGTAAAATTAAATTGGTTTATGAGCCATTAGTGAGATAACAGCTCCCTAATAAATTGGATTCCTTAAGGAGTGTTTAATTTGAATTTACAAACCAAGGTTCAGATATTTAAGATAATTGACCAGTACACCTAAAAACTATTAAATTGAATTAGCCCACTCCTTAAAATCAAACAACCATTAAGAATCTTATATCTCAGCTTTATCAAAGGAAAAACAAATAAATAATTATTTTTCTTTTATTAAACCTCAACCTGCTTCTTTTCTGGAAGACAGAGTAGATATAGCAAAGCAAACCTAACATATAAGGAGGGCGTCAACAGACGATGCCGTCCACAAGATTCGATCCCGCAACCACCCTTAAGACCTCGTCTAACTTCCAAGTAGCCGGTGCACCGTCTTCTAGATTAGTTACTGCAAATGACGCTGGCTTTAATAGATCATAAAAGAAAAAATCCAGTCAACAAAGGGCACTGTAATCTTTGCTGCCAACCCTTTCCGACTTCCTGACCTGTAAAACACCACTCATTTTGTCTAGAAGCTATCACACTCAGCGCATCTAGATGATATTGCACTCCACCGTCCAAAATCTGATAATTCAACTCAAATTTCTTTTTAAACACAATGTTCCTACTCAGATCTGGCTTTTATTTTATTTTATATATAATTTAGTTTAACTTTCTATTGTGTTGAATAGTCAAAGATTAATTTTGACAAATTAAAATAAGATAAGTATTTATCTTTTTAATATGGATAAAGTATAAAAATGGTATAGATTGTTTGACTACTAAAGTATCTATCATTTTAATATGGATGAAATATAAAATTGCTATTGATTATTTAAATATTAAATTGTGTAGATCTTTTATTTGAATTGCAACAATGGTTTAGTATTAAAGAACAACCACCAAACATTTAAATAAAAGACAAAAGTATTCACGACAATAATGGAGATAAGTAAAAATATGAAAAAAATGGAATAAAGTATTATATTTATGTTGAACTCATGGATTTATTTCAATTATATAGAAATAGTACATGTGGATGTTCTTTACTTATTAATTGTAACATATTTTTGCCAGTATAATAGTATTTTGAATCAAATGATTGAAACAAGGAGGGAAACTTTTGTTAAATAGACTATTCAAAAATGGAATGGAAGGCTAAGATCTAAAGATGGATGAAGGATTAAGGTTGATTGTATGATAAAGATAGAGGGTGAAGATTTACTTTTGTTTTGAATTAGATGGTAAGGATAAAATGTGAAAAACTTTTGTCCATTAGTAATGAATTAAAAATTAGAGAAATATTAAAAGAGTATTACATCTAGCCTAATCTATAAATTAGATGAATATTAATTAATTGATTAATTGAAGAAATTGAGAATTTTGTCTTCTAGTGGAATATTAAACTAGAAGATAGATTTAACAATTGGAGTACTCAATTAATTAAGAAAATAGTAACGGGGAATATAAGCTAAAGTTAATTGATTAAATTTATTTAATTATTCTAGAAGAATAAAAGAAAAATAATCAATAATTTTTTAATAGACGAAGAATGGTTGATTGTAGGGAATTACAAAGTTTTAGAGGTGTCTACAAATGGGACACTACTTAAGTAGAGTGATTAGAAAATTTATAGTTGGTTAAAATGACACAATTTACTAAATAGTATGTTCAAAATTTTATTGAAGTGTCAATATGTGTTTTTCCATTTATCCTAGAGCTCGTTGGAAGGTTTAGGTAAATTTCAAATTTGAATTTGGGATTTAAATAGTTTGAGTCTATTTTTACAATTTTTAGATTATATTTGGGATCAAATTTATAATTATGAATATAAGCGTGGAGTGGAAAGAAAAGAAAATTAAAGATACTAACTATTACCTTATAATTTGTATGGATTTATCAGACCAAGTAAGGTTATGGCTATATGGTAGTGGAGCAAGGGTTTTAGTTGTATGGATGTTAGAATATAAAGGACAACCCTAGATACACTTTGACTTTGACTTGTATGTGAGTTGCTATGAAGATGCATTAAACTATCTTAGATTGTCATCTTGTTTGACCATTCAATGGTCTCACAACTACTAGTTACATAGTCTACAATAAGTGGAGCTTACATCTATATATATTTAGTTGATTGATAAACCATGGTTAGAATATTTATATTATTAATAAAGATATTTAAATTTCAATGGATCTAATTATGGGATTAAATATCACTATTATATTGGGTATATGGTTGTATTCGTAAGTTCCAGGACTAATAAATTGTCCACTAGTTGATATTATAATGCATACCCCAAGCCTAGTTTTAGAATATTGATCAATTTGATAAGTAGATGGACAAAGTAAGAAAATTTTGAGCAACTAGTAAATATTTAATATATTACTAAGTGAATGAATAATATGGAGAATGTATAGGAGATTAGCTTGGTCCTCGAGGATAAATAATAATTGATAAGAATTTCATCATGACAACATAAGATATAGCTAAGTTATTTTACAATGAAAGAGTCATTTGAGAGCTCGATAGTAAAAAATTTGGACTATTTATCCCCCCATCTATAACAAACATTACTAATTACTTTATAGGCTTTGAGAGGTAAATAAATATAGGCAATAAAAATGTATGCTAGTAAAAGAAATACAAAATTTAGAACTATCCTTAAGCATGGCAGGATAATATAAATGTAATTAAATTATGTTAGATGTCATATATTACATGGATGAACTTGGATGCATACAAAAATATATAGAACTAAAAAGATGCCAATTTTTTGGCTCCTAGTGGGCATTTGGCAAGCATCAAGCTCGGTGAGTGCCAAACAAAAATGTAGAAAATGTAAATGCATTTTCAGAATGTTAACACCAAATTAGGTGCTCTCCAAATAGAATGAGCACAAAATTATCTCTCTCTCTCTCTCTCTCTCTCTCTCTCTCTCTCTCTCTCTCTCTCTCTCTCTCTCTCTCTCTCTCTCTCTCTCTCTCTCTCTCTCTCTCTCTCTCTCTCTAGTTTGATTAAATAGTTTACAGAAGTAGAAATGTTTCTCCCCATCTTTGAATACAACAAACTCAATATCCCAACCAGAACATATACATAAATTATAATATTTAAGTTTCAATCACGTAAACTTTAAGTTATATTTCATGTATATATTGGTAGGATGTTTGAGAGGGGTTTCAAATCTTTAGGAGTTATTGTTTACCATAGTGCTAGCATGATGCAATGACAAGGAAATCAAGAGAAAATTCCCTCTCTTGAAAAGTGAAATTCAGCACTCCAAGGTTTTGGAAGGTTGGTTGTTATCCATGTGTATAGTTCAATTGGAATGATGTGAATGTTCACAAGGAGGCATTTGGCAGTAAATAAGTAGAATCCCTGGGTTTTGGCAATTGTCTAACTCTCATTTAATTGTGAAAAATTGTCTTTTCAAAATTTTAAAGATACCACCAATAATAATTAGATATGAAAATAGAGACTAAATTTCTAAACTAAATTAACCAAGATTTCAAAATGAATTGCAAAAGAAGTAAAGGGCATGTGAGAAATGAATTTAAGAAAATTTTAACCAACCCATAAACTAATTTTCTAAATGAACACTTGATATTGTAGAAGACTAGATTATATCGTTCAACCATACATAAATACAAACTTTGAATCCACTATTCATATTAAAAATGGTGCAATCTTCAAATAAAATTCAAACAACCTAGATCATCCTAAGTGTTCACATCTACTGGTCTACATCAAAATAAAAGTTTCATGATGGATTGTGACCCTATCAAAGTATAAAAAGTAGATGAATGAAGTTAGATGTCACAATTTCTACTATTGTTCTATTGAACATGTATGCAAAATGTGAAGAAATCTAATCTAAAGAATGCCAGTTTTGTAACTAATATGTATGCAAAAGGTAAAAACATAAACAAGAAACATCATTTTTTGGACATTTTGCCTCAAAGAAGCATGAATTCATGAAATACAAGTGCTACACAAAAGAAGGTTTTTGTATAAAGGAATTGTTGGAAAGGCTTTAGAAAATGTCAAGAATGCAATTCAAAATCACATCTAAGCCAAAATGGAGAGATTGGAACTACAAATAAATACAAAAGTGAAATTATAAATAATGAAAATAAATTTTTGATATAAATATTGTCATTTCATAATATGCTAGAATTGTAAGGTATGCATGAAATGGATTTTTTGAAAAAAGAATTAGAAAATTTCATGTAAAATCTCTTCATAGGTATATAACCAAATCATGCAATCTTTGCAAGTGTATTCCTTGTTTGCACCAAATCAATGATGGAAGTTTTTACTGATGGTCCTTTGATAAACTAGTGATTTCTTAACATGAACAACAAAGTCCTTCACATGTGTAGTAAATAATGATGAATCAATACTAGTGCCACCTCATATGAATGTTCATAAAGGAATCTATAACATTGGTGATAAACTAGATGTAACGATAAGTGTTAATCTTAAGTGTCTACTAGGGATATTTTTGGATCATCAAGGTGTAATTATGAAAACCAATTTAAACTAGAAAAATGATAAATTGAAGAAGTTAGAGAAAACTTGATAGCCATTTTCCTAGCAAATTTTGATCTAGAAACTTATGATGTTATCATAAATGATTTATTTGAATGTTTTATAATAAATTTTTGTAGAGATATTCTCTTGGGAGTTACTAGAACTATACTTTACAAAATATTGTGAATTCTAAAATTGAAATGGAAAATGAAAAATCACGCTTCTCTATTTATTGTTCATGATTTTGTCTTAGAGATGGGAATTTCTAGAAGAAGGCGATTTAGTTTCTCAATTTGTATAAGGAAAGAGTCTAAGGAATCTTTAGTTAATAAAATATATGAAGAGCATATAGCTAGTATGTGGATTAGATGTATTTTTAATGTGTTGCGATTTTTCTTTTGTTGTTGAATTTGTAACTATCTCTTTGATGTTTTGTCAAACATGATTAACTATGATTATTTTTATTCATAATATATACACTTTACATACAATTGGAAGATGAATCTTTACATTCATTCTCTTTTTTTTTTGCATAGTAACCTTCTTTGTTTTTGTTGTAATTTTCTTACCTTTTCTAATTTCTAGTTAAAATCATGCACATTAAAACCAAAATTTTATCATTTGAAGGAGTTATATCTAATGCCACCTCATTCTCGTAGCATATCACAACTTACAATCTTGCTCTAACATTGTTGAAACTTAATGCTAATTTGAAGTGAGGTTATAATTTTAATCTATTATTTTTACAAGTCATTAAGGTGTATGTGAGGTTAGTGGTTCAAATATATTTGTGAATCCCCATTATTCAAATTTTTTATAATAAAAAAAAATAAACTATCTCATGTAGGGGATGGTTGGGTGCTTTTATGGTGTGTTAAGAGGGACATTGACAAGTTCCCAAGAAACTCTAGGCATCCCTACATTTCCCCAGTCTCCAAAGTAGAAGACCCCGAAAACAACTCCTCTTTGACATAGACATAAATGAGGGATGTTCCATTTAGTAGTGGCATAATGTAAAAATGCTTACATTAAGGGTGTCCATAATATAGTGGCATAATATAATCTTTCCGTCTTAAAAGGGTGTCCCTATTGAAAATAAGGGTGTCCCTATTGAAAATGATAAAAATTCTAAACAACACAACTCCAAAAAAGATTAATTTTAATGCAAGCAAAAAAAATTGCACAACTCCTAAAATAATTAGTAATAATATATAAAAATTGCACGATGAAAATTACTTTTAACAATGAAGAATGCAAAAATTTTAGAAGTGTTGTTTTTTAAAATTTAACTTAAAAATGATTCGTTCGAGCAAATTAAACCATAGCTGAGGCAAAATCTTTGGGGTAATTAGATTTGTAAGCTAACGTCTCCAGGGTCGCCGGGTCGTCCGTTGAGGGAAGATGTTGGGGTCCTACAAAAATTTATCTTCGACCAATTCACCCGTGCACTCAGATAAGGTTTTAAAAAAACATTGAATTCTTTGCTCTAGACACTTTATGATGACAATCATGGCCTTGACCCAGAGTCAACAGGCAACAATTTGAGCAGCCTACATTTTGGACTCGTGTAGATTCGAACCTGCACCCTACGCCTACTTTCGCCGCCATTAATACTGGTTGATGTTCAGGCTACCAGAAAAAAAATGATGACAAACCGAATAAAGTGGAAGTTCACGATCTTCAGAAGGCCTTTGAATTGGAGAAACCGACGGCATAAAACAGTGATTTAACGACTAACAAAAATGAATCACGGGATTTCGGCGGTCAACAAACGGCCTTGCAATCTTAGCGGGTAAAACCTTCCAACTGAGGCTCACTTGTTCTACATGATCATGACAACCCCACGTGTGATCGGCAGTAATTCCGGGGAAGTTTCTTTATAAACAGTAATGCTCTCACTCAGATTTCCATCTCCAGTTCCACCCTGAATTCTAGATTTAGCCGAAATGGCAGAATATAGTAAGAGATATATCTGCAATCTCTTTGGAATCTCACTTGTGATTCTTCATTTGTTGCAATGCTCTGCAATCTCTCAGGACGGAAAAATCCTTATGCAAATAAAGCAGAAAGATTGGATTGACAGTCATGGTGCACTCTCCAACTGGAATGAGTCTCAGAGCAATCCATGCTCCTGGAATGGAGTTTCATGTGATTCTGCCATGGCTGTCACTCAAATCAATCTCACCGAAACTCTGATATCTGGAAATCTGAGTTCTGCCATATGCGATCTTGCTAATTTGACCTCCCTCATAATCCAAGGTAACAGTTTTAAAGGACCATTTCCCAGTGCTCTGCTCCAGTGTAAGCTCCTGCAGAGTCTGGACTTGTCCTATAATTTGTTCCATGGAAGTTTGCCCGATTCAATCCATGAGCTGAGCGAGTTGAGAGTGTTGAACCTCGCCGGCAACGCATTCTCTGGAGCCATTCCCCCTGCTTTCGGACTGCTCCCAAAGATCGAAGTCCTGTTATTCCATGAGAACATCCTGAGCGCCAAAATCCCCTCGTTTCTGGGCAATTTGACGACTCTGACCAACTTCAGCATTGGGGACAATCCCCTGCAGCCTGGTGAGGTGCCAATTGAGCTCGGCAATCTGAGGCGGCTGCAGCTGTTGTGGCTCTATAATTGCACCCTGGTCGGAAAGATCCCTGATTTTTTCGGCAATTTGACAGAGTTGGCGTACTTGGACATGTCCAAGAACAGCCTCTCTGGTGAAATTCCGAGCAGTATAACTGCTCTGTCGAAGATGACAGAGTTGCTCCTGTGGGGGAACAATCTTTCAGGAAAGATTCCGGCGAAGATTGGCGAGCTGAGCAGCTTATCCATTCTGGATCTTTCCGAAAATCAGCTGAGCGGGGGAATTCCAGATGGGATTGCAAACCTCACATATCTGGATACTCTGCATCTGTCCCAGAATCAGCTCACAGGCCCCGTTCCTGAGGGCCTCGACCAGCTTCGATTTCTGACAAGATTGACTCTTTTCAACAACAGTCTCACCGGATTACTGCCCCAAAAATTGGGCACCCATTCTGATATTTTTCTGATTGACATCGTGGGCAATTCCTTTGAAGGACCTCTGCCGGAAAATCTGTGTAGCCGCGGGACTCTTTATGGGCTTGCCATATTCTCAAACAGATTCAATGGAAGCTTGCCTTCGTCTCTGCATGATTGCAAATCTCTCCAGTACGCTCTGCTTAACGACAATCGCCTGAGCGGGGAAGTTCCAGATGGTCTCTTGGGATCTCCAAATATGATCGAATTGCAGCTTCAGAACAATGAGTTCCAAGGCCAAATTCCTGCTGCAATTGGCCAAGCAAAGAATTTAACCAAACTAGAGATCGGTGGAAACCAATTCAGCGGGCAGATTCCCCCTGAAATTGGAGAGCTAAAGAGTTTACAACTTTTCAGTGCCGGAAATAACAATTTCTCGGGACCAATTCCTGCTGAGCTAATGGGTTTGCCCGTTCTGGAAAGCCTCGATCTTGAGCACAACAATCTCTCTGGAGAGATTCCCGAGGACATTGAATCGATGCAGAAATTAAGCCTGCTCAATCTGGCCAACAATGAATTGAGCGGCCCAATTCCAGAAACACTGGGATCCCTTCTCAACCTGACTTCCATTGATCTGTCTAACAATGATCTTCAGGGCAGAATCCCCATGGCATTAGGGCGTCTGAAGTTAATGGAATTCAATGTATCGGGTAACAACTTGT
Organism: Chamaecyparis obtusa; assembly: GCA_027943335.1. Taxonomy (NCBI): domain Eukaryota; kingdom Viridiplantae; phylum Streptophyta; class Pinopsida; order Cupressales; family Cupressaceae; genus Chamaecyparis; species Chamaecyparis obtusa. The sequence continues at coordinate 1,031,097 of BSBK01000206.1, forward strand.
ATGGTCCGGTTCCTGATGCTCTGAATACTTTGGCCTTCAATATGAGTTTTGGCGGCAATCAGAAATTATGCGGCGGAGGGCCTCTGGAACTCCCTGCTTGTTCTTCCAACAGAAAACACTTCCCAAATGTGGCTGTTTTTGTCGTAGTGATCGTGTTGTGTATTGCGGCTGTGGTGGTATGCTTGATTAGTATAGCATGTATGTATAACAAGCGCCGCTCATTGATCCAAAAGGGCAAAAGCCCTGATCAGGTTAGCCAGTTTATAAGCCAGAAGCAACCTGTGTAAGGAAAGTCTGAGTTCAAAGCTATCATAATCTATATGAATCTATATGAATGTATATGGAAGTTTTCGGATTTGATTGTAAATTTTTTTATCATCAATGTTTTGGATTACACTGTATCATTCTGATGATAGATCAAATAGTGTGATACGTTGATAGTAAAAAAATTACACAATCAAATCCAGAAACTTCATTCTAGTTTAAATTATATATAATATTTTCCATCTAAAATTATACTATACTATATAATCTCGAACAGAGAGCTTGATGAAAACTACTACACTCTCCACAGACCAACTTCTCTGTAATAATGTAATTTGTTAAAACACGAACTCTGGAGTCCATCGAATATTAGATTCCCCTGAAATTTGGTGCTGGTCGACCAAGTCCCTCGTTTAAATATATGGTGTTTTCTTTGCTCGGGCAGTCAAAGAAAAAGGGAAAGAACACACCCACACGTATCTCGAGGATTGGTCTGTTTAGTTTAAATTCCTCTAACAAAATGACATGCTTACGACTTGGGACAAATAAGTCTAAATTGATAAAATAATTTGGGAATCACCCAAATTTTGTCTATTGAAAAACTTAATTTTGAAATCAATTATTGTAGTATGAAAGAATAAATGATTTTTTATTTGAATGTTGATTATAGATAATTTGTTTATACAACTATTACTATTAGACTAATATAATTTTTTATTAGCAAATGCATTAGAAACAAGTGCTACGTAGTGGCGAGTATTTGTCGTTGTAGACTATAGTGATCATTCAATTGTAATTTTAATTTGAGAGTTAATGGTATTGTCGTTGTTTAAAGTATGAAGTGTGATATTATAACAAACATGCACCCAATTTTGTAATTATTATTTTAACTATGATTATCATGTTAATTGTAAACTTAATAATAATTGTTATTCTAATAGTAATATATTGTAAATAAGTGTGCTTTAATAATAATTATGTATTCTATTAGTATAGCTGTAAGAATTAAGTCATATGTGAATGATAAAATCCATTTCTATTATTAAACTTACTTAGACATGGTTTATCTTATCATAAATTTGTAATTGGTACAAGTATGTGTAATATTCTAGTTTTCTAAGTATTGAATAATGTTATTCTCCTTGTTGATTTTATTTAGATATTCTTTTGATTTGTATAGTTGTAATGGTTTTATTTAGACTAATTACTTTGATAATTGATGAAAGTTTGTCATTATCACTTTTATTTAGAATTCTTAAGTCTCCACAATGAGAACCCAATGTTTTAACCAATCAAACTCGACCCTTTGAACAAAAAAATAGATGACTTAGATATGTCCATTATCTTAGATGTTATATAAGACACTAACTTTTTGGTTAAATTATTGGATCTACGTCGGTTTTATATTTGTAGATATTTTTTTAGTTGTAGATCTAATCTAATTGATTATCCACTTATGCTCTCTATTCATTGGTCTTTTTTCTTCTTGTTGGTCATAAAAAAATGTATTCACTTAAAAGTACCTTGAGGAGGACACCTAATCATCAGAACTAAGTTCTCCTAGTTCTTGACAACTTTGAACTCAATACCTTTTAGGTGCCTATAACATGAATTTACCGCTATACCAGTTGCCTTTTGGTAATGTTATAGTTTTTTTTGTTGTACTATAGATTGGTAGACAACATACAAGAGTGCAAGTATCTTATACGGTGATTCTAAATTAACCATTGTACTTTTTAGTTGACCAATTAAGTATTCCTGTAATAAAATATTGTTTGAATGTACTCAAAAGTTGAAGGATTATAAGATATTCATAAATGTCTAAATGAGTATCTTTAAATACAATAACATGAAACATGTACTAAGTTAGGTCATGGTACTAGAGAAAAAATGGGTAAGAGTTGATGAAAATTCAATTTAAATTTTGGAATATTGGGGGCTAGTTCAATATGCGCGAGATCTATCATTTCAGTATTATGAAGAAAAAGTACATATTAAATGTTGTAAAGGATTGTTCTTTTAGTATATATTAGCTTTGAACTTTCATACTAATTTAGTTCCATTCTAGTAATTTTTTAGAGGATTTGATTGAATGAATTAAAATTACATTGGGCTTGAAACAAAATTCAAAACATTGCATTTCATAAACTTCTCTGAGCATTTTAGGCATAGCTTGATATTAAATATTTTCAAGGACAAATACTTTTTCATTTGTACCCTAGAGTACAACATAAAGCATCACATCCTTAACATTAAACCACTCAAATATGTTATTTAGTTCAATTGGCAATTACAATTAATGATTTGCGCACCCTCCACATATTGTTCTTGTCGAATATAGAATATTTTTATAATGCATGAAAATAGTTTGAAAGAATATGAATATGTAGTGTATTTTATACAAATGAAAGTATATCTATAGGAGCTTGGAGGGAGATCTCTTGCTACCTCCCTCCCATTTGGTTCCTATGCAAGATTAATTTTTTTCTTCCATTTACAATTAGTCAATATATTTTTATTTTTATTTTTATTTTTTGTGTGTGGAATGTGAACTTGAATAATAGATTCCACTTCTTTGGTTTATGTTTTATTTTGCAGCTGAAAAATTCCTATAACATTCCTATTCACTTGTAGTTTGTAAAAATTTATGAGAGGCAAAAATGGTATTGTATTGCTCTTACATGGCAATACCATGTGTTTTGGCAGAGCTTATGAATATTTATGCCAAAATGAGTGATGTAAAATTGTAACGAGAAGTTTCCATATAGAAGAGAACATAAGCAAAAATAAATGCATTGACACACAAAAACATACACATACTCAATAGAATATGAAGTCAATTTGAGAGTGATCAAAAAAATAGGCTTAGAAATATGTAACATGCCTACAGTTTGTGCATATGTATTTTTTCTTTGTGCTAAGCGTTAGTGTGTGTAATCCATGCCCCTCTACTAGATGACATACATACATATATGTATGTATGTATATAGATCTATGTATGTATATGTGTATATATATGTATGTATATATACACACACACAAACTCAACAAAATAAGGAGTCAATTTGAGAGTGATTAAAAAAATAGGCTTAGAAATTTATTACTGTTTGTAATCCATGCCTCTTATTACTATTAAAAATAAGTTATATTTAATCACACTTAGTTATAGTCATGTCTCATGCAAGAGACACAACTCTTCATGAGTTTATTTTATTTAAAGGTCCTTGTGATCAACCTTTTGAATGTAGAGAAAATGTATTCAATCTCCAATTTTAACAATTGGTATCAGAGCAGGTTATAGTATGATTGCAAAAATCGTTGGTGTCTTGAAGAAAATAATTGTAGTGTGGACTATAGAATTCTTTGATTATATTATTTTATTTTTAAGGAAGAAGTTACAACATTGTTGTAAAAATAATTGCTAATTTTTTAAGGGAAAAATTATATCATTGATTATAAACACTATTAGATTTTTTTAAAGATTAATTTGATCAAAAAGATCACTACAAAAGACAAATAATTATTTTAGTACCATTACTATTAAGTTGACCGGTGTTGACAATTATGGAGAATGACACCATCAAATGAAAAATGTTTTTCTTTTGGCAGATCTCATTTCTTTTGTAAATGGAACTAAAACAAGACATCCCACAAATGTTCGTCAACAAGAAGATTTTGATAGAAAATCAAACCAAGCACTAGCTTTGATAAACTTGTCTGCTAGGAGCATGTTGATAGAGAATGTGTAAAATAAAACTACACCTAAAGAATCTTGGGAAGCAATCACTACAATATTTGACATAAAACATTCTTAGAACTCAATTATTTAATTTAAGAATGGTTGAATCCATAACTGAGCATCTAACAAAAGTCAAGGGTATCCTAAAAAATCTTATTAATGCAAGGAAAACTATAGTTGACAAAGATTGTATCTCTGTAACTCTTTATAGCTCGCCAAAGTCAATTGAAGATGATGATAGTTACACATTATTTATAGTAGATGGCTCTAAATATATTCTTGAAATAATGGTATTTGGATTATTGAATCAAGAGTTACTCACCATGTGACTGGAAATATTGATAACTTAAGAAATGGAGTAAATAAATCAAGAAATACAATTACATTAGGAGATAATTTCCAACTAAATGTTAAAGGAATTGGAATTTTCTCTTCTAGATGTTCCCACCTAAGGTAAAGAAAGTATTGATAATCTTTTATTTGTTCTAGGATTAAAGAACAACCTTAATTTTGTTAGTCAAATTATTGCAAACAATATTTAATTTATTTTTGGAAAATGAATGTTTGAAGTGTATGACAGTGAAGGAAAATTAATATGTGATGGATATATCAAAGGAGAACTATTTTATTTGACGACAAACTCCTCTCAAGCTTTAGTTTTAAGTGTTGCATCAAGAAAACAACCATGGCATGAAAGGCTTGTCCATATTAACCTTAAATCACTAAAGAAAATGTTTAATCAAAATATAGTAAAAATGGTCTTCCATCCGTCACCATATAGAAGTGTTTTTGTGAAGCTTGTGTCATGGGGAAACAACACAAAGAAAATTTCTTGACTCTCGAAAAGCTTAAAGAGCCTTTGATAAGTTGGAATTGGTTCATCTAATCTTTGTGGACCAATAAAGACAACTCTATAGGTGAATCTTGATATTTCATGAAATTCATTGATGAATTTATTTGAAAAGTTTGGGTTTGTTCTTTAATGAATAAATTTGAAGCACTTGATAGTTTCAAAGAGTTTTTACATCATGTTGAGAATGAAAGTGATAAAAAAAATTAAAATGCTAAGATCATATTATAATGGGGAGCAATATGATTTAGATGAATTCACTATTTTTTTTAAACAAAAAGGAATTAAAAGGCAATTCTAAGCTCCATATACTTTATAAAAAAATGGAGTAGCTTAACTAATGGATATAACACTTCAATAAAAAGTTAAGCCCATGCTTAAGGCTAGTAATATTGATAACAAATTATTGGGAGAACCAACCCATACAATACCTTATAATTTGATCAATCAAATTTTAACTAATAGTGTTGAATGTCCTAGACAACTAAGAGGAGGGTGAATTAGTTGTAGATTAAACTTTTATTGATTTCAAAGATCTGGATCCAGTAAATTGATTCTTTAACCATTCAACCAGATTAGATGTACAAATATGAATAAGCACACACACGAATCATACACAATGAACAGTAATTTTTTTGAGGAAAAACCAAGATGGGAAAAACAACAAAGAAGCTAAAATTATCATGAATAAAAACATTGATTAAGGTGAAATTGGTTAAGGTGTTTTTTAAAATGGATGGATCACTATCAAAATGCCCATTGTAGGTGGGTTCACTGCTCAAAAGGGATCATTACCTTAAAAAAGAAGAGAGAAAAAGGCAATCCACCATTGAAGTACAACTGGCAAAGGAAACCTTTAACTCACTACCTTTGATATCTAACAACACACACTCTCTACTCACAATCCAAATTTATACTTTCGAAAAACTTCGCACATTATTTAGAAAATCTTCTTTCTAACCACCTCCTCACCATTCCATCACAATCATCCTCTTATTTATATTGATTTGAAATCACCAAATTGGCCATCATAATTTGAAATGGGTCTAGACTTAACATTCTCATAGTAGGGAGGAATGAAAAGTGGACCACACCACACAAACTTGACCTTGACCAAACCATGCGTTATCTATATGTTGCAAATGTTAGAGCCCAAGAAGAAATAATATCGTTAGCACCCATGCCTCCAAACTGCAACAACACAATCCAAACACAAAATATTACAAATTAAAGCGCTAACAAATATGAAATCGAAAGTCAACAACTTACCATGTTCGGAACAACAAAAAATTACATGGACCATTGTCAAAAATGAACATCATGACTAAAACCCTCACCAAAAAATATTTTCTAGAGCACTAACCATTTAGAGCTCCAACCTCTAGACCAACAAAACCTCAAAACCACATCTCCAATATATATGGGGGCTTCACTTAGTGAGCTTGAATCATAGCACATGCATTCGTGGCATACTAAATAATCCCCCTATTTTCAAAAAATATTGCCCCAAACTCCTTTTTTTATCACCCCCCTCCATTACCAATCTAGTACCCCCCACACCCATTTTCCTATATAAACCCCCACTCCCCTCCCCCTAAAACCCCACTTCCCCCTATTTAGATTGCACCCCTTTAGTGAAGACCACATGGAAATATATCATAAATATTGAGTAAAATACCAACCACCAAAGCAATATGTTTCCATCAATGAAAATCATATAGAAATACCAAAAACATCGACAATTCCACAATACCATCAGCTCCACAATAACAAAAAAATTAACAACAACTTGGCAACAATAAGTTTGCAACAAACTCCCCCTTTCAACAAATAGTTCAGAAATAATCTCTCTAGAAGAAGCATGGAAAGGAAGGAAACCAATAAGTAGACATTTTAAATTTTTTGGGAGCATTGGCTATAGGCACATTCCAGTAGAGAAGACAAGAAAATTTGATCTAATAAGAGTAAAAGATGCGTCCTTGTAGGTAATGATGAATCTAGTAAAGCCTATCGGTTATATGTTGCTAAAACAAACAAGCTCCAAATCTCTAGAGATGTCAAATTTGAAGAAGAGTGTCGCCTTCCACCCATTTTCCATGTTGATGTATCATAAGAGAAAAATGATAGCAACACATCATCATCTTCAACCAAAAATGATGAACTAAAATTAGAAATTCCTATTGAATGTACAAACGAAGAAGAAGAAATTAATGAACCAAATTCAATCATAATTTGTGTACTTTGCAATCTAATGTTCCTCTAAGGAGATCCAAATGAGCTAGGAAAATACCTATCAAGTTGCAAGACTATGAGATGCATTAATGTCAAGTATTCTAAATGCTCCTGAACCAAAGACTTTTAATGAAGCAATAAATTACGAAAAATGGAAAAATTCTATGAATTAGGAGATAAAGTCAATTCATCAAAACCAAACATGGCAGTATGTTCCTATACCTATTGGAAAGAAGGTTATTGATTGTAAATGAGTATTTAAAATTGGTTGTAATTTATTTGAAGCCTCAATTGACAAAAACAAAGATAGATTGGTAGCCAAAGGTTATAAGTAAATTGAAGGGGTTGACTATGAGGAAACTTTCCTCCTATTGTAAAGATGATCACAATTAGAATGTTGATAGAGCTTGATTCTCATCATAGTTGATAAATTCACCAAATGGATCTGCAAAAAGAACATTAAAAAATAGTGAGTTGATAGAGGAGGTATATGTCACACAACCACTTGGATTTGTTGAAAAAGGGAAAGAACACATGATGTGTCAATTAAAAAAGGCACTATAGAGTTTGAAACAAGCCCCACAAGCTTGGAACTAAAAGAATGATAAGTACTTTCTTAAAAGGGGACTCCAAAAACTTGATATTGATCCAAATCTATACATTAAGAATTTTGACAAAAAGGTACTATTCATTGTGTTGTGTGTTTTTTATTTTCTCATTATGGAGAACAATGAGTCAAGTAGAAGTAGAATACAAGAGGTAAAAGAAGATACGAAGATCCATTTTGATATGTCAAATCTTGGGTTACTTTGAATTACTTTCTTGGAATTGAAGTGTGGCAAACACCTAAAGAACATTTCTTTCTTAAAAGAAGTGTACATATCAAATAAATTCTCACACAATTCAACATGCAAGACTGTAAAGTTTCATCAACACCAATGGAGACATATTAGTCTAGGTCAAGATTGAAAACCCAAATGGTAAATAAATTAATGAAACATTGTACAAGAGTTTGATAGGAAGTTTGATTTACTTAACCACTACTCAACCAGACATATCTTATGCAGTTGGAATTTTATCTCAATTCATGACTCATCCTAAATAAATTTTGTAGTTAGCTGCAAAGAATGTTTTGAGATATCTTTATGGAACAAAAAAAAATTGGATTGGATTATTTAAAAAATAGAGATTTTAAATTTATTGGTTTTTCTTATTCAGATTGAGTAGGCTGCATAGACTCTAGAAAATCAACTTGTGGTTATAGTTTCAATCTTGGATCTTCTATTGTCTCATGGAGTTGTAAGAAGCAACCTAATGTTGCCTTGTCATTCACTAAAGTAGAGTACAAGGCAATTGTTGTAGCAACTTGTGAATCAAGATGACTTAGAAGACTTATTGAGAATCTTGAACATCCACAACTTGATCCAATAATTATATATTATGATAATTAAAGTGTATTGAAAATGTCTAAGAATTCAGTGTTTCATGATCGTACAAAGTATATATTGAAGTACACTATCACATTATTCATGAGCATATTCTTAATAAGGAAATTGAACTAGTTTATGCACCAACCAATGAGTAGCTTGCATATATTTTTACTAAAACTTTAAGCAAGGATAAGTTTGTATATTTTTTAGAAGGTATTGATGTCAAATGCTCATCACTTATAAATTTGGGTAAGCTAATTTATCCTATTTTTAATAGGAGGCCCCCATAATTTAGTTAAACTGTGTGTAAAAATAAAGTTTATGGGGGTGTGTTAAAAACAAACTCTATTTAATCATTATTAGTTATAGTCATTTCTCATGCAAGAGACAACTCTTCATAATTTTATTGTATTTAAAGATTCTTATGATCAACCTTTTGAATGTAGTGCAAATCTATTCAATCTCTAATTTTAACAACTACAACACATAAGCAAACAGATGATATTTTTATGAAAAAATACAATCATAATATTAATTTCTGTAAGGAATTCTACCATATCTTTTGTTGATTGTGTTACGAAGAGCTTCTAAACAAGATTTTTTTTCCATTTTTCGATCTACTATTTAAGTGGCTCTTTCAATTTACTATTCACTATTTAATTGAGATTGTCTTAATTTTAACTAATAATTCAGTGTTGAATCATAATTGAGATTTTCCTACTTTTAATTGATAATTCAATGTTGAATCATAGTTCATGATGAAAATGAGACTAATTTGACTGTAATCATTTTCTTTATGATACTGTAATGAAGTCTTGAATCTTTTCTTTTTCATGTTCCCTTTAAGATCTTTGAGTAGAGGATTCAAGCACAACTTTTCAGTCATATTTTTGAAATATTTAAATAGAATTTCAAGGCATTTTAGAATATCCATTTTGTGCATAACTAGAAATATGCATACTCATTTATCTTTATGTTGGATGCAATGCCTTGGTTTTAAGGAATTTTAGCTAGCCATGCATGATATGCGTAGAAAAAAGAACAAGAAACTAGAATTGCTATATAGTTTAACATGCATCTCATGCAATAGTAGCTTGTAGTAGGGTTATGATATGTGTTGGATAAAAGTAGCACTTCTTGTGTAATATTTTTCATTTTCTAAACAATAAAGATTCATTTCTCAATAAAAAATTAAAAAGTAAAGATGGACTGAGTTCATGGTTTTCAGATAATGGAGCACCACAATTCAAGTTTGACATGAAGCTATCTATGTTAGAAGGCATGTTTATTAGTGGATACTATTGATAACTAAGTGGTTTAATAAGTCAATCTTTTTATTTCAGCTAATAATATTGATAACAATGGATAAAAGATAAAAATTAAACCTTGTTAGTTTATTTTTGTATTGGGATAAATAGACTCAAAAAGTGAGCATACAGTTACATTGTTGATGCACATAGCATTTTAATTTGTAATTATTATATTTTGGTCTTTGTATAATTTACCCTTTATTGTTTAACAAAATTTCAAAGTTATATAGTCTAGAGCCCCTCTTTTGGTAACAAAGGAAAACTTACACATTACCCAAACATAATATAGAGATGTCATCCATTTCATAGTAGATTATAGTCCAAGATTAATATATTACACATCCTCAAATGTTAATTGATAAATAATTTATATATGTTTGTAGGTAGAGTCAAATGAATGACCTTCCATTTGATCATTTTAAACCGTGACAATTTTAAATCAGTTTTTAAATACTAAGATATGAACATTATAGAACACCTATGTGAATTACAACACATTGCCAATTTATTACCATACACACCCACACAAGGAAATAGAATGGAAGAGAGATATAAAATAAGGGTGTTTATTAGGTTTCCACAATCTATATCTAATAAACCTTATGGAAAGGGCACATATAGATTTAACAATAAATAGATACATATGTATCTTTATATTAATTTTTTAATAATGAACAAAAAAACATCTAATTCCATTTTCTTATCAAATACCAATTTGGACATGGTTATTATTCATGACTAACAACAATGAGAGGATACATGGGTATTGCTTATGTGTAACTTTATTTGTGACAAACAAGAAAAAGAGCACAATTTCCATATTTCTAATAACATAACAATTGTGAATATGGAGATATAAATTCATAGCTAACTAACATAGAGTGGGATGCATGGGTATTTTTATAATTCAATCTTTGATAATAATATGAGTGGGTTGCACATTGATATTTTTATATTTGATTCTTTTGTGAATACAAGTAGAAGGTGAGTAGTATATTAGAGATTCTATGAGATGTCCAAGACATTCGATGCTTTCCAAAAAAAATTATTCCATTGTAAAGCTACTCATTTTTAATGGCAGTAACTAAATTTACTTTATAATAAATTTATTTTTATATTAAAATATTATTTAAATATAATTAATAAAACCATACAAAATATATTATGACATATAATTAGCATTTTTTTGAACAAAACTCTCAATTTAATCATCTAATATCATCATATTTCTCATTTCCCAAGGAATATGACATAAATTTATTATAAAAATAAACAATAGACAAATATCAAAGTTCCTTGCAGCAACCCACTAATCACAATTACCTTATATAGGGTTCCTAGGGTTAAAAGGCCTCAAACAAGAAGCCCACAATAACGAGTAATCCTGAGAAGGAAGGCAGTGAAGAGTTATTTCCCTTTCTGAATCATGTGTTTGAGTTTCTTGAAGGTTTCTACCTTGCACGGAATTTTGAGAGGGCCGGTATGGTGGAAACCATAGGCTTTCTCTGCTGCTTCCAACAGCTCTCTGAAGAATGGGTGATGGAGATGATGTATTCCAACTATGAAACGCACCAGACTTTGCTGCTCCTCTTCTTCTCCCACGTACACTGCCACACACCCCTTGGGAGCAATTCTTCCTCTCTCTTCATTCACTTTCCCTTTGCCATGCATAATCACACCTTTATACTCCATTCCCACCCTATACTTTATGCAGAAATATCCAGAGAAAATATCAAAGAACGTTGCTAAATATCTTCGCCAAGACTCATTCATGGACCATTTTCTAAGATATTTGTATGAGAGAGGGCAAGCACGAATCATGATTTTATAGAGTAAGATGGAAGAGAGTAGAAGAGCAGGATGCACATGAGTTGGAGGGGTTGATTGAGATACAACACTGACAATGTCTCAAGCTTTTCTAGTGTAGGGACTGCTAAATATCTAAATTGAGAAGAGGACAGTTGGAATCAGGAAGGGCGGTGTTTTGTTTGAGCGAGGCAATGCTGTTGATACCCATGTGATGAGTGGCCAAAACGAGACAGAAATCATTCATTTCTCCTTCGAATTGTCAAATCTGCTATAAATTTCTTCACAGTCATAGCAGATGCCATCATAGCCAATGGCGGTGGAGGATAAGATGCGTCTCTCACTGTCAGCTTTCCTCTCTTTATTGATGAATTTTCGGACCATGAATTACAGGATGTGAATAGAAATATTGATGAAAAAAAGTTACGTGATAGAATGTGACGATAAATTGATGATATTTAGGTTAAGTATCAGGTGGGACATACTTGGAAATATTTTGATGAATAGAGGCATTTTCTATTAATAAAATATTAAAATATAATAGTCACAAAAAAGGGGTCGATTAAACTTCTGAAAGGAGGACAAATGCTTATTAAATTTATATATTTTACAGAATTTTCAATGTAGATTTGTATTAGTTCTTGCTATATTATCTAATCTATCCAAACAAGTTTCTTAACGTGTTAATTTTGTTATTGGTTTAAATGCAATAAAGGTCTAAAGTATGTAGTGTACTTTTTATGTTGTGTAGTTTGGTTATGGAGACTAGCGAAGAGGAAATTTTGGAGGTGCATAATTTTAAAGAAATTTTTAATTATTTATGAATAGTTTTTCACGTGTATTAATTTATACATATATTTAAGAGCTGAGTAAGAGCTTCATTATTGTATTATAAATAGTTGAGTTTTTGTGTAATGGTTAAAAGCATTACTTTTGCTAGTTTCTTTTTTATTTTGAGAGGGATTTTTATTATGTTTTCTTTTAGTTTATGATTGTCTTAAATTTTGTATGTGTTGATTTTATGGTAAAATCATATAGATTTTCTCTCTATACCAGATTAATCTATTATACAAATTTTCTACATGAAAATTTTATTCAACATTTTCTAATTTACTATCATAAAAAGCATAGCTATAAATATAAACTTTTGGTATCATTTATATTTACTAGCAAGAAACCTCAAGCGTTTAGACATTCATGATTTCATGAAGTCAAATTTGTGAAATCCAAGTGGGTCAAATGCTTTATATAGTTGGCCATGGAAATTGGGTGGAGATTTCCTTTCTGGACGATTGTTGTTTAAATTTACTCTTCAAGTTAACATTTTCTAGAGTTGGAAGGTGTGCTTCATTGCCCAAAAATAGGTTCTTAACAAATGCTTGCACATGGTAGTAGATAGTACTGAAAGTGTCCTTGATGTCTATCTTGGAATCATTTATCACATTCTCTTAGCCAACAATATAAGATGTCAATCACTATCTTATTCATTTACATTTCTAATGTTGATTGTAATTGAAGAATAAGAATCAAAATTAATTCTAGTTCTACAAATATGTTTTACAATAAATAGATTAAAAGATGTGTACCATAAAAAAAGGGTAAAAAAATGGTTGGGCACTGTCATATATTATCCTAAACTTATTCGAAGAGAGAAAGTTAAGAAAAAATCTAAGAGTTAGACTAGATTTTTTCTCGATGTATTTCCTTATGAATGAATGTCTTGTATTATCATTTAGAAGTATACATATTGTATATATCCATAAAAAGTGTGGGGAAAAATGTCACACCTTGAACTTCAAGTAGGTCAAACCTCAAAAAATTTTTTTTTAAAGAGATACACAAGAAACAAGGTTAGACATTATAAGAGTTGAATCATTGGAAGGTGAAGTGTGATCATTGGTTATTTGATTTTCCCTAGACATTAAGAAGTTCCTATCCACTAGAAACAAGTTCATCCAATAATCACACCCTCTTAAGTTTCTTCTTTAATTAAAGTTTAAGTGTCATAAAAAGGAGAAATGGCCAAAGCATGATGAGGAAACTTTCTATTATCTAACCAAATGCAAAGGCACCTCCATCATAACACTAAAAAGTTGTTCTTATATGGTTAGAAGTGCTAATAAATTCAAGAAACCCTATCTTGGAAAAAGATATCATTTAATCCTAGTTTATCTTTCATTTTCTTAAGAGAAAAGAATCTCAAAGAAGGGGTAAACACTTTTGACTCAGAGATATAAAATGTTAGAAAGTAAAGTCCGCCAAGATAATTGAGAGGGGGGTGAATCAATTATCAAATAACTACAATTCTTTTCTCCTTTAACAGATTTCAACCATGTAATCAATATAAACAACAACCATATAAAGATAAACATACACAGTAACACAATAACATAAGATATGTTAACTAGGGAACCTTTTGATCAAAGAGTAAACCCTGGTGGGAATGATGCCTGCAAAAGATATACTAATATTAAAATTCCTTGTGAGAGGATGGACTCTATTAGGAGCCTTATGAAATACATTCAGTACATATGAGTCCCTGTTAGAAGACTTTGAATCCCTGTTAAAAGATTCTAACTCTGTTAGGAGTTATGGAAGACAGAAGGACCCACTGCCCAAACAGCGTCAAGGGAAACATCACTGAACACATTGTCCAACTGATATCTGTATTACTCAATAGAATAATACCAAATATTTATAGATCTCAAAAATTTATCTTTTATCCTTTGTCTGTGCCAAACCGCACCAGCTACTTCATTAGATCTCAATACCAGATCTTTGTACTTTGCATATCCTCTTACAACAAATATTGCTCAATTCCACAATTCACTTTCATACTATCTCTCATATCTTCTTACAGTAAAGGAAAATAATCCTTCCTTTATACCACACTCAAATAATTACAAATGAGTCAGCCAACAAGGCTTAACTAATTACAAAATATAAACTTCCACATGTTACAAAATATTTTATAATTACATAAAATTGTCAGCTTCCAAACAAGATAATTCTTCACTCGTGCAACCTCTGACCTTGTTGTCACATCCACATCACTATCAAATGTATTTATCAATTGTATAACTTCACATGCCCAAATTATATCCCAATTAGGATATATCATCTAGTTTCCACAAGCCGCTTCTCAGGAACACTGCCTGAATACTGCTTCCAATAATTTACACATAACTATCATGAATAGTTGAATTCTGTATGCACTCTTGACCACAATCTCATGACATAATATAGAGTATTTCCTCAACTCTACATAGCTTTCTCTGCAATACTCCACGTGCGCTAATTCAAACACTGTCTGCTCCTCTGCTAATCTTCAGTAGATCACTGTGTTGACATCAATGACAATCACAGTCATGAATGCAACTTCAACTACTACATAATGGCTATGAATACTCCCCCATAGGATATATTCAACATTCATTCCTAACATTAACTAGTGAATTCACAAATGGGGGACCTCATCCCCATTTAAACATTCAACAATACCACCTTAATGGGGTTTGAAACTTGATGACATGAACAACAACACCACAAATAAATTATCACACCATGCCACTACAATCACCTAAATTGGTCTAGTATAACTCAATGCCCCTAAATCAACTTTCAACTCATCAAAACCCTAATCAAAGGGTCAGGCCTAATTAAAATCATCAAATAAATTGAATGACTAGACCAAATTGCATAACTAGGTTGATCCACCTAGTTGTATAATACATCCCTTGTCATAAAATTAAAGGTCAATGATCAATAATCAAATCATTTAATTAAAATGTCTTAGCACATTTAATTAAATAAAGATCTAAAATCCCACTTGTGAAAAGAAATGAATTAAAGAAATAAATAATTCATTTAAATTACTACTCATCATAAAAGGACAAAAGAAATCCAAGTGGCTAATCACACAACATCACATGGATCAACCAAGTTTGAATCTGAACCACACACCAAGTTTGAATTTGAGTCACTGATTTCTATCAAATTTCTATAAAATGGAGGCAATTCAAGGAATTCCACATCTAGAGTTTATGCAAAGAGATTATGCCAAAATAGTTTTAGATTTCTTGAGAGTATTGGGAGAGCATAGTAGTATCATTTAGTATAATTTCATTGCTCTAGATAATCAATGGTAGCATTTAGCTCATTCCTTTAGCTTAACTTGTATTGAATTAATATGTAATCACGATCATAGTTGTATTAATTGCAGGTTAATTAATTTAAATCTTTCATTCTAGCATTGTCTATTCATTGATCTAGGCTAATTCTAAGAGCAAACTATAATCTAGATCATACTTTTCTTAGATAGGAAGTAATGAGATACTCTTCTTTGGTTTAATTGCATTGTTTGAGTGATTTTCATACTAACCAAAGAAACTAATGTCTCATTGAGTGTTGTGTTTACAGATTTGTAGGTTCCACAACTTGACACACACAACCACTACCAGTGGTCTAAGAAAAAATATTAATTCTTTTGTTAAAAAAATTCATTTTTTGAAAAATATTAATTTTATTGAAAAAATAAATTCACTAAGAGTTTGTAATTTTTTTTTATCAAATTATACTTTTCTTCAAAAGATAAAATAATATTGTTGGTTAATTATTCTTTTATTTAAATAAATAAAATAATGTTTTTGGCACAAATCATGCTTAAATTAAAAAATAACCATTGCAAGGTCTATAATTGTGAAACAAAATTTCAAGATACCATTTCTAATTTTTCCACAAGGCTTGAAGGACCTAACCCAAATCTTATGAACAATATATTTAAAGGAATAATTAGAAAAATAAAAAATAAATAAATTTGATGCAATATCTTATTGATGAAGTAATGCTTATTTATACAAATAAGTAGAGTACAATTTCTCTATAAATCTACCAATCAAACTAACAACAAACTATTTAATATTGGACAACAATGAAGATCAACAAGTAACTTGATTCTTTGTAGCTAACTATATATTTGGGAAAAGATCGATAGTTAGTTATTTATTCCAAACAAGAACTCTTTGACACATGCATACAACTCAAAAAAAACTTATCCTAAAAGTTGTTTATTTAAAGACTAGAGATATACTATATATATGTAGTGTCCTAAAATAAAACCCTTGTATTTATGACACTTAAGAATTAAACTCCATGCATTAATGATGAAGGATCATGACCAAATGGTTGCATTTTAACATCATGGACTTCCATAATGAAACATTGTATGATCTACCATATGTGTGATCAAAAGTGTGACACACTTCTATGAACCATTACACTTGAGAGAAATCTATGGAAGAGGATATCCCAAGAAGCGGCACATGGCTTCCTAGATGAAGTGAGTTTAACCCTTCTCATAATGCTCATCAAATTGGCATGAAGGATTAGTGACTTGACTACTCCAAAATGGAAGATTCAAATCTAAGAGATGGAGCTAAGAATGCAAGAATGCAAGCTATAAATGAGAGATTAAGCTAAGATGTATGCAAGCAATTAGTAATCTAAGAATGAGATGCAAGAGCAATGCAAGAAAGAAACTAGATTAACAATGCAATATTGTGCTAGAAATGACGCTAAATTAAGAATTCAAATGACAAGATTATTCTAAGAAAGTAAGAATGAAAGATGCAAGAGCTTGAGATAATCTAGATAAAAAAGAAGGTTAGGGGACTAGAATATGCAAGATAACAAGATTGAAACTCTTGAGCAAGGGAAGAGATTCCTTTTAAAGGAATTACCTCAAGAACGAAGGGCTAAGATGAAGAGGAAAAAGAATGAGTGGATGAGATGAAGAGGCAAAAGAAGATGTAAGGAGATGCAAGGTTAGGTAGAGATGAGTGGTGAGGATTAAGAGGCAAAAATAGATGCTAGGTAAGATAAGACAAAATAGCATTTGAAATCACAAATCCCTTTTAATTGCTAATTAATCAAGATTAAGTATGTGCACACATGTGAATATGTTCTTTTAATAAAATTTTATGAGCTTTGTATTAAAAGTAAGGTTATAGCAATTAAATAAATATGCAAGCTCTAGAAATTAGACCATAGTATAAGCTTGATATAAGATTTTTTATTTAATTATGCAAAGGGGACTTTAAGGGTTACTCTGCATAATTATGCTTAGCAAAGAGACGATTTGATCAAAAGGGGGGCTCAAGTTCTAGCAGACCAATTTTAGGTGATTACATTTGCCCCTCTTTGACTAATGTGTAAGCGATTTGGGAACACATTGAGTCAAAGAATGATGATGTCAAGGATAGTTGATAGAGATCCAACTGTGAACCTGATTGAACAAAGATAAGTAAGATGAGAGTATCCAACCTGATATGAAGTGATGAGACTAAATATATGTCAAGAAGATTGAGATAGCTAATCATTTAAGAGACAATACTAGATTGATATGGGTCCTGATGAACCTGATATGCCCCAAGTACTCAAAAAGATGTATGTCGGAGTGAACTGATATGAAACGATGAGAAAACTCTTTCAGAAAGGAGATGTGGAGAATCTCAACTTGATATGAAGTGATGAAGTTGAGATTCCCCGAGTGATGATGTTTAGTCCTAATTGACTTGATCGATTTAAGATTTTTCAATTACTAGATTTTCATATTAGGAGATTTGATTGACAAAAAGATTTGTCGTACTGTCATGCCCCCTCAGGATCGAAATAGAAATGAGGTACAAGGGGCGAAGATAAGCCTCAGAGATCCAGAAAAGAAAGTGGAACTGAGAAAGAAGTGATAGCGTCAGCAATCAACTATGTTGGGAGATTTGGAATTTTAATTTTGATCCTGAAAAATAGGATCAAAGATAAGGATTTACAGTCAAATACTTTGGTGAAGAGAAAGGAAGAAGTGAAAAGAAATCATAGCTCAAGAGAACTAGAAATGAAAAGCTAAAATGCAGCCCTAGAATGAAATGCATCCTAAGGATGACAATGCACCCTAAGACTTTGGAGTACTCTAGTCATCGATCCAGTAGACTATTAGTTTTCATCATTTGATCATTTGGGACATTGGGGGTCAGTACAACCATCAATGGTGCGAGAGTGACCGTGAATATATGAATACGACTGTATCAGATGAGATGTAGGAAACACATGTAAGCATCAAGACATAAGAGTCAAGTTGACCTGAACATGGTTTCCAAGTTAATGTCGTAAGATAGCACAAGCTATAGACAATGAGATAATTCCAACCTCACCTAAGTGTCTGAATAAAGAGGGTCAAGGTATGTGTGGCATTCCAATCATTATGGAGGCTCTTATCATAGGCACCTAGTTTATTAGACTATTGGACTAACCACCATTGTCTCCCTTCAGGATTCGTGACATCGTTTAACAGCCTCCTGTGTCTTCTATAAGTCTAGTGGTTGTATCAGGCATTAACAAGTCAATCTTTTGGTGCAATGGAAACTACTACTTGTAACAAGTGGTATCAGAGCTTGGTCATAGGTTTGAATCCCTTGGGTGACACTAAGGGGGGATTGTTGGACTAACCGCCAATGTCTCCCTTCAGGATTCGTGACATGGTTTAACAGCCTCCTGTGTCTTCTATAAGTCTAGTGGTTGTATCAAGCATTAACAGGTCGATCTTTTAGTGCAATGAAAACTACTACTTGTAACATAGACATCATAGGATCATTGAAATCACACAACTAGCATAAATCAAAGAAAAAGGATGTTATGCCCCCACTCATGAATCTCTAGTCAAGTAGACATCGTTGAGCAATCTTAGAAGACATAGCAAGAAAAAATCAATGATAATAGATAGCACAGAAGAAAATAGTTTAGCATATCTCAGTCATTTTCAGTTATCTAGGATGTAGTTGGCGCTAGGTGTTAAGGAAACACCTTTGTGCTAGTGTCAAAGTGCAAGTGCAAGATCTGATATGTGTTGAGAAACACATCAAAGCCCAGTTAGTAGTGTTGAAAAATACTGAAGGATTGGGGTGTTGAGAAACACCAAGTGATGTCATTGATAAAGTGTCCAACGGGAAGGACTGATAAATGACTCAAGTTAAGCATAAGAGGTCGACCAAGAGGTAAAGAACTAACATCTTAGATAAGCATACAATTTTCCGTAGACATCAAATAAGAAACGAGGACGAGACAAAGAAAAGTTCCAGCTTGAGATGGTGCAAGGAAACAGAAAGAGAGATGGATGAAAGGAGACAAGAGCTTAGCTATGCGTTGATAGATGGAGCACTGATCACAAGGTTTCACCACTTGGGATGATTTTTTATTTTCTGATTTTTTTGGATTTTGATATTTAATTTTTTTGTATTTTTTCAGGTTATTTTACAATTTTAAAGATTTTTTTAGGACTTTATATGCTTTTTAGAATTTTTTCAGGATCATATATTGTAGTAGTAACCAACTGAGAAGTTTCATAAGTAGAACCAGATGCTGAAGTAATGATAAGAGGATCCAACTAGTAGTGTCCAACTATCGAGAGGTCCATAGTCAAGGAATGATCATTTAAGTGAGACCTACCAATATCCTCATGGATGCGTCTTAACTCTTTGTCGGATTTCCCACGTTCTAAATGCTTAGGGAGAGTACTTTCTAGATTTCTCTTAGTCATGTCATTAGAAATAAGGAGATACCAATATGCACTTTTGGGAAAGGCAAGATGGAGTGAAGAGTGTAAATTATGAGAGGTAACAATGGTGTCCAATGGAGTGAATTATGAGAATTTGGAAGATTTAATGGAAACTTTGATTTTTCTTTTGTATCTAAGTTTTTTAGCTTGGGAATCCACATAGCTTTTGATTTTTATTTGCTTTGAGATGCTTTTGATTACAATTCTTGTAAGATAGATTTCAAGATCCATTTTTGTTTTAATTTCTTTTTCCTCTTTGAGGACCTTTGTGGTCTTTTGAATATTGCTTTTTTCTTTGTAGTCACATGTCGATTAGATGGGACATGGTGACTTTGAAATATAAGTGGATTTTGATTTTTACGTTGCACATCCAAGTTACTTCCAAAAGACTCAGGAATGATGGATGAATGAGGTCGATATGACTAGTTTATATGGAGGGATGGAAGAGAAGTGAGTGAGCCACTTTATTTAGGAAGGAAGGGAGATAAGAGGTCAACAGGTTCAAGTGCAAAGATATTGGTATCATCCTCATCGTTCATGAATGAATTAGATAGACCAAGAAATTTATCTTCCATAGAACATTGTCGATCGTGAGTTGTCCTAGAAGAGTTAAATGAGTTTAGAGGAATATTATGTGGATCTAACTGAGATGGTCAATTCCAAGAGCTAGGCTCCTCCTCAAGTGGTAAGAGCTAGGCTACATAGATATGCTCCTCCCACCAACTTTGAAAGATGAGAAAGTTCTAACTCTCAAGATCCAGAAACTGATGATGATCCTTTCCACCCTTCTATGGAAATCAATCTTATGGTATTGTTTTAAGTAGGTGGCCTGGGAACCATAAGAATGATTTCCACAGAAGGATGGAAAGGATCATCATCAGTTTCTGTATCTTGAGAGTTAGAACTTTCTCATCTTTCAAATTTGGTGGGAGGATAATATCTACATGTATAACATCAACTGGTATCTCTATAGTAGTGTTAGATAAGGAATCCCACTCGTATTCATGTGAGTCTAACTTGTTGTTGTGATATTGTCTAATGTAGTCTGTTAGAGACATTGTAGGAGGTAGATTTTCTTCATCACTGTCATTTTTTATAGGAGGTGTATTCTCAATAGTAGGAGTAGCAGATTAATTTAGAATAGGCATACCCTGATGCATATCCAATATGTGGGAGACATCAGCTAATTTCCCTCGATTAGGATTAGTAGTATGTTCAGTAGTTGAAGCAAGATTTTCTTGGGTGGGACCAAGGTCATGTCCTTGAGGTACTTGAGTAGGTGCATAAGGCTCTCCTTGATAATTTAGATTATAATTCTAAATGTGTAGGAGCCTTTCATAAGTCATAGGTTGAATTTCTTCTTCGTCCTCATCTTTTGAGTCCTCATGTGCATCAATACTACTATTGGGTTTTCTAAGCTCGTGTTCATGATAACCAACACTAGTTTTGTCCTTAGGGTCTCTGAATTCAGCGTGTATAGGTTCAAGAAGACCTTTTCCTTTTCCAAGAGAACTCTTCCCATTGTGTCCCATCTTTTTCATAAGATGATAGCCCATATCATATTTTTGAGGTGAGATTTCAGCATGTTTATCCTTAAGTTCAGACTCTTTGTTCTTGAATAGTAAGGTAGCATTTTCATCCCTTTCCAATTCTAGGGAAATTGTAGCCTTGATCATCCTAGTACCCTTATGGATCACAGGTGTTGAATTTGAGGGGGATGATTTATTGTAAGATTTTAAATAACTTAGAAAAGTGTCCACTCGATAGGTTCCCATGCTAGTAGGTCTAACAAGTATTCTTTTTCCATGATTTGATAGAGATTCTATTTTGGGAGGTGATCCTTATTTGTTGTGAGGAACCATATGGTCTAATTGTTTAGGATCATTAGGAGCACATGTTGAATCTGCAGGAATAGTGACCTCAATTCTGTTATGAGGGCAGTTAATGCAACAGTGGTATGTTGAAGGGACTTCTTGCATAGCATGGATCCAAGGATGACCCAAGAGTATGTTATAAGCCAAAGGAATATATAGGACTTGGAAGATGACATCTCATTGAATAGGAAACACTTTGATTAAGGTAAGACTACCATACCTTTAGAAGAGCGTTCCTCTTTGTCATATGCTTTGATTGTTATTTTTCATCTAGGATCAACAACATGTTCAGAATAACCAAGAGCTTTGACCAGTTTAAAAGTACAGAAGTTCAAACTCACGCCTCCATCTATCAAAATGCACTTGACTCTAAATTTTTGAATGGATACTTCAATGTGAAGGGGTTGATTATGAGGGTGACTGGTAGAGATGTCATCTTTTTTTGAGAAAGTGAGAGAAGGTGGTGAAGTTAGGTGTTCGACCATGGACTGGAACTTGTCGACATCTAGGTCCCTAGGAATGTTTTCCACAACAAGGGCTTGATTAATAATTTTCTTGTGAGAAAGAGAGATGTCAAGTATCTCAAGCATTGAGATTTGAGTTATAGTGTGATGAAGTTGGTTAAATGGATTTTGAGTTGTTGAGATTGAAATCTTCTTAGAAGCAGAGGATAAAGATGATCCTTCTCCTGATGAAGCTTGAGAGTTGGTTGCCATGTTAGGTGATTCAATTTTAGTTTTTCTTTTAGCATGATCAAAAGATTCAAGCATTTTGATCACATTTTCATCGTTAACATAAGTGTAGGCAACTTTATTATTATTTTAACTTAGAAGATTATCCCTTTTCAAACTTAGGAAAAGGCTCCTTGAAAACCTTATAATCATTATTTGCTTGTGGGGAGTCAACCACAATAGTCTCATTGTCAATTAGAACCTGAATGAGATTTTTGAGTTTCATGCATTCATTAGTTTTATGGTCTTTGTTGTGATGATAATCACAATAGTGTTCGTTGTTCCACCATTTAGACTTAATTTCAAGATTGTAAGGTCTTGAATTGTCAGGAAAAGTAATGATCTTGTTAGTGAGAAGAATCTTCAAAGCATTCTCAAGTGATTCTCCAAGAGGAGTGAAGTTTCTTTTAGGATTAAGAGTCCAAGGCTTATCATGTTTAGCCTTCACAATAGTAGATAGGTTAAATGTTGGTTCTTTGGTAGTGGTAGGTTGTGAAGTTGAAGCCATGATTTTGTCATTGACGACATCCTTAGTTTTGTTCCAGAATTTTCTTTTGTATTTGTTAGACTGGTTGTTAGAAGAGGATTTGGATTGAAGAGTGATATTGCCCTTACGAACAAGGACATACTCTATGTGAATATATGTTTCAACCAATTTATCGAATGAAGCATGAGTTTGCATCTGTAATGCATAATTCATTTCAAGGAACTAAAGAGTTGATAAATATGTCAATCTTTTCAGTCTTAGGAATCTGTCGAGGATAGTGTGAGTAGGATAGCATGAGTATATATTTTTCCATCATTGAAGAAAGACCACAAATGATTCATCTTGACATTTTTCTATGTTGCAAAGATCAAGCATGGTGATAGCATGTTGAATGTTATAGGAATATTTCTAGATAAATCATTGCACTAGCTAGTTAAAGGACTTGAAAGGAGGAGATAGTTTGGTGAACCACTCCATAGCTTGACCACTAAGACTCCTTGGAAAGAGCCTCATTAGATAAGTTGGTTCATGTAATAATTCCATGCTAAGTACACAAAATTCCCTAATGTGATCATGAGGATCTTTGCTACCATCATATTTATCATAGTTAGGAAACTCCACTTTTCAAAGGTAAAGGAGGCATATGTAGATATTTTTCAAAAGGGAATGAACATATATCCTCAAGAGAGAAAGATGTGATTTTTTGTTCTTTCTCTTTTTCCAAGCCTTTCATATGTTTCATCATGTCTTCGATATGTTTCCTCAAGATTTACATTTCAGATGGTTCTTCTTTCTTGATTAAGTTATCAACATCAAAGTTGTGGGGTAGTTTAACTCCTTGAGAGGCCAAGTGAAAGAAGTATTGGTCTTTGTTTTGACTTAGATTCAACTTCATGAGTCTTTGTAAGTGTTCATCTTGTTGAAACTAAAAGATATCTTCCTAAGTTATTTCCTTGTCTAAATCATCACCTTGTGAGCCATGTGATCCATGTCTAGTGTGTTGAGAGCCTTGTTGGGATCCATGTCTAGAATTAGGACTTTCTTGGTTTTCTTGTCCAAAGTGTTTATCACCGAGCTATTTTAGGAATTCTCCAATCCTTTTACTTTGTTCATCCATGGTTGGAGTGTAAGAAACACTATGTGCCAACTTAGGAGAGGATAGATTAGATTCGCTAGAGATGTTAGCAAAGGGTTTGAAACCCCAAGGTATAGGACCTTCTTTAGTGGAGTTGTCAAAGATAGCTTTAGGATTTTTTCCCTCATGGATATGAGATCTAGTTATGACCGGCATGAAAGAAAGTTGTCAAAATCCAAATAGGGTGTCTTACGATGACTTGATGTTCAAGCTAGGTAAGTAAAGATGTCCAATTGTCCAAAAGTGTAATAGTATGAGAGATATAGAGTAAATATGACTTGCCACAAAATGTCCAAGTTGTGGGGAGATCCCTATGTATGACACTTATGAACAAGCAAGAGGTTGAATAGAGTATCCAATAGAGTTGATCAAAAAGATGGTGGACAAATGAGCATTCTACTAGCCAAGTATGTAGTCAAGAGACCAAAGTAATTTTTTCTAGCTAAGGAAAATTCTTAACATGATGGAATGTACCAAATAACAAGATAAGCTAAGGATAGAAATGGAGAAGCAATAGTGACAATGTTTAAGCTTAGTCCAAGAATTTAAGTCTAAAAGGTTGCAAGGTGATTGATAAGTTTGAAGCATTCCCTAGACAAGATTTGTTTTGAAAGCATGTAGTGAGAAAACAATATTCTTAAGACAATCCAACAAGGTACAAAGAAACCTTGTGGATAGAAGCATATGTGAAGTCAAAGTAAGGTGTCAAATATACCAAGTGTATCATGTGTATGTTCAACAAATGTTTCCACAAGTCTTAGCACAAGAAGACACATCAAGAAAGCTACCTAAGGTCAAGTGGGTAGTGTTGCAACCTTTTCCCACAACTTGGTACCCCTTTGCCTCACACAAAGTGATGTTGGATTTTTCATGGATTTGCATCCAAGGGAGTACATATGGTGAGTGTCTTGGGGTGATCTGGGTAATCCACTTGGATAAATCCTTGAACAAAGGAAACAACACAGCCAAAAAAGGAAAGCCTCTAAGTCCTAAAGTGTCTAGTAAGGGACTCCATTCATGGCCTCCCTTGTAGTTCCACAAGAGGAATTTAGACCTTTATCCCTACAAGAAAGCAACCATGTATTCTCTCTCTTTTGATTGAAATAAGCTTTTGATTATAGTGGGGTGGAGTTGATGGCTTTGCTTGTTCCCCACTTGGGTCATTCCCAAAAGATTTCTCTTTTGGTAGGCCCTCTAAAGGTAAATGCAAGAAAGTAAAGATGGATAACTAGTGGAGGTCAATATTTCTAATTTTCCCATAGGGAAAAGAGCATAGTCTCCTACTTCATAGTTTCTCCCAAACACATCAAGCACATGTTCATTTAACCAAGACCTATTGTGAATGATCAACCAAGTAGGACTAGATTTCTGAGTTTCCAAGAGGAAAAGAGCATACTATCCTACTACTTAACCAATCACAAAATAATAAGCCCTCTAGTTAAAATAGGTGCCTAGAAATAAAATGTAAGAAAATACATAGTTTATTTGTATCTCCAAGGCAACCTACAAGACAAAGCATTAGTAGTTTCAAGTTGGAGTCTTTGACAAGAGGATCCTACATCACAAAAAATTAGTAGGCATGGAGATATTGAACTCTTTTGATAAGAAAGACCTTATAAAACCACAAGTTAGATCATAAAAGCATGAAAAATGAAGCAATAACCTTGCAAGATCACTATTTAGTCACTAGTAGAAAATAAAAAAACTAGAAAATGCAATAAAAATCAAGCAATATTGGTCAAAACTCAAACTGTGACATAGATAAATTACATGCGACAATTAATTAGTCTATCAGAAAATTGTATGATAGACCTCATAGAAGCAAAGTGACATTCCAGACTGGTGTGAGATACCTTATAAAGGCAGTGTGACACTTCTCAGTATGGTCATGTGACACTTCTCTATATGGCAGAATGACACTTCAAAGAATGCAAATTTTTGTGAAGTAGTATAATGAGATGTCATCTGGGTATTATGAGAAATGTCGTATAACTCTTGAGCCTAGAAAAATAAAAATTTTGAACCTGCAACAACAAAAAAATGAAAGCACAAGAAATAGAGCCAAAAAAAAATGCAAAGCCCCCTGGTGGGTGCCAAAGATGTGTGATACAAAGTGTGACACACTTCTATGAACCATTACACTTGAGAGAAATCCATGGAAGAGAATATCCCAAGAAGCGGCTCATAGCTTCCTAATTGAAGTGATTTTAACCCTTCTCATAATGCTCATCAAATTGGCATGAAGGATTAGTGACTTGACTACTCCAAAATGGAAGATTCAAATCTAAGATATGTAGGTAAGAATGAAAGAATGAAAGCTATAAATTTGAGATTAAGCTAAGACGTATGCAAGCAATTAGTAATCTAAGAATGAGATGCAAGAGAAATGCAAGAAAGAAACTAGATTAACAATGCAATATTATGCTAGAAATGAAGCTAAATTAAGAATTTAAATGACAAGATTATTCAAAGAAACTAAGAATGAAAGATGCAAGAGCTTGAGATAATCTAGATAAAAATGAAGGTTAGGGGACTAGATTATGAAAGATAACAAGATTGGGACTCTTGAGAAAGGGACGAGCTTCCTTTTAAAGGAATTGCCTCAAGAATGGAGGGCTAAGATTAAGAGGCAAAAGAATGAGTGGATGAGATGAAGAGGCAAAAGAAGATGTAAGGAGATGCAAACTTAGGTAGAGATGAGTGGTGAGGATTAAGAGGCAAAAATAGATGTTAGGTAAGATAAGACAAAATAGCATTTGAAAGCACAAATCCCTTTTAGTTTCTAATTAATCAATATTAACTATGTGCACACATGTGAATATGTTCTTTTAATAAAAGTATATGAACTTTGTATTAAAATTAAGGTTAATAGAAATTAAATAAATATGAAAGCTCTAGAATTAGACCATAGTATAAGCTTGATATAATATTTTTTATTTAACTATGCAAAGGGGATTTTAAGGATTACTCTGCATAATGATGCTTAGCAAAGAGACGATTTGATCAAAAGGGGGGCTCAAGTTCTAGCAGACCAATTTTAGGTAATTACACCATCCAAGTTTGAGCCTCACATCCTTGGATATGAGTATAGCATGTCAACATCTATGCAATGTGCTAGCATCTACAAAATTTGAAAACTCAGAACCACTTTCGACATGTGTCCCTTCTCTCAAATACATACAAAATGGCTATTTCTACCCATTTGAAATGATAAAAGGTCACTCTTAGACTCTCTCTCTCTCTCTCTCTCTCTCTCTCTCTCACATAGCGAAGCTCTACCATATTGCACTCCCAAATTGGAGGAGATCTACACTCACATCTTTGTATCTATTACTTATTTACAACGTTATCTTATACTTGTTTTCTTTACATTGTTATCTAGCATATTTCATAGTGTCTCAATTTATATTATCTCATTTCAGTAGTAAGGGATTTCCTCCCTCAAGTAAGGCTCATTTTTACTACCCTTCTGATCTCTACACAAAAAGGGAATTCCTCCCTCAAGTGAGGTTTATTTTTATTACTCATCGTTTATGTAGTAGGGGGATCTCCACCATTAAATAGTCAATTATTTCTATTTCTTGTCTTCGTTCAATTTTTAATATCTATCTATCTTGTTGTCCATGGAGGTGGGAACACCAAAGAGGGGATTTGACTGAGGAAAACCTTTATATGACTCCAACACTTTTTCCCATTTCTTTGTGTGTAGGTGACAAATAGGTATCCAAATTGAAGATACTAAATTATCTAAAGTAGTCTGTAGTTTTTTTGTTCTTTGGTGAACGAGACTACAACATTACGTGCAAATGTCCCCATGACACATTTTCATCCAAGGCTGAAAGCTTCAAATCTATTTGGTGAGCACTTTATATGTAGTATTTCCCATTTTTAAAATCGAAATATATGTATTTACTATAGTTTGTGAGTTATTAGCTTCCTTTATATTTTTCCCTTTATAATTATAAGATACAAATTCTGTTTCTAGATTTGATTGTGTGAGTTTTTGTTAATTATAAGATATTTGTATTACTTTAATTCATTGTACCTTATCTTAGTTTACTTAAAATTATTTTCTTCATTTAAGTAAAATTGTAGTTATTTTAATTAGACTGAGACCTTTCCCCCTAGCTTTGTGTCCTGGTATAAGTGAGGTAGTGTAAGGAAGGTTTTCTAGATTGTGGAAGGTAGAAAATATGTTGCTCTAAATTTTGGTGAACCAGATGTGAATGTTAATGTATCAGATCTCTTCCCTCAAGGATTTGATGCATTGACAAGGCATTCTCTAAGGATGACTTTAACATGTTAGACGATGCCTTGGATAATTTCTTGGATACCTCCTATCATGGTTCTAAGTATATGATGTAGGAGCATCATGGGTGTAAGGGCAATCTTGCATCACCCAAAAATATTTTCTGGTTTCTTTTCAATAAGGGCTATCTTGTGCAGAGCTGCTATTTTTGGAAATTTACTATTTTTAGTAAATTTTTAGATTGAGCTCAGAATGCTCTATTTTATTCCCTGGAGGTTCAATTTAGTTATATCAACCTGCCAATAAAGTCTCATTGCAAGATCAAGTCTAGATTTGAAACACAGGAGTGGGAAGTCTAATAGGGTTGCAAATGCACTTAGTAAGAGACAAATCTTTCTGACAGAGATGACGATTGAGGTAGTTGGGTTCAAGGAGCTCAAGAGTTTGTACCACAATGATCTTGATTTTGGTGAAGCTTGGAAAGCTTGTATAGAACATGTTAGTCTAGATAGAATCAAATAGTTGGACTTCATAATCCAAGATGGTATGTTATTTAGAGGTAGTCAATTCTTCATTCCAAGGAATTCAATCAAACAAAAGCATAGTGGAGGACTGGTTGGACATTTTGGTTGAGATAAAACCATTTCTCTACTTAGTAAAAATTATTATTGGCCAAAGTTGCAACAAGATGTTAAAAAATCTGTACAAGGTTGCAAGGTATGTAAGATGGCAAAAAGGGACAAGAAAAATACAGTGTTATATCATCCATTACCTATACAAGAGAAGCCACGGGAGGATATTAGTATGGACATTGTTCTTGGCTTACCAAGGACTCAGAGAAGGCATGATTCCATTTTTTTAGTGGTAGATAGGTTTTCAAAAATGGCACATTTCATTCCTTGCAAGAAGACTAATGATGATGTTCATGTAGCAGAATTGTTTTTCAGGGAGGTGGTGAGGCTACATGGTTTACCAAAGAGAATAGTTTTAGATTGGGACACCAAGTTTGTTGGGTACTTTTGGAGAACTTTGTGGAAAAAGTTGAAGACATATTTGAAGTTCACCTCAACACACCATCCACAAACTGATGGACAGACAAAAGTGGTGAATAGGAGTTTGGGAAAATTTTTTAGGTGCTTGGTTGGAGATAAACCAAAGGGATGTGATTTGATTTTACCACAAGAAGAAAGTTTATTTAATAATTATGTTAATAAGAGCACTAGTAAATCACTGGTATTTAATAATTATATTAATAAGAGCACTGGTTAAGAAGAAATGTATCTAAATTAAGAAAGTTGGGCAAAGGAGAGACAAGGAGTGTTGACGCTGAAAACTTTACAAAACACTTGAAGAATTTTCATGAGGAGGTAAGGAAACATATTAATAAAATGAATACATAGTACAAGGATAAGGTAGATAAGAAAAGGAGGCATAAGTAATTCCAGGTGGGGGAAGAAGTCATGGTTCATTTGAGAAAGGAGATATTTCTAGTAGGAACATACAATAAGTTGAAGATGAAAAAGTTTGGACCATGCAAAATACTGAAGAAGCATGATTCAGGAAATGCTTATGAAGTAGACTTCCCTAGTGAACTCAATATCTCACCAGTATTTAACATTTCAGATTTGACAGAATATTAGGAAGGAGGTGTTGAGGATCAGGTCACATAAGCATAGTGGAATATTCTAGCAACTAATTCAGCTACAGAGGATATTGAAGCCATCTTGTACAATTGTGTTGGCAGAAGCACAAGAAATGGGACATGTGAAGAATATTTGGTAAAATGGAAAGGAGGACATGTGGAAGATTCATCATGGCTATCAAGAGATGAGGTTAACCATCTTGGTTTTCCTTTGAGTACCTAAGATGTGACAAGGTCACTTCTCAAATTACCTGGAGTGTCGGATGCAAGAGCATCTTGGGTGTAAGGGAGATCTTGCATCACCCAAAAGTATTTTTCAATTTCTTTTCAATAAGGGTTATCTTGTGCATAGCTAATATTTTTTGAAATTTACTATTTTTAGTAAGTTTTTTGTTTGAGCTTAGAATGCTCTATTTTCTTCCCTGGAGATTCACTTTGGTTATATGAGCCCTCTAGTAAAGTTTCATTGCAAGATATGTCTAGTTTTGAAGATATTGAAAATTTTCAGTATTGGCAACAAGGTATAGAAACTTTGAGCTCAGTTTTGAAATCTTTATAGACTCTAAATAGGGTCAAAACTTTAGTTGATTAGAGTTTTCATGAGTTAATTATAGTAGAGAACTTTGCGCCACTTCCAAAATGGGGTTAGAATAGTCAATTGGGTCAATGGGTGATGGCTATGGTCTCCAAAAGTTGTGCTACCTAAAATAGAAGAAAATGAAATTCCTTCAAAATTTCTTTTTGAGATCTGATAGTTGTTGGGGCATATTCTAATGTAATAAAAATGAATTATAATATCTTAGGAATAGTCAGCCTCAAACTTTAGGGTTAAAATTTCTAGAACCTTCTTGGGCGGTTAAAATTGCCTATATAATGAAGGCACATAGTGTTATTTGGGGTAGTTTTTGGAATAGATATCTGGTGGCTCTAGCTTGTGGAATGTTGTAATAAAAATGTCCACGTGGTTTTGCATGTTATACTTCTAAATATTGTATTCCATTTCATTAGAGATAATAGAAATCCCATTTCTTGTCCTACAATTTGTTGTTATTCTCAATTCGGTTGTGTGTGTTTGTGTTAATAAGGGGAGTACCCTTTATCAAGTGGTATTAGAACAAGATTTCCTAAGTATGTAGAGAGATCGTCGACTATGAGGAAGTTTGCACTAGGATTGTGATTGTGGGTTTGAGTGATAGGAGCCAAAAATACCTCCACAAAGGAACCATGTCGGGAGAGCTACAAGTGTGATAGAAGAGGGTTTTAGAGTCCTCCAGAGACAAGTGCAAGCATTGCATGAAGAGTTTCATAGAGGAATGAATATTGTGGTTAGAGATGAAAGTGAAGATGAATTAGAAGAAGAAGAAGGACAAGGTGACCAAGAACTAGAAGTGCCTAGAAATCCTGAGGAGGATAGGTTTTTGAGGGCCAATTCCAAGATTGAAAAGAGACCCAAGATTGAAGTTTCCACATTTTTAGGAAATATTAACCCAGAGGAACTGATCGACTGGATCAATGATCTAGAAGAATATTTTGAGTATGAAGATGTTAAAGATCTGGATAGGGTCAAATTTGTGAAGGACAAACTGAAGGGTCATGAAAAAATTTGGTTGCGAGATATTCAATTGGAGAGGAATAGAAGAGGAAAGGAGAAAATCACAAGATGGGACCGAATGGTGGATAAATTGAAGTGAAAATTCATTCCCATTGATTATGAGCTTGATCTTTTGAAAAAAATGCAAGGGTTGAAACAAGTGGGAAGATCTATACAAGAGTATATAGAAGAGTTCTACAGGGTCCTCATTAGAACATATCATGTAGAAGTTGAGAAGGAAAAATATGCTCATTGTCTTCATGGGTTAAGACCAAGTATTCAAGAGGAATTGAGTCTAGTTAGAATGAACAGTATTGAAGAGGAGTACTAGTTTACCTTAAGGGTGGAAGAGAAGCTAAACAAGAAGTTTGAGAGAAAGTAAGGTGGAAGAGGTCGTGGTGGAAGATCCAGTAGATGGTCTTATTGAGGCCGAAATGAAGATCAAAAAATGAATGATGAGTCAAGTAGCAGTCAGAATTAGAGGGGATATAATTTTAATTGTTCCCGTGATCAAAATAATAGGGATCAGAGAGAAAGAGGAAGAGGGAAAGGACCTAGAAGTGGAGGTTTTCATGGGACATGTTTCCATTGTGGAGAAGGACACTGATCGTATGAATGTCCCCATTGTCAAGGAAGGACATACAAGAGGATTGAAGGCCATGCATGAGTTGCACATGCAAATCGAGAAGTTTAGTTAGAACACTTAGATGATACTGAGAAAGGATAGATCCTAGTTGTTAGGAGGACCCTGATAAATTAAGAGAAAGAATTAGATCAAAGGAAGAGCCTATTTTGCACTAGGTGCAAGTGAAAAGATAAGTGTTGTGAAGTGATTATTGATGGTGAAAGCACTGATAATATAAGGTCAGAAGAAATGGTCACAAAGTTAAAGCTAAAAAGGAAAAAACACCCCCGTATGTACCAAATTACCTAGGTGTAGGATGACCACAAGGTCTTGGTCAATGAGTAGTGCTTAGTGAAGTTCAATATTAGAAGTTACCAAGATGAGGTACTCTGTGATATCATACCCATGGATACATGTTATTTATTGCTAGGAAGGCCTTGGCAGTTCGATAGATGCACTATACATGATGGTCGGGATAATACTTAATCTTTGAAAAAGGATGGAGTCTAACACAAGATGAAGCCATTGAAAGAAATAGGGGAAAATGTATGTAGTAATTCTAGAATATGTTTAGTTTATGGAAGGAAGTTCTTAGAAGGTATGAGACATTAGCATTTGTGTTTTTCTTAATTCCAAAAGTTGGTAAAGTGTAAGGCCCACCCCGTTTCCACCTTTTCCTTGACACTTCGATGTCAAAGGATTAAGGGGTTTTGTAGTATATGGATGATTGGTAAATCCCTAACAAAATTGTACCTTGAGATAGACCTATATATTGTACCTTCATATCAGTACCTATCAACTAAGTGTCACAATGATAGAGGTGATATCTCTGGGTTATTAATTGTGTAAGTGAATCTTGGATGCAGTATGTTACCCTGCAGATCATAGATCCAGCTAGACTATTAAGGTTCCATTGAGTACTTTTTTCGAAAGGATTAGATTCAAGAAGTCGAGATGTAAATGCCAATTTAGTTATGTGTTAAGTCATAAGTTTATCTTGGATTAAATTAATAGTTGATGTGATGATTCTAGTAACTCCTACGAGGAGGATGAGTAATGTTTTGATGATGTATTATATGGTTATACCATAGTGATGTTTTGGTGATATTATTAGAACCCTGAACAAGGATTTGTTAGATCCTAGACTAATAGGATTATTCTGCATTTTGTTTTCCTAGATTAGGAAATTTAATCATACTTGTGATAAGAATTTTATAGGACCCGATTGTTATGGTTACCCTTTACCGATGTTGAACCATCGATTTATCTTAAATATTATGCTAAGGAAAATTGAGAATCTTTGGGATTAGGAGTACTATGGAGTTATGCAATCGAATTATGTAGATTGAATTGAATTGAAATAATAAATGTATTCTATATGTTTGCAAGCCTGCATTTGGATTATGATCTATATGAGGGCACTGTACTTTATGTGACTTTGATTACGCAATAGAAATTATAACTTGTGTGTATAAAATTATATGCATTTGAATTATGCACTATATGAAAGTGATTAGACGTATGCATTGAATTATGAATTATGAGAAAGTGATTGTAAGAATGCAATTGAATTCTATGTTGCAAATGAATATCATGTTAGACATCTTCACTGCATTGATGTTATGAGTAATTGATGACTACCTTATGATGATGTTAGATTATTGATGATCATGATTTCAATTGAATTATGAGATTAGTATGCATTAGAGATGCAATTGAATTATGCAATTGAAAGTGTATTGATTTGATTATTGTACCCTATATGATCATATGCAGTTGGATTGGGATTATTGTAGGGATGTTGTATTTTGTATATTTAATTATATTGGTTTCTTCCTTGAATTACTGATGTTGCATTAAGGTTTTGCAGGTGGAAGGACCATGGAATTATATTCAGGGAAATCACATTGAATGTATGTGCAATCAGTTAAGCCAAGGCCCTGTCTATGAAGAGACCTGAGGTGTCGTTGTAAAGTATTTTATTCGTAACAGTGGTTTGGATATGTGTGTTTAGGAAGTGCTATGTGTTGTGACCATTTAAACATACCTTGTGTGTAAAGTTGATTTTGTGAGTGTCACTTGACACTTGTGTTTAATGTTAGCAAGGTATGCCATGTGGTTGAGTGAGAGCACATTCTAGAAGCCTTTTGGGAGAAATCCTTAGCACACCCACTTGTCATTAGACCCCATAATGAATTCCCCATCTTCCATTTTCGTGCATACTCTTTATCATGAGTTTTAGGGGGTTAAAAGTGGCCTTAGGGAGTTGTTTTATGCATTTTTAGCTAACCCATTCCATGTACCTATGGGTTAGGGGAATTTTCAACATGGGAGAAGCCCAAGATTGACTTTTTGACCCCTCCATAAGTGCATAATTATTCTTGAGCGAAAATTTCATCTTGTCACATGGCTCAAAAAGTACTTTCATGACCATCTTCCTTGTGGGAGAAGTCCTAGGTCACCCACCTCTAGGGACCACCTTTATGAGGATTTTGGGAGTTGGGTTAGAGGACTTTTTAGTAGAATTTTGGAGAACATTTGGGGGGTTCACCCATTCTCTATCCTTAGAGATCACCAAAGTTAGAGGAGGAAGAAAGCTTGGAATTGGGAAAAGGGCTCAACTCACCTTCATTTGCATTTGGACTTGAGGTTGGAATTTTGCTCTCACTCTTGTTGTAGAGAATGTATGAGTTTATGTTTCTCCTTTGGCTCCCCATGGTTGGTCATGGAGGAAGCTTTTCTCTTGATTCTTTGTTGTGTTTTAGCTCCCCATGGTTGGTCATGGTGAGAGCAAGCATCTTTGTGTTTTCTTTTGTCATTGGATTTGGGTTGTATGCTCTTGGTTCACTCACCCATGGGAGGGAAGAGCAACTAAGAGGGGGTGTGGGAAATGGAGGCAACTCCATGTGTAGAGTCTCCTCCATGTGTGGGGAAAGATGAAACTTGGGTTGAGTGTTTTTCCCAAGTAACCTTGCATTTTAGCCCATGAGGCATTGGGGGTATAAGGAGGGAAATATTGGCCATGTGAGCCTTGTTTTGATATTGTGTTTATTTGGGTCCATGTGTGGCCTTGTTTTCATGCAATGGTTGTCTCCATGGGTTGTCCACCCACACACCACAAAAGGAGTTCTTGGAATTTCTTAGTTTCACCCTTGAGGGAATTTGGGTTAATTGTATGTTTTATTGTGAGTGTTTTGTGTTTGAGAATGTATCCCATTTAATGTGATTTCCCCAAGCTCAGGGGTGGCCTCATGAGAGGCCTAGGATGGGAGGTGAGCATCCCATGGCCTTCCTTTTTTGCCTTGTTTCTTGCAGATTTTTGGAAGTTCAATGTAGGTGCAAAGCTTGGAGGTTAAAGTGTTGTCCAAGATGTTGAAAAATAGCTCCCAAAGTTGAGGAGTGTGCATGTGTAATTTTGAAATCCTATTGTTGAAAGAAGAAGCCTAAATCTTGTATTTTATTGTTCTTTAAAAGTCTTCAAAGAGGCCTCTCTATGTAAATTTGAATGTGCAAATGTATTTGAGAAAGTTATGTTACTCTTGAAATGAAAATCTTATTTCTATTAGAAGTTGAAATGTGTATAATGAAATGGTAGGAGGAATTCTATTTTTCTCCTAAGTTAGAGAAAGCTATATTATAATGTGTTTTGGTCAATTCAAATAAAAAGAAATTTAGGGAAGTAAATGTAATGATTCCATTGTGTAGTTTTCTGCCTATATTAGATGCATGAATTAAAAAAAATTATAAGAGGAAAGTAAATTCTTAACTAGTTATATTCATATTTCATTAGATTGTATTTGGTTTTACAAACAATCAATTTAGTTGTGTAAATTGATCAACTTAGAACATTAAATATATTACCATAGAAGACTATAAAGTTACAAATAGATTAATTGATAAATCAACTATATCACCTTTAGTGTTCCTAGACCAATCAAGTTAAAAATAAACTATGTAGAAGTGAAGAGAAAATAAAATTTAACAAGCAAATAAAAAAAAATTGGCAAATGGAGACCTACAGGTCTCTGGAAAATGTATGGGAAAATAATTCCCATACATTTCCTTGCCACAGATTATTTTATTAATATTCTGAAATCTAGTCATTCTTTTATTTTATTATATACTCTTACACCTTCATTACTCCCCCCAAAAAAATGGCGCAGAGTATGGGAGACCACACCTTGCATTAAATAATTTATGTTCTGCACTTTATATTAAATGCACTTGACTAGCCTAATGTCCTGGGTCACTTTATCCTTTGACTTATTTTCTTACCATTCTCCTATCTCTGCCTGAGTTCACCTTGGCAAATGTAAGAGGAATGGGGTGGGACCCAAACCCCCATGTCATCTTCTATCCTCCTTCCCTTAGAATCTGGCGTAGGCTTTTGGTTGAGCAGATTTCTTTGTTTTATGAAACTTAGCCTTGTCTTAGGTGGGCCCTCCAAACTTGCCATCCCTTTTGCTGATTTTCTCCCTTCCCTTAATTGGCGCACCCTTATCCTTGCTTGGGATGTTGACCCCTCCCTTTTTGGGCACGTGAAACAAGGGGTAAGATAGGGCGTTTAGGCCTAGGATAGGATGTAGAGGGTAGGTTAGTAGGTGGTTAGAGTAGGGGAGTTAGGGTGTTTAGTTTAGGTGGCTACTTTATTGTATTTTGTCTATTTTTTTTTTGTTTACTAAAATTTGTTTTGTGTTTGTATTCAAATCACCATTAATAATTAATAGAAATTCTATTAATTAAAATTAATAATCTTTATTAAATTAATTGTTAATTATTTTAATATTAATTAATAATTCATATTTAATATTAATTATTTATAATATTTATTAATTTTTATTAATTATTGTATAATAATTTATATTTAATATTATTTGATAATTGGGTTAATTAACATAATTATTATTTAGCAAATCGGAGGGGATAATGCATATCGATAATTCCCTTTTAAAATTTTGTTCTGGCTCATTGAAGTGATCAAACATTTAATGCCACCTGGCATGTGTAGTAAATCCTTTTGGTTTAGTTAACTGTATTGTACGTGTAGATGCCTTAAATCTCCTTTAAAAAAAAAATTGTTGGCTGGGTTTTGGCCTGAATTTTTGGGCATTACATAAAGAGGAAGTAGAAGATGTAGTACAGAAGTTTCAAACTTGTTGGAGGAGTTTCAAGATATTATATGTGATAATATACCTCATGGATTGCGACCAGTGAGAAAGATCAACCATCAGATGGACTTGATTTCAGGGGCCAATTTTCCAAACAAGGAATCCCATAGGATGACTCCAGAAGAGAGTGAGGAATTGAAGAGAAAAGTGTAGGAGTTGTTGCAGAAAGGATTGATCCAAGAGAGTTTGAGTCCAGGTGTTGTACTAGTAGTATTAGCACCAAAGAAAAATGGAGAATGCAGGATGTGTACGGATTCTCGAGCTATCAATAAGATCACTATTAATTACAAATTTCCCTTGCCAAGGATGGATGATATTATGGGTTAGATGAGTGGAGCTGTGTATTTCAAAAAGATAGATCTAAAGATTGGATATCACCAAATCAGTATCAGAGAAGGAAATGAATGGAAGAAAACCTTCAAGACAAAGGATGGCTTGTATGAGTGGTAGTCATGTTATTTGGGCTAATCAATGCACAAAGCATATTTGTGAGGAATCACCCCATACCATCATTGCATAGCTGACTTTCCCACCTTATGATTCTCATGATGATACATTATTTTCATATATTAGACTCTTTGGACAAGGATTTCATATTTTGATATTATGTGGATGATGATTTAGGACATATTTCTATGCTTTGATTTATAGGCTTTATTATTATGGTATTTGATGAATTATATAATTTTGAGTATTATGCTTTAATTTTATATTGTTGTGAGAAATGTGAATCTGATGAAATGTGTTATGTGACATGAACTATGTAAATGATTTAGGTTATTTGTGATAGATGTGTTCTTGGAATATCTTGATGTTGAAATTTAATAGAAATTGAGTAAATGCATTCTTGTGTTAAGTGAATTTCATATGATGTTGTGAAATGCAGTTAGATTATATGATGTATTTTATGTGATCAATAATGTTGCATATATATATATATATATATATATATATATATATATATATATATATGTGTGTGTGTGTGTGTGTGTGTGTGTGTGTGTGTGTGTGTGTGTGTGTGTGTATATGTATGTATGTATGTATGTATGTATGTATATGTGTGTATATATATATATGTATGTATATATATATATATCTACATACATATATAAATATACATACGTACATACATACATATATGTATATATATATATATATATGTATATATATATATATGTATATATATGTATATATATGTATATATATGTATATATATATATATATATATGTATATATATATATATATGTATATATATATATATGTATATATATATATATGTATGTATGTATGTGTGTGTGTGTGTGTATACATACATACATGCATACATATATATATATACATATACATATATATACATATATGTATATGTATATATATATATGTGTATATGTATATGTGTGTGTGTGTGTGTGTGTGTATTGTATACACCTAAAAATGGTCACCTAGACTATTAGCCCCTTTTGCTAAATCATCAATTGCTTGTTCTTGATCAAATTCTAGTTCTATCATTTATTCGATTATTTTCTATGGGCTAACCATCTTATCCTAAGTCTTTATTTATTAAAAGGAATATTTCCTCCCCTTTTAATAAATAAAAAGCCCCCACTTTTCCTCTTATCCTAAGTTGCACAAATAAAGCATTATTCTTATTTTATAAAAAGGGAAAAAGCACCTTTTTGTCTCATATAGACACAAAAGTCAACTCCTATTTTCTCATTGGAGGATACTTGTGCACATGGATTGCTCCTCTTTCAAGCTCCACCGTTGATTAAATCTTTTGCCTCTTAATCTCCATGGTCCATTCCTTTACAATTCCTTTAAAAGGAGAGCTCTCTTCTTCATTCTAGATCCCCAACTTTTTATGCTAACTTTATCCTGCAGGATTTCTAGGTCACTTTGGAGCTTTTTGAAAATTTGGAGCATTCTTGGCTTTGCATCTACATGTTATCATAGTTTCATTTCTTGCATAGTAGCTTCATTTTCATGGCATTCTTAGCTTAGTTTCTTTTATGCTTTAGATTAATTCATCTAGCTTAACTAGGAGGCTTTGTAATACTTGTTCTTTCATTTCCATAGTTTAGCTTGCATATTCATCTTAATCTAGCTTGCATTGCATTTCATTTGATTCTTGAGGATATTGGCATTCTTGCCCTTGTCTTCATTGGATCTCCCATTGCATGGTTTACTAGCAAGGTTATAGGCTAAATAGCTCTAGCTGAGAGCATTCTTAAAAACCCTTGCACTCCATGCCTAGGGAGCTATGGATCGATTTGTGAGGGCTCATTCTTGAGTTTCCTTGCATGTAATGATTCATAGAAGTGTGACACATTTATAGCGCGCGCACACACACACACACACATATATATATAATTAGTCTTTCATGAGCTACTGATATTTTTATCTAGTGTGCAGAAAATTGACCATGGAATTAAAATAAACAGAAATCAAAGATTGATGTATGTGAAAATTATGTTAAGCCAAAGTTAACTCCAAGGGGAGAAATAACCTCATTGTTATGTGTTGATGTTGTAAAAGTAATATTTGATTGTATTATTATTGTTGTATTTATTTTAATTTATGCATATGTCTACTTGGCATGTCATGTGTGTAGTAATGTATTGTGACTTAATGTGGTGTCAATTGACACTTGTGTATGTGAGTTGGCATGGACAAGTAATTTTGTATTGGTTGTTATTCACCTTTGAGTCACCTTGTAGAATCTCAAGGTTAGGTATCTTGGTTGTTGAGCCATGTGAGGGAATCTTATTTTGAAGTTTCATAGGTCAACTCTTAGTGGACTTTTGAGGGGTTAAATGTAGATGTAGAGGTTAGTTAGGGTTAAAATAAGATAACCTCATAGGTGCACTTTGGGTTGGGGGTCAAATTTTAACCAATAGGATGATTTTATCCCATTTTTGCCTCTTTTAAAAATGCCTTTTTAGAAATTTACAAATTTAGGATGTGTGGTATGCCTTCCTCTCTTTTAAATTTGAAATTGTCTCTTGTTGGAAAGAGAGAACTCTTGGATAGTGTGTCCAATCACCTTTGAGGTTAGGTAGGATGTTAGGTAGGGCTTTCCTTTTAGTGGGATGGAGAGGAATTTGGTGAGTTGATTTTCCAGTCTCCCATTTTGGAGACTTCTAGTGGACTTGGTAGGTTTTTGGTGGACTTAGCCAAGGAAGGAAAGGATTGTAAGAAGGTAGCTCTACTCAAATTTCATTTTCCATAGCTTGGAGCAAGGTTGGTGCTCTTTTCATGGAATACTTGATTTTTTCTTCATGTTTGTATGAGTAAATTTTGTGAAGTTTTAGTAGTTAAATTTGTGGTATTCTTCAAGCTTATTTTCATGGCTTTATGTAAGTGTCTTCTTGTTGTTTTGTATTTATTTATTTTTGTCTTTGTTGGGGTGTGCAAGGCTAGACTCACCCTTGGGAGGGAAGAGAGCCTTGAGGGTGAAGGGTATAGTTGGGAATGCCCAAATAGTGTAGATTTTTTCCTCATAGAGGAAGGGAATATGGCATGGATGTATGAGCTCCATGTTGCCATCATATTCTACTACACATTTGGGGGCTATAAGGGGATTTTATTTTGTATGATAAATGGAAGGAAATGGTAGTTTTGTGATATCCTTGTGAAGGCATTATCTATATGGTTTAGAGCCTTGTCAAAGGCATTGCTTATTTTTATGGCTTCTCCTATTTTGGGTTGATTTCCACCTTCACCCCTTTTATGGGTCAAAGGTGACCCATTGTGAAAACCATGGGAAATAGAAATTTTATGTAAGTTTATGTTGTTGGTTTTTGTATGTAAAAATATTTGATTTATGAGTGAGTGTAACCCCGTCCATCTTTTTTTTCCCCAAGCTTGGGAGTGGCCATGAAATGGCCTAGGTTGGGAGGTGAGCCTCCATGGTCAACACTTGTTTATTTGCAGGTTTTTGTGTTGAATAGGTTTTTGTTTCGTTGAAGGAAAAGAGAAGAAATATGGCTTTGTCTTATTACTGAAGTTGCAGATTTTTGGTTTGTATAAATGGCTAAATACCTTGTATTAAAATGTTAGAAAAATAAAGACTATTTAAATGCCTATGATGCATGTATCATGCTTGTAAAAACATTTGTAAAAAAATGAATGTTAGTATCTTCTTCTATCTTGCTTGTACTTAAAAAGAGAAGTGAGAAAGGAGAAATTTTTCCAATGGTATCTAAAAAGTAAATGTTATTGTAGTTTTCACTTCCTTACTTGCAAAAGAAAAATAAACTAAATCATTCATTGTTAGTAAATGTTCCTTTCAAAAAAATTTCTATAGTAGTTTCTATGTATTCCTACTTGCAAGAAAAATCTTTGTATAATCTCTTTCCTATTAGTCTATGCATAGAAATTGTTTCAAAAATAAAACTTGTTAGTTTATGGTAAAAAATATGTATATATACCTATGTATATATATTTATATATACATAGATGTATACTCACATATAAATTTATATTTTCATTATTAATGCAATAGAATAGTATTTTTTTTCATCTCTTTCCTTTGTAATGAATGAATGCATATATATCATTAGACATATACATATATATATGTGTGTGTGTGTGTGTGTGTGTGTGTGTGTGTGTATATATATATATATATATATATATATATATATACATACACACACACACACACATACATATTTAATATATATATACTAAGGTGTATATATAACATCATTTCATAATTCTTTATGTTCCTAATATATTTACTAAGGTGTATATATAACATCATTTCATAATTCCTTATGTTCCTAATATATATACTGTTAATGTGATTTAGAACAACAGAGAGGGGGGGT
This sequence comes from Chamaecyparis obtusa, assembly GCA_027943335.1. NCBI lineage: Eukaryota > Viridiplantae > Streptophyta > Pinopsida > Cupressales > Cupressaceae > Chamaecyparis > Chamaecyparis obtusa. The sequence continues at coordinate 1,073,668 of BSBK01000206.1, forward strand.
GAATCAGTTGTTCTCGAGTCTTGATGTATAAAAAAATCTCAAAAACTTATCTTTAAATCAGATCCAATAACCAAAACAAACTCGGTCATCACTGATTCAATAATAGAAACATCTAACAATGCAGTCCACTACCCAGCTGTAACTTAACTTGCAAAACATAGAAATGTTCAAACCAAAACATTCACACAAGTATTAACACCAGGATTTATAGTGGAAACCCAATTTTGGGAAAACCCACTTTGTAACATGCTACTATTATTTTCACTCTTCTGAAGTGAGCTCGGTAAAAAACCAACCCTGTCAAAGGTTACAATACACACTGTTAGGTGTGACCCGGTTAAAGGATTTCAATCACCTTGTTAAAAGTGAGCCTAGTCATAGGACTTACATACACTCCATTAAAATGCAACCTTGATCAAAGGATTTAACATATGATTGTTAGGTCAACCTCTGTTAAAAGGATTTTGACTGTTATAATGGTTACAAAGTAGTAGCAGTATTATCTAAAAAATATACAACTCACTTTGCAAATATCAGATCCGATTCCGTACACTAATGTTGGTTTACTGACTTTGAAACTTTTCCATTTCCATCTCTAATCTGCTCAAAACTTTTCTTCAAGCAATCACCACAATTCTCCTTCAGCCTTTTCTGTATTCAGTCAATAAAACTTTCCTCTTCCAACATTCTTTGTTCTCCATGTACATACATATCAAAATACTCAGGTTCCCTTATATTTTCCTCAATTAGGTTAACTCATCTTTTGCCGCTCAATCTCAATCGTAGATCTTAGGGTTAGGTCAGATTCATTGAATCTACCCACTTCATGTTCTTCGGCTCCTTTTCTAGAATCATCTCAAATCTCTTAAAGATTTACAATAAAACATTTTATAGTGCATTTAATGCTTCCAAACAATCAATAAATAAAGATAACACATTTTACATAATCCAAAAATTCAACAATGTCGGCTCCAAAATTAAATTCTCTTCAAATATAAAATTGCTAATGCTCAGTCGATACTGTGATTGTTCACTCAGTCTTTATGTAGAAAGTTCGGTCATTACTAAAACTATTTCCTCGGCTTACACTGTCTTCCTCGACAATTTACTGATACTCGATCGACACTATAATTTTTCTTGGCATATACTAACTTGGTCGACACTAACATTACTCAGCTTAAACATGATTTTTCCATTCTTTGCTTGGTTAAGCCTACCAGTTTAGTCTTCAGTCTTACTGTAGACACGTAAAATTGGACAAAGGCTTTTAAATTGCAAAAATCAATAAAATGGCTCAAAATCATCAAAAGGCATTAAAATGGACATAATTAAATAAAGATGAGCAAAATCAATTAAAACAAAGGAATTATTAAATAATGATGTTAAATGATTAAATTGAAGCTTAAAGGGGCCAAAAACAATATATAATTGATTTTAATTAATTGATTGTATAGTTGTTTAAATCATAAATCAAAATGAACCTATTACCCTTCCATGGCTAAACATTAATTACTTAATTGAATTAATAAATTCTATTTTCCCTCAACAAAGTGATCAACCAATGAAAATTGAGAGAACAAGTGCACATGGATCACTTAAAAAAGGGACATAAATCACTCACAAATTGTAAATTGTCCCCTCATTTATGGAAAAAGCAAATTTTTTGACTCAACCATGAGCTAACCATGATCAATTCACTCTACCCCCTACCCTTGGGAAATTACTATAAATATGAGGCATTTTGGAGAGCATTTCCATCTTGGAAGTCATTTGCAAAAGCATTGTTACTATAGGCAAATTGAGCATTCTAAGAGCAATTGAAGCATTTGAGCATTTAGAGTTTATCATTTTAGCATTTTAGCATTGCATTGTTATCAAAATGGAGCTAGATTAAGCATGAATCTCTCTTAGATTAAGCATTTAGAAGCATTGTAGCAGCATTCTTCTCATTTTAGAGGTGTCACTAGTGAGGATTTGCAGCTGAGAGCTCACTTACCACTTCTTTCTAGACATCCATGAGATGTTATAGATTGTAGTTGCATTTTAGAGTAAATTTCCTTTGTATTTAGCTTAAATTGTTGCTACTTGATCTTAATTTCATGAAGGTGATATTCATCATCACACACTTACTAAGATAAACAATACATTATATCATCATTGTGCAACATAGTCAAGTACACTTTGTAGTATCAAGATAACTCAACCTTTCCCTAGGTGCTATTGTTACCAACCTTTCTTAGCTCCTTAGCAACACTCCAATAGATATAGTACTTTCCTAAGTAGAAATAGTTTTATCAATTAAGGTTTGACATCAATGACAATACAAAAATTGTTTCAATTGCAGTTTCCAACAATCTCCCTCTTTGGCATTGATGGCAACACCATATTATATCACCTGAATAACACATGGATTACCAACCAATCCAAAAACTTATCAGTCCATTAGAAAATTATTTATAATATCTTTAGCTTCATTCTGATTCAAAATCCTATAAGCCTCACTTCTGTGATCATCAGAAGTATTCAGATCTCCCTCTATATTGATCCTTCATTTCAGTTCATCATCCTTATCTTCAGTTCCATTAGTTCATCTCCCTCAACAGTTCATCTCCCTCTTACCTTTCAATATCATGTGTTATCATATCATATCAATTCATCTCCCTCTTTAACAAAAATGCCAAAGTAGCAACTAAAACATATATCCATCAGATGCAGATAATATTTGTGTAGCTCAGTGTTTTTCCCTCTATCATCTTGCTTATGACTGATTTCTTGTCTTTTCTTCTTTTCACAACTCTAGGCCAGCCCTAAAGTGTGACAATCTTCTGCATCAATTTGTCAAATTTTCTACTGTAACATATTTGATGCAGTGCTCCTAGCTTGTCTAGGCAGCCTCAGTTAGGGAAAGAACCCCTAATTGACTTCTCAAATGCTCATGAACTTCTCTGGGTAAATCTTTAGTGAATATGTCTACTAATTGTTCTTTTGTATTCACATATTCCATTCGGACTTCTTTGTCTTGCACTAATTCTCTCAAGTAGTGATACTTGATTGCAATGTGCTTGGTCTTAGTGTGCATCACTGGATTCTTAGAAATATTGATAGCACTTGTGTTGCCACAGAAAATAACAATAGGTTCAGTGATTTCTTCTTTCATGCCTATCAACAATTGTTTAATCCATACCAAGTTTGAACAGTTTACTGCAGCAGCAACATACTCGGCCTTGATAGTAGATTGGGAAATGCAATTTTGTTTCTTGCTTGTCTAGGAGACTAATCTCTATCCAAGAAAGAAAGCTCCACCACTAGTACTCTTTCTGTCATCTACATTTCTTGCCCAATCAGCATCTGTATAAACTCGGAGTTCAAATTTTTCATCCTTCTTATAATATAGACCATAGTCAGTAGTTCCTTTCAAGTATCTCATAATTCTTTTCACAGCCATCATATGTGTTTCCTTAGGATTGGCAGAGAATCTTGCCACAATCCCAATAGCTAATGCAATATTTGGTCTGCTATGTACAACATACTGCAATTTTCCAATCATGGATCTGTACAGAGTCTGATTCACTTCTACAGCGTCATCATTCTTAGATAACTTTTGTCCAGTAACCATGGGAGTTCCCACTGATTTAGCATCTTCCATCCCAAAAAATTTTAGTATTTCATTAACATACTTAGACTATGTAATGAATTCTTCCTCTGATATACTTGTAAACCAACAAAGAATTTGATCTCACCAAACATACTCATTTCAAATTCAGTTTGCATTTCATTTGAGAAACTTTTACATAATGTATCTTGTCCACCAAAAATAATGTCATCAACAAAATTTTTTGCCAACAGGATACCTTTATCTTCTTCATCCTTCATATACAGATTACTTGTGTCATTTGTTCTTGAAAATCTAATCTGTATCAAATAGTTGTGCAACCTCTCATACTATGCTCTGGGAGCTTGTTTCAATCCATATAATGCTTTGTTCAGTTTGCACACCATGTGTCTTCTATTTGGATCAATAAAACCTTCTGGTTGTTCTATGTTTCTAGTATACCATTCAAAAATGCAGACTTGACATTCATTTGATATACTTTGAAATCTTTATAAGCAGCATATGCAAGCAGAGTTCTTACTCCTTCCAATCTAGCTACAGGGGCAAATGTCTCCCCATAATCTATTCCTTCTTTTTGTGTGTAGCCTTTGCATATGAGCCTAGCTTTGTTTCTAGTGATTTCACCATTTTCATTCATCTTATTTCAAAACACCCACTTTGTTCCTATAACATTTTTTTTTCAGGTCTCGGCACCAGAGTCCAAGTATCATTCTTCTCAATCTGGTCAATTTCTTCATTCATTGCTTGTATCCAGTCTTCATTCTCCAATGCCTCTTTAGTTGTCTTCGGTTCAAATTCACACAGTAGACATGTTGGATCCTTAGTCTTACTTCTGGTCTGGATTCTAGTATTTTTGTCTCCAATTATCTGTTCAGGCCTATGATATCTTCTTACATATTTTGCCAAAATAGGTTCAGCTGTTCTCTCCTCTATTTCATCATGTTCCTCAACAAGATTGTCAAATTCAACTTCAAAATCCTTGGCAACCTCTTCTTGATATTCCACAACATTTTCTTGTAGCTCAGCATGTTCTTGTTCTCTCTCGACACTATTTTCTTGACGCTCGGTAGCTTCTTTTTGTCACTCGGCATTGCTTACCTGAGACTCGACATCAAATGCAAATCTATTACTTGCCTCTTCTTCTTCTTCAATGTGCACAAAAGATCTATAATCTTCTAGTTCTCTTTTGCTATCAGCTTCATTTCTTTCTGCATACTCATCAATTTTGACATTCACACTTTCCACAATTTTGTTAGTGTTAGAGTTCAAACACTTATAAGCTTTACTTTTTGTGGAGTACCCTAGGAATATGCCTTCATCACTCTTAGCATCAACCTTTCCATTCCTAGTGTCCTTTAATATATAGCACTTACTTCCAAAAATTCTAAAGTATTTAACACTCAGTGCATGCCCATGCCATAATTCATAGGGTATCAGATTTGTACCTTTCTTGATCTATACCCGATTAAGAGTGTAGATAGCAGTGCTTATAGCTTCTTTCCAATATTTATGTGCCACATTCTTTTCAATCATCAATGTCCTTGCACAATCCAAGATATATATGTTTCTCCTTTCTGCTATACCATTCTATGGAGGTGTTCTAGGTGCAGACATCTGTCTTTTAATTCCTCTATCATTGCAAAAAAAATTAAATTCATTCAATGTAAATTCTCCACCTCGGTCAGATCTAAGACATTTTAGGTTCCTACCTATCTCCTTTTCAAATTTAGCCAAATAGCACTTAAAGTATTGAAAAGCTTCAGATTTTTCTTTTAGAAACATCACATACATCATCCTAGTATGATCATCAACAAATAAGATAAAGTATCTAGCACCACAGTAACTTTGTACACCCATAGGTCCACAAAGGTCAGTATGAACCAAATCTAAAATGTTTTCAGAAGTAAAGGATTTTCTCTTGAAACTTGACTTTGTCATTTTTCCTAACTGGCATTCCTTGCACATGACATTCTCAGGTTTCTTCAATCTAGGTAGACCTCTTACCTTTTTCTTTTTACTTATCTCTACCAAATTGTCAAAGTTAACATGACAGAGCCTTTTAAACCATAACAAAATATCATCAAGTTGTGCAATCAAACATGTTTCTTCAGATAGGTCAAGATAGAACAAATTACCTCTAGTCTAATCACCACTTCCAATCATTTCTCTAGTAGCATTAAATATTTTAGCTTTCTTGTGATGAAATTCCACTCGGTAACCAGTTTTGTTAAGCTGAGCAACACTTAACAAATTGTAATTAAGACCTTCAACCCAATATGCATTTTCACAAGATGTCTTATCAGTCAATTTAATCAAACCTTTTCCTCTAACAGGACATGGTGCATCATTACCAAATTTTACACTTTTACCTTTGTAATGATGTAAGGTCTCAAACTTATTTTTGTCACCAGTCATGTGATGTGAATAGCCACTGTCAATAATCCATTTATCATTCTTGTTCACATAGGATATCAATGCAATTTTCTCATCCTCATCAAATTCATCTTTCATTGCAACATAGACTACCTCAATTTCAAAATCATCACTATCAGTGTCAGTCTCTTTTTCAGCAATGTAACAAGATTTCTTACCTTTTCCTTTGTAGTCTTTGTTCCATCGGTAGCTTCTGTCATCTTTTCTTTCTTTGTGTTTGCTTTTCCTTTCATCATCTTTATCCTTCATGTCAGGACATCTACAGCTATATGACCAACTTTATTACATGCAAAACATATAATAGGAAGTTTACCTTTATACTTTCCTTTTCCCCTTCTTAGTCTTCTAGCCATAAGAGCTTCTAGATCTTCTAGGTCTTCATCAGAAGTGTCACTGTCACTTTCACTATCACTTTCACTTTCACTTTCACTGATGCATCTTTCTTTTTCTTTCTTTGGCTTGTTCGGAACTAGCTATGACTTAAAAGCATATTCAACATTTCCAATGCTTCCAACAGTGAAATTATCATAGTTAGAGAGTTCAAAAGTAGTCAGCTTACCAACCAAACTTTCCAAAGTAAGCACATTAGTAGAGTTACATCTAGATTCCTGAATAGTTGAGATCTTAATAGCATATATAGGACATAGGGTTCTTAGTACTTTCCCAATTATAGTTTCATCATCAATAGTCCCATTTTCTCCTCTAATAGCATTCACAACTTCTTTTATTCTACCACAATATTGTGCAATATTTTCACCTTCTTGCATTCTCATTTCATCAAACTTACCTCTAAGACTCTCGGCCTTTGCTTTCAGCACCTTCAAGTCACCACCATAGATCCTTGCAAGAGTGTCCCACATATCCTTAGCAGTTGTGCAATCCTTAATGTCTTCAAATTTTGGATAGCTTAGGGCAGATGCAATCTCTAGCATTGCCTAATTATGTTCTTTCTTGGCTCTCATTTCTTCGGCAGTCAAAGGTGCGACAGGTGAGACATAGCTATTCTCAATGTAGTACTTTACAGAGTCACCAATACCAGCCAGATGCAGCTTCATCAAGCTTTTCCATGTAGGGAAGTTTTCCTTGTTCAGCTCTAGTACCTCCTTCTTATACATCCTGATCATTTTCTTCAAGCCCCTTTAAACTTGATTCTGTCAACACTAATAATGAGCAACTTAGCTCTAATACCAATTGTTTATATGATTTAGAACAATAGAGAGGGGGTGTGAATCAGTTGTTCTTAGGTCCTGATGTATAAAACAATCTCAAAAACTTATCTTTAAATCAGATCCAATAACCAAAACAAACTCGGTCATCACTGATTCAATAGTAGAAACATCTAACAATGCAGTCCACTACCCAGTTGTAACTTAACTTGTAAAACATAGAAATGTTCAAACCAAAACATTCACACAAGTATTAACACCAGGATTTATAGTGGAAACCCAATTTTGGGAAAAACCACTTTGTAACATGCTACTATTATTTTCACTCTTTTGAAGTAAGCTCGGTAAAAAGCCAACCCTGTCAAAGGTTACAATACACATTGTCAGGTGTGACCCGATTAAAGGATTTCAATCACCCTATTAAAAGTGAGCCTAGTCATAGGACTTACATACACTCCATTAGAATGCAACCTTGTTCAAATGATTTAACATATGACTATTAGGTCAACCTCTGTTAAAAGGATTTTGACTATTACAATGGTTAGAAAGTAGCAGCAGTATTATATGAAAAATATACAACTCACTTTGCAAATATCAGATCTGATTTCGTACACTAATGTTGGTTTATTGACTTTGAAACTTTATCATTTCCATCTCTAATTTGCTCAAAAAATTTCTTCAAGCAATCACCACAATTCTCCTTCAGCCTTTTCTGCTTATTCAGTCAATAAAACTTTCCTCTTCCAGCATTCTTTGTTCTCCATGTACATACATATCAAAATACTCAGGTTCCCTTATATTTTCCTCAATTAGATTAACTCATCTTTTGCCCCTCAATCTCAATCATAGATCTTAGGGTTAGGTCAGATTCATTGAATCTACCCGCTTCATGTTCTTTGGCTTCTTTTCTAGAATCATCTCAAATCTCTTAAAGATTTATAATAAAACATTTTACAGTGCATTTAATGCTTCCAAATAATCAATAAATAAAGTCAACACATTTTACATAATCCAAGAATTCAACAATGTCAGCTCCAAAATTAAATTCTCTTCAAATATAAAATTGTTGATGCTCGGTCGATACTATGATTGTTCACTCGGTCTTTATGTAGAAAGCTCGGTCATTACTAAAACTATTTCCTCGGCAATTTACTGATACTCGGTCGACACTATAATTTTTCTCGGCATATACTAACTTGGTCGACACTAACATTACTCGGCTTAAACATGATTTTTCCATTCTTTGCTCGGTTAAGCCTCCCAGTTTAGTCTTCAGTCTTACTAAGATAAACAATACATTATCTCATCATTGTGCAACATAGTCAAGTACACTTTGTAGTATCAAGATAACTCAACCTTTCCCTAGGTGCCATTGTTACCAACCTTGTTTAGCCCCTTAGCAACACTCAAATAGATATAGTACTTTCTTAAGTAGCAACAGTCTTACCAATTAAGGTTTGACATCAATGACAATACAACAATTATTTCAATTGCAGTTTCCAATACATACATACACACACACACACACAGATATATATATATATATATATATATATATATATATATATTAAAAGCTTTAATTAAAAAAATGTATTTAAAAAAAAATCAAAACTAAGTCTTTAGTGAGGGGCTGCGACATGCCACCGCAACCCCACTAGGGTGTGGATGGCACAACCACGGCATCCCATGGGGGTGTGGCTGGTTGTGTCCTCCGCAACCCATGGGGTTGTGGGTGGGCTTGTCCACTGCAACCCATGGGGTGTAAGGATGGGCTTGTCCACCGCGTGCCAGAGGCTACAGTTGGCCATGGTCGTTGACGCGTACCCCTTGGGGTATGAATAATTTATTTTAAAAAAATTGCAGACTATGTTAAATATTAAAAAAAAAAGAAACAAATGCACAATATTTATTAAAAAAAAAAAGAAGACTATGTTTATAAAAAAATAACAAACACAAACTGTTGCATAAAAAAAAAATATGCAGCAGCATATACATTACGGAAATAAATAAAACATAAAAGATAATAGCATATTGTGAAACTAAATAAAACAAAACTGATATACCTTGCTAAGAAGATAGAAGAAAGATTTGGAAAATCCATTTTGTTGATCTTTTATTTTCTGATTTGTTATTCCTTCTTGCAATATGATGTGTATGTATACATAAGTATATATGTGTGTGTATACACACCCTTGGCGTGTGTATACACACATGTATACTCATGTATATATTTGAACTTGAAATGTTGTATGATCCTTCTCTCTGCCAAACTTGCACATTCAAAATGAGGATTTAGGGTTTGTTGGGTGTTTTATATTTTAGCACAACCCTAATTTTGAATTAGGGTTAGGGCTGGCCTTTTGGCTCTTTCAATTTTTAATTGAGTTTTATTAAGTTCTGTTTTAAAATTTGAATCTATGTTTATTTTTAATTAATGTTGGTTTGACTTTTGAGAGTTACTTTAATTTAAATTTTGAATTATTTGTTATTTTATTATTCATTGGAATCTGTATTCGTTATTTTTTTTTTTAGGTGGGATTTATTTAACTATTTTATTGTTGGTTGTCTCTTCTGATTTATTTTAATTTGTTAATGATGATTTATTATTTAATTTAATTGTCATTTAATCTTTTTAAGACTATTCTTGGAGATTGTCTATTTTTTAATTTAAAAATTTAATGGTTATTTCAAATGGTATATTATTTTAATAATGATTAATGTTGGTGGTAATATTTAATAATAATTTCCTAGTATTATTTTAATGATTTTTAATGATGGAATATTCTAGGGGAAATTATTTAATTATCCTAGGAAGGAACTTAGATAATTCTTTTCCCCCTTGGCCTAAGCGTTAATACTTTATTATTATTACTTAATAATGGTTATTATAATCTTTTAATTTAAATTTAATTCATCTAGATTAACTAAGGTAAACATTATGTTTTGAATTAAAGTATAAAATTTTAACTAAAGTATTGGAACATTATTAATTTTAAATAGGTTTTAAAATTGTAATCCTAGGTTTCACATAGGAATAATTTTATGGCCCTATTTTATTAATTTATTGTTTCCTTGTGAATCCTACCTTAATCTAGTAACCCGGTTCACGTTTGGAACCATTAAGGTTACCATCACCTTATGATTTATTTATTTAATTATTTAGACCTTTTTGGGTGAATTAACCCAAACTTTGATCTTAAATTAATTATCAAGTTTAATTTACCCTTTTATTATCATTTTTATTAAATGCTTTGATTTTGACCTTGTTAGGTCTTCTTAGAGGCCTAGGTAGTTCTCGAAAGTTATCTTATGCAGTTTACGATCAAGGGACGTTGACAAGCCAGCGCTTGTCATGATACCTCTTGAGTGTTAACTTGTGTTGTGTAAGCATTACGTTCTTGTTAGTGTACCTTAGTATGTTTTTGATTAAGGAAAACAAGTTTTAAAGGGGCCCTGAAACCCTTACAACATAGAGTATCTCAAAGATATACGATAAAAGTGCACATAGTCAAGATAGCCAAAGCAAGAAAGGAAGGCCAGACACAGTATGCCAGTAAACAAACAAAAAGCCCAGAAAAAATAGAACCAGGGGTAGAGAACAAAAACCAGGTCAAAAAAAGCCAGGAGAGCTGCTCAAGCAAGCTCTCTGAGGATCTCGGCCACACATTTCTCCAGCTCTGAAGCCTTATCTACCGCCTCCTTTAGATTAGCTAGGTCCTTATCCTGATCCTGAGTATCCTTCTTCAAAGTGCTAGAGCGAGTTCTCTTCCTCGGACCCTCCTCCGGTGAGATGTCTTTACTGCTACTGGGAGACTCCTCCTTACTGCCCCTATGTTCCTCAATTTTACTGATCAGGGCTTTAATGTTTTCATTTGAGGCTTTGAGGATGCTATAGCTCTGTTCAAAAAATTTCTATAGAGTACCCTCCACACTCTGAATTCTTTTTTTCACATCCTCCATCTTGTTCTCCATTTCGTTCTTCTCCTTAGTAAGCCTGATCTTACTACTATTATCCTCCCTCTCCAACCTGCCCACCCTAAATTTTAGCTCATGTATCTCGTGGTAGGTCCACTTAGTGGTTCTGTAGCTATCTATGACACTATTTTTGGCATTATTGAGGACATCCATTTGCGGCTTTTCTTTAGTGATGTCACTTAGAATAACCAAAGTAGGGTCGATGAGATCCTCCATTTGAATTTTACCAACCTTGTTCTCCTTGACCAAAGTCTTCATCATCTCCCTCTTTAATCCCATCCTGACTGAGACATTTTGAAAGTCTCTCTAGACCACACTTTTCTCTTTATTAGAGATCTTACAGGTGTACTAGTGAGTCCCTTGCTCCTCACACTCATGATCCTGATCTTCCTCCCTCCCCTGATTCTCCTCTTCCTCTTCTCTTTCCTTCCCCTCCTCTTGCCTTTCCTCCTTATTGCCTTCTTCAAATTTCTTCCAATTCCTTTGTTCCCTAGCTGAGTTCACATCGTTATCCCCATCTCTGTTGACAGGCATTTTAATTGTTATTTTCCTCCTTCCCTTCTTATTCTGCTTATTATTCTCTTCCTCCCCCAGCCTATCATCCTCCTCTTCATCACTTCCTCCCTCCATTTCCATGCCCTCCACTTCCTCATCATAATCTCTGTCAGAATAGATTTCAATGCTTTATTTTGGGTCCGATTTCTCCTGTTTCTCCCTCTTTTCCTTTTTAACCTTCTTTTTCCCCATTTTAGTGCGGGGGAGAATTTTTGCATCCATATCCGTATGCATATCTTGGCTCTCCTTAGTATCAGAAGGAATGTACTCTTCTTCACCTGAGTCAAGCTCCTCCTCTGAAACATCCTTCCCCCCTCTTCCTTGCTTAATTTCTTTCCCAATTGTTCTAGCTTTAAAAAATTCATATATCAACAATAAAAAGCCCTCATGGAAATTAGGGTTTCCTATAGGCTTCTCCCTATAATCATTGATATTCTCATTGATTGACGAGTAAAGGTAAAAAGGAATAGAGATTTTGGCACTAGACCTGAAGTGGTTGAGAAGCACGAAATGGTAGGATTAAATGTGGTCAAACCTCATATCCAGGGAAATAAATTTGATTATCACCCTTAGCACAAACCTCCATAGTGGTTTAATGGACTTCAGCAAGTAGTAAGTGCCCTTCTTCACTAGAACCTTCTTTTCCTCCTTCCCTTTAGTGAATTTTGTCATCGCTTGACCTGAAATTTGCCTGTCTCTGTAGAACTTCTTCCCAATAATGGGGATGCCCATAGTAGTAGAAATGACCTCCTCCGTCACTGTGAACTCAATCCCATCAATTCTGACACTCCCCTCATTCCAGTTCTTCACCATGGTTTTGGTAACAGAGGGTTTCCATCCATGCAATCTTTCGATGAAAGATGTCACCTCGCCTTTACTCAAAATCTCCCAGACCTTTGAACGCCTCTACCATTTTTCTGCTTCATCCTCAAGCTCCCTCCTATGTCTTTCCCCCACCATTTTACGCTTCTCTCTACAAACCAAAACTCTGCTAACAAAGCTTTGCATTTTTTGACACCAGCAGTTCAAATGGGAGACGTTCTCGATCCTTCCAAATAAATTATGAAAAAAAAACCCAAAAATGGGCCTCAAAGTGCAATGATGGTAGTTGTCCAGGTGATTTGTACTTTGGCTCAGGTACTTACACCACAAAAGATAGCACATTTCCCCTAACACATAATCAGACATGATTAAACTTTAATGTTTCCCAATCTGCTTGGGATTCTCTCACTTTCAATTAGATCCTTAATTTCAAGTGGTATAAGATGTCCTTCCTTCCATCTATTCACCTCATCCTTTCTGACAGCCCAATTGGCTAGCTTGTCAGCCACTTGGTTAGACTCCCTATACTCATGAGCCACATATACTCTATCAAAGGTCTTGAGATAGTGGATGCTCTCGTTGATAATATTAGCTATCGTCCAGGTAGGCAGGTTTTTCTCGTTGAGACAGTCAATTATGTTCTTCGAGTCTCCTTCCAGCCACAGGTTTCTAACTCCTATCTCCTTAGAAAGCTTGATTGTTTGATGGGCCGTAGATGCCTCTACAAAATGATTTGTTTGGATCCCTAGAGGAACTATGATGGTAGCAATGCCTTTTCCATGGTCATTTTTTATGATTCCTCCAATCCCAGCTTGGCCAAGGTTTCCCTTCATCACCCCGTCAAAATTGGCTTTGCACCAGCCTATCGGTGGAAGAGTCCAACTACAGTCCTCCCTCCTACTCTGATCATCTTCCTTATTACTGAGAAGAGGATTGTGGCCCTTATAACTAGTATATTTTTCCACCAAGGCATTAAGGCTTTTGTGAAAAACCACCTTAGGGTTGGCTTCTTTTTCCTTGAAAATTTAGTTGTTCCGCTCCTTCCACACTCCCCAGTAGAGATGAGGTAGAGTCCAAAACCATAATCCCTAACACACCTCACCAGCCACCCCTCTATGCCATTTTTGAAAGAGGTCTATGACAGTATTGGGAAAAACCCAGGACTGTTTGAAGAAAGTCAGGAAAGAACACCATATGCTCCTAGTGAAATGGCAGTAAATAAATAGATGATCAACACTTTCCATCTAATTTTTACATAGTATGCATTGGTTCGACATCTGGTGCCCTCTCTTGATAAGATTATCCATCAACAATAGACAGTTTTGGAGCATTATCCAGAAGAAAATGTTGATTTTTGGGATGAGACCAGGATACCAAGCATTGGCCCAAACAGGAATAGGAGCAGTTTTCTGCATGGTATCATAGCCTAAAGCCATAGAGTAGTTTCCATCTGTAGTCAGCCCCCAAATAATAGTATCCTTGTTTTTAGACAAGGGAGTGAGCCTGAGCATGTCCATCAATGGCTTGAGTCCAGAGAAATCTCAGTCAAGTTCACCCACTCCTCATTCATCCTGTAGTCTCTCACCCTATAGCCAAATCTTTCCATGCAAAACATCACCCATCTGTTGTACTGTTCAATGTTCCATAAAGGTCCCACACTAAGCTAGTCATCAAGCCAAAAATTGATATCTTCCCCATTGCCCAATTTCCATTTCACCTTCTCAATAGCCAGCCCTTTAGTCTTTATAATTTTGTTCCAAATATTGGAACCTTTAGGGTCATCCTCCCTGCTAATGAACTACTTAAAGTTGATTTTGGCCATGTACTTATCCTACAAGATATCCCTCCATTCCCCCCTGGTGTTGAAGATCCTCCATATCTATTTAGCTTGCAATGCCCTATTGAACTACTTCAAGTTCCTAATCCCTAAGCCTCCTTGCTTTTTGGGTCTGCAGATATTCTCCCAAGCAACAAGTGGATACTTCTTATTGCCTTCCAGACCTGCCCACAAAAACTTCTTCTGAATGGACTCCAAAGTATCAGCCACTTTGGAGGGGATAGAGAATAGATTGAGGGCATAAGTGGGCAAGTTCTGTAATGTAGATTTTATCAAGAGTACCTTACCAGCCTGACTCAGAATGATGCCCTTCCAGCTAGCTAGTTTTCTATTAAACTTGTCGATGAGTTTTTCCCAAAAGAGATCAAGAGGCCTATCCCCCATAGGGAGCCCCAAGTAGGTAGAAGGGAGAGTCCCAATATTACAACCTAGGATGTCAGCAATTTTCCTTTGTCTGCCCTTAGGGGTGTTGACAAAAAAGACCGAGCTCTTGCTCCAGTTGATTAGTATGTTATCCTAGTTGACTTTTGTGCTATAAAAAAATTGTTGGTGTGTTTTTGTCATAATTTTTGGGCATGACAACATTCATGCAGCTCATGAACAAAGTACTGAAATAATTTTTGGGTAATTTTGTCATTATTTATTTGGATGATATTTTGATCTTCAGTAAGACATTGGAAGAACATGTAATGCATGTTCTTAGGGTGTTTGAGAGGTTAAGGGAAGAGAATATGTTGATAAATTTGAAGAAGTGCAGTTTTGTGAAGGAGTTAGTGTATTTGGGATTTGTAGTTTCAGCAGAAGGTCCAAAAATGGACGCAGAAAAGGTGTTCAAGCTATCCTCAAATGGCCTACTCCAAGGAGTGCTACTAAGGTAAGATCTTTTCATGGTTTGGCTAGATTTAATAGAAATTTTATTGAAAATTCCTGTAGTATCTGTGGACCCTTGACTAAAACAATGGGAGGGGATAGGAAAGAGTTTAAGTGGACAGTAGGGGAAGACAAGAATTTTTAAATTGTTGAAAGAAAAAGTTACAAAATAACCTATTTTAGCTCTTCCAAATCTTAACAAGGTGTTTCAAGTAGACTGTGATGCTAGTGGTAATGCTATTGGGGTAGATTTAAGTCAGGAAGGTAAACCCATTGCTTATTTCAATGAGAAGTTGAATGATGCCAAGAGAAAATATTTTGTTTATTATTAGGAGTTCTATGCTATAGTTAAGGATTTAAGGAAGTGGAGACATTATCTTTTTCCAAAAGAATTTGTTTTATTTATTGATCATCAAGCTTTATAATATTTGAACATTCAAGGAAATTTGAATCAAAGGTATCTCAAATGGGTTGATTTTTTGCAGAGTTAAACTTTTGTTTTGAAACACAGGAGAGGAAAGTCTAATAGGGTTGTATTTGCCATTACAAGGAGACAAATTTTTCTGACAGAGATGCAGATTGAGGTTTTTGGGTTCAATGAACTCAAGAGTTTGTACCCCGGGGATCTTAATTTTGGAAAAGCTTGGAAATATTGTACATAACATGTTACTCTAGAGAGAACCAAGTGGTTGGACTTCATAATCCAAGATGGTATGTTATTTAGAGGTAATTAGTTGTGCACTCCAAGGAGTTCCATGATGGGGACTCTAATCAAAGAAAAGCATAGTTGAGGACTGGCTAGACATTTTGGTTGAGATAAAACCATTGCTCTGGTTAGTGAAAATTATTATTGGCCACAATTGCAGCAAGATGTTAAGAAATTTGTACAAGGTTGTAGGGTATGTCAAATGGAAAAAGGGGCCAAGAAAAATAAAGGGTTATATTATTCATTACCTGTATTAGAGAATCCATGGAAGGATATTAGTATGGAATTTTTTCTTGGCTTACCAAGGCTTTAGAGAGGGCATGATTCCATTTTTGTGGTGGTAGACAAGTTTTCAAAAATGGCACATTTCATTCCTTGCAAGAAGACTAATGATGTTGTTCATGTAGTAGAATTATTTTCCAGGGAGGTGGTGAGGCTACATGGTTTACCAAAGAGCATAGTTTTAGATCGACACACCAAGTTTGTTGGGTACTTTTGGAGAACTTTGTGGAAAAGCTAAAGATAGATTTCAAGTTCATCTCAACACACCATCCACAAACTGATGGATAGACAGAAGTGGTGAATAGGAGTTTGGGGAATCTTTTGAGGTTCTTGGTTGGAGATAAACCAAAGGGATGTGATTTCATTTTACCACAACCAAAATTTGCATATAATAATTTTGTCAATAGGAACATTGGTAAATCACCATTCCAGATAGTATATGGAAGTAGTCCTAGAAATGCATCTAAATTAAGAAAGTTGGACAAAGGAGAGGCAAAGAGTGTTGACGCTAAAAAGTTTGTAGAACACTTGAAGAATTTGCATGAGGAGGTAAGAAAGCATATTAATAAAATGAATACAGAGTACAAGGCTAAGGCAGATAAGAAAATGAGGCATAAGGAATTCCATGTGGGGGGTGAAGTCATGGTTCATTTGAGAAATGAGAGATTTCCAGTAGGAACATACAATAACTTGAAGATAAAGAAGTTTGGACCATGCAAAATATTGAAGAAGAATGATTTAGGAAATGCTTATGAAGTAGAGTTTCCCAATGAACTCAATATTTAACCATTATTTAACATTTCTGATTTGACAAAATATCATAAAGGAGGTGTTGAGGATCAAGTCATAGAAGAAGAGTGGAAAATACCAGCAACTAATTTAGCTACAGAGGATATTGAAGACATCTTGGACAGTTATGTTGGCAGAAGCACAAGGAACGAGACATATGAAGAATATTTAGTCAAATGGAAAGGATGACCTGTGGAAGATTTATCATGGCTATCAAGGGAGGAGGTTAACTATCTTGGTTTTCCTTTGCAAACCTGAGATGTGACAAGGTCACTTATCAAATTATCCTAGGTGTTTGATGTAGGAGCATCCTAGGTGTAAGGGCAATCTTGTATCAGCCAAAAATATTTTTTGGTTTCTTTTCAATAGGGGCTATCTTGTGGAGAGATGTTATTTTCGGAAATCTACTATTTTTAGTAAGTTTTTCATTTGAGATTAGAATGCTCTATTTTCTTCCCTAGAGTTTCACTTTGGTTATATCAGCATGTTAGTAAAGTTTCATTGCAAGATCAAGTCTAGTTTTGAAGATATTGAAAGTTTTCAATATTGGCAGCAGGGTACATAAACTTTGAACTCAATTTTGAAGGCTTAAGAGAATTTGAATGGGGTCTAAACTTTAGCCAATTGGAGCTTCAAAAAACTAGTTGTAGTAGATCACTTCATGCCATTATTGAAATGAGGTTATAATAGTCAATCGGGTCAACAACCGATGAGTTTGGTCTCCGGACGTTGCGCTACATAAAATAGAAGAAAATGAAATTCCTTCAAAATTTATTTTTGAGTTAAAAAAGTTGTTTGGGCTTATTATAATATAATAAAAATGAATAATAATATCTTAGGAAGAGTCGGTGTCAAACTTTAGGGTTAAAATTTCTAGAACCTTTTTGGGTGGATAAAATTTCCTATATAATGAAGGTACCTAGGGTTATCTAGGGCATTTTTTGGGAACAAACATCTGGTGGCTCTAGCTTGAAAAATGTTGTATTGAAAATGCCCATGTGGTTGTGCATATATATTTTTGAATATTGTAATTTCATTTCATTGGAGATAATATAAATCCCATTTCTTGTCCTACAATTTGTTCTTATTCTCAATTTTATTATGTGTGGTTGTGTTAATAAGGGGAGTACCCCTCATCAAGTGGTATCAAATTAGGAGTTCCTAAATGTGTAGATAGATCACCGACTGTAAGGCATTTTGCACTAGAACTATGATCATAAGTTTGAGTGATAAGAGCTAGAAATGCCTTTACGAAGTAATTGTGTCACAAGAGCTGTAGGTTTGATAGAAGAGGGTTTCAGAGCCCTCTAGAGACAAGTGCAAACATTGCAAGAGGAGTTGCATAGAGGAATAAATATTGCAGTTAGAGATGAAAGTGGAGAGGAATTTGAAGAAGAAGGATAAGGTGACTAAGAAGCACCAGAAGCACCTAGAAATCCTAAGGAGGATAGGTTTTTGAGGGCCATTTCCAAGATTAGAAAGAGACCCAACATTGAAGTTTCCACATTTTCAGGAAATCTTAACCCAAACAAACTGATAGACTGAATCAATGATCTATAAGAATATTTTGAGTATGAAGATGTCGAAGATCCAAATAGGGTCAAATTTTTTGAGGCCAAACTGAAGGGTCATGCAACAATTTTTTGGCAGGAGATTCAATTGAAGAGGAATAGAAGAGGAAAGGATAAAATCACAAGATGGGACCAAATGGTGGAGAAATTGAAGAGATAATTCATTCTCATATATTATGAGCTCGATCTACTAAAGAAAATGCAAGGGTTGAAACAAGTGGATGTTAGGAATGAATGTTGAATGCTTGGCAGTCATTCTGTAGCAGTTGTTGTTGCATTCATGACTATGATTGTCATTGATGTCAACACAATGATCTTTTGGAGACTTGTAGAGAAGTAGACAATGTTTTGATTAGCGCACGTGGGATATTGCAATTGGAGATATGTGATGTTGAGGTTATACTCTTTGATATGTTATATGTCTATGGTTAAGAGAGTAGATAGTAATTATTTTATTCATGAAAGTTATGAGCATTTTGGTGGAAGCAGTATTCAGGCAGTGTTCCTGAGTAGCGGTTTTTGGAAATCGGATGATATCTCCTAATCGGGATGGAAACTAGTTTTGTGCAGTTAAAGGGAAGTTTAAGACACATTGTTAGTAACATGGTTCATAGCACAAACTTTGAGGTCACACGAGTGAAGAGTTATTATATCTAGAAGCCAACATTTTTGTGTAATTTTGATGTAGCGCGTGGAAACTTTTATTTTGTAATTGTGTGCTGACTCATTTGTAATTATTTGAGTGTGGTATAAAGGAAGGAATGTTTTTCCTTATTGATATATTGAGATGTTGATGTGTGATGCAGTATGCATGAAGTGAAGAAAAGAACTAAGTATGAGAGAGAAATTGTGAAGGAAGACATGTGAAGTACAGAGATCTGAAAGTGAGATCTGATGTAGCAGTGAATGTAGTTTGGCACAGTCAAAGAAGAGGTAACATATTATTCTATTGAATAATGAAAAGATTATTTGGACATTGAGTTCAATGATCTTACCCTGAAGCTGTTTGGGCAGTGGGTCCTTCTGTCTTCCATAACTCCTAACAGGGTTAGAATCTTTTAACAGGGATTCAAAATCTCCTAACAGGGATTTATATGTACTTAATGTATTTAATAAGACTCCTAATAGAGTCCATCCTTTCACAAGGAATATTCATATTAGTGCATCTTTTGTGGGCATCATTCCCACTGGGGTTTACTCTTTGATCAAGAGGTTCCCTAGTCAACATATCTTGTGTTATTGTGTCATTGTGTATGAATATCTTTCTATGGTTGGTAATTATATTGCTTACATGGTTAAATGTTGTTGAAGTTGATAAAAGTTATAACTATCTGATAACTGATTCACCCCCCCACCCTCTTAGTTATCTTGGTGGACTTTAATTTCTAACAATTGGTATCAAAGTAGTAGGTCCTTGAAAGGAAAGTTTAACAGCTTAAGGAGATCCATGGAAAATTTTAGGAAAGAAAGCCCTAAGTTTGATGGAGTAAATTTTGACAGCTAGAAAGAAAAGATGAAGACACATCTACTGTGTTTAGGACCAGGCTATTGGCTGATTACAAAGAATGATAGGACTATTATTGAAGAAGATAATCTTGAATCAAGTTCAAAAGATGAGGTAGATCTATTCATGTGTAACATACTTGCAAGAGAAGCACTCTTGACAGCACTTCCAAAGAATGAATACAGTCAAGTAAAATGTTTTAAAAAATCTCATGAAATTTGGAAAGCTTTACAATCTACTTTTGAAGGTGATGAACATGCAAAGAGAGCTAGATTACATAATTGGATATGTGCATTTGAGGATATTAGAATGATGGAAGATGAATTTTTTAGAAGCTATATTGGTAGAATATCAGAAATTATTGCAGGGATAAAATGTTGTGGAGGATCAAAGATAGAGAATGAAGTGATATGGAAAATTCTGAGGACATTGACTCCTGTATTTAAGCAGACAACATAGATGATTAAACAAGTTATACTTTGTATTACAAACTTTACAAGAGAGACTCTTCTTGGAAGATTGGAAGCAGTAGAAATGAACCTGAGGGTATCAGGAGACTTACCTAGAATGGAGACAGCATTCAGTCCTCTTAGTATTCATCCTACTTTGTCAAGAAGTACCAGTGTGAGTGGAGATTATGCCAATAGCATATCTAGAAATGAAGAAGACAAGAAGATTGAAGAAGGTATTGCCTTGCTTGTGAAAAGAGAACCAGATGGTAAGAAAATTTTTAAATGTTGGACTTGTTAAGAATATGGTCATTTTGCATCTAAATATCCTAAGAGAGTTAAGAAGTACAGAAATAATTTCAAGCCTAGAAGATCTAAGGAATGTTATTATGCTAATGATGAAGATCTTGAAGCTAGTATTGAAAGAACCTTCAGTGAAAGTGATACTAAGAATAATGATGAAATAGGATTTATCCCAATTAAAGAAGAGAATCTTGAATCTGATGTTAAGGAAGAAAAAGCCTTAGTTTCCCAAGTTGAAAAGAAATATTATTGGATTATAGATAGTGTTTGTTCACATCATATGACTGGAGATATGAAAAAGTTCATAAAGTTTAACAATTATGATGGAGGAGCTGTTAGAGTTGGTAACAATGCACCTTGTTTGATTAAAGGTATAGGATCTATTACTCTTGATGGAAAGACTAATACTGATGATGTTTACTTTGTTGATGGATTGAAACATAATCTTTTGAGTGTTGGACAGTTAGTTGATAAGGGATATCAAGTTTGGTTTACTAAGAAAACTTGTGTGATAAAGGATAAAGATGGAAATCTGATTGGAACTAGATCTAGAATGAGAGGTAATATATTTCAGTTGAATCCTACTGAGATGACATGTTTGATTACTAAGATTGATGATAGTTGGTTATGGCATAGAAGGTTTTGTCATATAAAATTTGATAACATTGTGAAAGTAAGTACTACACTTGCAGTAAGGGATTTGCCTAAAATTATGAAGCCTACTAACATGATTTGCAAAGAATGTGTGATGGCTAAGCAGAAGAGAAGTTCATTTCCTAGTAAGAAGTTCACATCGGCAGAGAAGTTGGAGATTGTTCATACAGACTTGAGCGGTCCTACTAGGACTAGAGGATTCTATGGAGAAAGGTATTTTATGATTCTTGTTGATGATTTTACAAGAATGATGTGGATTGCATTTCTAAAAGAAAAATTTGAAGCATTTGATAAGTTTAAGATCATTAAGAATAAAGTTGAGAATGAATCTGGAATGAAGATTAAATGTTTGAGATCTGATAGAGGTGGTGAATTTACTTCTAGAGAGTTTAACACTTTTTGTGAAGTGAATGGCATTAAGAGAGAGTTTTCAGCCCCTAGAACACCTGAACAAAATGGTATTGTAGAAAGAAGAAATAGGTCAGTGACTGAAGCAAAAAGAGCTATGTTATTTGAGAATGATTTGGCGAAGACATTCTAGAGAGAAGTAGTGAATACAATAGTATATACAATGAATAGAGTACAAATCAGAGCAGACACAAACAAGACACCTTATGAATTATGGTTTGGACATGCACCCTCAGTTAAGTATTTTAGAATTTTTGGAAGAAAATGTTATATAAAGAGAGATGATGATATTGGAAAGTTTGATCCTAGAAGTGATGAAGGAATTTTTCTTGGATATTCTTTGAAAAGAAAAGCATATAGATGTTACAATAAGAGAACTAAAACTATTGTTGAGAGTGCAAATGTTAAAGTTGATGAGAAGTTCAAAATTTAGGAAAGAATGCTTGATTATGAATCTAATGAAGAAGCAAATCCTCAGCCTAACACTGAATCTACTAAATTATTCTATGAGATTGATAGTGAATTATTGAATGAGAATCCTGCAAAAGAAACCAGAGAGGAATCTAGAGAAGAATCTAAAGTTGAAACAAGATCTATGACTATGACACCGAACAGGTATCTATCAAGACATCATCCTATTGAACAAGTTATTGGAAGTTTGGACAGAGGAGTTCTGACTCATAATAAGGTATATTTATGTTTGATTTCTCAAATTGAACCTAAATCTACTAGTGAAGCTTGTGAAGATAAAAATTGGATCAATGCTATGAAAGAAGAACTAGACCAAATTGAAAAGAACAAGACATGGGAATTGGTCCCTAGACCTAAAGACAAGAATGTGATTGGAACTAAATGGGTATTTAGAAACAAGATGAATAAACAAGGAGAAGTGGTAAGAAACAAAGCAAGATTGATATGTAAGGGATACTCACAGCAAGAAGGAATTGACTATGAAGAAACTTTTGCACTAGTAGCAAGACTTGAAGCAATAAGAATGTTTTTAGCTTATGCATCTTTTAAAAAATTCAAAGTGTATCAGATGGATGTGAAGTCAGCATTTCTAAATGGAGAATTGGAAGAAGAAGTCTACATTTGAGTAGCCTGAAGGTTTTCCTTTGATTCAAGAAGGAGATATGGTATGTAAACTGAAGAAAGCATTATATGGATTAAAGCAAGCACCTAAAACTTGGTATGCTAGACTAGATAAGTATTTGTTAAAATTGAGATTTACTAAAGGAATAGCTAATAGCAATCTGTACACAAAAGAAATTGAAAATGGTTTGTTGGTTATAGTTATTTTTGTTGATGACATTATCTTTGGAGGAGAAGATGAAGCTAGTGACAAATTTGCTAATAAAATGAAGACTGAATTTGAAATGAGTATGATTGGTGAGATGAAATACTTTTTAAGATTACAGATAACACAGAATAATGATGGTAACTTTGTATGTCAGACAAAGTACTTGAATGATTTACTGAAAATATTTGGAATGGAGAATTGTAAACTAGTTGGAACACCTATGGTTACAAGACACAAACTATCTAGCAAAGATGAAACACCGACAGTTGAGCAGAAAAAATACAGATCCATGATTGGAGGATTGCAATACTTAACATAGACTAGACTGGATATACAACATTCAGTTGGAATGGTAGCAAGATTTCAAGCTGAACCTAGAGAGTCACATTATGAAGCAATAAAGAGGATACTGAGATATTTAAGAGGCACAATGGATTATGGATTGTGGTATGAAAAGTTTGATGATTTTACCCTATGTGCATATACAGATGTTGATTGGGGAGGTAGTGTTGATGACAAGAAAAGCACCAGTGGTGGAGCCTTTTTTCTTGGAGGAAGATTAGTTTTGTGGCTAAGCAAGAAGCAGAATTGTATTTCACAAAGCACAATAGAAGTAGAGTATGTAGCAGCAGCAAACAATTGTAACCAGATAATTTGGATGAAGCAAATGCTGAAGGATATTGGAATTAAGTTTGTTGAGCCCGTTGTTATACATTGTGACAATGCCAGCATAGTTTGTATGTCTAAGAATCCTGTATTACATTCTAAGACAAAGCATATAGAGATCAAATATCATGTTGTAAGAGAGAAAGTTGCTGAGAAAGAAGTCAGACTAGAGTACATAAGCACAAAGGAACAGATAGCAGACATATTTACTAAGCCTTTGCCTAACGATACATTTGAGTATCTGAGAGGTATGCTTGGGGTTATGCCCCAGCCTACTTTTGAGTAATGATGCAGTTGGTTGCATCCATCTAGTGGTATATGAGCCCTATCTTTCTTTTGGATTAGATGTTGGTACTTCCTCTATGAGGGAGTATGTGTATCTGAACTGAGTCATGAGGACTCTTGTGAATGTATTTTGTGAACAGTGTCTTTTGACATTAAGTTGTTGTTGACATAGTGATGAAATTTCTATCATTGATGTCAATGGGGGAGAAGTGTACATGAAAAACCACTTGTACCATTTGTTGGAGAGAACTGAATAGGATAACGAAGCAATATTTGATTGATGAAGAGGATTTGAAGAAGCAGTGTTGCAGTATTGGATTTTTGGAACATTGGATGTTTTTCATCTATTTTGCCATCAATGCCAATGGGGGAGATTGTTAGGAATGAATTCTGAATGCTTGGCAGTCATTCCATAGTAGTTGTTGTTGCACTCATGACTATGATTGTCATTGATGTCAACACAGTGATCTTTTGGAGACTTGCAGAGAAGCAGACAATGTTTTGATTAGCGCACGTGGGATATTGCAGTTGGAGATATGTGATTTTGAGGTTATACTCTTTGATATGTTATATGTCTATGGTTGAGAGCACAAATAGTAATTATTTTATTCATGAAAGTTATGAGCATTTTGGTGGAAGCAGTATTTAGGCAGTGTTCTTGAGTAGCGGTTTTTGGAAATCGGATGATATCTCCTAATCGGGATGGAATTTGGTTTTACACAGTTAAAGGGAAGTTTGAGACACATTTTTAGTAATGTGGTTCACAGTGCAAACTTTGAGGTTGCACAAGTGAAGAGTTATTATATCTGGAAGCTGACAGTTTTGTGTAATTTTGATGTAGCGTGTGGAAACTTTTATTTTGTAATTGTGTGCCGACTCATTTCTAATTATTTGAGTGTGGTATAAAGGAAAGAATTTTTTTCCTTGTTGAGATATTGATATGTTGATGTGTGATGCGGTATGCATGAAGTGAAGAAAAGAACTAAGTATGAGAGCGAAATTGTGAAGGAAGACATGCGAAGTACAGAGATCTAAAAGTGAGATCTGATGTAGCAATGAGTGCAGTTTGGCACAGTCAGAGAAGAGGTAACATATTATTCTATTGAATAATGAAAAGATTATTTGGATAGTGAGTTTAGTGATCTTACCCTGAAGCTATTTGGGCAGTGGGTCCTTCTATCTTCCATAACTCCTAACAGGGTTAGAATCTTTTAACAGGGATTCAAAATCTCCTAACAGGGATTTATATGTACTGAATGTATTTCATAAGACTCCTAACAAAGTCCATCCTTTCACAAGGAATATTCATATTAGTGCATCTTTTGTGGGCATCATTCCCACTGGGGTTTACTCTTTGATCAAAAGGTTCCCTAGTCAACATATCTTGTGTTATTGTGTCATTGTGTATGAATATCTTTCTATGGTTGGTAATTATATTGCTTACATGGTTAAATGTTGTTGAAGTTGATAAAAGTTATAACTATCTGATAATTGATTCACCCCCCCCCCCCTCTTAGTTATCTTGGTGGACTTTACTTTCTAATAGTGGAAAGATCTATGCAGGAGTATACAGAAGAGTTCTACCAAGTCCTCATTAGAATAGGTCATGCAAAAGGTGAGAAGGAAAAATTTGTCATTTTATACATGGGTTAAGACCAAGTATTCAGGAGGAGTTGAGTCTGGTTAGAATGACTAGTATTGAAGAGGCATACCAGTTTTCCTTAAGGGTGGAAGAGAAGATGAACAA
This sequence comes from Chamaecyparis obtusa, assembly GCA_027943335.1. NCBI lineage: Eukaryota > Viridiplantae > Streptophyta > Pinopsida > Cupressales > Cupressaceae > Chamaecyparis > Chamaecyparis obtusa. Next base: position 1,099,603 of record BSBK01000206.1, read on the forward strand.
GAATTTCAAAAGCAAGCAAGGTGGAAGAGGTCATGGTGGAAGATCCTGCAAATGGTCTTATAGAGGCCTAAATGAAGATTAAAAAAAGAATGATGATTCAAGTAAGAGTCAATCAGAGGGGATATAATTTCAATCATTTCCATGATCAAAATAATAGGGATTAGAGAGGAAGAGGAAGAGGGAAAGGACCTGGAAGAGGAGGTTTTTGTGGGACATGTTTTCATTGTGGAGGACATAGAGCCTATGAATGTCCCCAATGTCAAGGAAGGATGGACAAGAGGATTGAAGGCCATGCATGAGTTGCACATGAAAATGGAGAATTTTATTCAGAAAACTCAGATGATGTTGAGAAAGGATAAATCCTAGTTGTTAGGAGTACCCTGATAAATGAAGAGAAAGAATTAGATAAGAGGAAGAGCCTATTTCACACTAGGTGCAAGTGCAAAGATAAGTGTTGTGAAGTGATTATTGATGGTGGAAGCATTGATAATCTAGTGTCAGAAGAAATGGTCACAAAGTTAAAGCTAAAAAGGGGAAAACACCCCCATCTGTATTGAATTGTCTAGGTGCAGGATGACCACAAGGTCTTGGTCAATGAGCAGTGCTTAGTGAACATCAAGATTGGAAGTTTTTGAGCTGAGGTACTCTGCAATATCATACCCATGGATGCATGTCATTTGTTCCTAGAAAGGCCTTGGCAGTTCGATAGGTGTGTTATACTTTATGGTCATGCTAATGATTATTCTTTGACAAATGATGGAGTGTGACACAAGTTGAAGCAATTGAAAGAAATAGGGGAAAAAATATGTAGTAATTCCAGAATATGTTTAGTTGGTGGAAGGAAGTTCTTAGAAGGTATGAGACATGAGAATATGTATTTTTCTTTAATTCCAAAAGTTGGTAAAGAGGAAGTAGAAGATGTACCTACAGAAGTTACAGACTTGTTGGTGGAGTTTTAGGATATTATATCTGATAATATACCTGATGGATTGCCACCAGTGAGAAAGGTCATTCATCAGATGGACTTGATTCAAGGGGCCAGTTTTCCAAACAAGGCAGCCCATAGGATGAATTTGGTAGAGAGCGAGGAATTGAACAGACAAGTGTAGGAGTTGTTGCAAACGGGATTAATCCAAGAGAGTTTGATTACATGTTTTGTACCAACAGTATTATCACCAAAGAAAAATGGAGAATGGAGGATGTGTACAGATTCTCAAGTTATCAATAAGATCACTATGAAGTGCAGATTTTCCTTGCCAAAGATGGATGATATTATGGATTGGTTGAGTGGAGCTATGTATTTCACAAAGATAGATCTAAAGAGTGGATATCGCTAAATTAGAGAAGTAGATGAATGGAAGACATCCTTCAAGACAAAGGATGGATTGTATGAGTTGTTAATCATGCATTATGGGCTAACCAATGCACCGAGCACATTCATGTGGCTCATGAATGAAGTACTGAAATTATTTTTGGGTAATTTTGTCAGTGTTTATTTGGATGATATTTTGGTCTTCAGTAGGACATTGGAAGAACATGTAATGCATGTTCGTAGGGTGTTTGAGAGGTTAAGGGAAGAGAAGTTGTTATTAAATATGAAGAAGTGAAATTTTGTGAAGGATTTAGTGTATCTGGGATTTGTAGTTTCGGAAGAAGGTCTAAAAATGGACCTAGAGAAGATGAAGGCTATCCTCAAATGGCCTACTCCAAGGAGTGCTACTAAGGTAAGATATTTTCATGGTTTGGCTAGATTTTACATAGAGTTTACTTACAATTTTAGTAGTATTTGTGGACCCTTGACTAAAACAATGAGAGGGGATAGGAAAGTGTTTAAGTGGACAATAGGGGAGACGAGAGTTTTGAATTATTGAAAAGAAAAGTTATAAAACTACCTGTTTTAGCTCTTCCAAATTTTAACAAGGTGTTTCAAGTAAATAGTGATGCTAGTGGTAATGCAATTGGAGCTATTTTAAGTTGGGAAGGTAAACCCATTGCTTATTTTAGTGAGAAGTTGAATGATGCCAAGAGAAAATATTATGTATATGATCACGAGTTGTATGTTATAGTTCAGGCATTGAGGAAGTGGAGCCATTATATTTTTCCAAAATAATTAGTTTTATTTACTGATCATCAAGCTTTCCAATATTTGAACAACCAAGGAAAGTTGAATCAGGGGCATTTGAAATGGGTTGAGTTTTTGCAGAGTTACATTTTTATTTTGAAACATAGGAGTGGGAAGTCTAATAGGGTTGCAGATTCCCTTAGTAGGAGACAAGTTTTGCTGATAGAGATGCAGATTGAGGTTGTTGGGATGAAGGAACTCAAGAGTTTGTTCCTAGAGGATCTTGATTTTGGCGAAGCTTGGAAAGATTGTATAGAACCTGTTACTCTAGATAGAACCAAATGGTTGGACTTCATAATCCAGGGTGGTATGTTATTTAGAGGTAGTTAGTTGTGCATTCCAAGGAGTTCCATGAGGGAGAATATAATCAAAGAAAACCATAGTGGACAACTAGCTAGACATTTTGGTCAAGATAAAACCATTGCTCTGGTTAGTGAAAATTATTACTAGCCATAGTTGTAGAAAGATGTTAATAAATTTGTACAAGGTTGTAGAGTATGTCAGATGGAAAAAGGGGCCAAGTAAAATATAGGGTTATATCATTCATTACATGTACTAGAGAATCCATGGGAGGATACTATTATGGACTTTGTTCCTTGCTTACCAAGGACTCAGAGAGGGCATGATTCCATTTTTGTAGTGGTAGACAGGTTTTCAAAAATGACACATTTCATTCCTTGCAAGAAGAATAATGATGATGTTCATGTAGCAAAATTATTTTTCAGGGAGGTTGTGAGGCTACATGGTTTACCAAAGAGCATAGTTTCAGATTGGGACACCAATTTTGTTGTGTACTTTTGGAGAACTTTGTAGAAAAAGTTGAAGATAGATTTGAAGTTCATCTCAACACACCATCCACGGATTGATGGATAGACAGGAGTGGTGAATAGGAGTTTGGGGAATCTTTTGAGGTTCTTGGATGGAGATAAACCAAAGGGGTGGGATTTGATTTTACCACAAACATAATTTGCATATAATAATTCAGTCAATAGTAGCATTGGTAAATCACCATTCTAGATAGTGTATGGAAGTAGTCCCATAAATGCATCTGAATTTTAGAAAGTTGGACAAAGGAGAGACGAGGAGTGATAACATTGAAAATTTGCAGAACACTTGAAGAATTTGCATGAGGAGGTAAGGAAGCATATTAATAAAATAAATACACAATACAAGGCTAAGGAAGATAAGAAAAGGATGCATAAGGAATTTTGGGTGGGGGATGAAGTCATGGTTCATTTGAGAAAGTAGATATTTCTAGTAGGAACATATAATAAGTTGAAGATGAAGAAGTTTGGACCATGCAAAATATTGAAGAAGCATGATTCAGGAAATGCTTATGAAGTAGATTTTCCCAATGAACTCAATATTTCACCAGTATTTAACATTTCACATCTGACAGAATATCATGAATGAGGTATTGTGGATCAGGTCACAGAAGCACAGTGGAATATTCTAGTAACTATTTCAGCTATAGAGGAGATTAAAGACATCTTGGATAGATGTGTTGGTAGAAGCACAAGGAACGAGACATATAAAGAATATTTGATCAAATGGAAAGGATGACCTTTGGAAGATTCATCATGGCTATCAAGGGAGGAGGTTAACCATCTTGGTTTTCCTTTGAACGCCTGATATGTGGCAAGGTCACTTCTCAAATTACCACGAGTGTCTGATGCAGGATCATCCTGGGTGTAAGGGCAATCTTGCATCACCCAAAAATATTTTCTAGTTTCTTTTCAAGAAGGGCTATCTTGTGCAGAGCTGTTATTTTTGGAAATTTACTATTTTATGTAAGTTTTTCATTTGAGCTTAGAATGCTCTATTTTCTTCCTTGGAGGTTCACTTTGGTTATATCATCCTACCAGTAAAGTTTCATTGCAAGTTCAAGTCTAGTTTTGAAGATATTGAAAAATTTTGGTATTGGCAATAGGGTACAAAAACTTTGAACTCAGTTTTGAAGGCTTTAGAGGCTCTGAATGGCTTCAAAAATTTGGCTAACTAGAGCTTGAACTAGATATTTCTTGTAGAGAACATTGCACCATTTATGAAATGGGGTTATAATAGCCAATGGATCAGCGGGCGATGAGTTATGGTCTTTGGAAATTCTGCTACCTAAAATAAAAGAAAATTAAATTCTTTCAAAATTTAATTTTGAGTTAAGAAAGTTGTTTGGGTCTATTCTAATGTAATAAAATGAATAATAATATCTTAGGAATAGTCGGCCTCAAACTTTAGGGTTAAAATTTCTAGAACCTTCTTGGGAAATTAAAATTGCCTATATAATGAAGGCATGTAGGGTTATCTAGGGAAGTTTTTGGGAATAGACATTTGGTGGCTCTGGCTTGCAGAATGTTGTAATGAAAATGCCCATGTGGTTGTGCATGTTATAATTTTGAGTATTGTAATTCCATTTCATTGGAGATAATAGAAAGCCCATTTCTTGTCCTACAATTCATTGTTATTCTCAATTCTATTCGTTGTGTTTTTATTAATAAGGGGAAAACCCTTCATCAGTCTACTAGATACCTTTTTTTTCATATGAATCCTTTATAGAGGCTCCAAAAGGTTTTGGAATCCTATGATCATTAGTGTTAAGGGAAAAAGGTAAATAGTGACAAATAAGGGAGAAGATATTTCTCGACCAATCAGATTTGGAGAATAATGCACAACTGTCAACAACACATCATATCTAAATTTCTCCTCTCCTCTATATATTGTTTCTTCTTCTCATTTGCAAGGGGTTCCAAGTTTAGGAGTTTCTCTAGTTTCTATGGTTCCATTAGTAAGTTTATGTGTGGATGAACAACATTTTAAATCTTCCATAGAGAAAGTTTTAATGAATGTGGGTTGAGTCTTTTACATTTTTTGAGTCTTTAAGTCATATTAATGTTGTATATCAGAGGTAGCATAGGATTTTTGTTGAAATAGAGTTCTAATTTCATATCTCTCCAGTGTGACTCGATTATGTTTTAAATGGAATAAAACAAAGAGTTATTCTCATTTAGTGTCTTGTTGTCAGATATGTGATTTCTATTCATGCTTTAATTCAAAGAATTATTTAAAATGCTTAAATAGAGTTATATATATTTGTTGGGCTTGTGCAAGGATTTTGATAAGTAGGCTGGGTTGGGATTGATATTGAAGAATATTCTAAGGCAATATTCTTAGATCATATGGTATTAGTGAAACTATGTTGTACAATGGCATATTTATGATGACTCTATTACCCAATGGGATGAGGCACTGATCTTATCTTTTGTGGGTTTTACATGTTTTTTGTTGTTCAATTTCCTGTGATTTTTTCTGCAAAAAAATGATTAAATAAAAACTTCTTTACTTTTCTATATGTGTGTTGTTGTATTGTTATTATCTCATGCTCCACTTTAAGTTGTAGATCAATGAATGATTAGCCCTTATTCAGCATCTCCTTAATTTTTTATTGATCTCTTTGTGATGTGTATCTACTTAATGTTAATGTCAATTGTGATTTTAATGTGTGTTTTGAGGGTATTAAGGGTCTACTTGCCTTGGTTTGTAGAGCCTAAAGTGCAGAAGGGTTTACTAGATCCTTGTTAGTTGGTCCAAGTCTCTAATATTTCTAATTATTGGTGTTGGCTTCTCCATAGGAAATAGCAAGATCAACTTGGTTTCTATTTTGTAGTGTAAATCATTTCAGGAACCAACAAAGTTGCAACTCTTCTAGGGAGTTATGGAAGAACTTTTTTCATTAAAAAATTTACAGTGAGATGGTCCTTGTTTTGCTAAATTAGTCCTAGGCCATGTTGTTGTTTAGAGTCATGTTTTTATTATAAAAATTTATTTCTCCTTTTCAAATGAGTCAATTCTCATATATGTTGCTTACGAGTTTGTTTTGGTCTTTCAATGCAAGTTTGTCTAGATTTGTCCATGTTTTAAGATTGTTTCATATTATCTCACTTGTTGTGAGTGGCAACTCTGAGGTCTCTATTTGCACCAGTTTCATTATTGTGGGAAAGAAGTGAAGGACTTGAAGTAGAGATGAAATAGATTTGAGATCTTATGATGAAGTAGCTAGTCAAGGAAGGAATACATATGAGGTCATGTTGTTGGATGTGGAGGTGTTGTTATGTTGATGATGGTTTTTTAAAAAGTTTGAATTGAAATAAGTTTTAACTATTCAAAATATGTGTACTCTTCAAAGAGGTGATGACTCTATCAAATAAATCAATGAGGGTATGAAAATAGCCTCATATCTAAAAGTTTTCCAGTCAACAAATAGATTTGCAGTCACCACAACAATAGAGATATTTTGATTTTCATGAGTCATATGTTTTTCAATGAAAATCAATTGTAGAAAATGATTCCCTATTATGTGTGTTCAACACTAAGTAAGGGAATGATAATGAGTTACATACTTATGAGATTAGTTTTCAGCTTATGTGTTTAATGTGTTGAAGTATGTATGAGCTTTCATTGTTATATTTTAATATTGTGATAAAGTAAAGGGTTAGGGAAATGTATCATTAGTCTACATATCCTTGTGAGATTTCAAATATAGATATGCAAAGTATGCAGCCCCTATCGGGTTCTTGTTGTATTTTCTCTATTCAAAGATATATGGCATTATGTTTTGATGGTATTAGAGGTTTCCCACTTATTGTTCCTATTAATATTAGGAAGTACTTTCCAAAGTTTAGTGGGAATAAATTTGATTAAACAAGTAAGCACATGCAAGAGTTTCTTGATCTAATGAGTGATTATGAGATGTCCATGAGGATGTTTTCATGAATTTGTTTGTTCAAACTTTGAAGGGAGATGCCAGAGATTGGTTTTATTTTTTACCAGCATATTTTATTTCTTCATGGGAAGAGTTAAGTGCATCTTTCATGGAACAATTTGGTGAAAGGGTTAATCCAAATTGAATAATAAGAAGATTCAAGGACATAAAAAAGGAAGAAGAAGGGTTGGTCCCTACTTCCAACCTTGGATTGGAAAAAGCTTCGATTGACATTCATAGAAGTTATAGGCCCAATGATGTAGTATGTTTAGTGGTTTACCTGGCTACATTGGATAAAGAGATGAGTTGTTTATTAAGAGGCAAAGAGCCTTTACATCAGGCTTTTATGACAACCATGGACATTGAGAATAGCTTGAAATATAGAATCATAAGGGTTTTTCTATTTGTTGGTGTTCATTGTCACAATGCATCAAATATGGGAGAAGGTTGTGAATTAAGAAATGGAAATTAATTTCAAGATGCTTATATCCCTACTAATCACACTAGCCATGTATTTAGTTATGATTTACAAAAGAATGTGAGAGAAGAGAGCTTGTTTCAAATAGTGGTTATTCCTCATGTTAATGATGAAGAGGCTAGTGATAAATATTGTAATATTGCTAAAGCAGAGATGGAAATGATTTCACATTCCACACCATGTGATGGAAATGTTTTTTGTTCCATTTTGGAGGATACATGTGATGTTGATCAGTTGTCCTATATTCCTAGAGAGTCTGATAGCTTGTATGAAGAAGAGATAGAAAGTTGTGCATTAGATGATGATAATGCTGGTATAAAATACTTTGACAATATGGATTCATTTTTACATGAATCAGTTATGTCTGATGTTCAAAGCTTAAATAATGAAATACCATCATTAGTGGTTGATAATGCTATTGAGATAGAGGAGCCCTCTGAATGTACTATCTTAGATATTTATGATATTGAGGAAGGTTAAAATTTATATGTGGAGGAGACAAAGATGTTTGCATCAAGAATTAATGCTTGGTTAAATCCTTTATTTGATAATCCTCTATACTCATTAGATATTAATGATGGTTCTTTTTGGTGCAGATATAATCCACTTTTTGTTGAGAATTTGGATGAGTATCCTGAAGGTATTGTTTATAAATGTTTTAATTTTCAAATGGATGTTGTGGATAATTTTGAGTATCATAATACAAATCATTTGGATGAGCATGAATACTTTCTATCACCATTTCAATTGGGATGCACTTTGATGGAGCAAGAAAGTGTGATTGAAAGTAAGGAATATGTTAGACATGGAAGAGGGTCGCACATACAACACTGATATGGCAAAAGAAAGCATGGGTTGGATGAGATCATATCTTTCAATAGACTAGTTTTTGATAGAGGTAAATAAAACTATCCTATTTTGATAGCCATGCACCATCAAATGTGGGGTAGAATTTTTTTAGTTTCTATTTCCTATTGATAAAATTTTGGATCTATTTTCCAAAGATTTTATAAATAGTGAATAAAGGAGATTTGGATGGTCTTCTCTACCTGAGTTTCTAGTTTTCTCACTTCATTCCAATAGAATGAACATCCCCAACTAGAGCCACTTATAGAGCTTAAGTTGGATCCTTGCAAAAGTTGTTTCATCCTTGTAATTTTTGGCATTTTCTTGTTGTTCTTTTGTTAGGATTTAGGGTTTTGGTTAAATAAAGATTTTCATTTAACCTTAGGTTCTTCTAATTTGTTGTTAATTTTTAGTTCTTAAGGCCAAGGGTGTCACTATCATTAAAAAAGGGGACCAATTTGTTAAATCCTAGCACCATAAGTGATTAGTTTTCATCCTTTTTTAATTTTTCATGCCTCAAGTTCTAATTTTCCTAAGCTTTGTCCCATAGATTTTCCTTTCTATTTCATTAATTTATGGGTTAATTGTTCATGTTTGGTGGGACCCCTTTGATTTCTCAAGTGATGGGCTATGTGTTGTATTCTCATTCACCCTATGATGATGTCACGGTCTAGACCCAGCTGATCATGGAATGGTGAAGCTTTTCCATCTGTCATGTGTTCTTTGATTGGTGGTTTATATTAGTATCTTATGATATGTTCGATGATCCTCTTGGTTAAAGTTTATATTACCAATGTATCCATATTTCAACACATGTTTATTTTTAATGGTGATCTTTTAATCTATCTAAAAAATGTACTCAATGGATACTTTGGCTCATTGGTGCTCAAAGAATAAAATGTTGCAAAGATCAAAAGTTCATGTGATCCCATGATCAAACTTAATGAAAGATTATTCGGTGCAAGATACTGAGATGTTGTCACATGTTTTACTTCTGTAAGAATCTAGGAATGCGTGATTGAGGTGTGTGATAGTTGGTGACAGATGGGGGTTGTTGATTGGTCAAATTTAATGACATATTTTTTCCATGTTGAAGTTATTGATTATGCTAAGGTTAAAATATTTACAACTTAAATGATATTCTTTAAGCACGTGGGAAAAATCAATGAAGATTTTTTGATCCAATCAAGAAGGTGATCCATTTTTATTTCATAAGGACAAGTTTGTGTTGCGAGTGATAGTTAAAGAAAGGAAGGGATCGATGGTTCTCGTGATCCTGTAGTCAAAATGAATCGATCTTTATTTAGCATGGGATCATAAGATCTCTCCATGTGTTCACGGTTGGCTAGTGTCATTGATATATGGTGTTGGACGATGAGGTGATGACTTGGGTGTTTCTATTTGTTAATTTATCATCCCATGTTCCATGTCAAAGGTCAACTTTCAAATGGACCAATGAGTGTCATTTAATTTGCCAGCATGGAAAGGATCGACGACCTAATCACACATTATTTTAACATGGATTATTGTATGAAGTCATAATCACTAGACTAAATGAAGTGTGAGAATTAAAGGACAGTGACTGAAAACTAAAATGGAGGCAGGTCATGATGCTATCACAAAATTTTAAAGGCAGTACAAAGAAGAGTGTCATAAGTAAGGATAGAGATGTGAAGGGGTGTACATTTACATGTATTTGATGTGATATGCACATAAATCAAAGGGTTACTTATAGCTAGAAAATTTAGAAGATTTTGATTTAGAGGACTGATAATAAGATCTGATACTAAAAAAGGAGAATATGCAGAATATTGTTACACGCTAACAACTTTTCTTGTGTTTAAGGACTAAAGTCATGAGAATTTCCAAGGTGTATAAAAATTAGAAGTTGTAAGTACTCCTTCCCAACAAAATTAATTATCAAAGTATTAACAAAAATGGATGTTCTAGAGAGGGCAAATGATTTCTGGAACATGGCCAAATTTGTTAAGATACAATTGCAAGAGTTTTATTTGGCTAGAAGGAAGGAGCTAAGTGCATCAAAGCCAGAGGGGTATTTAAATGGAGAGTGATAGGCAAAGGAATATTTTAAACTAAACTATGTTTCAGACTCCATATCCATAAGGCTAACGCTCACATATCTACAATAGATGGTACTATAGAGAGGTGCAGGATGAAGAAGAGGTGGTTGAGACCTCAAAATTATGTATGTTCGTATAGAAAAAGGTTTTAGAAACCTCTAGAGGAAGGGGGGTTACTAATAATATTGCATCCTTGTAATCTCTGTAGAAATGACAATAAAGATGGGTTTGCAAAGATCCCATAAATCCTTGATGTGAGTCAACTCTACAAATACAAGAGCCCATATGGGGAATGATATTGGAATGACTCGTGACTTTTAAATTTCTATCAATTGGCATTTTGTGCACCTGTGAAGGTTTAGAGGTAGCAGATAATGCTAGTGTAATATTACAAGGTATCATATTATTAGGAGGTTAGTTATAGGTTTTGACTAAAAGCTTGTTGTATTCCAAAAGGTTTTGGAATCCCATGGTCATTAGGGTTAAGGATAAAAGGGAAAAAGTGACAAATAAGGGAGAATATATTTCTCTATAAATCAGATTTGGAGAACAAGGGACAAGTGTCAACTTAACATCAGATCTAAAGTTATATTCTCCTCTATATATTATTTCTTATTCTTATTTGCAAGGGGTTCCAATTTTGGGAGTTGTTTCAGTTTTTATGGTTCCAGTAGTGAGTTTCTATGGGAATGAGAAACATTGTAAATCTTTCATAGAGAAAGTTTCAATGAATCTGGGTTGAGTCTTTTGCAAGTTTTGAGCCTTTAGGTCATATTAATGTTGTATATCAGAGGTAGCATAGGGTTTTTGTTGAAATAGAGTTCTAATTTCAAATCTCTCTAGTGTGACTCTATTAAGTTTTAAATGGAATAAAACAAAGAGTTATTCTCATTTAGTGTCTTGTTGTGAGATATGTGATTTCTATTCATGCTTTAATTCAAAGAATTCTTTAAAATTCTATAAAAGAGTTATATATTTGTTGGTCTTGTGTATGGATTTTGATAAGTAGGTTGGGTTGGGATTATTGCTGAAGAATATTGTAAGACAATTTTCCTAGATCATATGTTATTAGCAAAACTTTGTTGTATAATGTCATATTTCTAATGACTCTATTACCCAATGGGATAAGGCACTAATCTTAGCATTTGTGGGTTTTGCATGTTTTTTGTTGTTTAGCTTCATGTGGTTCTTGCTATGAAAAAATTATTAAATTAGAATATCTTTACTTTTTGTAGGTTTGTTGTTGTGGTGTTCTTATCTCATGCTCCACTTTAAGTTGTAGATCAATGAATGATTATCCCTTATTCAACATCTCCTTAATTTTTTGTTGATATCTTTGTGATATGTATCTTCTTAATGTTAATGTCATTTGTGATTTTAATGTGTATTTTCAAGCAATTAAGGATCTACCCACCTTGGTCTTGCAAAGCCTAAAGTACATATCGGTTTACTAGATCCTTATTAGTTGGTCCAAGTCTTTGAGATTTTTTATTATTGGAGTTGGCTTCTCCATAGGAAATTCTAATATCAACTTGGTTTCTATTTGTAGTGTAAACTATTTTAGGAACTAATAGGATAGTCACCCCATTTCCCATTGTGAAGGCCATCCTTAACCTAGCTATGAGAAGAAGACTTAAGTTTCTCAATAGAGGACTTAGAGATGTCAACACCCCCTAGAATATTACAAGGTTGAGAATCCTCCATGGTAGGAAAGCACATCTACAAATAATCAAAAACTCTAGATAGGACAGGACCACCATTCTTAGATAGGGGTATGAAACACCATCCCTCACAATCTCTCAATCTTCCAAAGCATCTTCAACCCCAAACTGCCCCTCGGGAGAGGAGATATCAGCAGAAGGTAGATTAGATTTGAAGTCTTTTCCTTCGAATGAAACAAGTGAAATTTTATAATCCTGACCATCCTCTTCAAACCTAATATTGGCATTGTAGATCTGCTTTTCTTGGGAACTTTTCAACACTTTTTTTCTCTGTTGTAAGGTCTTCCCACTTATTTTCATCATTTTTCTCCACTCCTTCACCATTCTCTAATTTTTTCTCCCTACACACATTTTTATTATCATCCTCATTTAATTTCTATATTTTATTCATCTTATGTAGGCACTTTTTAGCCAAGTGGCCAACCTTTTTACAAATGAAACAAGTAAATGGGAGTGTCTCATACTTCACTGATTGTACCCATTTCCCAAGTTTTGAAAAAATCTCCACTAAAGTAGGAAGATCTATGTACTAGCCCACAAAAACATAAATCTTGGTATGGACAAGCCTAGATTTAGATGCAGTCATTGGATCGATGGATAGCAGATCACCAAATGAACAAGCTATCCCCTTAAAAAAAATCTTCTTTCCAAAACTCCAAAGGAAATCTAAGGAGGAAAACCCAAACTAGAGTGGGAATAAAGATAGAATCATTTATTTTTAGCTTTGGTGACCATTTGTGAAGGTTCAAGGAAGATTTTCCCACAACTCATGGGCCACTATAAAGAATATTGGCCATATCTTCCTTATTTGAGAAGGAAAAAGATAAATACCCCTTTGGCATCGCAACCATCTCAACTTGACCCTTTAACTAACATTTCTTATTTTCAAAATCTCTAATCACTTCAATCTTGGGTATAGGACCTATAAATTTCCCAACTAGTGAGAGCACCATGGAGGAGATAAAGTGATCTACCACCTGATCAGGAACCAAAATAACATACTTGTTGTTAGACAAGTCTGAAATGGTTTTTACTAGTGGGAACAATGATTTTGTACTAGGTTTTATCCCATAGAGAAATGACCAGGGTTTTCTATTGGATTTCATTTGGGGATCAATCGAACCAATCCTTTCTTAGAATCATTAGATACAACAACACCACTAGCATTCAAACAACTCTCTCCTTTCATCGGGCTCATAGTCTAATCGCCTAGAGAAACCCGTGATTGCTCTTTCCTCAAAGAAAATGATGCCCTACCATCCTATGGGTCCTCGTTGTTAGAATCCTTCCCCTCTTCCTTAGAATCATCAGGCTGGCCCTTCGCAGTTGGTGAACCTAGTAGGAGACCAACAACACCTGCCACGAAGTAGAAGACCTACCATTGCCATGTTTCTCGCTCTCCCTCTCCATTCAAAAAAAGAAAGGAAGAGGTAGTTATAAAATAGATTATGTATGTGTATCTTATTATACCATCCTAATAAGTTAGCATCAATAATTGGATTCTCTATAAGGCCTAATTTTGGTGATTTCAATATTTAATATCTATTATGATTGATCCTAGCTACCTATATCCACTTATTTTGATATTTTCTTTGTCTCCTTGACCCCATATTTCAATTTGGGTGATTTTTCCTAGGTACACAACAACCTAGTCATTATGTTCGTAGGAACATCACAACCTAGCCCTTATGTTCCCCCATGTTTGGGCTCTTCTTCTTTTTTCGCCCCAATGTCATCTTTTGGTGCAAAATTAGGACTCATGGTCGACCTGGCTCAATTTTGAATCCCGAAGTGTTTGAGAGGTATATAAACACCCTATCTCTCTTATTTTGGTAATCAATCATCAAGCATTCATTATCATCTACAAGAAATCAAGGTAAGTTCAAAATTTGAAGGCGGATATTTAAGATCTAGTATTTCCTCAAGCATCCAAGGAAATTTGAAGGCTATTTTTCATTGTAGCAAGCTTCTCTCCCATGATGGCCAAGTAGAGGAGTCCACAATAAGGCCAAAATATCCTTTACCTATTGACATGCATTCTTATTTCATAACAAGTGATTATCAAGCATAAAAACATTAAAGAAATAGGAGTAACACTCATAAAATAATGCATTTGTAAAGGCATACTTGATTCTTTTCTATATTCCATTATTAACACCTACAATTCAAGAAAGATTAAAGTATCTTCATGAATATGAGTGATTACTAAATCTGTTAATGAACATATATACATTTTGTGATATTTCTATCAGGATTCAACTGTGTAGTGTTTTGAGTCAAACTCATTGAACCATGTTTCATGAGTAGTGGTTCACACAAACCCATCTCTCATGAGAATGAATGGAACACTTAGCACTCATTGGATCTAGGTGATGCTCATAGAGGTGAAGCACCGGGACTTCTCGGGAGGTCACCCATCCCAATACTACTCCAGCTTGAGCGCGCTTAACTACGGAGTTTCATCCATGGTTAAACCCACTCTTCTTCCAACCCCATTTTCAAAACCTTCACCAAGTGTTGTACCTTATGAACCACTCATTAGAAATCCCCTTAAGCTCATCAATTGATAAGTAGGAGATATTTTCCACAGCAAGTCAAATTATGATATTGCTATCAGGATTCAACTGTGTAGTTTTTTGAGTCAAACTCATTGACCCATGTTTCATGAGTAGTAGCTCACATGAACCCATCTCTCATGAGAATGAATGGAACACTTAGCACTCATTGGATCTAGGTGATGCTCACAGAGGTGAATCATCAGGACTTCCTGGGAGGTCACCCATCCCAGTACTACTCTAGCTTGAGCACACTTAACTACAGAGTTTCCTCCATGGTTAAACCCACTCTACTTGCAACCCTATTTGCAAAACCTTCACCAAGTGTTGTGCCTTATGAACCTCTCGGGAAGTCCTGATGCTTCACCTCTATGAGCATCACCTAGATCTAATGAGTTCTAAGTGTTCCATTCATTCTCATGAGAGATGGGTTCATGTGAACCACTACTCATGAAACATGGGTCAATCAGTTTGACTCAAAACACTACATAGTTGAATCCTGATAGCAATATCACAATTTGACTTGCTATGGAAAATATCTCCTACTTATCAATTGATGAGCTTAAGGGGATTTCTAATGAGTGTTTCATAAGGCACAACACTTGGTGAAGGTTTTGCAAATGGGGTTGAAAGCAGAGTGGGTTTAACCATGGAGGAAACTTTGTAGTTAAGTGTGCTCAAGTTGGAGTAGTACTAGGATGGGTGACCTCCCGGGAAGTCCCAGTGCTTCACCTCTATGAGGATCACCTAGATCCAATGAGTGCTAAGTGTTCCATTCATTCTCATGAGAGATGGGTTTGTGTGAACCACTACTCATGAAACATGGTTCAATCAGTTTGACTCAAAACACTACACAGTTGAATCCTGATAGCAATATCACAATTTGACTTGCTGTGGAAAATATCTCCTACTTATCAATTGATGAACTTAAGGGTCTTTCTAATGAGTGGTTCATAAGCCACCACACTTGGTGAAGGTTTTACAAATGGGGTTTCAAGAAGAGTGGGTTTAACCATGGAGGAAACTCTATAGTTAAGTGCGCTCAAGTTGGAGTAGTACTGGGATGGGTGACCTCCCAGGAAGTCCCAGTGCTTCACCTCTATGAGCATCACCTAGATCCAATGAGTGCTAAGTGTTCCATTCATTCTCATGAGAGATGGTTTTGTGTGAACCACTACTCATGAAACATGGGTCAATGAGTTTCACTCAAAACACTACACAGTTGAATCCTAATAGCAATATCACAATTTGACTTGCTGTGGAAAATATCTCTACTTATCAATTGATGAGCTCAAGGGGCTTTCTAATGAGTGGTTCATAAGGCACAACACTTGGTGAAGGTTTTAGAAATGGGGTTGCAAGTAGAGTGGGTTTAACCATGGAGGAAATTTCATAGTTAAGCGTGCTCAAACTGGAGTAGTACTGGGATGGGTGACCTCCCGAGAAGTCTCGGTGCTTCACCTCTGTGAGCATCACCTAGATCCAATGAATTATAAGTGTTCCATTCATTCTCAAGAGAGATGGGTTCATGTGAACCACTACTCATGAAATATGGGTCAATGAGTTTGACTCAAAACACTACATAGTTGAATCCTGATAGCAATATCACAATTTGACTTGTTGTGGAAAATATCTCCTACTTATCAATTGATGAGCTTAAGGGGATTTATAATGATTGGTTCATAAGGCACACCACTTGGTGAAGGTTTTGCAAATGGGGTTGCAAGTAGAGTGGTTTTAACCATGGAGGAAACTTTGTAGTTAAGTGCACTCAAGCTGGAGTAGTATTGGGATGGGTGGCCTCCCGGGAAGTCTCGGTGCTTCACCTCTGTGAGCATCACCTAGATCCAATGAGTGCTAAGTGTTCCATTCATTCTCATGAGAGATGGGTTCATGTGAACCACTACTCATGAAACATGGGTCAATGATTTTGACTCAAAACACTACACAATTGAATCCTAATAGCAATATCACAATTTGACTTGTTGTGGAAAATATCTCATACTTATCAATTGATGAGCTTAAGGGGATTTCTAATGAGTGTTATATAAGGCACAACACTTGGTGAAAGTTTTGCAAATGGGGTTGCAAGCAAAGTGGGTTTAACCATGGAGGAAACTTCATAGTTAAGCGCAATCAAGCTAGAGTAGTACTGGGATGGGTGACCTCCTGGGAAGTCCTAGTGCTTCACCTCTGTGAGCATCACCTAGATCCAATGAGTTCTAAGTGTTCTATTCATTCTCATGAGAGATGGGTTCGTGTGAACCACTACTCATGAAACAAGGGTCAATTAGTTTGACTCAAAACACTACACAGTTGAATCCTGATAGCAATATCACAATTTGACTTGTTGTGGAAAATATCTCCTACTTATCAATTGATGAGCTTAAGGGGATTTATAATGAGTGGTTCATAAGGCACAACACTTGGTGAAGGTTTTTCAAATGGGGTTGCAAGTAGAGTGGGTTTAACCATGGAGGAAACTTCATAGTTAAGCACGCTCAAACTGGAGTAGTACTAGGATGGGTGACCTCATGGGAAGTCTCGGTGCTTCACCTATTTGAGCATCACCTAGATCCAATGATATTTAAGTGTTCCATTCATTCTCATTAGAGATGGGTTCATGTGAACCACTACTCGTGAAACATGGGTCAATGAGTTTGACTCAAAACTCTACATGGTTGAATCCTAATAGCAATATCATAATTTGACTTGCTATGGAAAATATCTCATACTTATCAATTGATGAGATTAAGGGGATTTATAATAAGTGGTTCATAAGGCACAACACTTGGTGAAGGTTTTGAAAATAGGGTTGCAAGTAGAGTGAGTTTAACCATGGAGGAAACTTCGTAGTTAAGTGTGGTCAAGCTGGAGTAGTACTGGGATGGGTGACCTCTCGGGAAGTCCTGGTGCTTCACCTTTGTGAGAATCACCTAGATCCAATGAGTGTTAAGTGTTCCATTCATTCTAATGAGAGATGGGTTCGTACGAACCACTACTCATGAAACATGGGTCAATGAGTTTGACTCAAAACACTACACAGTTGAATCCTGATAGCAATATCACAATTTGACTTGTTGTGGAAAATATCTCCTACTTATCAATTGATGATCTTAAGGGGCTTTCTAATGAGTGGTTCATAAGGCACAACACTTGGTGAAGGTTTTACAAATGGGGTTGCAAGCAAAGTGGGTTTAACCATGGAGGAAACTTCATAGTTAAGCGTGCTTAAGCTAGAGTAGTACTGGGATGGGTGACCTCCCAAGAAGTCCTAGTGCTTCACCTCTGTGAGCATCACCTAGATCCAATGAGTGCTAAGTGTTCCATTAATTCTCATGAGAGATGTATTTGTGTGAACCACTACTCATGAAACATGGGTCAATGAGTTTGACTCAAAACACTACACAGTTGAATCCTAATAGCAATATCACAATTTGACTTGCTATGGAAAATATCTCCTACTTATCAATATATTCATTTACAAGAATGGATCAAGCATTTACCTTTACATTTACATACATTCCTTTATGTAATTTCCTTTAATTTTAAGGTTTATTCCTAAACAAGGGTTTCAACAAGGCAAATCTGTTTCCACAACCTTTTCCCCATTTTTCTATGTGGAAGAACATGTGGTGCAACTATTATAACTTTTACAAAAAGATTGAGATTTGATAAAGAAACCATAAAATTCCCAACCTAAAACACAAGGAACATAATGATAGATATGTTTTTTTCTTGGGAAAATAATGGCCAAACCATTTTGTATCTTGCATTTTTATCCTGGATTTAGACCACAAGTTAGTTTTGTTGTCTAGATCCAGTTTCAAGTCATTTGGGTTACTAGCAATTGTTTATTAGATTGCAATTTCCTTATTTTTATATATTTTATTATCTATCCTTCTATTATGCATATTTATATTCACTTTCCCTCTTATTCAACCTCTCCATTTTTATATTATATTGTTTTCAAAGGATCATTGATCCATTCAATGCTTAGGTCCTACCTGAGCCTATTGGGACATCTTCCTTCCTAATGTGCCATCTAAAAAGGAGGACTAATCTATCCCTTTTCATTTCCCACCTTTTCACACTATACAATTATAAATTTTCTAATTTATAATCTATTTTTTGTGGTGTACATGTCCTTGGCCATTAATTATTATTTAAAGAATATTTAATCTTTGCCATTTAAAATTTTATGTGCATATGCTAGATTAATATGGTTTATAGTAAATTATGTGCTTTTATTTATTAGATTTTTGATGCAAAGGAAAGTGGATTTATAAAACTAAGATTTTCTAATGACTTTCAAATGCCAAAAGTTGAACAATGAACCAAGGCTCCCCAAGTGCGCCCAATGGCTCCAAATGGGAAAAATGAAGTAAGAGACCTATCCACTATCTCTAACACCTTAGAAAATATTCCAATGCCATTTCCAACTTGTCCCAATAGGTTTCAAACCTTTGCAAAGGATCAAACTCTCAAATCCACCTTTGAGCCCAATTATGTCTAATAGGCCTAATAGCCCTCAAATCAGGTGGTGACAAGCCATATTTCTCTCACAATTACCAAAAAACTCCAAAATGTAAAGGTATATTCAAATATCCTTTTCTCCCTTCTTAAAAATATCTAAAAACTAGGGGTGGGTGCTTTATATTGTCAACCCCAAAAATTGTTGCTCCGCCTTTTTTTCCTAGGCCTAGTTGGCTCAATGTACAAAGGAACTATAAGAAATACTCAACCTCATACCCTATAAACTTGGATAGTCTATTAAAATGATCCCAAACCATATATTTTGGCATTATTTTGTAGACTTGACCCTCCCATATAGGCAAATCACAAAACCCTCCTTAAATGGGCTTAAAAACTAGGGCCTCTTCAATACCCTATCAAAAATCACTTCCAGAATCAACTCTTTGATCCTACACCATTTATATAACATTTAATTTTACTTTTTTCACTTAAAGACTTGACCTCCTTAAGTCATATCTTTTTTTGCTATACCTCAACCATAAATTCATGTCTTTTTCCCACTCTTCATCATGGTGTACACCCACTAAATCAATTTCTCCTACATAAAAATAGTTAGTAACATCATACATATTTTACATAGTTAGTAACATCATACATATTTTACATAGGGTCTATGCAATGAGAAATAACAGATAAATTCATTGAATGGCCTATTACATCATTAAAAGGATCAAAATAATGTTATTTTAATGCTCCAATTTGACGACCTACAACAACTTTTCAAATCTAAAGACAAATAGACTATAAGAACTTTTAGGGAAGATATAACATGATGTTATTGTATTATTATATCATCAAAAATCCTATTCCAAGTCTAAATCAATCAGCCAAGCATTAAAACAACTAGATTTTGTAAGGAAAAACTTGAATTTTTCAATATGTACGTATAGTCAGTACCTTCTATACTTTGCCATCATTCCAAGGCATATATAGCCTTCATAAAACTTCCACAGCTGATCCATGGTAGTTGGGATTCATTACAACCACTAGATAATTGAGTTTTACACTTTCCCTCCATTTAGGCACTAGCCGTTACATTTGAATTTTCAAATTTAAAACTATATTTAAATAAACTCCTACATACCTATGACTTTTGCATTGGTCATTTTATGACCTTACTGCATCCTTAAACACCTTAGACCCTTAATTTACCCTATTTGGCATCATGTTGTCATATTACATGAATTTGGTCCTAGGGCCCTTATCAAGACCCTTAGGACATTGAACCATTACATTTGATTGATCATTACAATATGCCATTATTGGCTTCAAGATACTCCAATTTACTCCTTGTGATGTTCTTCCATATTCTAAGGTACCTTGATTCTTCATGTGTCCATATGCTTGTCTAGGTGCTCTTGAACCAATTTTTTGTTTACCACATGTACACACATAATTTTTAACAATATGTTACCCCTAGATGGTCGATCCTACTCATGCACCGGTACCTAATTTTCTTGATATTGGTACAATTTTTAATTATGCCAATACAGATATTAAGAGGCTCAAATCCACCATACAATCATTTGATGAGGTGTATAGGGATACTTGTATGACTATTTTAACGATTTTAAAGTCACGTAGGGATCACTTGAGTAGTCATACCTCCTATACCCCATAGATCTTGTACATGAGATTTTCCATAGATCTTGTTGCAACAAGAAAATGTGGCTAAATTTGAGCAACTATATCCTTTGACAAGGTCCACCATTGCATCAAAAAGGATACAGTTGCTCTCATTTAGCCACATTTTCTTGTTGCACACGGTCGTTATCCTAATAACAACTAGATTCCATTGTATTTTGTGTAGTGGTTGTATATTAAGGTCCATTTGGGCCTCAAAATCAAATACCTTGATCTTCCTAGTTATGTAGATCAAGAGTGTGATGAACTTACAAGTCACAATCAATATTGCAAGGTTGATCAACCTCCACCAATAAATAGACATTTGGTTGGCTAGATATTTGTTTTCATATAACCATCCATTGCACCTACAATTGAAAGAGGGGTCATTGCTTCCCAATGGGAATCAATTGATAGGATTGGAGATATTATATTATCATCTAGTAGCATTACATCTAATATGTTAGGAAAATATATTATGAGTCTACCCAAATCAAGAGCATCTTCAGGCGCATCATCTAGTGCAAGGATCGATGGTCCTTATAAAGTTGTTGACATCCCAATTTCACAATAGTTGTGAGATATCTCAGTCTGTGATCACTAGGGTGATGTGTATTTTTATTTTCTTGAGGACCTTCTAAAAGCATATTATTTTATTACATCCTGCTAACACATAGACTACAACAGGTCAGAGATCCACTCAAATATTTGTAGGTTGCAATGCCACTAAGTTATATGCCAATTCATACATAACATTCACATCACTTTGTGCAACATAAACTACCTGCAAATCACTCTACAACTATAGAGGAAATACGGGCTAACTAGTGTAGGGTAAAATAGTAGTTTTTATTTGATATAGGATTGGTCACATGTAATTTCCCTCAGTTATACCTAAGAGTATCAATCTGGGATTCATAAACTGATGAGAGATATAGTGGATATATATTCAAGGGATAAAGATAGTAAGCTAGGGAGATGGAGGCATCTAAATCACTCTTCTAAGAAACTTGACTATTAAATTATTCACATGTCAAACTTAATCTATGGTTCCAAGACAGAGCTATTTTCAACTTGAAACACACTTCTTAATAAAAGATTAAATCTATTACTCTTAATAAAATAGACACACTCTTACTATTTTAAGTTTTGAATGTAATTAAATTATTTAGCTACAATATGCTTATAAAGGTTCAAGGTAAACTACTGTGGAGCCAGAATTACACCACTATCGCTCTTTAAGTATTTGTACAAATCAAGGTGATAATGTCTAGTTTGCGACAGGAGGTTGATGTGCAACGAGAAGTTCAATTTTAATAGGTAATAGTGAAAGATAGAATACGAAGGGAATTCCAATTGTGACGGAAAGTTAGGATAAACATATAACAAAAAAAAGATGGATTGCAACAGGAAGTTCAACTTTGAGAATATTATGACAGGCAAGTGGATAAATGTGGGGTATTCAGAGTATGGCAATTTTCATCAGAATTGAACCCAAATCATCATAACTTAATTTAAGATGTGAAATAAGAATAACACGTGCTCTATTTCTCCCATCAAAAATACAGATAAATATTCTCACATGGATCCTAAGCGGGGGGGGGGGGCTTTCCTCTAGTCTTTGTGGTGAGCACAATATTAATACACATCTACTTGATCTGCAGTCAACACGTCATGTAAATTTCTTTCACATAAAATTGAACAGAAATGCAATCTTGCAGAATGTTTAAGTATGTATATTTTCTATATGTTTTATGACCATACACACATATATATAGTAATTTGGTGCACCAAGTATAATCAAAATGAGACAATAGTTTTTTATGGCCACTAGCCATGGAAAAATCTAAATATAATTTTTGGTTTGGCCGCAGGCCATGAGCTTCAGAAGTGTATAACAACTAAATCTAATAATAGAATAACAAAATAGCTTTTGGCTTAACAAAAACCATTCCTATTGAGTTCTTTGAGATCTATCCACATGGATGGATCTTCTTCACGTGATTCTCATGTAGAAAAGTCAGTCACATCTTGTTATTTATTGAACAATTATAACATTTTAAGAGTTATTCCCTTATCCTCATAAACCTATCAAATATATTTCATTCTTTTAATAATTAATGATAAAAAGGGACTTAGAAAAGGTTAAGGAATGATAAAAAATGACATAAGAGGGTATAATAATAAGACATGTCTCACACCCATTATTTCCCTCCAAGCTTATGGACTTTGCATGTCCTCATGAAAACCAGGTGGATGTTCTATGTCAATAGTTTTTGCAACTAAGATACTCTGAGTCCCTTTGGAATTTCTTGCAACTTGATTCTCCCCTATTTGATTACCCTATGTTTTTATTTGTGCAACAAGCTTCTGTATTTGTGCATGCAACTACTAGTTGGTTTTTTGGAGTTGGATAATGATTTGGCATAACTGGCCATATAGAATAAGAGGTGCACCATGCCCAACCTCAGGAGCTTCAGGAACTCTAGAAACTTCTATAGAGAATATAATTTTATCACCATGATTTGCTTGGTCATTGGAGGCTTTTTTAATTATAGGTACCTCAATGGAATAGCTCACAAGGGTTGATTCAATGGGAGGAATTTCATTTTCTAATTGTGGTGGAGGAATAGATGTGCCAGTGGAATTAGTGATTTTATCAAACTGGAAAATAGTTGCATCATATCCAACAATATTTTTTGTACTAATAACCTTATGATGACTATCTTCAACGATGGCTAAGCTTTTATCATCATGTTGTATTTCCCTTTCAAGAGAAATATATTTTCTTCCACTGGGTGATTCCTCTATTGTCTTTATAAGGGATGCATCCTCCCCTATGTTTGAAGTATCAAGTTTTTCAATTATAGCATCATTATATGCTTCATTAGTATTTCCTACCTCAATATTTCCTTCTTTATCATTCCCCTATTATGGTTCATCCTCAATGTCATTCTACTCTTGTTCATCATAGAGATATTGTTTGTCATCATATTTATTATCTTTCCTCGGGCTTTCCATGTCTTCAGATAGAGAAGATTCCCTCTATTTTTGTCATTTCTTATTCCTCCTTTGTTGACTTCTGAATTCTCTGAGAAACCTTTCATTCTTCTTATTAGGGATTTTAGTTGCCATAATCCCCACATCATTCACATAATCAACAACTTCAACAAGCTCATTCAATTAGTTAGGGGTTTGTCATTTGCTATGGCGTGTGATCATAGTATGTGAGATTAGGCTACTTTTTGGATTTTTAAGGATTTAGGATTTTGGGGTTCCTTCAGACTCATGTTTCTTGGTTGACTCTATAGTTGGGGTAACACTGGTTTTTGGCTTTTTCATAGTTTTAACAACTGAAGGCAGTTTTTATTGTTTGTGTTTAAAGGAACCTTCAAGTAGGGTTTTATCATCTTTTGGAGGTTTAGGATCTCCTTCAAAATCACTAGCTTGGCTTATGAAAGTACTCCATTCCAGAGAAAGCTAGATAGAACTAAGGCCATGCATGACAACTAATTTGATTAATCATGATGGGCTAGAGAATCACTATGGCCATGACAAAATTGACTACATGATTATTTCAAGGAACAATGCAAATAATAAGGAACATTCACAAGAACAACAATGTGTAAGTGTAAGATGAGTTAGAAATGGTGAGAGAACACATACTTGTAGTGCCCTTCACAAGTAATGTACTAGATTAAAAACTTGGTAAGATCCTTCCATGGGTATGGTAAAGACTTGCAATCAACCCCTTGTCCTTGAAAATTTTCTACAGACTCTCCGCACTGAAGGAACTACTTTCGATGAAGTTTGAGATCCCTTACCTAAAAGGACGAGGTAGGAAAGAAATTATCCCCAATATGGGGAGGACTGGTTATAGTAGAAATAGTTTTTACTATGACTAAAAATTGCAAACCCCTCAAGGTAACACTGTTATAGTGGAACCCTTCAGTGAATTCTATCACAATGCCATCATCAAAACCACACAACTACTCAAAGAACTGTGTCTAAGAAGCTTGTTCAAAAAAATTAAAGGCTTCCTCATTAGCAACAAGGGCATCCATGGATTCAGACTCTCTATGAACATGTTTTCACCCCATAACAACAAGCAGCAAGAACTTTGATAAATTATTGAGACAAAATGAAAGGATGAATAGTAATAGTAAAAGTAACTAAAAATTTCAGTGAAGAGGAAATGGGAAATGACTGGTAATAAATGGTAGTCAATGGTAATAAAAGATAAGTGACGGGTTTGTATAGTGTAAAGAACAATGATAACCTATGGTCAACCTACCCAAGTAAAAATGATAATGACGTATGGTATCCCTCCCCTTGGCTTAAGGCTGAATCATCCTGGTCATGCCACATAATTATTAAAAAAATAAAAATATTTAATAAGTTTAAAGAAAGAGAATACTCCCTAGTACGGTCAATCTGGATGTGGCAGTCAAAAGCATGAATGAATGAAGAATCTTAATGACATCCATGAGACCATCAGTCTAAGGACCACAAGAGCACAACCCTAAACTAACTCCATAGTCTTTTCCATAGTCGCTCTCCTGCTGTAAACCACAAGCAGAGTTGGTGATGATGTCACAATAAACATAGTCAGTGAGGATGTCATAATAAAAATAGTTAGCGCAGATAGAGAAAGATAAAAAGAATAGATAATCATGATGATGTCAAACATGAAGTAAACAGAGCTTCCAAAATGAAAAGCCACATCAAAGGTAGATGGGCCATGGTTGCAAGAGAAAGAGACACGTGCATTGGAGAAAGGGATGACCAAGCATAATATGCCATAGGTGGTGACATAAAAAGGAAAGGAGGCGATAGGAGCCTCAACCCATAGGAGGGGGAAAAAGTGGTGACAAGAACAAAAGGAATTTCCTATCGCATCTTGACTGAAGGGGCCCGATCACTGATAGAGTGAAAAACTAGTGGAGAGTGGTCAGTGGTAGCCCTCTTTTTTTTCACTTGATAGTAGATCGCCGAAGATTTGATTTTCAATCTACTACTATCTAGGGGCATCACTAGACCAATTTTCACCTGTAGGATTATTTAACAATTAGCATCCGCTAGGACCCAATTTTGAAAAGCCAACTGACCAATAGTGCCTATAGGTTTTCACAGTGGGATCTTTTTTTTGTATTTTTTTAATTATTTTATTTTTAATAATAACTTATTTATTTATTTACAAATTGCATAATCATTGTCAAAGGAGGCCAAAGGGAACCATGGTGAGTTCCTTGGCCACATCTAGAAACAAGGATTCTTTAGAAAGAGGCTTCCTCTATAGCCTCAGACGATGACCATTGACAATGAGCTTTCGACATTCTGAATCAATAATGTAGAGATATTAAAAACCATTATCATAGATGTGCTCAACTTCTTAAGGTCCCAGCCACCATGTATGAAACTTACCTTTGAAATCTTGGAACTGAGAGTCATAAAAGAGTGCCCAATCCCTAGGCTGAAAGGATCACTGGTGAATATGTTGATCATGATATAGAGCCCATTTTCTTTGGACTACTTCTATATGAAAGATGGAATCATGGAGGATCCCATCTAGCAAGTGGAGTTGAGCAATACATTCTTTTTGGGCATTAGAGAGACTCAGACCAAGTTGCAAGGCAGTCCAAAGAATCTTAACCTCAAACTCGATCAAGAGAACACATTTCTTACTATAAACGAGCTCATAAGGGGTCAAACCAATAGTGGTTTTCCATGTGGTGCTAGAGACCCACACATCTTCAAGAATCTGTGTGGCCCAATCACACCTATGAAGGGCAATCGTCTGGGTAAGAATGTTCTCAAACTCTCTGTTGGTGACCTCAACTTGTCCATTGGCTTGGGGATGGAAAGGAGTTGACTTCCAATAGAGAATCTCATATTCCTTGACTAAGGTAGAAATAAGCTCTGAAGTGAACTATGGTTCTGTAGTTATTTACTGAGGCACACCAAACTGAGTGAAGATCTCTGAGTATAGAAAATCAGCCACTTTGGTATCTCGTGCATGCTTCAGGAAGATAACTTCAACCCACTTAGTGATGTAATTTGTGTAAACAAGGATATACTCATTGTTCTTGGAAGGTGGGTTGATAGGACCAAAAAAATCAAGGCCCTACTCTTTAAATTCCTCTATGGATAGCTGAGGGTGTAATGGAATCTCATCAGAATATGTAAGATGACCCATCCACTGGCATTGATCATAATGATAAACATATTGTTTACAATCCTTATGGATTGTAGGCCAATAATATCTGGCACTAAGAATATTCTGAACAGTCCTCTAAGTAGAAAAGTGTCCTCCACATGGTTCAGTTTGGAAATCTTGAACTATGTCAAAGACATCCTCCTTAGACACACATCTACACATGATGTAGTCAATTCTAGTACAAAAGAGTAAATCGTTAATCCAGGTATATTGTCCACTGAGGCCCACCAAGTTCTGATTTTTACACGAAGAGAAGTGAGGAGGGAAATTTCATGTGACCAAGTAGTTATAAATATCAACAAAAAATGGGCTCTTTGCAGAGATAGAAAAGAGGTGTTCATCTGGGAAAGCACCATCTACTGGAACAGGCTCATTGTTTGGTAGTTGCAACCTAGATAAGAAATCTACAATAGGTTTATTCATTACAAAACAAATATCTAAATTATTTGTATGAACAAACACTTTATGTCTAGTAACATAATGATTAAACTTAGTAATGGCTCAGACAATAGTGAAAAATTCTTTTTTAGTTACCGTATAATTTACCTCTGTACCTCAAAAGTTCTTGCTAAACTAGTAGATGGAATAAAAGAGATTACCCTATTTTTATCCATGCACCATGCCTATGGAAGAGTTAGAAGAATCAGTATGAATATGGAAGGGTAACTCCCAATTTGGACCTCTAAGAACTGGTGTGGTTACAAGCCTTGTTTTAATAGTCTCAAAGGCTTCTTGACACTCTGGTGTCCAAGAGAAAACCACATCTTTGGATAGAAGAACAAACAATAGAGAGGCAAGTTTACTAAAATTTTGGTTAAACCTATGATAATATCCAGCATGCCCTAGAAAAATCCTAACATCTTTTTGACTAGATGGTGTGGGTAGGTCTTGAATTATCTAAACCTTTTTAGGATCAACCTATATACCTTCAGAAGAGATGAAATATCCTAACACAATTCCCTTAGTCATCAACGTGTGACACTTTTAATGACTTAAAGATAAGTTAGTATCAATACATATTTTTAGCACTTTTCTAAGTTATCCTTAGCCTCTTCATAGGTATTTCCATGTACTATAAAATGATCCATATAAACTTCTACACTCATTAACCAGCTCAAAAAAAAAAAAACTTAATATTGCCCTCTAAAAAGTAGTTGGAGCATTGCATAACCTAAAAGGAAGGACATTATAAGAAAAATTACCCAATGGACATGTGAAGGTGGTCTTGTCCTAATGTTTTAGAATGATATATCCACTGAATTCATCCAAGAGAGAGATGAGCCATTTTCCTACAAGTGTGCCCAAAACTTGATGAATAAATGGAAATAGAAAATGATCCTTTTTAGTGGCTTTATTTAATGCTCTATAATCTACACAAATACACCACTTACCATTTTTCTTTGATACCAAAACTAAGGGAGATACCCACCTACTATCTAAAATTAGATATATAACCAACATTCAGTAATATTTGTAGTTCTTCTTTGACTATGTCCCATAAACAAGGGTTAAGTCTTCATTATGGTTGTCAAACATGATGAATCCCTTCTTCTATATATATGTGATTGGTTCAAGTTTCTAGATGGGTACCATGCATATCCTGATACTCCCAAGAAAATGTAGCTTTATGTTCCCTAAGTATGGCAATGAGATCCCTAATTTGATCAGGGCTTAACTAAGGGTTAATATTAAGGATACAAGCTAGTAGGATCTCCATGGGTTCTGGCTGTGTAGGAGTGTCAAGAGTTAATACTTGTGACAGTTCAGGTCTTAACAATGAACTATACAAATGCCCATGGGGTAACAATAGATGCACAATGAAAAAGTGTTGAATAGACCTAGAACCACCTACTAGAGGAAAGCTCCCGAAAGGGCAATTAGTAGTTACCTATGAGGGAAAAACCAAAGTTTCCAAGATATCATTAGACCCATTCTTTTTCTAAAGATAATTAAAAAGGATGTTATCCTCCATGGTTTTTTTAAGATCCTATGCTTGTTTAATGGTCAGGACTGGTAGGGAGTCTTATAAATCACTATCAACCCAAATAGGATATTTTGTTTCTAACAAGGGTTGAGCAGGTGGATATAGTGTCAATTGCTTAGTCTATTCCCCATTGGAGATAACCATATTACCTATGAGGCATTGGATGAAAGCATTGGTAGAAGACCACCAAGGTCTTCCCAATAATAATGGATATCCCCCAAACTTAACTTTGGGTTGCAAGATAATAAAGCCAGTTGGATAATCCCAAGTATCAATAGAAAGAATTGTGTCTTCAATGACCCCATTAGGCTTGAATAATGAATGATCAACCATCTATAGAGTAGTAGGAGTGGGCATGATTTCTTCAAGATATAATTTTATCTTTATCTCATTAGTCATTACATTAATGGCAGCACCCAAATCTACAAATGTGTTAGGGATAGTAACCTTACCAATACTTACCTAGATGACCAAGCTTCTAGGATCCACATATTTAGGAATGGTTAAATTTCCCAACATAAGGTCTTCTAGCTTTCCAATAACTTGAACAGTATTCGAGTCCTCCTTATTTTTCCTTTGCCTGCATAACTCTCAAACTATTTTATTATACACCATAATGTCCTTGATAGCCTACAACAAAGGAATCCTAATAATAACATTGTGTAATTCATTCATAAGATCAAACCTTATTTGTGTAGTTTATTTTTGTATATTCTTAGAGAGTAAGCGATTAGGAAATGGTGGTTCTTTTTTGAGCTCTTCCTTAGGTTCATCATTGATTTCAGTAATGGTAGGTCACTGGAGGGATTTTCTTGATCTCAACTACACTCCTTCCAACTCTATGACATTTAAAGGGTAAGTGGGGTAGCTTGTCACCTCATTATTATACACAGGTTGAGATAGCTTATTGTAAGGGTTAGGATTTATTTGAGTGGGCATAGATGTAGGTTTTGGTGGTTGAGGCAGATTAAGTGGTGGATTGGATGAAGATGATGGTATAGGAGGAAGGAATTGTTGTGGTTGTTGGTAAGGACTTATTATGGGTGGCAGTGGAAATAAAGGTTATGGTGGATAAGGTTTTGGGTATAGTTGTGGAGGTGGATATGAGGGAGGTTGTGGCATATGTGGCCTCCATGTCTATTTCCATGGTTGTGTGCCAAATTGGTAATTCTAGGACCATGAGGATAATGTGGGGGTTGTTGCCAACCCCCATACCATGTGATTTGATTTGGAAATCCTTGTGCTAGTCTAGAGAAGCATTCATTTGGGAGTCCTAGTGGTATTTCCCTAGGTGGAAACAGACATCTAGGGGCCATAAAGTAGACTGGATCCTCTGTGTATTCTATGTGAACCACCCCTTTAGGAAAATTTCTTAACATAGAAATCTTGATGACCTCTTCTAGGGAAGTAATATTGATCCTATTGTAAGGACAATCTTCAGGACCATTTTTTTTTGGCATATAGGACAGTATAGAGCTAAAGCTTTTTCTACCTCCTCTTGTTTCCTGCGTGTGTATAATGTATCAATTTGTTTCCCCGTGTGATTTAATAAATCAAAATTAAGATCTTCAAGTAAGCCACCAATTTTTCATTTCGATATACCTATAGTGCTTCCCAAAAAATTAAACTTACTTGAATGACCTCGTACTAATTTTTGTGACCTAGAATAGTTCTTTTAAATATCACATATTTCTTCAAAAGTTAGTTTAGAAATATCACCTTTTCCCATCAAGTTTAAAGCATCCATAGTTTCATCCCTGATCCCTCTAAGGAATAACATCTTGATAGTGTTAGGGGTCAAATTTGGACATAATGATCACTAGAAGCTAAAAGAAAAGCGTTCCAAAAATTCCTCGATCGATTCATCCTCTTTCTACATCATACAAAAGATTTCATCCCAGTCTTCTTTTATTTTACAATATTCCTAATATTTTGCCAAAAAGGCTTCCTTCATCTACTCCCATGTTCAAATATCTCTGAGGCTTATAAACCATCTTAATGTTGCACCTTTTAGTCTAGCCAAAAATATTTTAATCTTATAAGCATCATTTTGGTAGTCATAACTATGATAGAGAATATCAAATTTAAAGAGAAACATATCAGGGTCCTCAACATTTAATCCTTTAAAATATAGGTAAAGTAGAGTGGGGTATATTTTTCATTGGTGTGTCATCTATAGGTTGGTGGATAGAAAATTCAAAATTCATGGGATTATGTGGAGCCATAGCTCTCTCTTGCCTAGGTCCTCCATTGTTATCATGTCCCAAATTTCCTCCACCCTAGTTTCCCCCATTGTTATCACCCATTATTTCCTAAAAGACTTCTAATGCCTAAGGGGTATAGAAATATTGGAATAGCTTATTAGGAGGATTTCTACACTTGGATTCAAATGAGCCCTGGAATTGTTTAGATAACTCAAAAGAGATCATAGGTGAGAATGGACTAGATGAAACTGGACTTGTGTCACCCTTTTCTAACATGGACTAGTCCTTCTTAGGCTTTGTCTCCTCAAATAATGGAGCTTTCCCTATTTTTATTTTTTGGGGTTTTGAACTACCTACAAAATCATTCTCAATAAACCTTCTTTATCTATCTCCAAGTATATTCATGCATTTAAATGAATTACTATAGCACAAACCTGAGGTACTGGCTTAAGAAAGGTTGATAATTGCTTAAACTTTCACAAAGGTGCACTATCCCTAACTCAACTTACTATGGCTTCATGCCTTTAATACCTCTCCCTAACAATGATGCCAAAAATTTAGGGTAATACTATGGTTTTTATTTGATATAGGATTGGTCTCATGTAATTTCCCTCAGTTGTACCTAAGAGTTTCAATCCAGGATTCATAAATTGATGAGAGATATAGTGGCTATATGCTCAAGGGATGAAGATAGTATGCTAGGGAGATGGATGGATCTAATTCACACTTCTAAGAAATTTGAATATTAAATTATTCACACATCAAACTTAATATATGGTTCGAAGACACAACTCTTTTCAAATTAAAACACACTTCTTAATCAAATATTAAATCTATTACTCTTCATAAAATAGAAACACTCTTACTATTTTAAATTTTGAATCTAATAGCATTATTTAGCTACAACACACTTTTAAAGGTTCAAGGTAAACTACTATGGAGCTAGAATTACCCCACTAACATTCTTTAAGTATTTGCACAAATCAAGGTGACAATCTATGGTTTACGATAAGAGGTTGATGTGTGACAAGAAGTTCAATTGTAACAGTTAATAGTGAAAGATGGAACGTGACAAGTCTAATCACCCTAAATTGGGATAGTCTAACTAAAGGCCCTATTTTCCCTAACTTGGGACCATTTCCCTACTTATGTTAGTTCAATTACTTGATCACCAACATAATTAATCAAAACCATCAAAATCCTTAAATCAAGCATCAAACATCGTTAATTGATTGAATACCTTATAAATTACCTTTAGAAATAATTAATTAAATCAATCCCATTAAATA
The DNA here is from genome assembly GCA_027943335.1 of Chamaecyparis obtusa. Classification (NCBI taxonomy): domain Eukaryota; kingdom Viridiplantae; phylum Streptophyta; class Pinopsida; order Cupressales; family Cupressaceae; genus Chamaecyparis; species Chamaecyparis obtusa. Next base: position 1,132,015 of record BSBK01000206.1, read on the forward strand.
CATGGCTAAGGTAATTAACTTAAACAAATTAAATAAAAGCTCATAATTCCAACTCATCATTAGAGGACAAATCATTTCTAATTGAACCAATCAGAACTAATCACATGGATCAATTGAGAACAAATAATGACCCTTCATCTTGGATCAATCCCAACCATCAAATTTGAATTCAAATCAATTTCCCTCCAATTCTCATAATTGGAAATCTATAAATAAACACCTGATCAAGGCCTTTGAGAGATCTATCTTTTATGTAATTACATGTTTCTCAATTGAATTTAGTCTTCTTATCATAAGCAATTGCATAGTTCTTAGATTCACTTTCATTAATCTAGTTCATTTTGTATCAATACATCTTAATCACATTCATGTAGATGCATTCTAGTTTGAATCTTTCATTTTGTGATTGTCTATTCAATTGGATTAAATAGGCATTTTGAGAGAAATTTACTAATCAATTGGATCCTCACAATTAAGAAGCACTGAGATGCTCTTCATAGGTTATTTTCTTTACTCAAGTGATTTTGAATACTAACCTTGAAACTAATGTCTCTTGAAGTGTTTGTGCTTGCAGGAATAGATCCACAAGTTCACACACACATTTTTGGCACCCACCATGGGGCTCTGCCCCAGATTTCTATTCTATTTTCTCATTAAACTTCATTTTTTTAATGCTTTGACTGTCTATTGAGTCGCACTTGGGAAAATAAGGTTGCATTTTGTTGATAGTGGGTCGCACTTTGGAAATGAGTTGTATTTAGCTAATCAGAAGTCACATTTAGTAAATTGAATTGCATCTAGGAAAATTGAGTCACATTTGGGAAAATAGAGTCGTATTTAGGAAATTGAGTCATATTTGGTAAAAAAGTGTCTAAAAGAGTGAGTTGTATTCGGGAACTGAGGGTAAATTTCAAGTTTTAATGAAAATTGATGCTTTTAACTGATAATTTGATATTCTCTTGATCTATTTTTTGATGTTTTAGATAGCCTAACATTTGTTTGTGGGATGCTTGATAAAGAACGTTTGTCAAAGAAAGATAATCAAACATGATGACTACTAATGCTTGTAATACGGGTTGCCTTGGATATCAACTCAAAATTGTGTTTTCATAAGTTTTCTAGGAGCTTAGTTAGAATTTAAATTTTATTCTTAATGTGATCAAAGGATTATGCCCTTTTCCCATTGGGAAAATCAAAACCTCAAAAGTTAGATTAAGGTTGAGTTTAAGTTCTTGGTAAATGAACGTTTCTTTATGTGTTTTGGAAAGGAGAAAAGGTAGAGAAGTATGCTATTCTCTCATTGAGAGAATCAAAACCTCAGACCCTTGAATCTGATCTAATTTATTGCTTTAATATTTAGAGGGCCTATCGATTGAGGTAAAAAGCTCTTGGGAATGACCCAAATGGGGACAGGTAGAAGCCAACTATTCCACGTGTTAGGATTAGCAGACAGAAATTTAATAGTTACATGCAAATATATTCAATAATGCAAAGGAATAAATCACACATAAGTAGAACAAGAAGACACAAAGATTCAACGTGGTTCACCCAATCCTGGGCTACGTCCACCAAAGAGACAGTCCAATCTTATTATCTAGTAATTTCAACCTGTTACAATATGCAATCACTTGCAACTCAATACCACGATAAGAACCTATAAAATTCTCATATATTGAGAAAACCCTAACCCTAATCCATTATAAAAAGACTTATGTTGGTTAACAAGTTAACCCTAAATATACTTGACGAGTCAACCTAGGGAAAAGTTTGACGTGTCAACTCAAAAACACTTGATGAGTTAACCATAAATCCCATGATAAATGAAAGTGTATAGTACTTTTCTGATCAATCACCACAAACCAACACCACCTCACTAAAATAAATATTCTTCCTTGAGATGAAAATTTCATAAGACTTAATCAGTTTTTCCTTAGAACATTGATTTGATCATTCCTTGGACATGCTTGGATGTTGTGTAAAGAGGAGTCTCTTGAATATTTCTTGCAAGAATACACACATCTAGGTACTCATAGGGATATAGGCCTCAATATTTCCTTGTGCGAGACTATGGGATATGATTATAAACAAATGCCTAGATTAGAAACTCTTTGTTAGAAACCATTTGGATCACTCTTGAAAGTTTGAGAGTCTTTGTGCAAGGAAGATAGTAACTTCCCCAAGACACTCACCATATTGTATATCTCTTGATCATTTGGAGGTGGATAATGCAACATTTCTTGATCCATTGTGTGATCTTCAATGGTTTTATTCTAATTATCTCTCGAGAGTGTACCTAAGTCTGCGATCAAAGGTTTTCAAACTATTGCCAATTCCTATCAGGTTAGTGTGTGCTTTGATTTCATTAATCATATGTGCTTGATGTTTTTTCTCATTAATAATTCACTATAAAAACCCTTGGAAAACCTCTAAACAATCCAAAAATACTTAAAAGACATTTAAAAAGATCTAAATTTTAACAGTGGTAGAACCTTGGGTAAGTTAGAGAGTCGTATCTTGTCTTTTTTATTCACATACTATCAACAGAAAGTTGTATCTAGTAATGAAGTCACATTCTGTCTATCTAGAGTTGCATTTGGGAAAGTGAGTTGCATTCTATTAATCCAGAGTTGCATTTGGTTATTGAGTCAGATCATGTATATCTTGAGTTGCATTTGGGAAAATTAGAGAGTCATCTATTGTGAGTCATATCCAGGACAACGATCACTTATGCACGTGCTAGAATCTTAAGTTTTTAGTTTTGGATAGCCTTATGGTCCCTCTATCAGATTCAATAATTACAGTTAGTCAACCTGGAATTTTTTATCAATATAAGTGTACCTCGCATACCTACATGGTTTTTAATCAATCCTTGTAAAGTCATGTTGTCTTATCACTTTCAATCCTCTTTGGTTCCTAGCTCAAAATCAGGGCACTCTAACCCTCTGATAGTGGAAATTATCAATCATATTACCTTATCAAATTCACAATTGTAATCCTTTAGATGAACACACTTGGACTTTATCAAACCTTTTGACACATTGGGACACTTTGAAAATTATCCTATCACACTTTTATAGTTAATACCAGACACAAAGCATACAATCGGAAACAAACTCCTTGTAAATCAAATATCAGAAGAGATCACAAGGCTAATTACCTTTGAACAAGGATAAACTTCAAGGAAGAATTATTTATTTGGAACATATACACCTACTCAAAGTACTACTAATACCTCTATCATGTTGAATCCCAAATATTACTAGAAGGAACGAAATAATAATCAAGATGATCAAGGGAATCGAGAGAATTGAGAAAACCAAGGAAATGAAGATAATAATAAACATCATTATAACTGCAATAGCAATGAAGAACCAACATAAGAATATTATCAAAAATGCCAAAGGATTAAGAGGTTCCAAAAACTAATTGAAAGAACCTTAGAAGAGAATTAAGAAAAATACTTCTTGGACTTAGCATCCTTGGGAGTCAAGATGCCTAAATATTTTGATGTAATTCAATTAAAGAAAGGATATTTTGACACACATGTATCCATATTGACTAGAAAATTTCTTTCTATGCAAACAAAATTGAAAGAGCTAAAGAAAGAAAAGGACAAACCCTTGAAACAATACTCATTGGAGTACATATGTCTTTTTCCATTTGATAAAGACTTGTACATGGTTCCATTTCCTCCTAATGTTTAAATACATGAGTATGAAAAATATAATGGAAATTCAGATCCTCAAGACCATGTGAGAGAATTTTTCACTTTAAGCATGGATTTTATGCATAAACAAACCTACATGATGAGGTTATTTCCTAGGATCTTGGGAGGACCAACGATATAATGGTTCTCAAAGTTACCTACTGGAATTAAAACATTTGAAGAGATGGTCATGAAATTTATTCAACAATACTCTTATAACATACAACATACATTAAACATGCTTAATTTACATAACACAAAACAGAGAAGTGGAGAGCCTTTCTTGTCATTTTTACAAATATGGAGGAGGATCTTTGCAAGATATCCAAGAGACTTGACTGAGAATGAGAAGATGGATATCTTTGTTAGTAACTTGATTCTAGAATTAAATACTCCATACAACTTCAAGGTCCTCTAAGATTTTATAAGATGATTGAAAGTGCAATTGAAATTGAGGAGGTCATGGTCAAAAAGGGGGAAATTACTATCTACAAAGATAACAAAGATAAGTACAATCCCAACAATGGAAAAGATAAATATAAAGTTTGGAACAAAAAAAAGAATGTGGTAAATGATGGAGTTGTGGATACTCCTAACATGAAGTCAAAACCTGAAGTATTCAATCTTACCACAAGTCTACAAGTGAACAAAATTTCTAATAACACAACAATGACAACTCCTAGAGCTTATAACAAGAATAGATGCAACAATTGAAATGAGCCTTTGTTATCTAAACCTAAGTGTACTTTTACCCCATTAGGAGATATGCTTGAAGTGGTCTTGAAATCACTATTAGACAATAAAATCATCACACTTCCAAAATCAAAACCATGGGAACCAGAAGTGAAACCAAAGTGGTGAAATGATGATGACTATTGTGATTTCCATCAGAATAAATGACATAAGACCAAAAATTATATGAATTTGAGACATGTTATTCAATATTTAATTGAAGATAGTGAGGTAAAAGTGGATGGGCATCATGATAATAGTGATCATAAAGCATTTTAACAACCATTGCCTAACTATGAGAAAGGTGAATCATCCAACAATAGAGGCAACAAGATCAACTATACATATACCAATAGCGATAATGTGTTCAACATGTTGGAAGCATGGGAACAATATATCAATATGATCACTCTTAAATGAGTACAAGGCAAATTATAATCTTCTAATACAGTGATGAGGATCCAAGCTAAACTAACACTTAAAGGAACTTCAAAGCCAATATCCAAACAACTTGCATCACCTTCAAAAAAAAACTATAGCTTGGTGGATCAGTTATAATGTACCCCTGCTCAAATTTCTATTTTGGAATTGCTAGAAATTTCTTTGTTTCGTAGAGAGATCTTGATCAAGCCTTAATTACAACCAATGTTTTGAACAGCCTATATGTGGATAGATTCCAAGCTATGGTTGGTCATTTGAATTCCCCGTGCTATTTATCTTTCTATGAAAATGATGAAAAATCCTTGAATCATCCACATAGCCATCCCTTACATATAGAAGTCTTAATTTATAAACACTGAGTTAATCATGTCTTGATAAACGGAAGTGTTGGTTTGAACATATGCACATTTAATCTTGTGAAACAATTGGGATTTTCATAAACATTATTGACACAAGAAGGAAGATCACAATCAAAGCCTATGATAAAGAGGAAAGATCTTACAAAGCATTAGTGGTTTTACCTATCAAAGTGGGACATGTGGAAAGGGATTTTGTATGTCAAGTCCTTGATTTACCACGTTCTTATAATATTATTCTTGGTAGGCCATGGATTCATACAATGAAAGAATTGCCTTATACATACCATCAATGCATAAAATTACCTCATAATGGAGTAGAAGTAACAATTCTAGCTGATACAACTTATCCTTGCAATAATCTCAAACAACTGGACATCAAGATTCCACACAACAAAGAAAGTCCCAAAGAAGTGAAAACTTCCAAGGAGATGGCCTTGTGGAGCTTTGAAAAGAAGTTGAATATCCAAGACACAGGAATGGGAGAGTATAAAATTGACTCATCAATATCCATGATGAATTTACTTTTATCTCCTAGATCTCATGGAAGACCCTCATAAATCTTCACACCATCTAATGGTAAAGAATTAACATTTGATGAAGGAATAGGGATGGTCAAATCCAAGATGTCTCTATCAAAGGAAAATGAAGAAAAAGTTGCCTTGCAATGGTTATACAAAGAAGAACAAGATGTAAATGTTAAAAATATTGAGATATCACCAAAAAAATATGGAAAAGGATATGATATCATGAAGAAAATGGGTTACAAGGGTAAAGGAGAAATTGTAAAAAATAAGGAAGGACTGTTAGAACCAATGCATATGGATTTTTGCAACCCTAAAGATAAAACTAGGCTGGGTTTTAGAGAAGAAGCATCTCACCCTATGTCTAGAAATGGTCCTATATTCGATAGAGCATATGAATATAATTCAGTTGATGAAAAAGAAATAGAAGGAGAAAACATCTCATATGAAAGATTACTGCTCTTTCAAGGAGATCCATTATCATACTTAAGTACCATTCTTATCATTCTTGAATTTGAACAAGAATTAGAAGATGAACAATAAAAGAGACAACCTAACTGGGGGCAATTGGTTACTATTACCCATGTTCTTGATATGCCTCATTTTGAGAATTAATGGGATATGTTTCTGTCTCCAAAAATACCTTTTCAAGAAGTTGAGAATCAATAAGAAGACAATGATTCTAAGAAAGAAGAAGAAGCAACAATAACTATAGCCCATTTCTTGGGTAGATCAGAAGATAGTCAAATATATTCTCATAAATATTAATGGGATACACTTTCCAATTGTACAATGGATATAGAAATTGATGTAGTACAAAAATATGCTCCTAGAGTTCATTTTGAAGAAGGGGAAGTTATAATGATAGGTTAATTAGGTCAAACTCATATAGCACTAACAATGACTCTAATAATAACAATTACGACCTTAACATTCTTAACAATTTTTCAGAAACTAACCTGATAGAAATCATCTGGTCAGTCAATAACATTGATAATAACATGGTGATGTCTCTTGAGCCTTGTGAATCCATATCCTTGGTGAATTATGAACTCATTGATTGAACATAACCTGAATCCATAAACCTTTTGACCTTTGACAATGACTACACTTTAGCCTACTATCTTTTTGCTTGTGAACCCTTCAACTCTTCCACCAATGCAAGGAGCTAAATATGAAAAAAGGGGATATCAAGTTTCTTAGTCTCAAATTGAAAAATAAAAAGAAAAGAAGATCTGATGGTGAAAACTACTTAATGGAAGTAACATATCATAAAATAGTAAAAATAAAAGATATATCCAAGGGTGAAAACCTCTTAGAGGCACCAAAAGATGAGACTATTGATATCCTTCTTGAGCATTTTCTAGAAAGATCTTTAGTTTTGATTGAACCTACTCAACCATTAAATCTTGGTACAGTGGAAAGTCCTCTAATGATCTATATTTCTCAATCACTATCATATGAAGAAAAAGAATAGTTTACACAATTCTTTAAAGAAAAGAAGATAAAATTTTCTTGGTCATATTCTGATATGCTAAGACTTGACATGGATTTAATAATGCATCATCTATATATTTCTCTCGGAGTGAAACTAGTTAAACAAAAACTCAGGAAAATGCATCCTGGTGTTACATTGCTAGTAAAGGTTGAACTTGAGAAGTTTTTTAAAGGTGGATTAATATTAGCAATAGAATACAATGAATGGATTTCAAATATTGTTCCAATTTCCAAGCCTGATAAATCAATAATAGTGTGTACTAATTTTAGAGATCTGAATAAAGCTTGTCCTAAAGATGATTTCACACTTCCAAATATTGACATGATTGTTGACCTTACAACAAGTCATGATATGTATTCACTAATGGACAGATTCTCTCGATACAACCAAATTAAAATCACTCTAGAAGACCAAGAGAAAATAGCATTCACATGTGCCTGGGGTACGTACTATTGGAATGTCATGTTGTTCGGTCTCAAGAATGTAGGAGAAACATACTAGAGAGAAATGACAACAATATTTCATGACATGATTCACAAGAATATGGAAGACTATGTGGATGATACACTCACCAAGTTCAGAGTAAGGACAACCCACATAGAAGACTTGAGAAAAATATTTGATATAATGAAATAATTCAACTTGAGATCAAATCCTAAAAAGTGTGCATTTGGTTTATCATCAGGTAAAATGTTAGTCTTCATTGTCTCAGCAAAGGGCATTGAAGTGGATCCAACTAAAGTGAAAGCAATATTGGAAATACAACCACCAAGGAACATAATTCAAATGAGGACATTACAAGGGAAACTCCAATCAATCAGAAGATTTATTTCTCAACTAGCTGATAAGGCTCAACCTTTTACCAAAATGTTTCTAAAGAGAGTAACCTTTACATGGAGTGAGGATTATGATAAGAATTTCAATCAAATCAAGAAATATCTTGCAAGTCCTCCAGTCTTAATGGCTCCTCTCTAGGGAAAACCATTACTCTTTTATATCTTAGTAACTAATACTTATGTAGGAGTCATACTTGCACAAGAAGATGAAACAAATAAGGAATGATAAATTTATTATATCAATAGAACTCTTGTGTTATATGAATTGAATTATTCAATAATTGATAAAGCATGCTTAGAATTTGTCTTTACATACCAAAAATTGAGACATTACATGCTTTTACATAAGGTAAAGTTGATTGTTAAGATTAATCCATTGAAGTATCTATTGAATAAAGCAACCTTGACAAGAAGACTAAAAAAATGGGTCTTAATCCTAAGTGAATTAGACATTACATATGTGGATAGGAAAGATATTAAGGGATAAATAAAAGCAGATCAACTAGTTGAAGCACTAATGTAAGAAGACAAACCTCTATACATTGAGTTTCCAGATGCAACAATCATGCAGTTGGTAGAACATCTATGGAAAATGTAATTTGATTATTCCTTCACGCAACAAGGATCAAGAGTCAGTTGTCTTTTTATCACTCCCCAAGGATATAAGATACCTAAGACATACAAGATGGTATTCCCTTGTACTAACAACATAATAGAATATTAAGTAGTAGTAAATGGACTAAAACTTGCCATTGAATGGAAGATAGTTGAATTACATATATATGGAGACTCACAACTGATTATTAACCAAGTGAATGATGATTATCAAACTAAGAATGAGAATCTCATGCCTTATAAGAAAATGGTTGATGATCTAAAGAAATATTTTATACACGTCACTTTTGAATAGATTCCAAGATCATAAAATAGAGCAAATGATGTGATGGATACCTTAGCATCAATATTACAATTAGAAGAACATCATTTTCACTATGACTTCCTGGTGGAAGAACTTCCCTTTCATTCCTATGATTCACCAAATTCCCAGATAATTTGTGCTCTAGAACCCCAAGAACCATCTAGATATTACCATATCTATAATTACCTAAAAGACCAAATTATTCCAGAAAATTATTCAAAAAATGAAAAAAGATGCCTAATAAGAGCAACATCTTGTTATTCAATCATTCCAAATGACTTATATAAGCATTCTCTTGATGGTACGTTACTTAGATTTTTAGAATGTGGAGAATTGAATTGTACATTAAAGGAAGTCCACAAAGGCGTGTGTGGGTCTCACTCGAATGACTTTTCATTAGCAAAGAAACTTCTAAGAGTGGGATACTACTAGCCCACAATGGAGAAAGATGTTATTCATTATGCCAAAACATGCAAGAAACGTCAAGCTCACGGAAACTTGATACATGCTATAGCCAAGGAGTTGATTCCTTTTATCACACATTGGTTATTCCAACAATGGGATTTTGATCTAGTAGGACAACTTCATCCAAATTATTCCAATGGACATAAGTACATTATCATGATCACTGAGTATTTCATGAAGTGGATCAAAGAATATCCCTTAGCCACTGCTACAGGAAAGATACTCACAATCTTTATCATCAATTACATCATCTGTAGGTATGGGGTACCCTCATCAAATGTAATTGACAATGGGGGGCAATTCAAAAAAAAAAATGGATGACTTATGTCTGCACTTCAAGATCACACAACATTGTTCCTTGATCTATTACCCTCAAGGTAATGGATAAGTTGAAGCCTCAAACAAGATAATCCTAAATATCCTACATAGAATAGTAAACAAATTAGGAAGAGACTGGCACTTGCAAATCAATCCAGCATTATGGTCATACTGCACAAGCATCAAAACACCAATAGGAGCAACTCATTTTGCACTTATCTATGGGTCAGGGGAAATGCTACCAATTGAAATTGAGATTCCATGACTGAGGGTTTCATTGAAAAATCTAGTCACTGATGAGGACTATCAAATCTCATGCCTAGAAGAACTTGAATTGTTAGATGAGTGCAAGCAACAAGTGTTTGACCATCTCAAAGTCTACCAGAAAAGAATGTCTAGAGGATACAATAAGAAAGTGAAATTGAGAAAATTTTAGGTAGAAGACTTGGTTTTAAGAGAAAATCCAAAGAACCAACAACACAAAGAACAAAAAGGGAAATTTGAACCCAACTGGTTGCATCCCTTTGTTGTCACAACTTCTTATGGATCAGGTGCTTATCAACTAACTATGCCTTAAGGAGACATCCTAGAAAATCCAATCAACACTCTCCATATGAAATGGTTTTGCACCTAATATTCTTGAGGTAGCACTTATATAGAAAAAAAAATGATCTTGAAGAAAAGAAAAATAGTGGAAAAGAAAAAAATTCAAAAACATTGGAAAAAGTCCTAAAAATATGATCATCTTGGTGAAAACGTGCCAAACAGGCACCTTGATGAATTGAAAAAAATTAAAATTAAAATTAAAGTGCCTTGATGAAAACATGGTAAATAGGTGTCTTGGTAGGAAAATAGCAAAATCAACCAAGTGGTGAAAACCTGGTAAGTAGGCACTACTTTTAATCAATCCTCCATTTATCAGTACAGTACTTAGCTATCTTGCTTGTATTAGCTTCAACTTTTTTGTATATCTTTAGTTGTTTTTTTTATCTTGTGCATCTCAGTTGATTTACAATCACAACTTGGAATCGTTCAATGTCTTCATCCTAGGTACTAATGTCTCACTGGGGGAAATATCTCAAGAAGTCTATCAACTAGGTTAGTATCTTGATAAATATGTTCATCGAACCAAACCAAGTCGGTCATCTTAGACTCTCAACTACTAGATGGTTTTCCACTAAAAAATGGTTTTTTTCAACACCAAACCTATCAAACAGTGTTTTTCAACACTTTGTAGATAAACTAATCATAAATTTGAACATGAACAACACAATCCTTAACATACAACAATGTTACTTAACACTACAAACATGTATTGGTGTTTCTTGACACCATAAATAGATAAATGAATCAACAATTAAATAAAAATGGTCTTGACTCTATGATAATCTTGCTATTGATTTTTTATATCTCATGTCTCCCGAGTAACTCGATGATGGCTACAAACTATCTTTGATTCATGTTTGTTAATGTGGTGTCAATGATCTAGAAATGTCAAATAAATTGGGTGTCTGTGGTAAGAGCCTCCTTTTATGTGGTACACCGCACATACATCGACTCCATGTATTTGAACACTGCGTGGAGGTTGGCATTATTTTCTTGTCTATTTATCAAGTAAGCTCTTAAGTAATGTGAAAAATCAAAAATTTGTCCAAGAATATGAACGATAAAGGGTCATTGAAGACAATAAATTATCACTGTGAAAGAAGAGAAGAAATACTTGTTTTCTTACTTGTAACTAACACTAACAAAAGTAAGTACTTTGGTTCATCATCAACTTTGAAATCCAATGATGTTCGTACTTGTTGCTAACAAAAGTATATGATGATAAAAAGTATACCAAAAAATATCGAAAGAATGACAATCATAAAATATTGCATAAGCATTTTAGAATTATATCCATCAACATTCATGTGACTTGATCAAGGAAATCAACACAAAAAGGGAAAATCAAACTTAGAATCCAAACTTGCTAATACCATCCTCCTTAGTATCTCTGATTTGATTGAAGACTTGATAAATGACACAAAAATAATCCTACATTTCATGTTAGTATCGTGATCATTCATATCCATATGCATAGATATGGTCATTATTTACATAAATAAAATATAATTCATCCACAATCATATATCCACTTGCATCCATATCACATGAAAAGCAATAAATTAAAAAAAAGATACATTCTACATCCAGGCATACATAAGTCCATCATCTATCATGCATGAGTATAAGCATCACATAAAACATAAAAATAAGAAACATGTATTCATCATATAAGCATCATGCATCTCATATATACCAAAAATATGTCACTATCAAGTACAATGAGATCATAACAAAATAATCAAGATAATAATTTCATTATGTATCAAGACATCAAAGTACATCATCAAAATATCGATAAAAAGTCATCATGGTACAATTTCATAAAAAAGTTATATATCAACATAAATATAAAAGAATACAATCACGCCTGACTATTAGTATCTGGACCATGTATTGGTGGAGGAGACTTGGATCTACCAGGAGTAGCTAGGGAAGCCCCGTGAGACTGGGTAGCTAACTATGAATATGAAGGAACTTTCTAGACCTTTATAACAACAACAAGGTATGCATCTTGATAGTAAGAAGCTCTTTGAGCATGGAAAGTGGCATCTCTCAAGGCACGATCACACTTTGTTGTCACATCCTGCAATCTCTAATCATGTTATGCCACCTATGATCGTAAAACAACAATATTTATCCATAGCTAGGCATGCTCCTGTCTAAGCCAAGAAAGCATAAAAGGATCACCAATAGCTCTCTCCTCTCCTCAAGCTCATGTATCTCTCTGAGAAGTACTAGGAAATCCTATGTATATCTACCAGATCTATTGTGTGGCATCTACAAACCACTATGTCTAGGTGGGACCACACATAGCCTCAGTCTCCTATCTCCTCTTTCACATCCATCTCCTCCATCATCATCGTCACCATCTCCTCCATCTTTCCCAACTACGGCACCACCTAATCCTCCACCCTCTCCTCTTTGACCACCTCCCCTCTAACCTCTCTCTCCTCTCTGATCCCTCCATCCTCCTTGTTCTCTCCTACCACCTCTACCACCCCAACCTCATTTCTCACCATCCCCATCAACCTCTGTATCTAGTGTCTCATCGATATGGGCAGCTATCTCATCAGGAGTGGTAAATCTCAAAAAAGGATGCTGTAATAAATGATCATGATATGTGATGATCCTACTAGCATCTAAAACATTATGAAGATAATTGCAAGGCATAGGTGAAAGAGTGTGATGATCAAGAACAACTATCTCATAATATAGCCGCATACCCCACTAAGGCTCCTCCTCACAAGTTTGAACTTAAGAAGCCATATCTATCAGCATATCATGTATCCTATTGAACTGACAAAGTACTCAGGTCATAATAAACTTCTCCACTATATAGCGGGTCCATCTAATTAGATATTTCATCATGAAGAAGAAAGGCATCTCAGATCTATCTCCAGACCAAGCCTCACAATCTAAATAAGGTATCTAGATCAAAATAGTGTAGTCATTAAGAATACATTGCCAATACTCTAGCTTGCCCAAGTGGGGTTACATCAGTAATTTAGAATATAAATATATATAAGGCTCACCCTCCTCTCGATACCTCTCTACAAGTAGATGTGTAACATGGATGTTCTCCCATAACCATATCTGTAAAATCAGGATACCAATAGTCACACTACGACTACCCCTATATACAACCTCATGAAGCTCCTGATATAAGTGAGATAAGATGCAAGTACCCCAGGTACATCGATAAGGCTATCTTAGTAAATCCTCCAGTATTCTAGCCCATCCACACTGAAACCCATCCATACCTCTATCTAACATTAGTATCCCTCCAATGAGACCATCTAATTCTGAGAGCAGTATAGAATATGTAACATGCATGTAATCCCAATAAATATGCCTCTAGCTAATAGAGTGATCACCAAAGACACGCTAAACAATAGCTACACTAACCTGGAGATCCTAATCAAAATATACTAACTATCCAACAATAAGAATTTTTAATATACACCACACATCCTCTCGTGTGACGGTGATCTCTTTGATGGGCATGTGAAATGTATAATGCTCTGAATGCCACTATTCTGCCAAAGCAGTGAGTAGTCCTCGATTCACTTGAATCTCAGGCAAATCCAAAAGATGAAAAAAGCCACAGCGATGTATGAAACAATGATATTCCTCATCTTTCAAGGTTTGGATCTGACCCAACACTCAAGGATACTAAACTTTTAATTAAACAACTCTCAACTGAGTCTGGAAGGAATCAAATAAGCAAAGTATCAACTAATTAGATTACGTAGATTAAGTAAACTATGTATAGAATCAAATTGAAGTACAAAATGATCACACATAGCTAGTTAAAGTAACCAAACTACCAACTATAGTCAAGATACAACTAAAAAAATAGAGTGTGACTCACTACCAACCTAGTGCAACTCTTTTTTCCTGAATAGGACTCAGAATGAACGAAAAGCAATCCAAAACCCAAATACGACCCTGCGTTGACAAAAACCAACCCATAAACAAGAAATGATCTAGAAAAAGCTAAAAACAACCCATAATGTTTTTTTAAACTGCTATTACATGACAAGAAATGATTCAGGAGAGACAAGAAATGACCCATGATGGATAGAAAATAACTCAGAAATATGAAAAATTATAGAAAATGACTCCATTTTGACAAAATGCAACCTGGGATTAAAATTCACTATAATATCTAAAAATGCATGAAATTTACTAAAATATGCATAGAAACATCTAGAATGATGATCAACATATCGAAGGTCCATAATGTGTTGGACGATGGTGTCATCGGGCAATCTCGAATCTATGTTTCTCAAAGGGAATCATCATCAGCACAATCAGAGCTCAGAATAGTCACAAGAAGTAAAATGTAAAATGGTAAATTCAAGGGTAAATTACCATTTTAATCTTGTTACCCTAATTTTGGGAAGGCAATTAAGTACCACTAGATATAGCTCAACTAAAATCTACCAAGTTAAGCAATCAGGACCAAAATTGAACAAGAGGAGTACAGTGATGAAAGTCAATTGGGAAAAACATGTCAATCAAATATTGGTCAAATTTTAGTCACATTTGGGTCTGCTTTTGTCAAACAAAGTCAAAACAAGCTAGCAGACTTATAGAAATAAATTAATAGAAATCAGAAAGCATTTTGCATCATATGTTTCTTGATTAAGCTTTATCAAAGGTTGGTCTACGGTAGTCAAGGATGAGTAAAATCACATCAAACTTGGTCAAAATAGACTCTAAGATGGTCAAAATTAGTCAAAGAAAGTTCCTATCATTATTAAATCAAATCAAAATGGTATTCTATCAAATTTCAACAATTTCTCAACATCCTATTCATTTGGAAACAAGCAGTCATCAATTTTTAGTTCAATTTTTCTCCTGAGGGGGCATAATCATATCATATATCTATTATCAAATCAAATCAATCGTTGAATCACATCACATTTCAACACTAGGCGCATGTCAATTTCCTTCCATCAAGTTGGGACTAACGGATAGTTGACTTCATTAGAAATCATATCAAGTTAATTATATGTGCCTAATTAAATCATCTTGTAGATGTTAATCAATTTCATAACATCAAATCAAACTGGTTATTCTTGATACTCCTATAGAGTTGGTTTGTTGTCATTAGTTTTGATTAAGTCATAATGATTGTCATTCGGTAATGAAGGATAGTCAAGTTGGTAAAGCAATAAGCTAGTCGATAAAGGGAAGTAAAGGAAAGGCAATTTCAGTAAAAGGAATAAGGAGCAGACCCCGAGCAAGGTAGACCAAACATCGAGCACTGAACAATTTTTGAGCTGAGAGAACATACATGTTACCGAGAAAGAGAAAATGTATTACCGAGCAACACAAGCCAACATAAGAAGAATCTAGAGATACATTGAATTTGGACACCGAGCAAAAAATGTTTTACAAACCTCGAGGAGATTGTTTGATAAAGCATTGGAGATTTAAATATGATGATTTTGTATAATTACAAGGTGAGATCCACCAATGATAATTAAATATAATATATGCATTGGATATGTAACCAATACTAGCACCACTTAAGGAGATTATTCTAGATTGTTTCCACCGCTTCTAGATCGAGTATAAAATGGATCATAATGTAAAGATAAAAAAAAGTGATGCAAAGGAGAAACTACAGAAAGCAGATGATGATCATTCAGAGATAAGTTTGAAGGTGATGAGCAGAGAAATCACCAAGTAATAGAGCAGTAAGAATAGAGTGTGAATGTGATTCAAATTTGAAGTTACCGAGTACTAAATTGGATTTATAAGTGAAGTACAATATGAGGTAAATTGTTGTTGAGCATATTGAGTCTAAAAAGAATATGTTGATGAAAGTATTACGGAAAAGTTTATGTATTGATTTGTTTGTAATCAGAATTGTAAAAGCTCTTAACCGAGTAGATCCTAATAGATCTTATATTGTAAATCCTTTAATAGGGTACATCTCTTAGATTAGAGTTGTAAAATCCTTTAGCGAGGTAGACTTAATCAATCTTTAGACTCTTAACAGGGTTAATACTCTTAAGTAGGTAAGCTATCAGAAATAGCTAACATTGTAGCTCTAACTGAGAAATATTTTTACTGCAATAGTGAAGTATTGTGGGTAACATCCCCACCATAGTTTTTTTACTCTAACAAGGATTTTTGTGAGACCAAAAATCATGGTGTTATGAGTTTTTTTTTCATGATATTGTTTTATATGTTTTTATATTATTATATGCAAATTTATTAATTTGATGAATGGTTTGAAAGGTAGATAAATTTTTTGGAGTACTGATTCACCCCTCCCCTCTCAATACTTAACTTTCCATAAATTAATCCAATAATTGGTATCAAAGTAGAGTCTCTTATTCAGAAGTTTAACCACATGAGAGGAAAGATCTAGAGAGATGGAAAGATATAGGTATGAAAATGTGATTGATAACATGAACATCAAATTAAGGATGGCTAATGACCAGATTAATGAACTAAGGAGGAAATGGAAGCATTCACTTAACAAGAGAAAGGAGCTAGCACATCAAATGAAAGATACACAAGATCAGGTTGAAGAACTTGAAGAAAATATTTAATTAAGAAATCCCTCCCAAAAATGTTTAAATCTTATTTAAACATTATCTCCTTATTTATTAATTATTTAATTAATAAATTGACCAAAAATCCCAAAATAAATAATTTATTTATTTTTTGCCCAAAACTTGGCCAATTTCCTTAAAACCACTAACCTCTTCCAGAATCTTCTAATCCTTCTTTAATTTCGATTAAAGGCTAATCCCATCATTTCCTAACCCTAATCCCAACTCAAAATATTTAATTAAGATTAAATATTTAATCCTCATGTTTATTAAATTCATTTTAATAAATATTCTCAAACCTAAACCATGGAAATAAAAAAATCTTTATTTATTTCCTAAAATCCATATTTATCCTAAGGAAATTCTAGACTCTTCTAGAAAGACCTAATCCTAATCCTAATCCTAATCCCCCCCCCCCTAACCTTGTCACATTCCCTAAACAAGGTTAGCAAACTCCTAAGCTTAACCCAAAGTCAACAAACTTCTAGAAACTTCTCTTACATGCATTAAATGCATTTAAAGCCTCCTTATCCCTCTTACATGCATTTATGATGCATTTAAGAAGCCCCTCACCCCTTTCTTACACCCTTTGACCTTAGGCACATTTCCTAAATTATGCACATCCCTCTCATCTTTCAACCCAATGCCCTTGTGACACTTGTCACAAGGAGGTGGCCCTGAACTAGCACAATCCATGTGCTCCCATTTGAATGAATCTTGCCCTCTCTTAAGGATTTTGATCCTGACCACTCATTCCTCCTTCCCAAATCCTATAAATGCTCCTCATTTCCAAGAGCAAAACACCCATTCACCTTTTATTTCAAGTATTGTTATCATGCTCATTTAGCTCTAGACATAGCATAATCAATACTAATTGTTAGTCTTTCATCATTTTCAAGCATTTTTAGCTCATCTTAATATAGCTTTAATGGATTAACCTAGTTTCTTCCATTGTTTTGCATAAGCATAGCATCATATCACATCTCTATTTGGTCTAAAATCAATCTTAGCATAAACATCATGTAGCTTAATATTCATTTTAGCATCATTTGGATCCTTGAGGCCTTAGGGGCAAATCAAGTGTTCTATACCTGTTTTGTGCCATTTATGAGGTTTTCATGGATCTCAATCCATCCTAAAATGCATAAAGAACATGCTCCATGTGAATAGAGAGCACACCCACATCCCCTTAAGCAAGAGAAAATCAAACAGTGCTTGGGTGCACCTGTTTAAGCTCAATTTGAGGTGGCTTAGTTTAGAGTTTTACTTATTTTTTATTGATTTCATGCTAGACTAAAATCTAATCTTTGTTTGGTTTGAGTTTTTCAAAACAGGTATCCTCAAAAGCCTTGTCCACATTCTGGCACGCCCAGTGGGACTCAAACCCACAAATCAGCTTGATTAGATCATACTTTGTACTCTCATATTTGCCATTTTTCATGAATAATTTGCAGGAAACAGATGAAATGTCACCTACACAAAGTTCAGTCATGCCTAAACATAGTTCAGTCATGCCTACAAAGAGTATGATCACACCTACAAGCTCTGTATCGACACCTACTTCCTAAAGAATTCCGTGCTCGATAACTTCTAATCTATCTTAACTTCTTTTTTGTCACCTGCAACAGAAGTAATCACGCCTATAAAATAAAAATTCATGCCCCCACGTACAGAAGTCTTGCATGTAACCATTTCATTATCACGTACTGTGTTTCATTTATCGCCTATATGTTGGAAACAATTGTCTGAAGGAAATTGCTACTCAAATTATGTATTGTCTTTGATGTCACACAATGTCATAGTCCGCAGCAACCAGTTACTACCGAGCTCAGTCGGTCTGCCAAACAGGAATATTAGTGCTTACCGAGTCCACTTGGTCATCGAAGAAAAGTTAGTGTTTACCGAGTTCAGTCGGTCATCGAAGAAAAGTTAGTGTTTACCGAGTTCAGTCGGTTATCGAAGGTAAAGGATTGTCAGTGTTTACCGAGTTCCCTCGGTCTCTGAAAGATTATAGAAAGTTATGGTCACTGAGCACTGTCGGCCCTTGAAGGATTTTTGCAAATAGAGTTTGCTTAATTCAGCCGACTGTTATACTAAATATTGTCGATTTGACAAATCTAAAATCATATAAATAAAAGGTCAAATGTGAAAAATGAGAAACAACAAAAATATAGCAGAAGATTTACAGAAGAAAGATAGGAAAGGTGTGTGTAAATTTGTGAAGGATGTTCAGATATCCTTGAGGTGCAGCAGAGATTTATTCGATCAAAAAGGATCAGACTTATGCAGAACAGAGATCTGTAATCAGCAAGACAGTTGCATTATTATACAGGTCATTTTTCATTGTTACTTTCTTATCATTATAACAGTGAATTCTAAATCTCTTAACCGAGTTGGTTTAACAACCATATTGTAAATCCTCTAACAAGGTGACAATTCCATTGAATTGTTTTCAAGACCTCTTACCAGGCCACTCCTAGCAGGGTGATTAAATCCTCTAACAAGGTCACACCTAACAGTGTGTTTTGTAACCTTTTACCGGGTTGGCTTCTAACCGGGCATCACTTCAGAAAAGTGAAAATCAATATCTAGATACATTGGTGGTTTTTCCCATATTGGGTTTCCACGTTAAATCTTGTGTCTCTTGTGTTCTTAATTGCTTTCTCAATCATATACATGTGCTGATGAATATCTAAAGATAATTTTGCTAATACTTTGTACATCTTCAAAGTTACTGCAATCTATTTACCGAGTGCTAAAACAGATAACATTGTTAAGATATCCTAAGGGATCTGGAAAGAATTAATTGTGAAGTGATTTATGGTTGACTGATTCACCCCCCCCCCCCTCTCAGTCACTTCATCCATATTCCATCAATTGGTATCAGAGCTTTTGGTGCTTGCAGGAAGGGTTTCAAGGACCTAAGCTAAAGATCAGGATGTCTTACAAGAGGGAAATTCCAAAGCTCAACAGAGATAACTTTTCAGCATGGCAAGGTCTCATGCGACTTCATCTGGCTTCCATTGGTGATTCAGGATGCAAATACATTGATGAAGAATACACAATTCCTAATGGCGCATTAACTGTTGAAGACATTGCAGATAAAAAGACTCACAACACCATGATGATAGACATTGCATCTGCTCTCAGCTATGAAGAATTTGATGATATTAAAGATTGCACTACTGCATATGAAATGTGGATGGCACTGAAGAAAATATATGGTGGTGATGCAAATGTGAAAAGAGCCAAAGCAGAAATCCTACGAGGACAGTTTGACAAGATGAATATGAAGGAAGATGAAAACATTGCAAAATATGTTGAAAGAATCAAAGCAAGTGTAAGTGCAATTAGAGCTTCTGGAGGAACAATCTCAGATGAGACTGTTATAAGTAAGGTACTCAGAACATTACTCCCTATCTATGCAATAAGAGTATCAACTATTCAAGAAAGAAGATGTGAAACAAACCACAATATAACTTTGGATGCTTTAGTTGGAAGATTGACAGCCTTTGAATTAGACAACTATGACAACTATGTTCCTAGTTCCAAAAATATTGAATCAGCATTTGAGGCCAAGGTTTCACTAAAGAAGAACAAGAAAATTAAAGAAGTTCAGTCAGAAAGTGAAGAAGTATCAGAAGAAAGTTCTGATAGTGATCTTGAAATTGTAGAAGCATTACTTGCAAAGAAGTACTCTAGAGGGAAAGGTAAATATAAAGGTAAAACTCCTTTAATCTATTTTTCATGTGAAGAAATTGGACATATTGCAGCTAGGTGCCCAAACAAGCAAGTCAAAGAAGAGAACAGAAGTCACAAGTACTATGGCAAAAAGAATTTCAAATCATACAAGGATAAAGGTAAGAAAACATGTTTTATGGCTAAAGATTCTGATGATAGTGAAGAAGAAATTGTTTTTATTGCTATAAAAGATGAATCTGACGATGATGAAGATAAGATGGCACTTATTTCTCATATAAGCAAAGATGATATATGGATAATAGACAGCGGGTGTTCACACCACATGACTGGTGACAAGACAAAATTTGAATATCTAGAAGACTATAATAGTGGTAATGTAAGATTTGGAAACAATGAACCTTGTTGTATAAAAGGAAAAGGAAGAATCTCTTTAACCAAAGAACTCATATGTGATAATGCTTATTGGGTTGAAGGACTAAAACATAATCTTCTAAGTGTAGCACAGCTAATCAACACTGGTTTCAAGGTTGAATTCATGAATGGTCAAGCAAGACTGCTGAATGGAAAAGGAAAACTCATTGGATCAGGCAAACAAACAAAAGGTAACTTATTTTATCTTGATCTCAGTGAATATTCATGCTTTATTGCTCAAATAGAAGAAAGTTGGCTATGGCACAAAAGGTTATGTCATGTGAATTTTGATAACATGATAAAAATAAGCAAATTCAAGAAGGTTAGAGGCATTCCTACTTTGAAGAAACCTGACACCGGTCTATGTAAGAATTGTCAGATTGGAAAAATGAGTAAAACTAGTTTCAAGAGTAAGAACTATCAGTCTAAAGAAATTTTGGAAATTGTGCATACTGATTTATGTGGACCTATTGGAATACAAAGCTATACTGGAGATAAATTCTTTATTCTTTTCGTTGATGATTATTCTAGAATGATGACTGTTATGTATTTAAGAGAAAAATCAGAAGCATTTGAAAAGTTCAAATGGTACTTAGCGAGAGTGGAAAAGGAAACAGGGAAAAGATTGAAATGCTTAAGATCAGACAGAGGTGGTGAATTCATCTCCCATGATTTTAACAACTTTTGCATTGAAAGAGGAATCAAAAGACAGGTATCAGCTCCTAGAACTCCTGAGCAGAATGGAATAGCAGAAAGAAGAAACAGATCTATTATGGATTGTGCAAGGACTCTAATGATAGAAAAGAACATCGCTATAAAGTACTGGAAGGAAGCTATCAGCACTGTAGTTCATACCTTGAACCGAGTACAATTGAAGAAAGACACATTCAAAACTCCTTATGAATTATGGTATGGATATAAACCCAATGTAAGTTACATGAAAATATTTGGTAGCAAGTGTTATATCTTAAAAGAATCCAGAAGAAATAAATTTGATGTGAAAAGTGATGAAGGAATATTACTAGGATATTCTAGCAAAAGCAAGGCATACAAATGTCTGAACTTATCTACTCACAAAGTCATAGAAAGTATACATGTAAAATTTGATGAGTTTGCAGAAAAGACTGAGGAAGAAAGCAAAAGGGAACCTGAGAACTACAGAAGAGTCGTTTACATTGAACCTGAAACATTGGCAGACACAACTATTAGTAAGGAAACTATATCTACCGAGCTGAGCACTGTTACCGAGTCACAAACCGAGTCACAAGAAGAAGTGCAAACTGAGTCACAGGAAGAAATTCAGACCGAGTCTCAGCCTGAAGTTACCGAGCAAATATCTACCGAGCCCGAGCAACCTGAAGAAGAGATCCTAGAAGACAACAACATGAATCATTCAAAAGGAAAGGAACCTATACTAGCCAAATATGTCAGAAGACATCATACACCAGATCAAATCATTGGAAACAAATCAGATGGTACTATGACAAGAAGCAACCTAAAAGGTACATGTCTGCTTACTGATTTTGAACCTAGAAATATCAAAGATGCATTGGAAAATGAAAGTTGGATTGAAGCAATGAATGAAGAATTAGAACAAATACAAAAGAACAAAACTTGGACTCTTGTACCTAGACCTAAAGATAAGAATGTAATTGGAACAAAATGGGTATTCAGGAATAAGCTAAATGAAGATGGTCAAGTATCTAGAAACAAAGCTAGACTGGTATGTAAAGGTTATTCTCAAGAAGAAGGTATAGATTATGGAGAAACTTTCGCTCCTGTTGCAAGATTAGAAGGTGTAAGAACTCTACTTGCTTATGCAGCACACAAAGGATTTAAGGCATATCAGATGGATATAAAATCTGCATTTCTCAATGGAATTCTTGATGAAGAAGTCTACATTGAACAACTTGAAGGTTTTGTTGATCCAGATAAAAGGGACATGGTCTGCAGGTTACACAAAGCATTGTATGGTTTGAAACAAGCTCCTAGAGCATGGTATGAAAGACTCCATAACTATTTGATTCAGCTTAATTTCAAAAGAGCTAATGATAACAGCAATCTATATATTAAAGAAGGACCGGATGACAAAATTGTATTGGCAGAAATATTTGTGGATGATACTATATTTACAGGGAATGAGGATCAGTGCAAAGAATTTTCAGAGCAAATGAACAAAGAATTTGAAATGTCTATGTTTGGTTTAATAAAATTCTTTGTTGGTCTTCAAATTCAGCAAAGCAAGAATGGTATATACATTACTCAATCTAAATACATCAAGGAAATAATTAAGAAGTTTGGTATGGAAGATTCAAAACCAGTTGGTACACCCATGTGTACTGGACTGAAACTTACCAAAAATGATGATTCAAAAGAAGTTGATCAGACCCTATACCGATCTATGATTGGAAAATTGCAGTATGTAGTACATACAAGACCTGATATTGCCTTAGCAGTCGGTATAGTAGCTAGATTCTCAGCAAAACCTAAGGAAAATCACATGATGGCAATCAAAAGAATCTTAAGATACTTAAGAGGAACTGAAGAATATGGTTTGTGGTATAAATTTGGAGGCAATCTAGACTTAAAAGTGTTTACTGATGCTGATTGGGCAGGAAACATTGATGACAGAAAAAGCACAAGTGGTGGAGCATTTTTTCTTGGAAAAAGACTGGTATCCTGGACTAGTAAAAAGCAAAATTGTACATCTCAATCCACAGCTGAAGCAGAATATGTTGCTGCTGCAGTAAACTATTCAAATATTGTTTGGTTTAAACAGTTATTAGAAGGTATGAAGGTTGAAATCAAAGAACCAGTTGTTATATTTTGTGACAATACTAGTGTAATAAACATTTCAAAGAATCCAGTGATGCATTCCAAAACCAAGCATATTGCTATTAAATATCACTTTGTCAGAGAATTGGTGCAGGATAAGAAAATCAGATTAGAATATATTCATACAAAAGAACAGATTGTAGACATTTTTACCAAACCATTACCTAAGGATGCATTTGTGTATCTAAGAGGTAAGTTAGGGGTCATTCCCCTATCCGAGGCTCACTAAATACAGTTTTAGTGATGCATCAACCAGAACATGATTGAAAATCAACCAGTTGATGCAGCATATTCAAGGAATCATTGCATATGAATCAGTACTTGAGGTACATTAATTTTCACCGGTAAGATGTGAATTGTCTTTGGCATGTGTTGTCAAAGAGGGAGTGTTTGCTATGTCTTTTCTATTACTTCAAGAAATTTTCAATAGTCAAAAGGAAGAATTTTCAGGATATAGGAAGTTTGCTGACAGAGGGAGATTTGAATCTAAACCGAGCTAACTCTTTCAAATTTCTTATGATATGACATATTGTGTTGCCATCAATGCCAAAGAGGGAGATTGTTGGAAACAATTGTCTGAAGGAAATTGCTACTCAAATTATGTATTGTCTTTGATGTCACACAATGTCATAGTCCGCAGCAACCAATTACTACCGAGCTCAGTCGGTCTGCCAGATAGGAATATTAGTGCTTACCGAGTCCACTCGGTCATCGAAGAAAAGTTAGTGTTTACCGAGTTCAGTCGGTTGTCGAAGAAAAGTTAGTGTTTACCGAGTTCAGTCGGTTGTCGAAGAAAAGTTAGTGTTTACCGAGTTCAGTCGGTCATCGAAGAAAAGTTAGTGTTTACCGAGTTCAGTCGGTTATCGAAGGTAAAGGATTGTCGGTGTTTACCGAGTTCCCTCGGTCTCTGAAAGATTATAGAAAGTTATGGTCACTGAGCACTGTCGGCCCTTGAAGGATTTTTGCAAATAGAGTTTGCTTAATTCAGCCGACTGTTATACTAAATATTGTCGATTTGACAAATCTAAAATCATATAAATAAAAGGTCAAATGTGAAAAATGAGAAACAACAAAAATATAGCAGAAGATTTACAGAAAAAAGACAGGAAAGGTGTGTGCAAATTTGTGAAGGATGTTCAGATATCCTTGAGGTGCAGCAGAGATTTATTCGATCAAAAAGGATCAGACTTATGCAGAACAGAGATCTGTAATCAGCAAGACAGTTGCATTATTATACAGGTCATTTTTCATTGTTACTTTCTTATCATTATAACAGTGAATTCTAAATCTCTTAACCGAGTTGGTTTAACAACCATATTGTAAATCCTCTAACAAGGTGACAATTCCATTGAATTGTTTTCAAGACCTCTTACCAGGCCACTCCTAGCAGGGTGATTAAATCCTCTAACAAGGTCACACCTAACAGTGTGTTTTGTAACCTTTTATCGGGTTGGCTTCTAACCGGGCATCACTTCAAAAAAGTGAAAATCAATATCTAGATACATTGGTGGTTTTTCCCATATTGGGTTTCCACGTTAAATCTTGTGTCTCTTGTGTTCTTAATTGCTTTCTCAATCATATACATGTGCTGATGAATATCTAAAGATAATTTTGCTAATACTTTGTACATCTTCAAAGTTACTGCAATCTATTTACCGAGTGCTAAAATAGATAACATTGTTAAGATATCCTAAGGGATCTGGAAAGAATTAATTGTGAAGTGATTTATGGTTGACTGATTCACCCCCCCCCCCCTCTCAGTCACTTCATCCATATTCCATCACTATAATCATTTCACTTCCGCTTGTAATAATTTGTCTGCCGCCCATGTATATTTTTACTGTCGCCTTTGCATTTTTAAGTCTCGCTTATGAACTTTTTATTGTCGCCTATGCATGATTAAGTTTCGCCTCTACATATTTAAGTGTCGCCTAAGCCTGATTTAGTCTCACCTATGCATGTTTAAGTGTCGCCTGTGCACATGGTCCTGCTGCCTATGAACATTTTTCTATCGCCTATACAAAAGCTCCCATCACCTATGTACAAGTTCCTGTCACTTGTGAACTTTTTTTTGTCACCTATGCCCAAGTTCCTATCGCCTATGACCTTTTTCCTATCACCTGTGAACTTTTTCCTGTGCACAAGTTCCTGTCACCTTTGCTCTCAAATTGATATTGGATTCATTTTTCTTAAGAAAAAGTCAAACAAATCTTGAATGAAACTAAGGAAAAGAACTTAGGTCCTAAGAGTCATTATCATTTTGAAAATCAAACACAATCTTGAATGATCTAAATTGGAAAGAACAAGCATCCCTATTCCCTCCTTTTTCAATTCAAGAAAAATGCAAATTCAATCTTGAATGATCTAAGGATAAAACAAAGCTCTTTTCAAAGTTCTAAATCAACACAATAATTCAATCTTGAATGCCCAAGTCAAAGCAACTGCAAACGCTCGAAAGTCTTTTGGAAAAGAACAACTCAAAATCTAAACACTCATGTCTTCAATTTCAAAGTTCAAATCACACTTAATCAAATTGGAAGAAAGAACAAACTTGCCTGATGTGCATTTAGGAGTTTTTCAAAATTCTTGCAAAATCCTGTTAAAGTAAGCAACGTAGAACATTTTGGACTCGGACAAGTTCACTTGTTCTACTTTTAGCGAGGCCTATCCAGGGAGAAAAGCGCTTCCTCCTCAGAGAATGACCTCAAACCGGTATCCCCCCCAGCCGGTATATAAATAAAGTGAAGGCAAAAATTACTCACTTATATCTCCTAATCCACGAGCATTTTGTGCCAAATGCAAATGTCTGGGGACAGGTAAATATTCCTCCCCCAGCATTGTTGGCTAGGCTCTTAAGTGAGTCACAGGCGGTCAGCATAACCGAGTATGGAGACTCCACAGAACTATTAAAAACCTGATAAAATAGAGGTTACCCTATCTACATCTGAAAGTATCAAAATCCTTGTGCAAGGACCAATCTAAGGGGTTTACCGGATCACCTTAAGATTACTCACCATTTGTATTCCCTTCTGGGGGGTACCAAGCTATGGGCAAGCGATTTTGATACTCACTTTCCTCAGGTAGATCTTCTTGAAGTGCTTGACTATCAAAACTCCGTGAGAACATTTTTGGAACATACACTTTCAAAGCTTTATCAGAGTCAGTTATCTTGTTTGTATCCCACAAGGTTGCTTTGTCCCTTGTGGAGATTGCTTTTCCAAAAATCTTTGTTGAAATCTATCCTTTGCCATTTAAAAAACATCAAACTAATCTATAACCTGGTTCAAGATACTCAGAAAAGCCATGTTAGTCCAAATCCTTCAAAAATCTAGAAAATGTCCAAAACTTTCAGAATCTCAAATCATGGTCTTCCAGTCATATTCAATCCAGTCCTGTCATCCTTTCCTCCTATCCTAGGTTAGCAGAGTCATCTTGGTCATCCCCCATCCCCTTGTCTGTCTTCCTCTAAAGTTAGTTTTCTTCCAAAATTGAGTCAAATCCAATCCTAGTCTGATCCTATCAATCATTCCAATCTGAGTCTTAGTCTTCCAATCCATCTTCATCCTTATCCAACTCATCCACAAGTCAGCATGTCTCAAAACTATTATGATGAGTTTGTTTATTATGTCTCTCCCCTCAATCCATCCTATCCCAAAGATGATGAAAGCCTTGTAGATCATGATATGTATTTTGAAAATCTTAGCAAGTTTGCTCCAAACATTCCCCAGCATCCAATCATTCCTCCAAAATATCCTATCATGCCTTCACGCTTATCCACTAGCACTCCCTTTCATGTCCTTGGCAAGGAAAATCCATTATCTTATCCATCCACAACTTATCCCTATCTTAAACCTACACATCCTCCATATGCATCCTTCATACCTCCATCTCCTACTATGGTCATATCCCAATCACCACCATCCCCTTGAAACACTTCACGCTACTTCCCTTATCTAAAACCTCCATCCACTTATCCTCCAAAACCCTTTCAAAGTCAAACACCAAGTCTTCCAATCCTTTTCCCCAATCCACCATCCTATCTCAAACCACCATCCTCCATTCAAACCCATGTTTTTGCAAATCCCCTCCCACAAAAAGAATGCACCCTTTAGTCTACTTCATATCTCATACCTCAATCCATCATTCCTACCTCATCCAATAGTCCATCAAGTTCACAAGCTTCCTCTAAACCTACCTATGTGAACTATCCAAACCCACCATCCTCTAGCTCCTTATTTGCACCATCATCCCCTCAAGTAGGTTCCCCTTCATCCACCCCATCTTTATATGAGAACTATCCTAGCTCTCCATCTCCTCCACATTCCAATCCTTCTTCACCACGATAGTCTCCAAGGAGTTTCACAAGGAAGCCAATAACAAATGCCACTCCTAAAGTTGAAGGGCCAAGCCATCTCAAAACTTCATGTGAAGCCATCACTGATGAGGCCTATCCATCACTCCCATCTATCATTTATCTTCCATACATTGATCCTCTTCCATCTCCTAGCATCATTGAGTCCCTTCCATCTGAATTTTTCATCCAATCCCCACCAACATCACCTCCTCCTAGCATTATCCAAGGCACATCCAGTGAGCCCCATGAGTTCACCCTTCTTCCTACCATCACAGCTATAGAATCTTCCATCTTTCCATCCACCCCATCTGAAGAGTCCATCCATACACCCCCCATCACTCTATCCACACAAGTCCTACCATGTCAAGATCTTGTCCAAAAGCATGTTGAAGTACCCATTGAAGATAATCAAGATCCAATCCTTTCACTTCCCCCATCACATGTTCTATTGCTTCCATCACCCCCAATCCAAAATCCTACAATCCCAATTCCTCCAATCCAAGATCCTATCATCCTAGTTTCTCCACCTAAAGATCCATTACCATCCCCCAATCCCAGTCAAAATCCCACCATCATATCCTCTCCTCTTGAGGATCCTCCGATCCAAACTATCCAGCTGCCAGCACTCTATCCCCTTGGACCACTTACATTTGTCAAAGGTAACCCACTTGAAGCAAAAGCAATAAGTTCCATATCTTCCATCAAGGAACTAGAAACTAGATGTTTATCATATTCCCCAAGTCAGAATATCCTTGTTTTGATAAAATGCTCAAGAAATGGAATTATCAAGGCAAAGGCCTAGGAATCCATGAACAAGGAAATTTGGAGCCTATCCAAGACAAGAAACATCCAAAGTTATGTGGCATTGGTCACACATCAGAAGAAGGCACTTCCTCCAGAAATGTTGGTACAACTACAACTAAATTCAAGCATTCTTCCAAACCCACCATCACATCTTCCAAAGAATACAACACCATTCCTCCTCCTCCATCGTTACAACCAAAGACAACCTATCACATTCCTCCTTCATCCTCCAAATCCATTTTGGGTCCCTATGTCCCGAAATCTTCCAGCACATATCCTCTACATACCAAATCCATTTTGGGACCTTACATCCCAAAATATCATCCCCCATCTTATCCTACTCAGACCTTCATCCAAAATCCAAACATCCCTAGTCAAGATCAACAAAGGCACATTCCCACATATCCTATCTACCAATCTCCTTCCATCTCTCCATCCATATTCCCTCCATCCCACACATCTCCTCATATTCACTCTGATGCTCCCCACAATTTGGATGCCATATCCAATATGAATAAAAGAAAATATCCACACAGATCTAAGGATTGCCATGTCCAGTCTAAACAACATGGTCAACCAAAGCAAAATCCAATCAAGCAATCCAAAGCATCCCAATGGCTGCAAAGGCCCAACAAAGCAAAAGAAAAATCTAATGCATCCCAATGGCCACAAAGGCCCACCAAAGCTAAAGCAAAAATGATGTGGATCCCAAAGCAAAAAGATGTAATGCATTTAAAAGAAACATCCACAATGGCATCCAAAGTTGCTGATCCCCCATCTACTCAGTCTTCTCCTCCATCTCCTAAATCTATTTTGGGTCCCAAAGATCCTAAATCTCCTAGCATAAATCCTCCATCCTATCTACCTCTATCTTTCGAAACCCATCCACTTCATCCATCTTCCTCGCAACATGTGCCAATGTTGGTCCTCACAACATCCCCCTATCATGATCACTTTCCATCCTTCCATCCAAACACTTTATACCACCATATTTCCCATCTCCCCCATCTCATCCATGCCTTTGCATAATCCATCCATCCTAGCGAAGTTGTACCAACATCCAGAGAAATCAGTACGTCAGCACCAAAATCAGAAAGGGAGAAACAAATTAGAAAATGTCAAATCAGTAGATCAGTGAAGAAATTCAGCAACATATCAAAATATCAACATCCAATCAGCAAAGAAAGTTAGCAACACATCAGCAATATCAAAAGATCAGCATCCAATCAGTGAAGAAAGTTAGCAACACATCAGAAATATCAGAAGGTCAGCATCAAATCAGAAGGTAGTACCAAATCAAAGAATCAACAACAGGTCAGAAATCAATCAGTATGTCAGTGAAAGATCAACACAAAGTTAGCAAAAAATTAGAAAATCCATTAAAAAAAAAAAATCAAGAGAAAAGTATCAAAAAAAAAAAACATTCGTCGTATGGTGAAAACTTGGCAATTCAAGCACCTTGGACAAGTACCATGATGAAAACCTAGCAAATAGGTGTCATGCATAGGCCCCCCCCCAATTCCTTTCTGCAGTTGGAGGCCATTCCCTTCTTCCATCTTATCCAACATCTCCTCCATCCCATTTTTCTCTCACCTCCTTCATCCTCCTTTGGATCTTGATGAGAAAACAAAGACTACCAGGTATACATGCTTTTGGGCACCTTCTTAGCATCCATCACACCTTTTAGCTACATATCCTCTATCCAATCCATTCATCCTTGTTAGGATTAACAAGGCAGAAATAACAATTATGTGCAAATATAACTAATATCAGAAAATAATAAACCACATAGAATAGAACACAATGGCACACAGATTTAACGTGGTTCACCCAATCCCTGGGCTACGTCCACCAACAGCGAGTCCAATATTATTATTATCCAGTGATTACAACCTGATTACAATCCGTAATCCCTTACAGCCCAACTCTGTCGCAAGTACTAAAATCATACTACATAAAAAAATCCCTAACCCTAAGCCATATTATACAATATTTTCCCGCTTTAGGGTTAGAATGAGTTATAAGTAGTCGGCCCAAATAACTGAAAAAAGTAGTCGGCCTCAAAAAAAATTTCCTTGGGGGCTGCGCCCCCGAACCCCTGCTCTTGGGGGCTGCCACCCCCAAACCCCCGCTCTTGGGGGCTGCCGCCCCCAAACCCCCGCTCGGGGCCCGGCCCGGCCCCGAACCCCGGCGAGGTCGGGAGGAAAAGTGTACAGTACTTTCCTGGATAGTACTTTCCTGATTAGTCACCACAAGCTAACAATCTCCCACTTGGTGACTGATCAGTATCCACACTATACAAAAAAAAACCTCCCACTTGGAGACTGATCCTGTAGCAATACCGCTACCCACATGAGGCTCCCACTGGATTGAACCACCTTGGACTCAGTTGTTCCTTTATTTTGTTCAGTCTAAAAGACCAACTAAAGCTGAACATGAGTTCAACTTCTCCCTTGTTACTACCTTGGTAAACATATCTGCTGGATTATCATCAGTATGAATCTTTTCCAGCCTTAACTGTCCATCATCCAAAACTGATCGAATGAAATGGTACCACAACTGTATGTGTTTTGTCTTTGAGTGCAAAGCAGAATTCTTTGCAAGATGAATGGCACTTTGGCTATCTGTATGTAGAAAATTATCCTTTTGTGGATGTCCCAATTCTTCCATGAAGAATTGAAGCCATATCATCTCCTTGGCTGCCTCTGTAGCAGCAACATACTCTGCCTCTGTAGTGGATAAAGCAACCACCTTTTGTAGTCAAGAAATCCAACTCACTGCTGTCCCACCAACAGTAAATATATAACCTGTAGTACTCCACCTGCTATCTATATCTCCTGCCAAATCTGAGTCAACATAGCCTTGTACAGTAGTAGTAGAACCCCCAAAGTGTAAACACTTACTGGATGTGCCTCTCAAATATCTGAGAATCCATTTGACTGCATTCCAATGCTCAATACCAGGGTTACTCATATAACGGCTAATGACTCCCACTGCGTGTGCAATATCTGGCCTAGTACATACCATAGCATACATTAAGCTCCCTACAGCTGAAGCATAAGGTACCTTAGACATTTTAGTCTCTTCTTCTGGTGTCTTGGGACACATATCCTTAGTCAATTTCAAATGACTAGGCAAAGGTGTGCTGACAGCTTTGGCATTTTCCATAGAGAAACGTTGCAACACCTTCTCAATATAATCAGCCTGAGATAGAGACAATTTCCTATTTTTTTTATCTCTACAAATTTTCATACCAAGGATTTGTTTTGCTGCCCCCAAATCCTTCATAGCAAAAGATTTTGCTAACTGTTGTTTCAACCCCTTAATGTGATCCATGTTAGACCCAGCTACAAGCATATCATCAACATATAAACATAAAATAATGTAGCTGTCATCATCCAACCTCTTAAAATAAACACAATGGTCAGAATGACACCGACTATATCCATGCCCATTCATAAAAGTGTCAAATTTAATATACCATTGCCGAGGTGCTTGCTTCAAGCCATATAAACTTTTCTGCAATCTGCACACCAAATTCTCCTTACCCTTGACCTCAAATCCTTGTGGCTGAACCATATATATTTCTTCATCCAAATCACCATGAAGAAAGGCTGTTTTAACATCAAGCTACTCTAAATGCAAATCTTCAGTAGCCACAATACTTAAAACAGTACGAATAGAAGTCATTTTAACAACTGGAGAAAATATCTCATCAAAATCAATACCATGTTTCTGTGCAAATCCTTTTACAACTAATCTAGCTTTAAATTTTTTCGTACCTCCATCCTCTTCTTTGATCCTGTAAACCCATTTATTCTGTAAAGCCCTTTTACCTGCAGGTAACTTACATAAATCCCATGTCTGATTTTTCAGCAAAGAGTCCATTTCATCTGTCATTGCAGACTCCCACTGAAGCTTTGTATCCACCTGCACAGCTTCATTATAACATTCAGGTTCACCAGCATCTGTTAACAGAATAGAATACAAAGATGGAGAAAATCTTTCTGGAGGTCTACTTAGCCTTGTTGACCGTCTAACACTCACTGGGGTGTGTGGTATTTTTTGTTGCTGTTGTTGCAGAGCATAAGGAACTACTGGAACATGAACTTGTGGAGTATCATCCAGTACTACATAGTCATTTTCTTTCTTCTCATGCTGTAGCAACAGATCTTTGTACAATACTTTCTCATTGAATATGACATCCCTGCTTCTTACGATTTTATGATTTTCAAAATCCCAAAGCCTATAACCAAATTCATCAATGCCATACCCAACAAATACACATTTCTTTGACTTAGCTTCTAGCTTGGTTCTATTTTTAGAATCTATAAGTGCAAAAGCTTCACAACCAAAGGTTTTGAGAAAAGAATAACTCACCTTCTTACCACTCCATGCTTCCTCTGGAATACCACAGTCCAAAGGAGTAGAGGGGCCTTTATTGATTAAATAAATAGCAGTGTTCACTGCCTCTGCCCACATATTTTTGGGCAGCCTAGCATGCAACCTCATACTCCTTGCACGCTCCATTATTGTCCTGTTCATGCGTTCAGCCACTCCATTTTCTTGTGGAGTCCTTGGTACAGTTTTCTGCCTACGAATACCATTAGAGGAACAATATTCTTCAAATTCTGTACTGCAATACTCACCACCATTATCAGATCTGAGACATTTTAACTTTTTACCAGTCTCAGTCTCAACCAAGCATTTCCATTTCTTAAAAGTTTGAAATACATCAGATTTCTGTCTAAGGAAATAAATCCATACTTTTCTTGTTGCATCATCTATAAATGTAACATAATACAGAGAGCCACCAAGGGAAGATACCTGAGCTGGTCCCCATACATCTGTATGTACAAGCTCTAATCTCTCATTTTTCTTTTCCTTCCCACTCTTCACAAAACTAACTCTCTTTTGTTTTCCATAAACACAACTTTCACAGAAATCCATATTGACACATTTCAGACCAGGTAAAACTTTCTTTGAATGAAGTAATTTCATACCTTTTTCACTCATGTGCCCGAGTCTGTTGTGCCACAGTGCTGTGTCAAAATCTACAGCAACAGTTTGATGTTCTTCCTGCTCAATTGCAGCCACTGTTCCTAAGCATTCATTTTCTTCTGAAACAATTAAAGTAGAAGGAACAGTATGACCTGTACAAAGATATAAGGTGTCTACTTTCACACCTTTTGCTACTACTAAGGAACCTTTTGAAACCTTCCAATTTTTATCATTAAAAGTAACTGTGCAACCCTCATCACCCAGTTGCCCTGCTGAAATTAAATTCCTACTCAGCCTTGGAACATGTCTTACCTCTTGTAGTAGCCAATGATTCCCATTCTGCAACTTAATCTTAATTTTTCCCTTTCCAACAATCTGACAGGGTTCATTATCTCCCAAATAAACTAGCCCAAAATCCCCTTGGACATAATCAACAAAATAACTTCTATGGGGTGTAGCATGAAATGAAGCCCCAGAATCTAAAACCCATGAATCATCAATACTTTCTAAGGACAAGAGCAAAGCATCCTCCTCAGATTTTTTACTTACCACATTTGCCTCCTTGTTTCCATCATTTTTGTCTCCTTGATCTTTCTTCCGAGACCAACAATCTTTCTTCTTATGACCTGGTTTTCCACAGTACCAGCAATCATTTGGCCCTTTAGATTCAGACCTCTTTCCCTTTGATTTTCCTCTTGATTTCCCACGATTTCCAGAGTTGTTTCCTCTATCTCTTGTTCTGCCTCTGCTTTCTGTGTTCAATACACTACCCAATGTGGATGTCCCTGAGCTTTTCCTATGAATTTCCTCACTCAATATAACACCAATAACATCATCATACTTTAGGGTATTAGAACCAGAAACAGAATTACTAACAGCCATTACCAAGCCATTCCAGCTTTTTGGCAAAGAACACAAAATCAAGAGAGCCCTAACCTCTTCATCAAAAGTAATTTTAACTGAGGTTAATTGACTTGTAACTGTATTAAACTCATTCAAATGATCAGTAACTGATCCACCTTCTACCATTTTCATATTAAATAAACGCTTCATAAGAAATACCTTGTTTGAAGCTGAAGGCTTTTCATACAACTTCGCTAGGGTTTCCATCAGATCTTTAGCTGTCTTTGCTTCAGTAATATTGAATGCCACCGATTGTGCCAGGCATAGATGAATACTCCCCAGTGCCTTCCTATCCAAAATATCCCAATCCTCCTGAGACATTGATTGCTCTTTCTTGGCTACTCCCTCTAATGGCCGCCATAGATCCTTCTGATAGAGATAATCCTCCGTTTGCATCTTCCATAACTGGAAGTTCTGCCCATTAAACTTATCAACCTTCAGCCTACCCTCTTCTGTCATTTCTGTAATGTCCCCAATTTGGACCTTACTTGATTTGTCTTAAAATTCATAATTAGTATTTGGATTTACTATATTTCATAATTTATTATTTAAATTTTCATAACTTATTATTCTAAAGTTTATTTCATATTATTGTTAATATCTAATTCATACAATACTAATAAATAAATTAACTCAAAAGATATACTTACCTTCTTTATGCCTTTATTTTTAGCTTATTCAATATTTATTTCCTTTTAATATTCTCCTACATTTCCTCCTTGATCTTCTCCTATATTTTCTCCTACATTTCTTTTCTTGTTTTCG
Source organism: Chamaecyparis obtusa (assembly GCA_027943335.1). Lineage (NCBI taxonomy): Eukaryota > Viridiplantae > Streptophyta > Pinopsida > Cupressales > Cupressaceae > Chamaecyparis > Chamaecyparis obtusa. The sequence goes on from BSBK01000206.1 coordinate 1,167,769, forward strand.
TTGGAATTTGAATAATTACCTCTTCTTATTATTCTTCTCATTTTTATTTATTTCTTCTATGTATCTATCATCCGGGAGGAATGGATTTGATATCCATTATATACATTTGCATGTTGAAGGGTTGCCACCTTTAGATTTAGAGACGTGCCTCTATATTTTTATTTATTTATAATAATAATAATTATTTATTATTTATTTATAATTTATTTTACTACTTTATAATTATACTTATTACTTATATTAATTCTATTGATTCAATTATTATTATAATAGTCTAGGTTTCATTATAGAATGAATTTAATAATAAATTATATTTATTTGTCTATTAACTAATTGATTGTATATTGATCAATTATATATTTGATTAATTATTATAAATTGATTAAAGAATATTGTTGATTGTTGTAATGTCCTTATACATTTTCAAATGTATGATTATATTAAATATAGATATTATTAAAATTTATTTGTTTATTACTAATATTCATAATTATTTCAATAATATATTATTATATATTAATATTTAATAATATATTATTTTATGGAGTGATATTAATATTATTATTGAGTAATATTATTTAAGGTTAATATTCTATTAATGTTATTATTAATATTAATAATTAATAATTATTAATATTATATATAACAATTATTCATAAGGACTCATATATTTATTATTATTCGAATAATGTTCAAATCAAGTTTACTCATTTGTATCGTCAATTACGGCACATAACAATTTCTCCCACTTAACCGAGAGACTCTCCCACTAACTTGTGAGACCTGCTTCAGAGAATAGATGAAAGAACGAATGGAATAACCTCGCTCTGATACCACTTGTTAGGATTAACAAGGCAGAAATAACAATTATGTGCAAATATAACTAATATCAGAAAATAATAAACCACACAGAATAGAACACAATGGCACACAGATTTAACGTGGTTCACCCAATCCCTGGGCTACGTCCACCAACAGCGAGTCCAATATTATTATTATCCAGTGATTACAACCTGATTACAATCCGTAATCCCTTACAACCCAACTCTGTCGCAAGTACTAAAATCATACTACATAAAAAAATCCCTAACCCTAAGCCATATTATACAATATTTTCCTGCTTTAGGGTTAGAATGAGTTATAAGTAGTCGGCCCAAATAACTGAAAAAAGTAGTCGGCCTCAAAAAAAATTTCCTTGGGGGCTGCGCCCCCGAACCCCTGCTCTTGGGGGCTGCCACCCCAAAACCCCCGCTCTTGGGGGCTGCCGCCCCCAAACCCCCGCTCGGGGCCCGGCCCGGCCCCGAACCCCGGCGAGGTCGGGAGGAAAAGTGTACAGTACTTTCCTGGATAGTACTTTCCTGATTAGTCACCACAAGCTAACAATCCTATCTTCCATCGACCTTCCTCATCCTCTTATCGGCATATCTTTTGTCAAATCGTACCCCATCCTACTACCTCTGAATACATGAACTATCCTAAGCAGGGGGCATCTTATTCCTTGGTAACATATTCCTTAGAGACTATCTTTCATCCAAAATCTTTCCATCTCCCCAAATCCCAAGCATTCCCCTAGCCAGATTCCTCAGCAGTTCCTCCAGCTTCCATCTTTCAATCCTCAAGCAAATCTGCCATCCCATCTCCCCAAATCTTCCTCTAGCCAGATCCCTCAGCGGTTCCTCCAGCATTCCATCCTAATCCTCAAGTAAATTTTCCATCCAATCTCCCCAAGCTCTTCCATCTCCCCATCCAATCTTCGTCCATCCAAAATCTCTCCGCAATTCCTTCATCCAAATCCAAACATTCCTCTATCCAGATCCCTCAACGGTTCCTCCAGCATTACATCTTCTAATCCTATCCACATCCTCTAGCTATCCAAAATCCAACATCCAAGATCAAGCCAACCGATCAAATCACATCCTTAGTCTTGTAGCAAGCCTTGATCTCAATCCAATCATCATCATTGGGATATGTCTTTCCCAAATTCATGTCATTTCAAGACACATCATCCATCACTAGTCCATCTTGGCCTTCTAGCCCAACTGGGGCATCATCTTGCATATCTTTGGAGCTTCAGCTTCATCCCTAGGTTCTTTGTACATCCTAATCCTCAGCTTCTGTACATATCTATTGTAAATATCCTCGTGTCTTGTTGTACATATCCTTGTCAGTCCTGCAGCAGCATTTGATCATAAATCTTGTCCTACCCAGCCTTGCACTTCAGCAACATCAATTATCGACTATCCTTGATCATCGTGACTATCTTTGAACTGCATCATTTGCCAATCAACAACACAACATTCTCCCCATCAGCATAGGGTCCACATAGATGTATGCTTCTATTTTGTCTGACCTAAGCCTAATCATGAGTCCCCTCAGTTGTATCCTTCCTTTCTGACCTAATCTTCCACCAAGCACACCAAGTTCATGTCGATGTATCCTTCCACATGTTCAGACCAATCTTCCCACCATCAATCAAATCAATCGAATCAAATCTCTCTCCTTGGCAAAGGATGTCATTTTGGAGTTGTCATTTTGACCTTGGATTTTGTCCTTTGGGTCTTGTTAATCTTTTACGGCTTCTCATTGTTCTCTACTCAAAGTTGCCACGATCCTTTATATCATGGTGTGCAACGCATTAGGATAATCTGGGGCAAGGTCTTTTGATCTTTTACTTCTGCCTGTGATTCAATCATGTGTTTGTGGTTTCTTCAGCATCATTTCCACCATGCCTCCTCCTAGGTTTCATGTGTGATGTTGGGGCAACCCTGCGTGTCTTTTTAGCATCATTCCTATGCAACATTGGTGACAAGGCCTCGTGATCCCAGTATCCTTGGCAGGTCTCTTGCATTGCTATATTAAACTAAATTGTGCTCTCCACATTTGCACTTGGAGCTTCCCCCAATCCCCTACATCTTGCATCATATAGATTAATCTTGCATCTTGCATCTCTCATGTAGCTACATCCTGCATTTTGCATTCCATCTCATCTTGCATTCACCCATCTTTGCTCTTGGGAGTTTGGTTATTTATCTCCCCTTCTTCCTAGGTCCTTCTTTCTCTGTTTCCTTTCGAGAAAATTCCACAACGTTTACTCCTTGTGTTATTTTCTCGAGGGGGCACAATCCCTTATTCCTCTAAATTCTAGCCTTGGGCATCTTATTTTCTTGTCTTTGACGCCATGCCACTTGTGGCATCGCATCAAAGAGGGGCAAAATGTAGACACCTAAAAATCCTTTAGAAAATAAAGTATTTTTATTTTCTGAAAAAATTTTGATGACATCATCATTTATTAATTAATTAATTATTTAATTAATTTATTTATTTTTATGTCATTAAATCCCTTTATCTTAATTAAAAATATTTAATTAAGAAATCCCTCCCAAAAATGTTTAAATCTTATTTAAACATTATCTCCTTATTTATTAATTATTTAATTAATAAATTGACCAAAAATCCCAAAATAAATAATTTATTTATTTTTTGCCCAAAACTTGGCCAATTTCCTTAAGACCACTAACCTCTTCCAAAATCTTCTAATCCTTCTTTAATTTCGATTAAAGGCTAATCCCATCATTTTCTAACCCTAATCCCAACTCAAAATATTTAATTAAGATTAAATATTTAATCCTCATGTTTATTAAATTCATTTTAATAAATATTCTCAAACCTAAACCATGGAAATAAAGAAATCTTTATTTATTTCCTAAAATCCATATTTATCATAAGGAAATTCTAGACTCTTCTAGAAAGACCTAATCCTAATCCTAATCCTAATCCCCCCCCCCCTAACCTTGTCACATTCCCTAAACAAGGTTAGCAAACTCCTAAGCTTAACCCAAAGTCAACAAACTTCTAGAAACTTCTCTTACATGCATTAAATGCATTTAAGGCCTCCTTATCCCTCTTACATGCATTTATGATGCATTTAAGAAGCCCCTCACCCCTTTCTTACACCCTTTGACCTTAGGCACATTTTCCAAATTGTGCACATCTCTCTCATCTTTTAACCCAATGCCCTTGTGACACTTGTCACAAGGAGGTGGCCCTGAACTAGCACAATCCATGTGCTCCCATTTGAATGAATCTTGCCCTCTCTTAAGGATTTTGATCCTGGCCACTCATTCCTCCTTCCCAAATCCTATAAATGCTCCTCATTTCCAAGAGAAAAACACCCATTCACCTTTTATTTCAAGTATTGTTATCATGCTCATTTAGCTCTAGACATAGCATAATCAATACTAATTGTTAGTCTTTCATCATTTTCAAGCATTTTTAGCTCATCTTAATATAGCTTTAATGGATTAACCTAGTTTCTTCCATTGTTTTGCATAAGCATAGCATCATATCACATCTCTATTTGGTCTAAAATCAATCTTAGCATAAACATCATGTAGCTTAATATTCATTTCAGCATCATTTGGATCCTTGAGGCCTTAGGGGCAAATCAGGTGTTCTATACCTATTTTGTGTCATTTATGAGATTTCCATGGATCTCAATCCATCCTAAAATGTATAAAGAACATGCTCCATGTGAATAGAGAGCACACCCACATCCCCTTAAGCAAGAGAAAATCAAATAGTGCTTGGGTGCACCTGTTTAAGCTCAATCTGAGGTGGCTTAGTTTAGAGTTTTACTTATTTTTTATTGATTTCATGCTAGACTAAAATCTAATCTTTGTTTGGTTTGAGTCTTTCAAAACAGGTATCCTCAAAAGCCTTGTCCATAGTATGTATAATGATTCTGAAGCTTCCATATCAAAACTGGTTGAAAAGAACTAAAACCTAATTGATCAGGTAAAAGCACTGAAAAGAGAACAAGAAGCTCAATCGGTAAGAATGTGTGAATTACTAGAACAAAAGAGAAAAGATGAAGATGATAAAAGAATGGTTGAAGATGAGAGAAGACAAATGAATGAAAGGTTGAATGAGAAAGATGTGGAAATACAAAGGATGACACAAATTCATTATAATATGTCAGATCAACTAGTCAGTGCTAATCAGGAAATTGTAAGGAGAGTTGAAGAGATTGCTAGATTGAGATCAGAGAATGAACATTCATAGAAAGAACTAAAATCTGAAAAAGATGCAAATGAAGTCTTGAAAAGGAATGAAGAAACACTAAGGATACTGGATGAACAAATTAAAGGTCAGAGACAATTGAGAGATACTTCTAGACTTGGATTTAATGTAAACAATACTACCGAGAAGGGAGAGTCCTCAAATCAAGTAGTAAACTGAGATACTGCTACCCCATTGAAGATAAAGAAGCCTACTTGCTATCATTGTGGGAAACCGGGTCATACAGCTAATGTCTACATAATAAAAAGTGGTAATCCATTGAGGATTCCTAAGTTTAATGGTTATTGTTATAATTGTAATAAGTATGGTCATAAGGCATTTGAGTGTAGATCAAGGATTGTTAACAATACAAGGAAGCCAAAATTTGATGGTTACTACAATAACTGCAATAGATATGGTCACAAGTATAAAGAATGCAGGTCAAAAATGAAGAATGTGAAATGGGTACCTAACCAAAAAAATTATGCAAACAACTGACAATGATCAACTATACCATGGGACTAAAATACAAGAAAAACATGTACAACATGTGGGAGATTTGGACACAGCAACAAATTGCATTTTGATGCATGGAAGGAACATAGAAGATCATGGAGAAATTCTGGAATGGCTTATTTTCATTTTCACAAGGTCGGTCACTTAGCTAAAGACTATACATACTGAGGCAAAGCTCCAACTGAGTGAAATTGTTCAAATAAATGTTGAAGAAATAAGAGATCAAATGAATAGAACATGGATAAGAAAGTCTCAAGATGATGGAACTAAACTTGGAACAATAGATGGCACCTCATCTTCTCGATCATGTGCACCTATCTTCACCTAATTAGTCAAAGGTATGTGTAGAAGATGATAACTAAATTCTATCTTAAATTAGTTCCTAACAATTGTGCAAAGATCCATCTTATCATAATTAGATGTATTTGGATATATGTTGTAAAGATAACATCTCATTTTTTGATCGGTAAGATTCTATGTTATTTTGTTCCATTCAATTAAAGGAAGTATATTTGGTAATCAGTGAGAAGGGAGTTGGTAACAACATTTAATGCCAAAATTATAGTCATTGGAAACCTTAAATGAAGGAAAAGGTATAAATAGACCCCTTGTCATTTCATTTTTTACCTTACATTTTTTTAGAGCATTTGAGCACTTTGCATAAACAAGACGTCCAAGAGCATTTGAGTGATCAATCGAGCAAATCTAAGCATTGTCAAGCGCATTCAAGTTATTTTTGGTGTTCTCCTGAGATGTGAAAGATAAACCAAGTCGATATTCAATCAAAACCTTATGATCATGCAATTAATTTGTGAAGCAATGGCACCAAAAGTAAAAAAATCTTATTGTCGTGGAGAAGATTGATCTAGTCAATCCAAAATACAAGCTTCCACCAGCCATAGATGTTGAACTAGACAAAATGGGAGCCCTATCTTTGATCCCTCTGAGAGCAGTAATTCTGATTGAAGACATGTGTGCCTTCATCCATTGCAAGATAGAGAAGATTTTACAAGCTGAAATAGATACATCCAAGTTCATGATCAATTCATGTGGCTTGATGCACCTGTAAAGATTACAAAGGATGTGTTACACATTGTAACAGAATATCCAATCAATGACAGAATGAGAGCACACAAGAAAATTGACAAAAACAAACTGTGTGAGATGACTCAAGCAAAATGGGATGGAAGAGGTCTGAAATTATCTACTATGGATGATTCTGAGCTGAGATTCGCATGCAATGTAATATCCTACTGAATCTTTCATTCATATCGGGTAGATAGTGTACCTTGTGGAGATATGGATATAGCTTACAAGATTGTGAAGAAATATATGAAGATAGATCTATGTGAGATCTTATTGAAGCAGTTTGATGAGAACATGAATACAATCAGGAAATAAAATATCAACTTATTGAAGTTTGGATCATTGTTGGTATGTATATTCTTCTACTTTCAGAACTTATTTCCATCAATCGGTGATGTAGTATGGAATATGAACAAACTAATTATTTACCAGATAAATGAGTATATTCAAAGTTTAGGAGAAAACTTTGACATGATAATGAATGACTACTTTTCAAAGTTTCAAGAAAAAATACATAAGAAGTTTAGAATTTCACCTTAGCTAGTAGAAAAATACAAGGATACAATCTATTTTGAAGTTGATACCGAGTTAAGGTCATGGAGCCTAGAACCATATGGTTACCACAAATGGGTTTTGAGATGGATATTGATGTTGCATCACTATAGATTGAAGGTTTGTTAGAAAAAAACAATTGATAAGTGATCCAATCGGTATGGTACTTATGAGGAATTAAAGAACAAAATAAAGATAGGTATATTGATACCTAAGGCATTGAGGAAAACCAATAGGATGATTAGCAGTTTGTCAGAGAATCTAGGTGTTACTGCTAAAGAAGATGAAGCCGGTCCTTTGGAGATTAAAGGAAAGAAAATATGAATGAAAAAGAAGACCCCTAGCCCAATCAATGCAAAACCACAGACTAGGTCTTCCTCCACACCAAGAGAGAAGAAGAAACAAGAGGCAGAACAATCAAAGCCCAAAACTTACATGAGAGAAAAGAAGACTTATGGTAGACTGAGGAGGAATTTGAAATTACAAGAAGACAATGAGACTAAATCTGAATATGTAAGCCAATTCAAAGTTGTGCAAAACCAAAACACCAAAACTGAGAAACTTAGATGAGTCTCTTAAAACTCTCAAGAAGTATGGAGGTTTTTATGGAATAAAATAGGTTAAATATGAAACCATAAGTGATGAGGAAAAAGAAAAGATTGAAGAAGTAGATGTGTTTACATTGCACAAGCTTAGAACTATTCTCATTGAGATGGCCAACTGAGTACCAGATGAGTTGTACAAAAAAATAGATGCAAGATGGAAGTATTCTTTGGCATCTGAGAAACAAATGAGGAAAATATCCCTAGCTATCACTATACCTAAATTGTCAACAACAGGAATCAATGAAGAACTACAAGAATATTCAAAGAGATTTCTAGTTAAGGGTAGAGTACTAAGGATAATGGTTGGTAAACTTGAAGAAGTGCAAAAGGAAACTAATGAATTATGGACAAATATTTTCTTTCCCAACCTACCGACATAAATCAAGGAACCTCAAGGGAAGTCAGATCCTATTGATTTGATAATAGATAAAGATGAAGTTATCATTGAAGATATAATTGATAAAGACCCAATAGAGGAAATAAAAAATGATGAAGCTGTGATGACAACCCAGGTAAAGGATACTGAAGAAATGAATATTGATGATTCAACAAAAGAAAAATTGATGGATGTAGATCCAGTCATTGAATAAATACTAAATTTTCCTGAGATTGATGAGGTTATCTCAGAGGCTACAAATTAAAATCCTACTAATGTAGAGTAGTCTATTATACCAGTGAAGTAGACTGAACAAAAGGAGAACGAGGACACTAAAGAGACCGAGACTACAAAAGATCATAATCAAGAGTCGATGATCCCTATCGAGACTACAGGTCCTGTAATCACCTAAAATTGGGCTAATAGAACCTAAGGCCCTATTTGCCCTCAATTCAGCATTTAATCTTGACTATGTTAATTCAATTCCTGATCATAAATCCCAAAAATTCAATAGAATCAATCAAATCCTAAATCAAGCAATTATCACCAAGGTTTCAAGCAAAATAAACTCAAATAACTCTAGGCCTATTTAGTTAATTCAATCCCACCAAATGCATGGCTAGAGTTATTAATTAAAATAAAATCATAAATACCTCTTAAATCAAACAAACACACCTTAATCATTAAGAGGCTCTCACATGGATCAAGGATCAAGCATGAGTGCATCTCAACCACTCCTCACAGATGCATCTCAACCATTCTATCCCTCCCACAATCTATAAAAGAGGATTTTCAAAGGCTCTATCTCTCTCCTTCATGTTGGAATTTTGGCTCTAGCTTATTGATATTGTGAACTCTTGAGGCTTCTTGATCTTTGGATTGAGAACTCTCATCTTAATTTCTTGAAGATTGGAGCTTGTCTTGGAGGTGGAGGCTTCATAATCTTTGGATTGTGAAATCTCTTGCTAATGTTTTCACTCTTAATGCTTTGAATTTGATAGTTATTCTCATGTTTTAATGCTTAATTTCATACTTAAGCTAATTAGGAAATTTCTCAATTGAGTTATGTTGTGGTCCCACAACCACGCTCCCCTAATGGCCCTTATGGCCTTAGGGGCCTCCCTCCTACTTTCCACTTGTCTCGCTTCTTGTTGTCTTTAGGTTTTTTTGTCCTTAGTTGTTCTAGTTTTTTGCCTTTTTGGCCTTGTCACCCTTTCGCACTTTCGCATGTCTGAAAATGCGAAAGGGTCGATGGAGCAAGTTGCACTGCTATTTCAGGTCTTTTGGCTCTCACCTCTTTTTAGACCTTTCAAAGGTCTGGAACCCCAGAGGTCTGACCCTCGCAAGGGAGTCAACCTTTCAAGTGTTTCAGCCCTTCGGAGGTCCTACAACCCTGAAAAGGCTGAAAGGCCGCTACACGGCGTGCTTACATCAAGAGCCCCAATAGCCTAGAAAAGGTGCGCGAGGGTTTTTGAACCCTCACCTTTGCACTCACTCCTCCGCCTCTCACCTATTTTCTCATTGTTTGTCACCTTTTCATCGTTCCAGTCTCATCTCCTCATTGGTCATCGTCAAGTTCTTCATCTCCTAGGTAGGTGGTTTTTTCCTCCCCTCTTTTTGAGTCTTAGATTAGGGTCTTTTGCTTTTGACCTTCTCGGGTTGTCCTAGGTTTAGAGTTTGCATCTTTTTGGCCTTTTCGGCCTTGTCTTTAGGTCTAGGTTGCTTAGAGTCATCCTTTTTGGGCCTTGGGGATTGTCAAGGTAGTCACCTTGCATCCCCATGATGAGTTTGTGTTCAAACTCATCGTTGGACTCATTTTCAAGTCTAACAGGGAAACCCTAATTTTAGACCTTCGGGGTCTAAAATTTTTGCAGCTCGCAAATCAACAAATCCCCTAAGTGCTAACACCTTTCGGCATTTCGGTTCTATCACACACCAAAAAAATTCACACTTCCAAAATGCCAAAGTAGACTTTGCCTCATGTTCTTTATTTTCGGCATTTTTAGACGTTTCATCATTTTTGTCATTTGCGCACGCCGAAAAAATAATGTCCCCATACCACCGAGCCTTGTTGATCAGAATCCTTCCGCGGCCTTTCAGCCTTTTCAAACATTTTGGCCTTGTAAGCCTTCAGGGGTTCATTACCTCTGAATCCTCCAAAAGGGCCTGACGAGTGGTCAGGTTATTGCCTTTTTTCACCCCTTTCGACCTTTTCAAACTTTTGGATGTCCGGTACCTACGAAAGTCCAAAAGCCCAAAATTAGTTATGGCCCCTTTTTCGCTCAAATTTCAATAATGTACTTTGTTTTTTGAATTTGTATTCCTCCTGCCAGGTTACTGATGTATGTTTCATCCTATCTGCAAGTATGGCCAAGAAGGTAGTAGCATCACCAGCAATGAAGTATTAGTTCAAAGGATACCATCCACCATCCAAGGTGACCAACTTGCACGCAGGAATAACTTATACAGATATCGAGAATGTGAGTTGGAATGAGTATATGAATAAGTGTTCTCAGCTAGTGGGATGCTTAGAGGACTACACTTCATTAGTGCATTTCTCTTTGGTGAATGTAGCAGCCCACCCAGTCTCCATCGAGTCAGTGAAATTGATCAATACACTCGCTAGTAACTATGTGCCAGATGAACGCATGGTTAAGAATAGCATTGGAGAAGTGGTCTTGGACTTGAGGCCCGAAAACATTGAAGATGTTTTCCATCTGCCCAAAGGGGTAGATAAGTTCTTTAATTTCAATATCAACAAGGGAATGGAGTTTTACAACAAGGATATATAGAGGACTCAAAACATCATTAACAATGAGTACCTGATGCAACCATTGCCCAAGAATAGATTGGATAGAATTGATATGAGAAGAGGTTATATGAAAGAAGATATCCAAGCAGCCATAACAATGATTAGAAAGGTGTACAGGCTGCCCAAGTCCCACCAATTGGAGCCTTGGATGATCTTCCTGATCCAAAAAATAAAAGAAAGGCAGGCAAGGTTTGATTGGGTAGCTATCCTAAGTGACCAACTGGACGAACAGCTGATTCGGATGAAGACAGACCCCCATTTCTACATGACATCCTATGTCATGTACTTACTAGCGGATAGGGTAGTATATCTAGGATTGACCAAAGTTGGAGCCATTAGAGAACAAAACACATGGCATTTCACTTTGTACCCTCAATTGGTGAGGAAAGACTTCTTCACACACAATAGCCCAGAGTTCAGAATAGTTAATGATGCCTTCATTTTTGCAATCATACGCTCCATTGAGGGTGACTATGCTAAAAGGTTATCGATAGAAGTAGTGGCTAAAGTAAATGCCATTGGGGCTTTCTATATACAATTCTGGACATTCACATACATTCAGGTGGTAGGAAGCACCTTAGCACCCAAGAAGCTCCCAAGGTACCCTTCTAACAGGGTAGTTCTACTGGAGATAGCAAGGTAGATATCTAATGCCCATGAGCATATCAAGCACAAGAAGAAACATTGCTAGGATTTTCCTATTTCCATCCATCCCCACTATGTCCCAGACATGAAAGTCTGCAAGTCTTTGACTGGAGAATGGGATGAATTCCCACTATCAACCTACAATCTGGTGAGGCCTCACTTTGACCCCATTGGTACCTATAGCCACATAATGGGAAGACACTATGTTCATGAGTTGCATATTGAAGACCATTGGGCTAATTGTGTGGATGATTATGAAGTAAGAGTCTGTGACTATTGCTGGATGAGTTTAGAGCTGGCACAGGGTGCCCTTTTGTTGAAGATTCTGCAGAAGGTGGTAGATGCTGACTAGGATAAAATTTTGGATTCCATATACAATATAGACAAGGTGTTCGCAAGGGCCAACCTGAATGCAAAGGTAGATCGAGATGAGAATGACAACATGGATTTTAGAGCCCATCGTGTGATCAAGCTGACTAAATCCTGGATTGCTCATCATTTCCCAATGCAACCGCTCCCCATGAAGAAACTCCTAGAGAAATCCTCTTGAGAAAAGAAGAAGAAGGGAGAAAAGATACTAAAACCACAGTTCAAAGAGGCTACTCCTTTGAAGCCAGAAACTGTATATCGGCATGAGCACCCCACCACATATGGTCCTGCCACACATTGCAAGAAAGTTAAAACCAAGATGATCAGAAGTATTGCATTGCCAGAGGCACCCTCACCTAGTGACCAAGATTCTCAAAGCTCAGTGAAGAGAAAAAAATTCAAGATCATAGGCCCCAAGCCGTCTGGAGTAATAAAGGGTCATGTGTACAAGAGGAAGAGAGGCTCAATGCCCACACATATGGATACCATGGTGGCGGATGATAAAGATGATTTGGATGAAGTTCCCCTTAGTAGGAGGACCTGATCTACGAGATTCTTGAAGAAAAGAAGGATTAGGGAGGATGATCCTGAGGATGATGAAGGGGCTACACAGGGAGAGCCAATAAATCTAGATGCCCTTAGTGATGATGAATTAAACATGATAGATTTTGTAGGGTTGCATGGTTTCAAGGAGTCTGAGCAACAAGCTCCTATGTATTTTACTAGTCTTTTTAGTGGCATGGGAGAGGGTCTACAACAGGGACCTCAAGGACAAGATGATATCGAGATGAATGAGACCCAAGGGGAAACTACAAAGTAGGAAAAGGACTCTCTATAGGGATCATGTTAGAAAAGGATGTAGATACACAGGTCCCATTAGATTCATCTATTCCACCTCCACCTCCACCATAGCCTTCGACTCCTCCTATAGTTCCACTTCAAGAGCTTCCTACTAACCCACTTTCCACTCTCATACAAAACACTTTGTTGCCTCAGCAACCTTCTTCATCCCATGTTCCCCTCTTGACTCCACCTCCACCTACCCATTCAACCACTCCCCTTGTGTCTCCTACGCCTCCCCCACTCAATATTCCTCCCCAAGTTCACATTGAATCAGTACCCCAGAGCTCACAGGAGCTAGATAAAGAAGTAGAAGTCACTGGTGGAGAGAAAATGGGAAAAGTTCATATAGGATCAAAGGAGCCAGATGACAAGTGAGAGTCACAAGTGGAAGAGGAACCACATACTGAAGAAGATAAGCCACAAATAGATACTGAGGAACAAATGACTGATGAGCAGCAAACTGCTAATGAGGGAGAACATGAACAAGATGTTGGGAATGAGTAGGAAATAGGAGAAGAAGAAGAAATTCAAGAGTAAATAAGGACAGAACACTTAGCAACCTCTTCTGCATTGACTGCTCCCTATGAGCCATTGAATGCATTCTCAAAGCCCACATGGTTTACCAAAGAAGTGCAGTCGAGGGTCAAAGTATACACTGATGATGAGGTTGGCATGACCATGCTAGGGCATGCTTTCCACCAAATGGCACCAGTTCCCCAAGCAAGGAGAATGTCTTATGTAATGCAAGACCAAATAGGGAGGTGGAAAGCACAAGTGGTTGTTACTACAATGGATGTTGGTGTAACTAAGATGACTCGGGATGATTATGTGTTGGAGGAGGTAGACTTGGGGGAACCAACCAGGGAAGGTAGCAAAACCTTGACTACTTTGGGCTTGAAGCACACTCTAGGCTTCATGAATAAAGATGAAGAAAGGATAAAAGCTCTGGAAGAATAGAATGAAGCTATGAAGAAATTCATTCTGAAGACAGTGGGTCCAATTGAACCTAATAACCCCAAAGCCTCATTATAGGCAATTTTGGAGAAGAAGAGGGATATAGATACAGATGTTTCACATTCTTTTGTACAAGCTTGTGCGGAGTGGAAGCTAGATTTTGAATAGTTCACTAGCTTATCTCTCAGGAGGATTCTAAGGCCCTTCCAGAACATTTTGGCTGGAATAACTTCTTTGGTGGAGATCATGAGTGAAGAAAATGGTGTAGAAGAGACCATCCTTAACTGGCAAAAAGTGTTGGATGAGATAATGATGATAAGAAAGCAACGCTTCTACATTTTGATGAAGATATATGAAGGGGTGGAATTGCATAATTTTGAAGAATGGATCCAAGAGATAGCAGTGGCATTGGCCAAATTTGAAAAGCTTCTCAAGAGGTTGAACAATAGAAGGGATGATAGCATGCTTTTTGCAAAGGAGTTGTAGGAGTTCTTTGAAGGCTTGGATCTAGATTTGTTTGATGAAGATGATGATAAGACTATGCATTCAGTAAATGACATCATTGATCAATACCTAGGCATATTCTGAGGGGTGAAATCCAAAGAAGACCTCCAGAAGATGTCTTATCAACAGGAGGAAATTCAAAAAATGCTATCTCAAGAGGAAGAAATAAAGGCTTTTGCAAAAGAATTGATTGACTTTAGAGATAGGTAGAAGGAGATCCTTCAAGGGATCAAGATGTCATACTTTGATGAGGTGCTAGAGATAGTGGATAGGTTCAAGAAAGCACACCCAAAAGTGCCTTCCAGCTAGTTAGCCTCCAGTTCGAAATCTGCCAAATTTTATGTACTGGAAATTCAGTTTTGACACTTAGCCACTTTTGTAGTGCCTGATTTTTGCATTTCGGCCATAAGTATTTTTTGGCCACCTACAAGTTTGACAAGTCCAAAATTTTGGGGATAAAGGACTCGGTACTTAGTCAATTTTGGGTCATGAGTTTTTTGGACCAACTGTTGGGATTTGGGCATTTTTTGGCACGTCTGAAAGTTGACTTTAGTTATGTCTAAGATCATTTTTCATTTGTCTGGGCTTCCTTCTTTGGGTCATTTGTGCATGATTTTGGGGTCTCTTTCATTTAGGTCTATGTGGAGAAGCTGGAGCCAAAGATCAAGGGAAGAAACATGAAGATTGTCAAGAGCATGCACGAGTTCCAGCTCCTTTTTTTAGTTATTTAATGCCTAATTTATTGAAAACTTTGTAATGCACGAGGATTAATTCTGTGCTAGGATAGTTTAGCTAACTTTAGAAGTAGTTTCTTTAATGCAAGCTTTAGTTTAGATTTACTTTCAAGTTTTAGTTACAGCTAAACCCTAGCTTCGAAAATAACATCAGAGCTCTATAAATTGTAATAAAATGATGTAATGAGGGTTGACTTGATGATTAATACAACAAATACAATTGGTGCTTCATTCATGGTGTGATTTATCTACTATCTATGTGAAACTTGTGAATGTGTGATTTTCTCATTCTTTATTTCAAAGAGCCAATTGGTTGTTTAATGATTTTAGGTCTGCGATCTTTTAGTTCGGTGTTTGTTGGTATTGCATTACTGTGTTGTGATGAATTTTTAAGAAGATTGTTCTTTGGTGCTTGAAGATTAACTTGTCTCACGTGTGCACACATATGGGGTGGCTTCATGATCTGATGAGTTTTGACTTATCAAACGTCTGCATTTGTTTGATTTTGTTGATGATTGCATCCATTCAACTGAAGTTGTGACATGATCTGATCTCTATTTTGTGGATTTCTTCATCTTCTTGGTTATTTAATTCGCATAGTGGTGTGATGCTAGCATATGTCCATTAGGTTCCTTTTCAGCAATTTCTTTTAAAATCTCTTGTTACCCTACATTTCCTAACCCTCTTTGCAAGTTACTTTCAGTAGATTAATTAAATTAGCATTGCTTTCATTCTAAATCTGAAAATCGTATCAAAAAGGAAGAGAACTTTTGGTTTCCTAAAGTTTGTTTTGCAGTTTCCCTTGAGAGAAGAACCAGCAAAGGCCTCCTTGTTAACAAATTCATATTTTTCTTCCATTGAGCTATCCAAGTGGTTGAGACCCAGCCAGAAGGAACCTTGAGATTGATTCTATCAGTCTTCTAAGAGGTGGATTGGCTCACACAAATTCCTAGCCATTGTCTTCATGTAAAAATGACACTCAACAGAAGTGGTGCTAAAAGGATGGCCCTCAAAAGGGATACCCCAAAATATCAGATCGTTCCCTCCTAAGAGATTTCAATGAGTCCTTAGATCTTCACCCAACAAAGGGGAGTTACTTGAACTTACAGAGTTTCGCAGACCTCACAGTAGCAAAACAAAGTGCGGAGAGGATACTTCAAACCATCTGAATCTTCCTCTAATTCCAACCATTGTTGCCCCGCCTACTGCTCCTCCACCACTAGCTCCAATGGCATTTTTTTCAAATTTTCAAAGTTCACCATTGAACTTATAGGGATAGCTCCATCAGCTACCCAAAAATCCTAAGAAATTATGCCCACATTTCATCTATGGAGAATCCAGGATAGCGAAAGAACATGTTCGCACGTTCAAGGAATTATGCAATCGAAAATAGATTGCTCATCAAGACGTTGTGTGCCGCCTTTTCCCCTACACACTGGGAGAGTTTGAATATAATTGGTACCTAAATTTTCCACGAGGATCCATTGCTACCTGGGGGAATTTGAAACAAAGTTCCTAAATCAATTCAAATTGTATGTAGATCTAGCAACCCTTCACCACCAATTCATCTCAATGAGAAAAGACCTCAATGAATCGATCGCTATGTTCAATCACCATTTTCACAAGATGTACTAGAAGCTTGAAGCTCCGTACATTGTGCTAGTTGGTGCTTCCATACAAGTGTGCTTGCACACCTTTGACCCACTAATATCTATATTCTTGAAAAGGCTGCCCCCAGGAGATATTGACACTTTGGAGAAAGTGTGCAATGAAGCTACCCTGTTCACCCAAAAAATGGACCCACAAGCAGGTGGGAATTATGGCGTCCCACCAACATTGGGGAACACTGTTGTGACTAGTCCATTCATAGCAAACAATCAACTTCCAATGCAACAAACCCCAAGGATCAATTTGGTACCGGCCCCGTATGTTGTTGCCCCGCTGTTGGCCATCACTTACCCAGGATATGATACACATAGGGCTGCTTTGTGTGAACAAAAGGTCACTGTCCAAAATGAACCAGATCAAGCTCTAGTAAATGAGTTAGATGCCATGAAGAAGACGTTGTCCTAGTTGACTAGAGAGATCACCTAGATAAAGCTCAACCCAACTCCGAATCAAGGAAACTATCCATGATTAGCTATTGCCCTGAATACCTACTCTTAAAACTAGAATCATAATTATGGCAATTACAACAACAACAATAATAACAATGGAGGAGGTTATGGGAATGGCTCTCAAGACAAAAAATTTTGGCAACAAAGGATGAATAGGACATGGAACACGCATCTGAATAATGGTAGTATCCCCATGGATAATGCTAATTTCTTTAGTTCGTCAGAAACCAGCTATGCCCAAGGTCCCAGCATGCATCAACCAGATTATGAATATAGGGGGGAGTCTGACAATCAACAAACTCAGGATCCTGAGAGCTCCTAGGCCCATTTTAGTGCCATGTCTTTTGATTCATATGATCCAAGTTCAGTCAGAACTCCAATTGATAACACTTCAGAGGAAGAGTTCATCTTCCCATTCAACCAAGAAAGCCAACCAGAGTATTTCGAAGTCCATGCTTTTCAGAACAACAATAGAAATACCTATAACTTGAGAAGCCGAAGAGAGCCTTTGATAGATGGCATTCCTCTAGGGATGCAGCCTACTCCACCTGATCCAAAGGCTAGTAACAATCCTACACCTCTGAAGGGGCCCGGTGCCACTTTTGTTCAGACAACACAACAACAACCTACCGTATTGAGAAATCTAGTCTAGGCCAACAAGAAATATAGCACAGTAGAGGAACTGAAGAAAGTTAGAATGAATATGTCAATGTATGATATGCTATGGATTTTTCCCACTCAAAGAGAATCTCTCTTGAAGTCTTTGGATCATTCCAAATCAGCCTTGTCCAGTAATAATGCCAAGAATGTGTCTAATGTGAATGTCACAGAGGTGATGCCAACTATGTTCAAAGATAGAGTAGAAGTGCCCCCATTCCTGCTAAGCCTCAAAATTTTTGGAAAGAACCTGCATAATTTTTCAATCGACTCATGGGATTCATGTAATGTGATGCCATTGTCCATATGCCAAAAATTAGGAATGAATCCTTAGCCAACCAATCGCGTGGTGATCCAGCTTGATAAAACGGAAGTCAAAGTCATCGGGGTGTTGAAGGACACATGTATTCAATTGATAGCTGACCCTAGGATCCAAAATTGCATCGATGTTCATGTAGTGGACATCTCAGAGACTTATGACATGCTGCTCAGCCAAGAATGGACCTGATCTCTAAGAGGGTGGTTCTCTATGGACTTTACCCAACTTTGGCTACCATGGAAGGGGCTCAATAATTAGATTAAGATAGACACAGAGCCCAAGCTCAAACAAATGATAACTAAGTAAAACACCCAAAATGAAGTTTTATTCTCACAAGCTGACCTAGGAGTGTACCATTTTGACAAGCCATTCGCATTTCAACTAAAGGAGGAAGAAGACTCGGACAGTAGCCTCATTCAAGGTTTGATTGATGTCCAGATCCCTGAAGAGATTCTCATAGAATTCATAAATGGTATGATGAAGAATATGAGACATCTGGGCCAAGACGTTGATCTCAACATACTAATGCTTCTCGATTATTGTCATCTTCATCGGATGAACCACTTAGAGTTTACATGCCAAGATTGCCAAGAGGCAGTAGTCCAAGTTATGAACTAGGTACCTGACATATCCAAACCTCCATAAAATATGGTGACACATTCAAGTGAGGAGGATTCTCCCCTCAGTGAAGAACCCTAGGGTCCTATGATTGAACACTTTATACAAGAGGAGTGGAGCTCTTTTGATGATGATTTCCTACCTCTGTGCCATGAGGTTTGGCGTGATGTCAAGAACAAACAAAAGATGAAGTGGGTCCCACTTTCAAAAAGAGAAATCTTAGATGGAGAGATGGAAACTCCAAGTAAAGAAGGCATGTCATTGCTTATAGCCCCTATAGAACCCCAAACTGAGACTCCTCTGCCAAAAGTAATCCTAGAATCCCAAGTCAAGACATCTTCCAACAAAAATCATTCAGTATGGAAACTTTTGTTCGATGGCTCCAAGTGCAAGCTCAAAGCAAGAGCTAGGATCTAATTAGTTAACCCTCATGGGGGTTCATACTATGTTTCCTACCAGTTGCAATTCTACTACACTAACAATGTTGCCGAGTATGAGGCTCTAACATGTGGTCTCCTCCTGGCCCACAAAAAGAAAGTCAAAGAAATAATAGTGGAAGGTGACTCACAATTGATAGTCTGGCAAATCAAGAGCCAGTATTCTTGCACTGAAAAATGATTGGTCTCGTACCACAACCATATCTGGGACCTAATCAAAGACTTTGAATCCTTTAACATTTGGAGCATCCCAAGGAGAAAGAATATTGTCGTTGATGCTTTAGCAATGTCTGCAAGCTCCCTACAACCGCTAGAGAAATCCAAGTTGAAGAAATTCTCTATGGAACTGGTGGTTGTACCGGCTGTCCCTGACAACATCAAAAACTTCCAGGTATTTTAAGATGATTAACAAATCTTGGAATTTAATGAACGCGGGGATCTTTGACAAGCACAGCATTGATGAAGAAGAAGACAAAATAGAGGAGTCTGATGACTTAGGGATTTTGAACTTGAAAACAAATTCCATTCCAAAAGGTATGGTAGCTCTAGAGAGAATTTTTTATAAAGATGAACACACTCGAGAAAGAGGAAAAATGCCAGTTGTGGGTGGAGATGATTGCGAGCCCTACAACTTGGGTACACAACTCAAACCCAAGGAGATCTGTATAGGCAAAGTTGGCACACCAGAGGAAAAGAAATAGATGGTCGAGCTACTCATTGAATACAAAGACTTCATAGCATGGTGCTATGAGGATCTGAAAACCTATGACCCCAATGTTATTGTCCACAACATCCCACTAAACCCAGATGCTAAACCTTTCCACTAGAGGAAAAGACTAGTAAACCTCATGATCGATTGAGTAATTCAAAAGAAGGTGCAGAAGTTGCTTGATGCAAAGATAATTTTTCCCATTCAACATTCAACTTGGGTCGCCAATCTTGTCCCTATAAGGAAGAAAATTGGAGAGGTTTTGCTCTGCATGGACTTTAGAAATTTGAACATATCCTCTTAGAAGGACAACTATCCTTTGCCTTCTCTAGATGAAGTGTTACAAGTGGTCAACGGTTCCCAAATGATGTCCTTTCTAAATGGCTACTCAAGATACAACCAAGTCATGGTGAAGGAAGAAGACCACCTAAAAATAGCCTTCACTACAAAATGGGGAACATTTGCCTATCATCACATGTCATTTGGTCTTATCAACGCAGGAGCCACTTTCCAACGGGCTATAGATGAGGCATTCAAGGGTCTGGTCAACAAGTGCATTGTTATATTCATGGATGACCTCAAAGTTTTCTCCAGGAATCGGGCAAACCACATTGAAGATTTGCAAAAGGTTTTGAAGAGGTGTCGATGTTATGGGATTTATTTGAATCCTAAGAAGTGTGTCTTTGGGGTGACTCAAGGAAAACTTCTCAGGCACATTATATCTGAGATAGACATCTCCATTGACCCCGAAAGGGTTGAAGCTATCCTCAAATTGGTTCCACCAAATAGCAGGAAGGAATTGAAGTCCTTTTTCAAGAAAATCAACTTTGTCAGGAAGTTCATTAGTGGGTTTGTAGAAATAGTGCATCCTCTAAATGATATGTTGAAGAAGGATGCTAAAATCGAATGGAATGCCTCGGCTAAAGAGGCCTTCAAGGAAATCAATACATTCATTGCCACTACTCCTGTCTTGGTTAGTCCTAATTATCTTCTACCATTCAAAGTCTACTCATTTGCCTCGGAACATTCATGTGCAGGAATCCTCACGTAGAAGAAAGAAGGTGAAGACAAACGGCTGATTGCTTTCATGAGCTGCCCACTAAAGAATGAAGAACTCAAATAACCTAATTTGGATAAACAATATTTTGCCTTGGTCAAGGCTGTCAAGAAATTCAAACACTACATACTTCAGAGTAAGGTCATTGCTATTGTTCCAGATCCAACAGTCAAATCCTTACTAATGCAGAATGAACTCAAAGAATGAAGAGGCAAATGGATGGAAATATTGTAGGAATTTGACATTGAGATCCAACCAATGAAATTGGTGAGAGGTCAAGGCCTCACCAAGATGATGGCTAAAACAGAACAAGGTTTGGTGTGCTAGGTGTACACCAATGAAGGAATAGTCACTAACATATGGTATGAAGACATAGTCTACTACTTGCTACAAAATTGTTGTCCAGATGGATTGAATGGTTCCCAATGGAGAGAACTTAAGAATAAGAGCAGTTCATACATGCTAAAAAATAGGAAGCTCTACAAACGCAATTATGATGGATTGTATCTACGATGTTTAGATCAAATAGAAGCTGAACTAGTTCTCATAGAATTTCATGATAAGTATGGTACTAGACATCGATCGGTAGAAGCTACAGCTCATCAGATATTAAGATCTAGCTATTACTGGCCAACTTTGTTTAAAGATACTCATGAGCATGTGCGCTCTTGCAATGTTTGCCAAACCAGTGCCATTCAAGAAAGATATCTAGTGATGCCCTTACAACTGGTATACAAAGTGCATCCATTCGCCCAATGGAGGTTGGATTTTGTGGGAATGATCAATCCTCCATCCTTGGTAGGCCACCGATACATCTTGATTGCAACCGATTATTGTACGTGCTAGACAGAGGCACAGGTTATGAAAAATTGTACCACTAAGGTGATTACCAAATTCCTAGAAGAGTTCATCATCACGAGGTTTAGCATGCCTTTTTTCCTAGTATGTGACAATGCCCCCTACTTTTCATCTGCAAGTCTCATTCAATGGGCCTTCGAGAACTAGGTAATTCTAAAATTCTCATCCAATTACTACCCGCAAGGGAACGGAGTTGCTAAGTCAACCAATAAGAACCTAACAACGGTAATCAAGCACCTTTTGGATGACAATCCTAAAGACTGGCACACCCAGTTGAAATATGCTCTATGGATAGATTGTGTGAGTCAAGAATGCCCTAGGGACCTCTCCCTACCAGTTAGTTTACGGCCTGCAGCCCATCTTTTTGATGAACCTAAAAATACCAATCCTTATATTCATGGATCAACACATTGAGGGTGAGGATCAGGTGCATATTCACCTTGTGAATTTGTTGAACCTTGAAGAAAAACAAACTATGGCCTTGGAACATGTAGCCAAACACCAGGTTGTTGTCAAGCGATGGTTTGACAAAAGAGCCACCATAAAAGCCTTCCAAATTTCTGATTTGGTCCTAATGTGGGACAAAGAAAAAGAAAAACCAGGCAACCACACCAAGTTCCAACGTTTGTGGATAGGCCCATTCCAAATCACTGAGATCCTGGAAGAGAATACCTTTTGGATTAGTTCTCTTGATGGAGAATTGGTCCCGTTACCAGTCAATGGCCAATTTCTAAAGAATTATTTTGGGTCTTGATTGGCCCCTTGTACTTTACTATATATGCTTGTACTATATTATATTTTTTTAGTTCTCAGTTAGTCTTGTCATCTGTGTCTTTTCTTTAGGTCTTTTTTGCAGGAGGTCAGTGCTTTTAGTTTTAGTGGTCCATTCAGGTAGCCCAAGCAATGAGTAAAGCTTCTCATGGTCTAAACTTTGGAAGTAGTTCCATCTTGTAGTGAGCCAAGGACAGTGATTGGAGGTAAGGTTATTTATTTTTAGACTCTTCAAGAAATTGTACCAGAATCAACCATCCTCACCACTTAAATGCATTTAAGAGGAAAACCTGAGCCACGAGCTTCTCAAAATAGGATCCCAAATCTACGCCAGGAGATGCCCATGGTCATGAAGGAAGCTTGAAGGTCATAACCCTTTCCTAGCTAAAATGTAGACTAAAAGAAAAGAGCAAGTAATTCAAAAGGAGGAATGCATAAAGACAAGATAAACAAAGGAAGGCTCAAAACTAGGATAGCACAGTCTAAGCGTTGCCCCAATTTTCCAAAAAAAAGAAAAAAAAAGAGAGAAAGAGCAGCGGACGATGTTTTTACAAAGCTACAAGGAGCATCGAAGCAGTCCACATTGAACAAAATTTTTTGATAACCAGATGCTTTCAAAAGGATCGGCTTAAAAATTGAAGCAAATTGAGTCTAAGATCCCTCCTATGAAGTTTGAGAACTTCTATCAAAGCTTTTCTGTAGTCGGGAAAGGGTGACTTTAGCAATCTCTATCAAGGCTTTTAACACCTGCCTGGCAATAGAGCAAGGTTAAATTGACTTATGGCTAACTTTGGATTGGTGGGCAGTGATCTGACAAGGACGGGATGATCATTAGCGAGAGCTCACGGTGAAAGGTTTTCAAGGAAATTTGAACATACACTCTCACACACTCGATGTGGACATTATGGTTTTCTCAACCTTGGTGACGATAAGAAACATACTCCATCCAAAGATCTTCATACTTGGCTCATTGTGAATTGGGATTATCTTTAGGTGGACTGGCTTTGGGAAGCTTCAGTTGTTTTCCTTTCACTTTTTGGGCTATTTCTTTTGGTCCCACAACCACGCTGCCCTAATGGCCCTTATGGCCTCAAGGGCCCCCCACCTACGTTCTTCTTGTCTCACTTCTTGTTGTCTTTAGGTTTTTTTGTCCTTAGTTGTTTCAGTTTTTAGCCTTTTCAGCCTTGTCGCCCTTTCGCACTTTTGCATGTCTGAAAGTGCGAAAGGGTCAATAGAGCAAGTTGCATCGCTATTTTGGGTCTTTCAGCTCTCACCTTTTTTGTGGACCTTTCAGAGGTCTAGAACCTTGGAGGTCCAACCCTTGCAAGGGAGTCATCCTTTCGGGTGTTTCATCCCTTCGGAGGCTCGACAACCCTGAAAAGGCTGAAAGGCCACTACATGGGGTGCTTACATCAGCAGCCCCGGTAGCCTATAAAAGGAGCATGAGGGTTTTCAAACCCTCACTTTTGCACTCGCTCCTCCACCTCTCACCTATCTACTCATTGTTCATTGCCTTTTAGTCATTCTGGTCTCATCTCCTCACTGGTTGTCATCGAGCTCTTCGTCTCCTAGGTAGGTGGTTTTTTCCTCCCCTCTTTTTGAGTCTTGGATTAGGTTCTTTTGCTTTTGGCCTTCTCAACTTGTCCTAGGTTTAGAGTTTGCATCTTTTTGGCCTTTTCAGCTTTGTCCTTAGGTCTAGGTTGCTTAGAGTCAGCCATTTTGGGTCTTGGGGATTGTCAAAGTAGTCACCTTGCATCCCCATGATGATTTTGTGGTCAAACTCATTGTCAGACTCATTTTCGAGTCTGACAGGGAAACCCTAGTTTTGGACCTTCAAGGTCTGAAAATTTTTGTAGCTCGCAAATCAATAAATCCTCTAAGTACTCACACCTTTCGGCATTTTGGTTCTATCACACACCGAAACAATTCACACCTATGAAATGCCAAAGTAGACTTTGCCTCATGTTCTTTGTTTTTGGCATTTTTGGATGTTTCTTCATTTTCAGTATTTGTGCACGCCAAAAAAATAATGTCCCCGGACCACCGAGCCTTGTCGGTCAAAAGCCTTCCTCAGCCTTTCGGCCTTTTCAGACATTTTAGCCTTGTCGGCCTTTGAGGTTTCATTACCTTTTAATCCTCCAAAAGGGGCCAAAGAGTGGTCAGGGTATTGCCTTTTTCACCCCTTTCAGCCTTTTCAAACTTTCGGATGTCCAGTACCTCGGAAAGTCTAAAAGGCCAAAATCAGTTATGGGCCCTTTTAGCTCAAATTTTACTAATGTACTTTGTTTTCTAAATTTTTATTCCTCCTACAAGGTTACTGATCTATGTTTCATCCTATCTATAGGTATGGCTGAGAAGGTAGTAGCATCACCAGTAATGAAGTATCAGTTCAAAGGATACCATCCACCATCCAAGGTGACCGACTTGCATGCAGGAATAACTAATACATATATCAAGAATGTGAGTTGGAATGAGTACCTGAATAAGTGTGCTCAGCCAGTGGGATGCTCAAAGTACTACACTTCATTAGTCCATTCCTCTTTGGTGAATGTAGTAGCCCACCCAGTCTCCATCCAATCAGTGGAATTGATCAATACACTGGCTAGTAACTATGTGCCAGATGAGCGGATGGTTAAGAACACCATTGGAGAAGTGGTCCTGGACTTGAGGCCCGACAACATTGAAGATGTTTTCCATATGCCCAAAGGGGTAGATAAGTTCTTTAATTTCAATATCAACAAGGGAATGGAGTTTTACAACAAGGATATACAAAGGGCTCACAACATCGTTAACAATGAGTACCTGATGTAACCATTGCCCAAGAATAGATTGGATAGAATTGATATGAGGAGAGGCTATATGAAAGAAGATATCTAGGCAGCCATAACAATGATTAGCAAGGTGTACGGGCTGCCCAAGTCCCACCAACTGGAGCCTTGGATGATCTTCCTAGTCCAAAAAATAAAAGAAAGGTAGGCAAGGTTTGATTGGGCAGCTATCCTAAGTGACCAACTGGACGAACAGCTGATTCAGATGAAGACAGACCCCCATTTCTACATGACATCCTATGTCATGTACTTACTAGCTGCCAGGGCAATATATCCAAGATTGACCAAAGTTGGAGCCATCGGAGAAAAAAACACATGGCCTTTCACTTTGTACCCTCAATTGGTGAGGAAAGACTTCTTCACACACAATAGCCCAGAGTTCAGAATAGTTAATGATGCCTTCATTTTTGCAATCATACGCTCCATTGAGGGTGACTATGCTAAAAGGTTATCAATAGAAGCAGTGGCTAAAGTAAAGGCCATTGGGGCTTTCTATATACAATTCCAAACATTCACGTACATTTGGGTGGTAGGAAGCACCTTAGTGCCCAAGAAGCTCCCAAGGTACCCTTTTGACAGGGTAGTTCTACTGGAGATAGCAAGGTAGATATCTAATGCCCATGAGCATATCAAGCACAAGAAGAAACATTGCTAGGATTTTCCTATTTCCATCTGCCCCCACTATGTCCCAGACATGAAAGTCTGCAAGTCTTTGACTGGAGAATGGGATGAATTCCCACTATCAACCTACAATCTGGTGAGGCCTCCCTTTGACCCCATTGGTACCTATAGCCACATAATGGGAAGACACTACATTCATGAGTTAAATATTGAAGACCATTGGGCTAATTGTGTGGATGATTATGAAGTAAGAGTCTGTGACTATTGCCAGATGAGTCTACAGCTGGCACAGGGTGCCCTTTTGTTGAAGATTTTGCAGAAGGTGGTAGATGCTGACTCGGATAAAATTTTGGATTCCATATACAATATAGACAAGGTGTTTGCAAGGGCCATCCTGAATGCAGAGGTAGATCAAGATGAGAATGACAGCATGGATTTCAAAGCCCGACATGTGATCAAGCTTACTAAATCCTAGATTGCTCATCCTTTCCCAATGCAATCGCTCCCCATGAAACAACTCCTAGAGAAATCCTCTTGTGAAAAGAAGAAGGGAGAAAAGATATTGAAACCATAGTTCAAAGAGGTTGCTCCTTTGAAGCCAGAAACTATATATTGGCACGAGCACCCCACCGCATATGGTCCTGCCACACATTGCAAGAAAGTTAAAACTAGGATGACCAGAAGTATTGCACTGCCAGAGGCACCCTCACCTAGCAACCAAGATTCTCAAAGCTCAGTGAAGAGAACAAAATTCAAGATCATAGGGCCCAAGCCATCTAGAGTAATAAAGGGTCATGTGTACAAGAGGAAGAGAGGCTCAATGCCCACATGTATGGATACCCTGGTGGAGGATGATGAAGATGATTTGGATGAAGTTCCCCTCAGTAGGAGGACCTGGTCTATGGGATTCTTGGAGAAAAGAAGGATAAGGGAGGATGATCCTTAGGATGATGAAGGGGCTACACAGGGAGAGCCAATAAATCTTGATGCCCTCGGTGATGATGAATTCAACATCACAGATTTTGTAGGTTGCATGGTTTCAAGGAGTCTGAGCAACAAGATCCTATGTATTTTACTAGTCTTTTTAGTGGCATGGGAGAGGGTCTACAACAGGGACCTCAAGGACAAGATGATATCGAGATGAATGAGACCCAAGGGGAAACTATAGAGCCAAAAAAGGACTCTTTTATAGGGATCACATCAGAAGAGGATGTAGCTACATAGGTCTCATTGGATTCATCTATTTCACCTCCACCTCCACCATGGCCTTTGACTCCTCCTACAGTTCCACTTTAGGAGCTTCCCACTACCCCACTTTCCACTCTTGTATAGAACACTTCGTTTCCTTAGCAACCTTCTTCATCCCATGTTCCCCTCTTGACTCCACCTCCACCAGCCCATTCAACCACTCCCCTTGTGTTTCCTAGGCCTCCCCCACTCAATATTCCTCCCCAAGTTCACATTGAATCAATGCCCCAGAGCTCGTAGGAGCTGGAGAAAGAAGCAAAAGTCACTGGTAGGGAGAAAATGTGAGAAGTTCATATAGGATTCAAGGAGCCAAATGACAAGGGAGAGTCACATGTGAAAGAGGAACCACATACTAAAGAAGATAAGCCACAAATAGATACTGAGGAACAAATGGCTAATGAGCATCAAACTACTAATGAGGGAGAACATGAACAGGACATTGGGAATGAGTAGGAAATAGGAGAAGAAGAAGAAAGTCAAGAGGAAATAATGATAGAACACTTAGCAACCTCTTTTGCATTGGCTATTCCCTATGAGCCATTGAATGCATTCTCAAAGCCCACATGGTGTACCAAAGAAGTGCAACCGAGGGTCAGAGTATACACTAATGATGAGGTTGACATGACCATGCTAGGGCATGCTTTACACCAAACGACACTAGTTCCCCAAGCAAGGATAATGTTTTATGTAACACAAGACCAAAAAGGGAGGTGGAAAGCACAGGTGGTTGTTCCTATAATGGATGTTGGTGTAACTAAGATCACTCTGGATGATTATGTTTTGGAGAAGGTAGACTTGGGGGAACCAACTAGGGAAGGTAGAAAAATCTTGGCTACTTTGGGCTTGAAGCATGCTCTAGGCTACATGAATAAAGATGAAGAAAGGTTAAAAGCTTTGGAAGAATAGAACGAAGCTATGAATA
This sequence comes from Chamaecyparis obtusa, assembly GCA_027943335.1. Lineage (NCBI taxonomy): Eukaryota > Viridiplantae > Streptophyta > Pinopsida > Cupressales > Cupressaceae > Chamaecyparis > Chamaecyparis obtusa. The sequence continues at coordinate 1,195,985 of BSBK01000206.1, forward strand.
AATTCATTCTGAAGACAGCGGGTCCAATTGACCCTAATAACCCTAAAGCCTCATTAAAGGCAATTTTTGAGAAGGGGGATATAGATACAAATGTTCCACATTCTTTTGTACAGGCTTGTGTGGAGTGGAAGCTGGATTTCAAAAAGTTCACTAGCTTATCTCTCAAGAGGATCCTAAGGCCCTTCGGGAACATTTTGGTGGGAATAACTTCTTGGGTGGAGATCATGAGTGAAGAAAATGGTGTAGAAGAGACCATCCTTAACTAGCAAAAAGTGTTGGATGAGCTAATGATGATAAGAAAGCAATGCTTCCAAATTTTGATGAAGATATATGAAGGGGCGAAATTGGATAATTTTGAAGAATGGATCCAAGAGATAGCAGCGACATTGGCCATATTTGAAAAGATTCTCAAGAGGTTGAACAAGAGAAGGGATGATAGCACGCTTTTTGCAAAGGAGCTACAAGAGTTCTTTGAAGGCTTGGATGTAGTTTTGTTTGATGAAGATGATGATAAGACTATGCATTTAGTAAATGACATCATCGATCAGTACCTAAGCATATTCTGAGGGGTGAAATCCAAAGAAGACCTCCAGCAAATGTTCTATCAAAATGAGGAAATTCAAAAAATGCTATCTCAAGAGGAAGAAATAAAGGCTTTTGCAAAAGAATTGATTGACTTTAGAGATAGGTAGAAGGAGATCCTTCAAGGGATCAAGATGTCAGACTTTGATGAGGTGCTGGAGATAGTGGATAGGTTCAAGAAATCACACCCAAAAGGGCCTTCCAACTAGTTAGCCTCCAGTTCAAAATCTGCCAAATTTTGTGTATAGGAAATTCAGTTTTGACACAGCCAATTTTGCAGTGCCTGATTTTTGGCATTTCGGCCATAAGTAGTTTTCTGCCACCTACAAGTCTGACAGTCCAAAATTTTGGGGATAAAGGACTTGGTACTTAGTCAATTTTGGGTCATGAGTTTTTCAGACCAAATGTCGAGATTTGGGCATTTTTTAGCACATCTGAAAGTTGACTTCATTTATATCTGAGATCATTTTTCAGTCATCTGGCCTTCCTTATTTGGGTCATTTGTGCATGATTTTGGGGTCTCTTTCAGTTAGGTCTACGTGGAGAAGCTGGAGCCAAAGATCAAGGGCAGAAACATGAAGATTATCAAGAGCATGCACGAGTTCCAGCTCCTTTTTTGAGTTATTTAATGCTTGATTTATTCAAAACTTTGTAATGCATAAGGATTAATTTCATGCTAGGATAGTTTAGCTAAGCTTTAGAAGTAGTTTCTTTAATGCAATCTTTAGTTTAGATTTACTTTCAAGTTTTAGTTATAGCTAAACTCTTACTGCGAAAATAAGAGTAGAGCTCTATAAATTATAATAAAATGATGTAATGAGGGTCGACTTGATGATTAATACAACAAATGCAATTGGTGCTTCATTCATGGTGTGATTTATTGCTATCTATGTGAAATTTTTGAATGTGTGATTTTCTCATTCTTTATTTCAAAGAGCCAATTGGTTGTTTAATGATTTTAGGTCTGCGATCTTTTAGTTCGGTGTTTGCTGGTATTGCATTGTTGTGTTGTGATGAATTTCTAAGAAGATTGTTCTTTGGTGCTTGAAGATTAACTTGTCTCATGTGTGCACACATCCGGGGTGGCTTTGTGATCTAATGAGTTTTGACTTATCATATGTCTGCATTTGTTTGATTTTGTTGATGATTGCATCCATTCAGCTAAAGATTGTGACATGATCTGATCTCTATTTTGTGGGTTTCTTCATCTTCTTGGTTATTTAATTCACATAGTGGTGTGATGCTAGCATATGTCCATTAGGTTCCTTTTCAAAAATTTCTTTTAAAATATCTTGTTACCCTACATTTCCTAACCCTCTTTGCAAGTTACTTTCAGTAGATTAATTAAATTAGCATTGCTTTCATTCTAAATCTGAAAATTGTATCAAAAAGGAAGAGAACTTTTGGTTTCCTAAAGTTTGTTTTGCAGTTTCCCTTGAGAGAAGAACCAGCAAATGCCTCCTTGTTAACAAATTCACATTTGTCTTCCATTGAGCTATTCAAGCGGTTGAGACCCAGCCAGAAGGAAGCTTGAGATTGATTCTATCAGTCTTCCAAGAGGGGGATTGGCTCACACAAATTCCTAGCCATTGTCTTCGTGTAAAAATGACGCTCAATAGGTTATTTGGTAAAGAATTCTTGTTTCATGCCTAATTGAGAAGTATTTTCTAGATCTAGCTAATTTTATACATATTGCACTTGAATCTCTCATTTTAGTGTCACATTGTTACTTTTTAAGGCTCAAATCTGAGAGCTAACAACCCTTATTTCACACTTGCACTAACTAGATAGTAATAAGATGACTTCACTTGCTAGTTTCTTGAATTTTCTTGATTAATCCTTCTAACAAGTGATATAATGTCTTATTGAAGTGTGGTGTTGCAGGTCACAAACTCACACACACATGTCCAAGTTAGTCACAAGAACCAGAGAAGGAAAAGGAAAAGGGTAAAGAAGAAGAAAAGAAAGAAGAAAAATAAGAAGAGAAAAAGGAGGAAAAGAAACAAGAAAAGAAGAAGGAAGAAAGAGAAGAGAAAACTAAATATACAACTACTGCTACATTTGATGCAAAGAAGGCATCACATTCCACAAAGTTATCTACTAGAGAGGTTGTGCAAACAAAGAAGGTAAAGTCAAAAAAGAGGAAGCATGAAAAGGAGAAGGTTGAGTTAAGCCAACCAATTGTGATACTAAAGGTTGACATCTCCACTCTAATCCCTAAAGAGTTATCAAAATTTGGATATTTACTCAAGAGGAAAGCAACATGAGACAAGTTATTAGCAAAGAAATAGAAAATAGATGTACTAGAGAATGTCAAAGAGAAACTATCAGAGATAATACTGGATGTAGATATAAACAAGAAGGGCAGTATATACAGTCAATTGGGTGAACTGGTGAGTCAGATAAATCAACCAAGTAGTAAGACCACAAAACACTTGATGCAAGTGCATAGGAAGAAAATATAAGATAAGATAATTGAAGAATTACTTCAATCAGTAGCACTTGACAAGGTAACACTTTCTAAATTGGTTATCGAATTAAAAAAAGAATTGCAAGATATTATTTCATTATTTTAGAAAAATTATTTGATTTCAAATTTCATAAAGGATATCAAGGTAAAAGATGAATCAATTGAGAAGGATTTGACTGAGTAGCTAGCAAAGGTAACAATCGAGCCTGATACTTTCAAAGTTTACTATCAAAGGCTGAAGCATTTAATGGGAGTGCAACATGAGTTGAAGAAAGAGGAGAATAAAATTAGAATGGAACTCATGGAGTTGCAAAAAATTTTGATACCCCAGATAGAGTCACTATAGAAATATACTCATAAGGCTAAAGAGCTAGTGAACACCCCTGATGTAAGTGCTATGGATAGCATGATAAGTCTTGCAGCTGATATAGGAGAACAAATTATGGTGTTATAGACAATAAATGAATCATGGGCATTATCACTGAAAGATGAACAACAAAGATACAAATATTTTTTTGATAAGATCCCTCCAGCGGATAAACAATAAGTAATTTTTTTGGCATTTTTGTTAAAAAAAAGGGGGGATACATAGAGTGTTATGGTACAAGGGGGATATATATGTGATAAAGGGGGACATATATTATGTATAGCTATGTATATATGGAGTATTACTACATGGGGATTAATTGGATAATGGAGATATAAGGAGTTTTACCATGAAGTGTTGACATGGTCAACTTTTGCTAAGGACACAAAGTTTTTGATGACTTTGAAGTTTTTAACAAAGATACAAAACTAATGCCAAAGGGGGAGTTTGATACTCCTATAGAGTTTTTTGTCATTAGATTTGATTAAGTCATAATGATTGTCAAAGTCATTCAGTAATGAAGGATAGTCAAGTCGGTAAAGTAAGAAGCTAGTCAATAAAGGGAAGTAAAGGAAAGGCAATTTCGGTAAAATGAATAAGGAGAAAACACCAAGAAAGGTAGAGCAAGGAAAATCGAACACCGAGCACCGAAAATTTACCAAGCCAAGAGAGCATACATGTTATTGAGAAAGAGAAAATGTGTTACTAAGCAACACAAGATGACATAAGAAGAATCTACAGATACATTGAATATGGACAGTGAGCAGAAAACATTTTACAAATCTTGAGGAGATTGTTTGATAAAGCATTGGAGATTTAAATATGATAATTTTGTATGATTACAAGGTGAGATCCACCAATTATAATTAAATATAATATATGCATTGGAGATGTAACCAATACTAGCACCACTTAAGGAGATGATTCTAGATTGTTTCTATCACTTCTAGATCGAGTATAAAATGGATAAGAATGTAAAGATAAAAAATAGTGATGCAAAGGAGAAATTGCAAAAAGTAGGTGATGATCATTCAGAGATAAGTTTGAAGGTGATCAGAAAAGAAGCCACCAAGTAACAGAGCAGTAAGAATAGAGTGTGAATGTGATTTAGATTTGAAGTTACCGAGTACTAAATTGGATTTGTAAGTGAAGTACACTATGAGGTGAATTGTTATTGAGCATATTGAGTCTGAAAAGCATATGTTGATGCAAGTATTATATACAAGTTTATGTATTGATTAGTGTGTAATTAGAATTGTAAAATCTCTTAACCGAGTAGATCCTAATAGATCTTATATTGTAAATTCTTTAAAAGGGTACATCTCTTATATTAGAGTTGTAAAATTCTAGAGCAAGGTAGACTTAATCATTCTTTAGAATCTTAACAAGGTTAATACTCTTAACCGAGTAAGCTATCAGAAATAGCTAACAATGTAGCTCTAACTGAGCAATATTTTACTGCAATAGTGAAGTATTGTGGGTGCCATCTGTGTACTTGGATTAGTACCCTCATAGGGTTAGTATCATCAATAACTCAAAATAATAATTAAATTACCATAACTAGCAATCTAATTAAGCAAAATTAAAGACGATTGAGCACTCTATGGCTTTCTAATTAGGGATGCTAATGAGAAGCTCTCAGCAAGCTTCCATTAGTGATAGTCCTAATATGAGAAAATATGATAAACAAAGCTAAAATAATTAATTCCAAAAGAAATTAGTCTAATTAGCTCTTAGATTTGCCTTTCTAGCTATAAATTGCAAGAGGTTTTGTGCTATTCTCGTATTTGTGGATGATTATTGATTGAATTATGCCTTGTTTTAATAAATTTTTGGCAAGGGTAGGGGGTGGAGTTGACTTGATCATGGTTGGGTTAGGCTTAGGTCCATGGTTCCACCTTTGGAGACCATTTAAATATTTTGTCCTCAAAGCTTGGGACAAGAGGACAAAATGGGTGGACAAGATTCTTTCTCCTTGTGTGATGGAGATTCGATGTGAGCTTGGTTCTCAAATCCTATTGGTTGATGCATTTTCCTCCCATTTGGTGGCTGAGGGAAAATAGGATTAAATTAATTGAATTTAATTAATATGTTTAGCCATGTGTACCCCTTAAATGGGTTGATTTGATTTAAATGAACAATGCAATTAATTAGATTAATTGCATAATTTATTAATTTATTTGATATAAAATGATTTTATGGCTTTTGATTTTCAATTGAATTTTTATTATGGCTTAATTGTAATTTAACTTTGATTTTATTGCATTGATTTTACCTTGATTGCTCACTTAATTGATCTTGTCCATTTTCGGGTGATTACAAATGCCCCTCTTTGAATCGATGCACAAAGCGTATCGGTTCAAAGAATTCCCTGATCATTTCTGATGTGAAGTCCTGATTAAATTTGATGTCTGATTTGATGTTTAATAGAAGATGTAGTTTTGATTGATTTGAAGTCCATGATGGTCAATTTGATGATAGGTTTTCTGATATGGTATCTAATTTGCTTTGATTTGATGTTTGATGCCGCTTTTGATTGATAAATGGAAAAAAAATTAATGAAATATTAAGCTTTGATTTGATGGTCGTGCCCTTGATTTACTAATTATGATGTCGCTCATGATTGTCTGAGTGTATGCCCCCTTAGAAATGAAATGAAATTTGAGCACAATTGAAAAATATTACATTTTTGGTCAATTTGGGTGAATTAGGTCAATTAATAATGAATTTTGATTTCATTTCTGATAATGTATTCATGATGATGTGATGACAAATGCCCTTGATTTGGAACAATAGGTGAAAATTTTGGTTCCGTGGTCATTTTCTAGTCAAAGATGCCCTTTTTAGGTCAAAATGGGCTATATATAGGGGTAAAAGGTCTTTTTACTATTCATGTTTACCTCTCCTTTTGTCTTTTTGGTCTGACCCTCTTTTGACCTTGTCAACAATGGTGATCCCTATTCGCGAGCATAGGTTTGAGAAAGGCCACTAGTACATGCATCCATCTGGCTACGGACCTCCGATATGTACTTTGACAACTTGCTTTGTCAGATTATTGCATTTAATTTTGAAAATTTTGGATTTTTTAAGGAAAAACCTTATTTTTTTAGTTTTTAAAAGAAATAGCACGTACACCAATTTTAATAGCACATACAATATTTCTAAAGTGCATCTATGGTTTTCCACAATGTGTGCACTATTTTTAATAACGCGTACAAGTGTATGAACTAGGGCATGATTCATAATCACCCTTTTCTGCAACGTGTACAAATTTGATTGCACTTTTAATTATTTTAGCAGCGCATACAAGGGTTTCCTATAGCGTGTACTAAGTTCTATAGCGCATACACATTTTTATAGCATGTTTAAGAATTTTTGTAGCGCTTTCACCATTTTAAATTGCACCTTTGCATTCTAGTGATTTTAAGCATTTAAATAGCGTGTGTACCCTTTTTGGTCAAATGTGCAAACTTCTGAGTCATCTTTTTGATCTGTTTGGTGTCGTTAATCAATCGGTTGGCTTAGGTATCAATTCTGGTCGATAGCGAGTTGTATGATGTCAGTTCGAGTCATGTCATATTGAATGTTTGATTGTCAATCTTAATTTAGATGGTGGATGATGATAAATTTTCCGTCCTCTCTGAAAAGAATCAAGAAAATGGATTGTGGTTTGATTAGGTTTTGATTGTTTGATTGAATTTAGATGATCCAATATGTAATGATTTTGATTTTTGATGTGTTTAACTTTCTTTTTTCAGGCCGAGCTTAAATCGCTCGGTATCTGTGGCTTGTAGTCAGTGTCATTTAGCATGATTGATGATTTGAGTGGTGCAGAGCGTCGAGTCATTGGAAAATACAACTTATCATTCTTGTTTTCTCTCCCTCAATTTTGTGTGAATTGAGGTCTATTGAAAGCTATGGTAGAGCGATGGCACTCTGACCATAACACTTTCTATTTGTCAATGGGGGAGATGACCATCACTCCTGAGGATGTGTATCAGCTACTACACATCCCAACTCATGGGGAGTTGATTTCCTATGATCAGGTGTATGATGGGACAATATGTAGGTGAGTATTTATTGATCCTACCATTGGTGATGATTCTATTCAGTGGGCTTAGTTCCCCTCTTTTCCCATTCTTCCTACAGTCTTGGGTGCACTTGTTGATGGATTCCTTGTACCTGATCAGTGAGGCCATGGTTTTTCTATCGATTGGGGTCGTATCTTGGAGGATATGATCACTCAGCCACACAGATTTGACTGGGGATCTTTCGTGCTTGCTTAACTATATCATGAGCTGCATGATGTAGTTTATCGTCATGGGAATACTCTTTCTGTCAGGATGGTCCTTCTATAGCTATGGACATGCGAGCACATCCCTATCACTTGACCCATCTCAGTTCATCACCATGATCCAGGCTGGTCCTTCACTTGGATGTACAAGGGCATGATGGTGGCAAGTTGGACTATTGGAGGCACATTATTAATGATATCGATTAGGTCATTTTGTGACCATACATTGGTTGTGATGTGAGGCATGGCCTAAGGATGTAGCCAAGTTACCATATATGTGCATGCCTTCATGGATGATAGGGCACATGCCCTTGATTATAGAGTGGTTATGCTTTCTGAGGGTCTTAGGACAGTATGGCCGGATAAAGGGTATGCCACAGGGATTGGCATTATATGCCTAAGTATAGGTTGAGAGGTCCCTATGGGGCCCACAGATTGATTACCGGATAGTGCGTCATGAGTTGTTATAGCTATCCCACCTTGCGTGGGATATGAGAGATCATATTGTGGATGTCGGGATGACAGATGACTATATAGAGTAGTTTTCTCATAACCCATTTCCTAGGTTCATTGATCCTACTGAGAGAGTATTGGGAATTGAGGAGGATTCTGACGAAAATGGTGGGGATGGTGATGGTAGTGGTGGGGGTCAGAGATGATTTGATCAGGGATGACAGGGTCAGCGAGGTGATAGAGGAGGCATGGTTGTGATACCTGTTATAGTTGTTGCTCCTATTCCTCCTAGGGGTGGTGTACGGATGAGGGGTGGTCAGGTGAGGGTCAAAGGCAGACTATATAGAGACTTGCATTAGGTTGTTGTGGATATATTGGCTAGATGGGGCCAACACAGAGTTAGGGTATTTTGGTAGGTTGGTACATAGGTTGTGGCTGATGTGGATGCCCAGGTCACATAGATTTTGTTAGATCAGGCATAGGGTCCTCTAGCACCTCCACGAGATCCTCTACAGGCTACTTCTGCTTTTTTTATGCCATCTACTTCTATTCCATCTTCTTATGTTCCATCTACTTCCATTCCATCTTCTTCTATGGCTCCCCCATAGGCTCCACCTTCTCAGGCTCCTCTGCAAGCTCCTCCCACATAGGTACCAATACAGACTCCTCTTGCACCAACATTGGCCTCAGATGTTCAATCCTTGTAGTCAGAGATGTCAGAGATGAGACAATAGGTGACCCAGCTCAGTTCAATGATGCAGACCTTCATGGTTGCTATGATTCAACATGGATTACAAGCCAACTCAAGTAGGGCTCCAGATGTTGATCATGGTCCTGATGGTGCCAGTGGTTCTGGCAGTTAACCTCTTTTTGAGATGATATATTTATTCTTTGATGTATATGATGATGATTCATTTTTTGTCTCAAGACATTGGACTCACACTATTCTTTTATCATTTGATCTGCTTATGCTTTGATACTTGTTGATATTTTGATGGACTTTCATTTCCAAATACTGATGTTTTTGATGATACTATGGACTCTGATTCTTGGTTGCTAGATTTACTTTATATGATGTCCTCATGTGTTGGACTTTATTTTCTAGGTGCTTGATATGATATGATGATCTGCATGATTCTATCTCTACATGCTTTGTTTTTATGCTTTTTCAAATGCAATTTATGATATGAATGCACATGTCTAATTATGCTTAAATGATTGTCTTATGACATAGAGTAGATGGATGGATGTGATAGATGTGTTAATATTTATTATGATATATGTTTTTAATTATATTAATGATTAATGTTATGTGATGATGCTTTATGGATGCAATTTATTGGATCGTATGGATGTATGTAATGGATATTAAATGTAATACACTCATAGGATATAAATGTGATGAAAAATGTGATGGATGTAGTTATGTAATGTATGAAGTTGGATGATTTAATGATTAATGATGTAAATGGTATAATGGTGATCTTATATGTAAATGCAATGATTTATTATGTAAATGCCATGGCCTAATACACTTTATAAGTTTGAATATGATTCAATGTGTAAATGTATGAAATTTGATGAGTGTACCTAGATGAAAAATGCAATGTACTAATGAGATGATTTTGAAAATGCAATGTTGTAGATGAATAATTATAAAATGGAGCTTTAACAATGCATCTATCATTCACCTACTATTCATTTGTAATGTAAATTTGGAAATGCTTGAAATTAAATAAAATAAAATACATACCTCATAATGGAACAGATCTGGAAATACCTATTTTTTGAAGCCTGTGCACAGTTTCAGAAGATTCTGCAACCAGATCTGGACCAGAAAACTGAAACAGAGAAAACCTAGAAAACTTTTGTCTTGCTGGTAGTAAGTAGTCTTTGACCCCAATAAAAGGTCAAAGACTACCTCAAGATTTTGAAGGTCGAATTTGACTTTGTTCGCGGATCTCAAAAATTCACCGAAAAGGGTACTCAAATCTGCACTTCAATTCTTGAAATAGTGACTCTAGATATCTGAAAATGGTGTTTTGGGGTGGCTATATAGGGTTTTGCCTTAGTCAAGCCCCCATTTTGGTGATCTCCACCTCCATGAATAGCCAATTGAAATAGAATGTGTGTGTGTATTAAAAGTGTAAGGCCAAGATCTAATCCTCTAGATTAAAACCCTAGCATGAATATGTATGAGGAAACAATGCATAGATTTGAATTAGATAAGAAAGCATACCAAGCCCCCAAGGCTAAAGTACTCCTACCAAACTCATAATTCATAATTTCTACCCCATGATTGTATCTTTGAATGCTTGAATGTTGGAAATGGTGGATCAAGGAAGAAAGGATCTCTCTTGCTCCAAATAGGTGTTTACAATGGTGTGTTCATAAAGATACTTGATATCAACAATGGCTTGATCTTCTATATCATCCTCTTGCAACCTTGCATCTTCATTCCACCATCACTTGCTTGCTTGAATCAATTATGCTTCCACTTGATGGATAGATCATGAAATTTATTGATCTCCTTGTGATTTGATTGCTTCGTGTGCAATTGCTTGGTTGTCTCCACTTGATGGATACTTGCTCATGAAATTGCTTGGTGAAAATGAATGCAAATGATCAAAGTCTTTATATAGAGGTTTCAAGGTGAGGCTCCTAGAGTAATGTGAGGACCCATAATTCAAATTTCACCTCTAATTATGATCCAGTCATAATAACCAACTAAGGGGGGAAAATAATTAAATGAATTTTGAATTAAAACCTTTCCGCACTCGGATCCGAAGGCCCGACATTGATTTTGGGGCCCACCGGGACCAAATTTGAAAAGGGAAACCAAATCCTAAAGGAGGTCAAAGATGACCTCATCTTTGACCTAGGTCAAGGATGACCTTGACCCTAACCTAGGTTAGGGATGACCTCATCCTTGACCCAGGGGCCCAGGTCCTGCCAAAATCAGAAACAGGAGATCCCGAGGATGCCCGGAGACCTAGAAATGATGTCAGAATAGGGCAGAGTGCCAGGGAGAGGCACAAAATCCTATGATGATAATTATGAAGGCTAGGAGGACCTATTTCTAATTCCTACCTAGAAAATAGAGCCATGGAAGAGGGAAATTAAGGAGAATCCTTAGGATCCTAACCCTAATTTCACCTAGAATGAAGAAATCAAGTGCAGAATGCATCCTAAATGCAAGTCTATCATGATAAATGTACTAAAAGAGGGTGCTAAAAATATCAATATGGAGGTGCTTCCATTTTAAGATGATACATTTAGCCCCCACTTTAGCTCAGATATGACACTACATGAATATGCAAGCTAAAGTAAGAAAACATCATAGTAAATAAAAAGGATATAGCCAAGTCCTTGATGTAGAGATCCTGCAGAAAAATGTTAGAACCTACAACACACAAGGTTAATGAAGATCCATAAATCACCTAGAGCTTACTATATGACAATTGAAAAGTGCATAAATCCCCTTATGCCCCCCTCTATTTCGGCTTTCTACTTTCAAAGGGTGAAACAGGGTGATAAGAAAAAATGTATACATTGGATATGTAGTTTATTGAAAAGTCCTTTCCTAAATAAATTATAATGATTCATAACCTTCCTAAGCTAGTTCAAGTAGTTATGTATCTAAATCACTATTCCAACACCACTGACGACACTGAAAATGGAGTTACCAAACTCAAGTTATGATGAAAAGAGTGGATGTCTATCTAAATGCATAAGAAGGGAAATCCGAGTTAACCATGAACAAACCCTAAAAAAAACCCTAATTTGAACTATAAATAAAGAAAAGAGAGAGATACTTACTCATTCTTACCATTTGTAGATTTGAAAAGAGGAAGCAAGATGCCGAGGAGAGAGGAACTTCAAGCGATGCCCATGGAGCTTCTGAGACACAGCCTGGCTACCGGACGGTCACTTCTTGAGATGAGCTTGTTGTTGTTTGCTTTTGTACTTTCCAAATTCCTATTTTTCATAGGCAAGGTCAACTTTATCCCCTCTAGGTCGACCCTGACCCATCTATGTCGACTTTGAACCAACAAAGTCAACATTAACTAGAAGGTTTTCACCTAATCTGGAATGAGGTCGACCTTGACCCAACAAGCTCATCCCTGACCCAGTAAAGTCAACTTGGACCCAATAAGGTCATCCTTGACCTAATTGAGGTCGACTTTGACCTAGTCCAGTTAGATTTGTAGATTTTGATGATGTAGATGGCTGATATGGCATTTGTTTGTTCTTACAAGACCTGGTCCATCTCCGAGAGCATCCCTTTAGAGAGTTAATAGTCATGGTCAGAGAGAGACTGTCTGAGCTTGAGGATGAGGAGATGTAGTTACTGAGGGATGTGGGACTATACTGGGTATCAGTCTTACCATAGATCAGACTACACCAAGCCATGCTATCGGCTCTAATAGAGAGGTGGGATGAGGATACATGCTCCTTCCATCTTCCCTCTGGAGAGATCACAGTGACATTAGAGGATGTCTACAGGATCATGCAGCTTCTAGTCCAAGGTGAGACCATCAGACCTAGAGCATAGTGAGTTTCCAAGGAGATCAATGCAGACAAGGAGTATTGCATAGGATGGGTTCCACAGATGCGGACCCAGTCAGATTAGGTCCTATTATAATCCATACTCTCAGGCCCTACACCTTTAGTATGGAGGGTGATGCTTTGCATAGTATCCTTGGTTGTGTTACCCAACTCAAAGGGTACCATATTTTGTACACCTCTTACACATATTATGTAGAGGATGGAGAGGGAGAGGACCGTGTTCTCATGGGGTCACAGCATGTTAGCCCAGCTATACCATGAGCTAGGTCAGCTAGTGAGGTATCAGAGGGAGATTCTGTCGATATGCACGCTCTTGCAGATTTGGCTATTTGAGAATTTCACATGTACACGTCCATAGGGAGTTCCAATGATGGTAGATGCAAGTACACTAAGAGTCTTTGCATATCCTCTAAGAGATGCTTGGCAGTTTGGAGATATCCTCTATTGGAGGGTACATCTAGACCGCATTCTGACTACCAATGTGATATGGAGACCCTACTGTCAGATGATAGAGTGGCCTGATACATGATTCTAGATGAGATATTCATAGTAGAGAAAGCTGCTAGAGGGTCATCATAATCATATAGTGATGTCGTACTATTATGATTGGGTGATGAGGTTGTTCGGCCTGTTACAGGGAGTCCCTAAAGCAATACCTCGCTATGTACATCTGACAAGGTACTATCAGAGACCTGGCACCATGTGCCAACCATCGATAGCAGACATAGAGGACAATGATGTAGATGAGACAGAGGACATAGAGGTACCATCAGATGTGACCTATTTAGGCATGAGTTGGGATTACATAAGGTACTAGAGTTTGTAGGGGACCTGCCCCATCTTCCCTGAGGATTATCCCATAGCTGATCTAGGCTTTTCAAAGAGGACACACTAGGATAGTGGTACCACAGAGGAGGATGAGGATGTTAGAGATGAGGAGGAGCACATCTCTGAGGGAGATCCCATGGAGGAGGAGAGAACAGAGGACATGCCCCCAGCTGGTGATACTGGTGCAGATATATACATTACTCATGCATCACCACTGAGATCATGATGGCCGCCATGGCCCAACATAGAGACACCACAATCGAGACCTAGATATGGTGAGTGTGGAGAGAGTAGTCACTCCATGCCCCCACCATCTAGACACTTTAGTGACGTCCAAGAGGGAGACCCAGGTATGAAATATTAAATTTGATTGAAAATGTGATTTGATTTGAGATAGAAAGACACTATATTGATAAATGTAATTTCATTCTATAGCTAGCATAACAGAGTGGAGGAGCTTTGTGTCCGAGATTCTCAAGGATACAATTATATCCTACCAACTACTAGCCAATGAGTGAGATTCTTCCATTGGTCACAAAGATCTTGGTAGGCATGCCGACATCTTTGCATGCATCCAGTGAGAGCTGAGGCTGTATAGAGAAAGGGAGGAGAAGTTGATAGCTAAGTTACAGAGTGCCCGAGAGCATCCACAAGGTATGAGCATATCAAGGAGCCACACATGGACACACAAATCTTCATCTTCCTATCATAGGGAAAAGAGATCTGGGAGCCATCGACCATCAAAGCGTAGTGATAAACGTAGTGATAGATAGGGCCATTGGCCACATATGTATCAGAACTTGAAAAACTCTTTTGATGAATGAAAAACTTTGTCTACTAATTAGTTCTATGTTTGATTACTATGCTTTCATCAATATAAAACTTAATAGAAAGAAAGAAAAGTGCATAAATATATTCAATATGTAATTTTGTTAGAACTACATAACCTATAAAACAAACTTTATAAGGAATACATAAATGCACAAAGAAAGAATGAAAATGAAATTAAGGATAATAACATTTCAGATGCATAATATTAATGGGTTCCTTAAAAGAAACACCATCCATATCAGCAAGTTTATAAGCACCTGAACCAAAGTCTTCAATAACAACAAAGGTCCAAGCCAATTAGGGCTAAATTTTCCTTTTTCGCCTGGTAAAGCATTCACATTTCATTGTTTCTCATAAAGGACTAAATCACTAACCGCAAATGTTCGTTCAATTAACTTATGATTATATTGTTTCTGAAGAGATTTATGATAAGATTTCATATGTTCTAATGCATGTATTCATTGTTCATTCAACATTTCTAGCTCTTGTAAGTGTTGTTCAGGAAAAGTATCCTTGTCAATTATCCCATGAAATGAAACATGTACAGGAGGTATTTCTAGTTCCAAAGGCATAATAGCATCAGTACCATAGACAAGGTTGTAAGGAGAAGTACCTATGGTAGTACGTACACTAGTCCTGTAAGCCCATAAAGCATAGGTCAGTTGAGTATGCCAATCTTTCCCATGCTTACTAACTATTTTTCTCAAAATTTGTTTAATGATTTTATTTGATGCTTCAGCTTGTCCATTAGATTGAGGAAAATAAGGAGTTGAAAATCTATGTTTAATTCTATATTTCTCCAAGAATTTCACTTCTTCTTTGTTTTTAAAAGAGGTACCATTATCCAAAATTATCGTCGAAGGAATACCAAATCTTGTTATGATATTATTAAGGATGAAATCACAAATAACATCCACTGTTGTTGAATAAAGAGGGACAACTTCTACCCACTTCATGAAATAATCCATAGCAGTTAGAATGTAAGTATGTCCTTGAGAAGAAGCTGGTGAGATTTTTCCAATAAGGTCAAAACCCCAAACACTAAAAGGCCATGGAGAAACTTGATTACGAAGCTCACGAGCATGAGCAGGAATCAAATTACTATGTTGTTGACATTGAGGACATTTCTTAACAAACATGAAATAATCTTGCTCCATTGTTTGCCAATAATATCCCATTTGAAGTAATTTATTAACCACGGATTTTTCACCAAAATGTCCCCCACAAGAACCAGAATGAGCTTTTGCAAAGCTATGGGGATTTCAATTCTATTGAGACATCTTAATAATAATCCTTCATAAGAACATTTGTAAAGCATATCTCCTAAAATGATGTAACGCGCTGTAAGATTCCTAATATGATTACGCGTGTTCCTTGTTGCTGATTCAGGAAAAGTACCATCCTTCAAAAAATAAAAAATATGTGAATACCATTCATCCGAATGCAAATTGAAACAATTAGAGGTAATATTTTTAGAAATTGCAGGGCTTTTAAGATTTTGTATAGTAAATTGAAAGTTTTCAGCATTATTCTCAAGACAAACCAAAGAAGTTGTGCTTTCCATGGTTTTTGCATGTCGATTATCCTTCCTAGGTAAAGTCTGAATCGTATAAGAGGAGAATTGTGAAAGCACATCAAGAGCTAAATCTGTGTATTATGTCATTTTATCATTCTTAGTCTGATATCCTCCTTTAATTTGTTCAACAATTAATTGCAAATCTCCATATATTTGTAAATGTTTGATATTAAGAGATGAAGTTGCTCGTAGGCCAGCTATAAGAGCTTCATACTTTGTAATGTTATTAGTATAAGGAAAGGTTAATTTGTATGATAAAGCGATGGGTTTTTTCATAGGGGGAATCAAGATAATACCCACACCAGAACCTATCTTACATTTAGACCGATCAAAATATAATTCCCAAATATCATCATGTTGAATAGCTAGAATATTATCATCAGGGAATTCTATTGAAGTAGAACATGTATCAGGATGAGGACAAGGAGCTTCAGCTAAATAATCTATCAAATCCTGTCCCTTAATAAACTTCTGAGAAATGAAATTAAGATCAAATTCTATAAGCAACATCATCCACTTTGCCAACTGGCCAAAGAGATCAGTTTGTGAGAAAAGATGTTTCAAAGGATCAAATTTAACAATCACATTAACTTCAACATTTATAAGATAATGCCTGAGTTTCTGACATGCATAAACTACAGCTAGACATTGTCTTTCCAAATCTGTATATCTTGTTTCGTAATCAATTAAAGTTTGACTAATGTAATACACAGGTCTTTCCTTACCATCATTATCATTTTGAGCTAACAACACACTCACGGCCTTCGGAGTCGCTGAAGTATATAAATGGAATGGTTTATCAAATTTAGTTGGCTACAAGATAGCAGGATTTGCAAGATACTCCTTAAATTTCTCAAAAGCTTGTTTATACTCATCATCCCAAGAGAAAGTGGTATCTTTTCTAAGAAAGGAAGTAAAAGGGATAGTTCAATCCACTAAATTAGAAATAAAGTGACGAATAGCTTGTATTTTTTCTTGTAAACTCCGTAATTGAGAAATATTCTTAGGAGGAGGCATATTAATAATAGCTTCAATCTTTTTAATATCTACTTCTATGCCTCGCTTAGAGATTATAAATCCTAATAATTTACCGGAATCAACTCCAAAGACACATTTCTTAGGATTCAATCTCATGTTGTAACTTCTAATCCTTTCAAATATTTTTCATAAAATAGTAACACGATCTTCTCTTTGTATAGATTTTGCTAAGATATCATCCACATAATCTTCGAGGATCTTATGAATGTAATCATGAAAAATCAAAGTCATAGCTCACTGATAAGTTGCTCCTATATTTTTTAATCCAAAAGGCATCATGACCCAACAAAAGGTTCCCCAAGGTGTTATAAATGCAGTCTTAAATTGATCTTTAGGAGGGATAAAAATTTGATTATATCCTGAAAAACCATCCATAAAAGATAACAAGGAATGATCTATTGTTCAATCCACAATCATATCGATGTTAGGTAACAGGAAATCATCTTTTAAGGATGCCTTATTTAAATCTCTGAAATCAGTACACATTCTTATCTTATTTTCTCCTTTTGAAACAAGCACAATATTTGAAATCCAATCTGAGTAATCAATAGAATGGATAAATCCAAAATCCAATAATTTTTCAATTTCACCTTTGACTAATAAAGCAATTCGTGGATTCATCTTTTGAATTTTCTGCTTCACGGGTTTCATATTCGGTTTTAAAATAATGTTATGAGTAACAATCTTAGAATCTATACCCGGCATATCTGAATATGTCCAAGCAAAGATGTCCTTAAATTCAAGAAAAAGGGAAACCAACTGATCATGTTCATCTTGATTCAAACATTTCCCAATCTTTATCATCCTTTCAGAGTTTTTTTCATCCATTTGAATATCAATAGTTTCAGTTATTAACAAATCATTTCATATCAGAGGATCCTTCAATAAGGGGAGAGTATCATGTTTATCATGTTCTCCAAAATAAGCATTGGTACTTAAACAATAAGGTTTACATCATTTGTGATGAAACTTAGGTAAGTCTTCATAAACCCCTAAAAATTCCATTAAGGCTTCATCTTCAAGAAAAATATCCAAAGAAGGTTCTTGATTAAGGTCAATGAGAAGTGGGTTAACCAACTTCAACTGTCCACCGCAAATATGATAGACATTAAGAGGAAAAGTGGATGGTTGTCTATAAGGATTCAATCCTAATCCATATGTATGATCATAAACTTCATTATCCAAAGGTACTTGTATACCTTGTTCATATTTACCATATCCTTTCCCATTAAATCCTGATTTCTTAAGCAAATGATAACCAAGACCATATCGATCAGTCATATCAGAAGGAGTCCAAGGAGTGGCATATGTCATAATATCATAACAATCAGGCTTTATAGTTTCAATTGTTTCATTAATCAAAGCAGCAACAAAATTACTTTTTAGTTCCTCATAAAGCAGAGAAGGAATAAAGACTTTTTTCTCAAATTTATTTTGTTGCTTCATGAATTCCAAATCAGAGACCTTATATTCTCCAATAAAAGTAGGATTAAAATCCAATGTCCCCCAATCATCCTCAGTTAAAGATGAAGATGGAGCTTCTTGTTGTTGAATCTCGAGTTGTTTTATCTCAGATTGTTGTATCTCCAGTTGTTTTTCAATCTCTTTACTAGGTTGAAGATGCTCAGAGATTTTGGCATATTCTTCATTTAAGCAAGGATTAAGTGCATCATCCGCATGTAATGTATACATTAAGTTGTTATAGATGAACCTAACCTTGCGATGTGGAGTAGAAGGAGCTGCATGCATAGTATGTAACCATGGTCTTCCTAAAAGAAGGTTATAATTGAGAGGTCCAGGCATAACATGAATAGGAGTATTTAGAATAACTAGACCAACTTTAATAGGTAAGGTAATAATGCCCAAAGTTCTCTTTGCAATATTGTCAAATCCACATATAGGAACATTATCAGGTTGAATAGTGGTGAGATCAGCCTTAATTTCCTTAAGCATATCCATGCTACAAACATTAAGTCCAGATCCATTATCAATTAAGGTTCTTCAAATGATACTCTAGTTAATAGAGACAGCAACCATAAGAGCATCATTATCAGAAAACATAATAGGAGGTACAAAAGGCATAGTATGCATGCAATATAAAATAGAATGAATGTTCTCTTGATTAGGAGGTGAAGCATGAAGAGTAGATAAATCTTTTTGCAATGTCTCATGATATGTCGGGGAAGTTTGAAGTAATTCCCATAAAAATATCTTAGCAGGAGTACCACATAATTGGTCAACTAAGTTATACTCCTTAAAGGTAGATGGAAACCTAGGTGCTTGAGGAAGCATAGGTTGAGAAGGTGGTAAAGAAACTGGAACAGTAGGCTAAGGGTTATTCCTTGTGCGATAAGCATGTGAAACAAAATCAGTGTTATCAAAGAAATCCAAAGGATCTCTAGGTTTACCCTTAATTGTTATCTGAGGACATCCTTTTACCATCATCAAAGGTGTAGGATATATCATTTTAGGTTTATCAATGTTGCAAATAGTGGGAAATGGAGGTAACCATGCACACACCCTATGGTAAAGGTCAATTGGAGAGGTTGTGGAGGAGAGTGAAATAGGGATCCGTGGAGACCTTATCTGAACCATTTTCATCCTCATTACCATGTACCTCATTAGGGAACCTATCCTCTTATACAATAAAAGCCTCATCAAAGTACTCAAAACAAGAATCATACATGTTGAATACAAAGATATTCTAAAAGCATGAAAATGTAAATGTTTTTGTATTTAAAGAGATTTTGCAATTTTTTATTTTTTTTTGTATTTTTGAAATATAAATGCAAGAAATCTAATCTTATAAGCATGCAATATTTAAATCTAACACCGAAAAGAAAGATTTGTCATAAATGGGTTCACCAAAATGAATAATGGTAAAATGGAGCTTTAACAATGCATCTATCATTCACCTACTATTCATTTGTAATGTTTTGAATTGGAATTGCATAAGTAATGTAAATCTGGAAATGCTTGAAATTAAATAAAATAAAATACATACCTCATAATGGAACAGATCTGGAAATACCTATTTTCTGAAGCCTGTGTGCAGTTTCAGAAGATTCAGCAACCAGATCCGGGACCATAAAACTAAAACAGAGAAAACCCAAAAAAATTTTGTCTTTCTAACAGCAAGTAGTCTTTGACCCTGATAAAAGGTCAAAGACTAGCTCGAGATTTTGAAGGTCAAATTTGACTTTGTTTGCGAAGCTCGGAAGTTCATCAAAAAGGGTACTCATATTTGTACTTCAATTCTCAAAACAATGACTAGATATCTAAAAATGTTCTTTTGGGGTAGCTATATAGGGTTTTGCCTTAGTCAAACCCCCGTTATGGTGATCTCCACCTCCACGAATAGCTGATTGAAATAGAATGTGTGTGTGTATTGAAAGTGTAATGCCAAGATCTAATCCTCTAGATTAAAACCCTAGCATGAATATGTATGAGGAAACAATGCATAGATTTGAATTAGATAAGAAAGCATACCAAGCCCCCAAGGCTAAAGTACTCCTACCAAACTCATAATCTATAATTGCTACCCCATGATTGTATCTTTGAATGCTTGAATGTTGGAAATGGTGGATCAAGGAAGAAAGGATCTCTGTTGCTCCAAATAGGTGTTCACAATGGTGTGTTCATAAAGATATTTGATATCAATAATGGCTTGATCTTCGATATCATCCTCTTGCAACCTTGCATCTTTATTCCACCATCACTTTCTTGAATCAATTATGCTTCCACTTGATGGCTAGATCATGAAATTTCTTGATCTCCTTGTGATGTGATTGCTTCTTGTGCAATTGCTTGGTTGTCTCCACTTGATGGATACTTTCTCATGAAATTTCTTGGTGAAAATGAATGCAAATGAGAGTCTTTATATAGAGGTTTCAAGGTGAGGCTCCTAGAGTAATGTGAGGACCCATAATTCAAATTTCACCTCAAATTATGATCCAATCACAATAGCCAACTAAGGAGGGAAAATAATTAAATGAATTTTGAATTAAAACCTTTCCACACTTGGATCTAAAGGCCCGTCGGGACCAAATTTGAAAAGGGGAACCCAATCCTAAAGGAGGTCAAAGATGACCTCATCTTTGACCTAGGTCAAAGATGACCTCAATCCTAACCTAGTTCAAGGATGACCTTGATCCTGACCTAGGTTAGGGATGACCTTTTCCTTGACCCAGGGGTCTAGGTCCCGCCAGAATCAGAAATAGGAGATCCCGGGGATGCCCAAAGACCTAGAAATGATGTCAGAATAGGGTAGAGTGACAGGGAGAGGCACAAAATCCTATGATGATCATGATGAAGGATAGGAGGACCTATTTCTAAGTCCTACCTAGAAAATAGAGCCATGGAAGAGGAAAATTAAGGAGAATCCTCAAGATCCTAACCCTAATTTCACCTAGAATGAAGAAATCAAATGCAAAATGTATCCTAAATGCAATTCTATCATGATATGTACTAAAAGAGGGTGCTAAACCCATCAAGATGAAAGTGCTTCCATTTTAAGATGATACAGTAGAATAAATGTAATGTAATCTTAGTAACGGTTAATGATGAATTAATGCAATTAAATAATGAGGATTAATCAATGGATGCAAACTAATGCAATGAAATTAATGCAATGATTTAAAGAGTGCAACCTAATGAAAGATAATGCATGAAAGAAACTAAATGTATGCAAACTAATGTAAATGCAATGTTTAAAAATGAACTTAATGAAATGCAATGAATAATGAAATGTGACGACCTATAATAATAATTAAAGATTTATTTGTAATGAATGCAATGAATGTGGCTAAATGAATGCAAACTAAAATGAATGTAAACTAATACAATGTAAATTTAAATGAACTTAGGTTAATGTCCTAAATGGATGCAAGATTACCATGAATTAAATGAATCTAACAAATTCAATTAATCTAATGCAAGGCAACTTTGTTTTTGAGTTGATTATTGATTTCCAACACACTTTATCACATATAGTTTTTTATGTGTGTTTTGATTTTGATTTGATTTTTTATTTACTCCACCCCATTTCTATTGTTCTCTTTTCCTATTTATGTTTTCAAACTAAGAAAGGAAAATAGCTTAAATGCATTTAATATAGGATGGATGCAACTAGTTGTCACTATTCACAAATTAGGAGCTTATATTCATCATTGAGCAATTTTGGAAACTTGAAATTAGTACAACCATCACTAGTTCAACTATGATGATATGAATACCTCTTTCCTTTTTTATGGTTCTTTCCCATCCTTGGTACAACTAGCATTGATTAAAACCAATTATGAGAGTATGAATACCAAGTTTCTCAGATTCCATGTTGCAAGTGGATTTTGGTATTACGATATTTAACATCAAAATAGCCAAGGTATCCTTTTGCGTAAAAAAACAAAGATCTTGATTTTCCATATGTACATTTCCTCAATGATTCTTTGATGATCATGTCGTTAGACAAATAATACATACTTTAAACTTTGATTTTAAGACAGTCATTCAAAAACCAATAAAACATCATGCTTTCATCATAGCTTGTCTAGTTTAAAAACTTTCATCGATTTGCTAGAAAGACATGGTTTCATCAATCAAGTCAACACTTAAAAAAAAATTGCATCATTTTTCAAATCCATAGTTCAAGTATAGTTCCATCCATTTCATATTTTTAATCCTGATAAAGATAAGGTCTTTATGAAATCTTGGATCAAAATTTTGTGTTTGGTTCAATTGATGTCTAGATTGGGATTGAGACTAATCGAATAAGTGTTTCACTTGCATTTTGATGAATTGATTTGGTGTCAAATTGATGTTTGTTTTGATGAATCATTCCTCCTTGAGAGTAGATTTTTCCCCCATTTTTATGTGATTGTGTTATGGGACTTGGGACAATTTACAAATTGGATTGGTGACAAAACCTTTAGGTACTTGCAAATGCAACTATGGGGTTTTATTATGTCATATATACAAATTCTGGTGAATGCAATATTTACAAGGATGGCCACTAGGCATGAGATTGACTTGGACTTTCAATGGCACCTGTTTACCAGGTTTTCATTGATTGAATGGATTTGCTCTTTTTTTCCATTTTTAAAGCTTTTTCCCTTTTTTTGCTACCAAGGTGCCTATTTGCTAGGTTTTCACCAAGGTACTTTTTCTCTTTTTTTTATTTTTGTATTTTCTCTTTTTCCAATTTTTTTGGTTTCCATATCATTAAGGCGCCTATTTGCTAGGTTTTAACCAAGACAACATCTTTTTGAGGATCATTTCTGAATGTTTTTAGCTTTCTTCAGGCTCAATTTTCCACTATTTTTTGTCTTTTCTGCATTTTTTATTTGTTTTCTCTTTTCTTCTTTTCAATATTTTTGAATTTTGCAGGATCACTTTTGACTATATACAATAAATAGGATTCTCTTTCATCTGATATCTTTGATACTCTTTTTCTCTATCCCTCCTCAATTGCTTCATGTGTAGAACTTTTTCAAATGTATACTATTTATTGGCTCTTGTAACTCTTCTCCTTCACAATCAACTAGTTTATAGGTGCATGTCCCAAAAGATGAAGTGATCACAAAAGGTCCTAACCACTTTTCTTCCCATTTTCCTTACTTCTCCCTTTTTGCTTGATTCTTGGGATTTTCTCTCAACACTAGATCACCTATTTGGAATGCCCTCGATTTGATACACTTGTTATAATTTATGGTCATTCGATTCTGATACACTTTTAATTGGTCAAAAGCTTGTTGTTGTCTTTCATCTAGCAGCTCTAGTTCATGTAACCTAGCAACTCTATAGTCTTCTTCACTTAGTAAACCATGCAATGAGACTCGTAAAGATAGAATTTCTACCTCCAAAGGTAAAATTGCTTCTGCTCCATAGACTAGGTAAAATGGTGTAGCTCATGTTGGCATTCTAATGCTCATCCTATAATCCCATAGAGTAGGTTTTATTTGAATGTGCCAATCTCTTCCTGAATTATCCATAGTTCTCTTCAATATTTTTAGGATGTTCTTGTTTGTAGCTTCTGCTTGCCCATTACCTTATGGGTAATATATTGAAGATGAGTGATGTACCATATGAAATTTTACACATAGCTCCTTCAAATCCTTATTTTTGAAATGTTTTGCATTATCCATTATGATGGCATGAGGGACACTATATCTACAGATTATGTGATTTAATATGAATAAGGATATATGCTTTCCTGTGGTAGTGGATAAGGGTACAACTTCCACCCATTTGGTAAAATACTCTGTTGCAGTAATAATAAATTTATGACCATTTGAAGATGGTGGATAAATCATACCTATCAAATCCAAACCCCATTGATAAAATGGCCAAGGTGTAGTCATAGGATGAAGCTCTTGTGATGGTACGTGGATCAAGTTCCCATGATATTGACATTTACAACAGGTTTTTGTAAAGTGACACGCATCTTTCTCCATAGAAGGCCATAAATATCCTATCCTAAGAAGTTTCTTAACTAGCGTTAAACCATTTGAATGTGACCCACAAATCCCCTCGTGAATTTCTTGTAAGGCTATGTTTGATTCCTCTTTCTCTAGACACCTTAGAAGCATTCCATCTAGACTTTTGCGATAAAATGTGTCGGATATCAGGGTATAGCGAGAAGCTTGGCGTATAAAGCTTTTCTTTTGATTTCTAGTTTGGTCTAAGGGTAAGATTTTCTCTTTCAAGTAGGTGTAAATGGCTCCATACCAAGGTGAGTCATGTCCTATTAGTAAAAAAATGGTATGAGGATGGGAAGGGTCAGATGTGGGTTACTCAACTTCTTCTACCAAGAATTCATATTGGGCGCTTTGATCTAGTATTTGGAGAAGCGATGCCAAAGTAGCCATTGCATCTGCTGCTTTATTCTTATCCCTCGGTACTTGATCAAATGTGATTAGAGTGAAGTATTTCTTAAGATTCTCAATCATGTTCTTGTATGGTATCAACTTATCATCTTTATTTTGATACTCATCATTAATTTGATTAATGACATAGATTTGTAGCTCTGTTACTTTCCATTCTAATGCCAAATTTATGCCAATGACCAATGCTTCATACTCAGCTATGTTATTTATGCATGGGAATAGAAATTTGTATGATTTCAAAATTGTGGACCCTTGAGGAGTAATCAAAAGTATCCCCGCTCCTGACCCATGTTGTGTATAAGAGCCATCAAAATATAATTGTCATGTCTTTGCTTCAACATTAATGATTTCAAAATCTAGAAATCCCACTTGGATTGGATGTTCATCTTGTAAAGGTGACTCTGCTAATTGATCATCTATTACTTGGCCTTTGATAGATTTTCAATCTACATATTCTATATCAAATTCACTTAAGACCATGACCCATTTGGCCAATCTCCCATTCAATGTTGTTTTGCTAAGAAGATATTTCAAGGGATCAATCTTTGCAATGAGTCGAATCTTGTGGGATAACATATAATGGTGTAGTTTATGGGAAGCAAAAAATATGACCAAACATGCTCTTTCAATAAAGGTGTAGCTCAACTCATACTTCACCAATGTTCTTCGTATGTAGTATATGGCCTTTTCCTTTCCAGCTTCGTCCTCTTGAGCCAAGAGTGCCCCTAATGCATGTTATGTTGCTAAGATATATAAAATTAAGGGCTTGCCTCTTATTGGTGGCATTAATGTTGGAGGATTCATTAGGTATTTCTTCAATAAGGTGAATGATTCTTCACATTTCTCATCCCATTTGAACACTATGTCCTTGTGAAGGAGTTGAGTGAAATTGTGGCACTTTTTTGCTAATTGAGAGATGAACCTTCTAATGGATTGAATCCTACCTTAAAGGGATCTCATTTGAATGATATTTCAAGGTGCCCCCATTTCCATGATTTCTTTTACTTTGGTTGGGTCTACCTCTATTCCTTTGGCAGAAACTATGTATTCTAGTAGCTTCCCTGATTGTATGCCGAATGCACATTTCTTTGGATTTAACCTTACCTTGAATTGCTCCAATCTAGTAAAAATCCTTTCTAAAATGGGTAGATGTTATCCCCTTGAGTGGGATTTAGCAAGTATATCATCTACATAGTCCTCCATGAACTTGTGCATCATGTCATGAAATATGGTTGTCATGGCTCTTTGATAAGTCACCCCAGCATTATTTAGACCAAAGGGCATAACATTCCAGCAAAATGTTCCCCATGCGCATGTAAAGGTTGTCTTGTCTTGATCCTCAGGTGCTATCTTTATTTGATTATAACCACTAAACCCATCCCTAAGTGAGAACATTGAATGTCCTAATGTTAGGTCCACAATGGTGTCTATGCTTGGTAGAGGAAAATCATCTTTTGGACATGCAAGATTAAGATCTCTAAAGACTGTGCAAATTCTGATGGACTTATCTGCCTTGGAAACCAACACAATGTTTGAAATCCACTCGATATAATCAATGGCTCTTATAAACCCTACTTTCAGAAATTTTTCCAACTCCACTTTTACAAGTAAAGCTATGTGTGGATGTATCTTTCTTAGTTTCTTCTTAACCAATCTTACTCCTTCTCTAATATTCAAATGATGCATAATTAAGTTTAGATCTAATCTAGGCATATCATCATATGACCATGCAAAATTGATTTGTTTTTATTTGAAGAATTTGGTGAAATCCTTTATTTCTTCACTAGATAAGGACACTGCTAAGTGTATGATTCTTGACTCTGATTTTGACCCAATGTTGACTTTCTCATTTGGTTCAATTAAGATAGGTGATCTTTCCTCATAGTGCTCAGGAAAAGTATCCAAACTTTCTTCCTTAGGTGCCTCTGTTGGGTTTTCACCTTTGGAAATGTTCTTTATTTCTTTTTCATTTTTATTTAATGTTTCCACAATGTGGTTTTCAACATTAAATTCTTTCCATTTTTTATTATTTTTTTACTTTTTCCTGAACTGAAAGGTTGAATACTCCCCCTTGTCATTTCTTCTTGATATTCCATGGTAAAAGAAGGCTCAACCACATTAAGGTATTGGGACACCAATTTATCATTCAAGAATGTAGGGAGGATGGTAGGTTCAATGGAATCTCATTCAATTAGTTCGAGATAGATAAGGATCAAGGGATCAATGCTTTGGTTTGGTTCAATAGGGTTTAAGGACATGACCTCATTTGAAGGTTTGAACATTGTATCACTCAAATCTATGATATGTGCTTCTTCTAGATGCTCTAGAGAACTAGGGTCAAAATATTCCTCACTAGAATCCTCTAAGGTTTTCGTTGGGTAAAAATCTCTTGGATTAAACCTAAGGTTAGATTCCTCTATAGTAGGTCTCCATGATGGTATGTAAGGTTCTCCTAGCCATTGATTTCCTTCAATTTCCTAAATTGGTACATTATCTAAGACCTCTTGGCTAGAACTTGAAGCTTGATTCTAATTTGATTCTAAGGCTTGTTCTTTTCCCTTGCTAGAAGTATAGGTATGGATGATATCAACCTCTTTATCTTGACATGACTCACTTCACAATGATGCTCATTCCCAATCATTCGAATCTTCATCACTTTGGGAACCTAGTTGTAAAATTTGGTCATAAACCAAGGGATACTTCTTTTGAGTGTACCCTTGTTCTAGGTACCCTAATACAGTCTTTTCTTTACTATCTCTCCATGATATTTCAATAGGTTCTAGTAATCCTTCATTTCTTGTACCTAAAGGCCCGTGTCCTTTGTATCCCATTTTTTACATTATTTGAAATCCTTTTCCATATTGGTGAGTGGGAATGCTTATATTTTGAATGCGATTTTCATGTGCACTTGATTCCTCATCTTTATATAACCAATTTAAGATTTCATTATCTTCCTCATCCATGGATAAAGAAGCTCTTTCCCTCACAAAGTGTTCATTTTATTTATGAGGTAGATTGGATGGTCTTCCATGGGATTTTGGAGATAAAGGTAGATCCAT
Organism: Chamaecyparis obtusa; assembly: GCA_027943335.1. Taxonomy (NCBI): domain Eukaryota; kingdom Viridiplantae; phylum Streptophyta; class Pinopsida; order Cupressales; family Cupressaceae; genus Chamaecyparis; species Chamaecyparis obtusa. Next base: position 1,223,932 of record BSBK01000206.1, read on the forward strand.
CATAGATAATGAATATTCACCTACACCTTTTTATTTGATTTGGAATTGCTTTTCAAAATTATTCATCATGTGATCCATTTTTTGATAATAGGAATCTTTGGTGTAAATTTGAATGGACCTTTCTTGGTCTTCTTTTTGTTTCTCAGGAGCACTTTCCTTACTAACCTTCTCTTTCCTTTTGTCAATGTAGTTAGGTTCGTAGGACTTTGATTATTTTCAACAATAATTTATTTTTCTTCCTTTTCTTTTCCTTTCAAAGATGGAAGATCTTTTAAACTTTTCCCTTGTTCTATTCTTTGGGTTATAGACCCTTCTGCATTATGTGGGACTAAGGAGTCATTAATAGGCTTTATGTTATTACAATATTGAATGGGGTTTGAATCCCTACTTACCATGACTTCTTGTCCCATGTAGGGAAATTTAAGACATTGATGGTAGGTTGAAGGTACGACCTGCATTTTATGGATCCATGGCCTTCCTAATAGAATATTATAAGTCAATTTGAGGTCAAGGACTTGGAAAATGGTCTCCTTTTTCATTGGACCAACTCGAATGGGAAGTACTATAAAACCTTTGGAAGTTCTTTCTTCATCATCATAGGCTTTTATGGTTATCTTTTTCTTTGGGTTAATAGCCTCCTCAGAAAATCCTAGGGTTTTAACCAAGTTCAAGGTACAAATATTCAAGCCAACTCCCCCATCAATGAGGACTCTTTTCACTCTATGATTGTGGATTAGGACCTCTATATGCAAGGGCAGATTTTGCAAGTGGTTTAAAGACATATCATATTATTCTAAAAAGGATAGATAATGAGGTGCAACAAGATGACCTACCATGTTTTGGAATTTATCTGCGTCCAAATTTAAAGGCACATTGGTCTCCACTAAGGCTTTTTTTAGAATCTCCTTACGAGTTGGTGAAAGATTGAGTAATTCTAGAATAGAGATTTGGGTAGGGGTTCTTTGTAATTGATCTACAAAATTATATTTCTTTGAAGATGAAGATGAGGTTTGATTTGGTAAGACAATTCTTGGGGCACCTCCTAGTAAGGTAATCTTTGATGCTTGCCCCCTAGTTACAACATTAGATGTTGCTTCTTTCGGATTTTCTTTCACCACAATAACGTTTATGGTATTTTCATCACTACTTAGAGTATTGATGGTGTTATCATAAGTATGAGAAAAGTTAACTTTCTCATTACATCTTTTGTTGTTAGGATTGGTATTCGATGATTCCCCTTTTTCATGATTTAAGAAATGGTTTTTAAAAGCCGTATGGTCTTCATTATTTTGAGGCCCTTCCACTTTTATTGTTCCATCATCAATTAGGTCTTGGAAAAGATGTTTTACTTTCATGCACTCATTCATTGTATGTCCCTTGTTGTGATGGTATTCACAATTATAAGAATCATTCCACCAATTAGGCTTGACTTGGGGTTCATATGGCCTCAATTCAGGTAAGGTAATGATTTTATTAGCCTCCAAAGTCCTTAATGCATTTTCCAAAGGTTCACATAAAAATGTGAATTTTCTCTTTTGATAAGTGGAAAAGAAAGGTTTAGGTTTATTGACATTGGAATTATTAAAAGGATTGTTGTTGTTGTTAGCATTGTTGTTGTTGTTGTTTGGATTGTTATTATTGTAAGGGCCTTTGGTTGTTTGATTGACTTTATATGTTGAGTTAGCCCCACTTGATAAGTTAAAGGGGGTTGCCTTTAAGTTGTGTGCTTCCACAACTCCATCATTCACAAGATTTTTATTATTGTTTTTCAACCATAGTCTCGGTTTGTCATTGTGATTGTTGGCTCCTTTATTATTATTATAATTAGATAAGTTATGATTGTTATTAGTGTTGGTATTGGGTTTATTATCTTTGAATAACTTGATTTCCCCTCTTTTAACTAACACCTCTTCAATTTTGATCCCATTTTCGATAAGCTTTTCAAAGGTAGGGGGACATTGAAGTTGCAGCCTACAATTCATCTCCACATTTAGATTATTTATAAATATCTCCATTTTTTCCTTTCTGGGTATGCTTCGTGGATATCTTGTGAAGACTGTTCTCCACCTTTGAAGAAACCCTAGGAAAGATTCACCATCTCGTTGTTTGGTGTCACATAGGTTAAGCATGGTGATCTTGTGCTCAATGTTGTAGGAATAATGAGTCACAAATTTGGAGGCTAATTCCTTGAATGTTTTTATCCCTTGTGAAAGTTTCCAGAACCATTCCATGGCTTGGCCTCCTAAACTTCTTGGAAAAAGTCTCATTAGATAAGTTGTATCATGCATGAATTTGATACTTAGAGCACAAAAATCTCTAAGGTGGTTTTGTGGGTCTAATTTACTCATATATTTATCATATTTTAGAAAGACCACATTTATTGGAAAAGGTACCATAACCAAGCTTTTATCAAAAGGACATGGACACAAGGCCTCGATATAAAATGGCTTAGGTTTAGCCACCTTCTTCATTAGGTTGATTTGTGCTTGGAACATTTTTAGTTGTTTATTCATCGCACCTATTGGATTGTCATCTTCCTTATCTTTCTTAAGTTGATCAACGTCAAAATCATGTGGAAGTTTCACCCCTGCTTGGGATAAATTTAGGAAATATCTTTCCCTATCTCTTTCTATTAGTTTGTCCATGACTTCAAGAAATTCAATGTCTTGAGCCGTATTGGCTTTATCTTCAAGTGTTTCTTTAGGCCCTTGATTGGCATGATTAATATTTTCATTATTTCCTCCACGGATGTAATCATGAAATGCGGAGTTTCTATCCATTGGATCAATTCTCTTTTCAAAAAGATTTGGGAGACTATCCCCTTGGTTGTGATTTATAAAAGAGTTTTGAGATTCAAATTCAGGGACCTCTTTTGTAATATAGGTGTCGTATTCTTGTAAAGATAGTTTGAGTCTATGAGATCGTGTAGAAACCGACATTCAACAAGGTTTGATTTAGGATTATTTCCCCCAAACTTGGTAATTGTTTATTTTTATGAAGAGATTTAAAAATGTAAGATGAATTTTCAAAGTGGATATCTCTTACTTGTTATACATATTTTTCAAACAAAGCAATCATAAATACACTTGTTCTTTTTAATCCTCTACACAAAAAGTGTTTGAATTTGTAAGGACGTTATCACAGGTTTTTCACGAAAAGCACTTCAAGCAATCTACCTAGTTCACAAGTTGGTTCGTAAACATGGATCTACAAGGTAGGCTTTGCTAATTTAACAAGGTATTTAATCAAGATTCCATTCAAAATGGACATTAAGTTTTCATCCCCCAAAATTAGGAGGCTTCCCACCACCAATATGTCAGAGTTTTGTGCAATCTCGAGGGACTACTCGAGGAAGTTCGAAAGCTTAATACCCTTTTGTCACACACCCCATTAAGGATGTGTGATTTTTATTTTATAGTGGGTCATATTTTTGTGGCAAAGACAAATGTATCCCACTTTGGGTTGTCCCTCTCACCGACCTCGTTAAGGAAAATCTCGGGAGGTGATCCCACTAAAGATCTAGCATGTTCATATTGAAAGCGATAAAAATGGAATTAAGAGATAGGTTTTGGGAGTTTGATTCACCAAATGGTGAAGATCATATCCCTATCTATTCTTTCTTCCCAACACTATTAACAATGTTCAATTTCCAAAACCCACTATCTAATGGGAATTGATTATTTCTACTCTTTTCCACAAACAAGGGGTTGTTTGATTTAGTGCTTGATTTTATCCTTTAAGCTATTTACTTACTAGATTTGAACAAAAATCACAAGGCCACAATTTAAAGAAAAAATGACCAAGTTTAGGCTTACCTTCAATCAAAGCTAGCAAAGTCTAGGAGCATTTTTTATGATTTTTCCATGATTTAGGCTCACCTAGTTGCGATCATTCCTTCCTTTTTGTCTCTCCTCCAACAAGTTAGTCAACACAAACAAGAAAAATGAAGAAAAACAAGAATAAATTGAAATCTAACCTTATTTATCAAATTTGAATCAAATTGATTAAGGAAAGTATATCCAATTTAATGAAGTAGATTTAGATGTGTTGGCTTCCACAATCTTCAAATATTTTTCATATACCTCAATTTCTTGTTGTGAGTTCTCCAAAACTAGCTTGATATTTTCTATGTTCTCCTCCTTGATCTTTTTAGCCAATGCTTTTCCTTCGCTATTGAATCTGGTCTCTGGCTTTTTGACTTTTTTTATGACCAGTCATCCTGCAGACACAGACAAATCATTTTCTGAATGTTAGATTCTGGAAATTTGTAATTTAATCAAATGCGTAGTAGAATCTATTAAATGCATTGCATAAATGATTGAAAGCACTGTTAAAACTTTCAAATGCGTTGCAGGCAAAACTTGAAAGCACAGAAACATAATTTAAATGCATCGTTTAAGTAAGAAAAGGTGTTAAAATAAATCCTCAAACACACTAGAGAACAGATTGAACGCGCTCCAGAGTTAGAGCACACGCGCTGAAAGAATTTAGACAAGAAGATAGAAGTATTAAATGCACTAAAATCCTGTGTAAAGGCACACAAATTTTCCGTAGGAGCGTTGTTTCAGACCTTGTACGTACTGGAGAAATAAGTGTACGCACTGCAAAAACTGGTAAAAGCGCTAAAAAACCTACAAAACATAGAACAATAGAAAGATATGCTAGAAAAAATCAATTTCTCTGAATTTAAAAATTAGTGAGGCCTATTGCCCCACAGTGGGTGCCATTTTGTGTACTTGGATTAGTACCTTCATAGGGTTAGTATCATCAATAACTCAAAATAATAATTAAATTACCACAACTAGCAATCTAATTAAGCACAATTAAAGATGATTGAGCACTCTATGGCTCTCTAATTAGGGATGCTAATGAGAATCTCTCAGCAAGCTTCAATTAGTGATAGTCCTAATATGAGAAAATATGATAAACAAAGCTAAAACAATTAATTCCAAAAGAAATTAGTCTAATTAGCTCCTAGATTTGCCTTTCTAGCTATAAATTGCAAGAGGTTTTGTGCTATTCTCGGATTTGTGAATGATTATTGATTGAATTGTGCCTTGCTTTTATAGATTTTGGCAAGGATAGGGGGTGGAGTTGATTTGATCATGGTTGGGTTAGGCTTAGGTCCATGGTTCCACCTTTGGAGACCATTTAAATATTTTGTCCTCAAAGCTTGGGACAAGAGGACAAAATGGGTGGACAAGATTCTTTCTCCTTATGTGTGATGGAGATTCGATGTGAGATTGATCCATAAGAGCTTGGTTCTCAAATCCTATTGGTTGATGCATTTTCCTCCCATTTGGTGGTTGAAAGAAAATATGATTTAATTAATTGAATTTAATTAATATGTTTAGCGATGTGTACCCCTTAAATGGGTTGATTTGATTTAAATGAACTATGCAATTAATTATATTAATTGCACAATTTATTGATTTATCATGATTTATTTGATTTAAAATGATTTTATGGCTTTTAATTTTCAATTGAATTTTGATTATGGCTTAATTGCAATTTAGCTTTGATTTTAGCTTGATTTGATTTTATTGCATTGATTTTGTCGTGATTGCTCACTTAATTGATCTTGTCCATTTTCGGGTGATTACACCATCCCCACCACAATGTTTTCCTCTAACAAAGATTTTGTATGAGACCAAAAATCATGGTGTTATGAGTTATATTTTCATGATATTGTTTTATATAATTTTATGTTGTTATATGCAAAGTTATCAATTCGATAAATGGTTAGAAAGGTAGATAAAGTTTTTGGAGTATTGATTCACCCCTCCCCTCTTAGTACTTAACTTTCCATAAATTAGTCCAATAATTATGTTATATCAAAAACCATCACTTTTGATATGTTTTTTGATATTGATCAATTTCATCGCTTCAAATCAAATTGATTATTTGTCATCATAACAATCTTGTAGGTGTTTAGTTTCATCGCTCCAAATCAAACTAAACACTCTAGTTAGCTTATTCATCTTCACCCCATCAAGCTCAGAGTTGGTATGGTTGATTCTCATTCAATCAAGTTCACAATTGATAGCTACACATCTTCAATCAAGTTGAATTTTAGAATTCACAATCATCAAATCAAGAATAGTTTTATCGCTTCATATCAAACTGTTCTTTGAGTCAGCATCATAATTTCTTTGAGTCAATGTGTTTCTTGCACATTGATTCAAATAGGGGGAAATATATTCACCCTAAATTGGGCTAGTCTAACCAAAGGCCCTATTTGCCCTAATTAAGGACCATTTCCCTAATTATGCTAGTCTGATTACTTGATCACCAACATAATTCATCAAAACCATCAGAATCCTTAAATCAAGCATCAAACATCATTAATTGATCAAATACCTTATTAATTACCTTTAGCAATAATCAATTAAATGAATCCCATTAAATACATGGCTAAGGTAATTAATTGAAACAAATTGAATAAAAGCTCCTAATTCCAACTTGTCACTAAAGGATAAATTATTTCTAATTGAACCAATGGGAGCTAATCACATGTATCAAGTGTGAACAAATAACAACCCTTCATCTTGAATCAATCCCAATCATTGAATTCAAATTCAAATCAATTTCCCTCCACTTCTCACAATTGGAAATTTATAAATAAACACATGATCAAGGCATTTGAGAGATCTAGAAAATATGTAATTACATGTTGCTCAATTGAATTTAGTCTTCTTATCATATGAAATTGCATAGTTATTAGATTCACTTTCATTAATCTAGTTCATTTGGTATCAATTCATCTTAATCGCATTTATGTAGATGCATTCTAGTTTGAATCTTCCATTTTGTGATTGTCTATTCAATTGGATTAAATAGGAATTCAGAGAGCAATTTACTAATCAATTAGATCCTCACAATAGGTTATTTTATTTATTCAAGTGATTTTGAATACTAACCTTGAAACTAATGTCTCATTGAAGTGTTTGTTCTTGCAATAATAGGTCCACAACTTCACACACACAACAAGAAGTTAGGATAAATATATGATAGTAAAAGATGGATCACAACAGAAAGTTTGGCTTTGAGAATATTATGACATGCAAGTGGATAAAATGTGGGGTATTTAGAGTTTGGCAATTTGCATCAGAATTGAACTTAAGTAAATCCGAATCATCAGAACTTAATTTAAGATGTGAAACAAGAATAACACATGCTTTGTTTCTCCCATCACAAACACGGTTATTTAAATAAATTATTTGGTATCCACAAATCAGAATTAGAATTATTCTTATGCAATTAAGATCTAATTTAAATAGAAATAAAGACAAAGAGATAATGCATTCACAATTCAAACCAAAACTAAACCACACAAATACATATAAATAATCTCACTCGGATCTCAAGAGGGGGACCTTCCTATGGTCTTCATGGTTAGCAAAAAATTAACACATGTCTACTTGATCCACAATCAACATGTCATGTAAATTTCTTTTACATAAAATTGAATAGAAACACAATCTTGTGGAATGTTTAGTATGTATATTCTCTATATGTTCTATGACCAAACACACATATATATAGTTCTTTTGTACACTGAGTATAATAAAAATGAGACAATAGTTTTTTATGGCTACTGGCCACAAAAAAATCTAAATATAAGTTTTGGTTTCGCCGCAAGCCATGAGCTTCAGATGTCTATAACAACTAAATCTAATAATAGAACAACAAAATAGCTTGTGGATTAACAAAAAATAGTCTTATTGAGTTCTTCAATCTCTATCACATGGTTGGATCTTCTTCACGTGATTCTCCTATAGAAAATTCAGTCACATCTTGTTATTTTCTTGAACAATTATAAAATTTTAAGAGCTATTACCTTATCCTCATAAACCTATCAAATATTTCATTCTTCTAATAAATAATGACAAAAAGGGACTTAGAAAAGATTAAGGAATGGTAACAAAATAACACAAAAGGGTGTAGGAATAAGACATGTTTCACACCCATCAACTAGGTCCATATCACATTAGAGGGCCTAGAATCATTTGAGGAGCATCTACAGGGATTGAACTAGATTGGTTATATGGAGATGCTACTACACTTATAATCTATACAAATCCCCTTTGGGATGCATAGCCTACTACTCTCATCATTACTAGAGAGGGTTAAGACCAAAGATGTCATATGCGGTTTAGCTATTGTGGTGGATATGATGTTAGTAGATCATCCTCTCACACCTGATACCCAAGTATTTAATTTAACTTAATTTAATTTAACATGAACACTTATTTAATTTTTAGTTTAAATTATATAGTTTAATTATTTATAGTCCTAATGGGTATATATTTAATTGTTTCTTATTAAGGAAACAACAGGTTTTGAAGGGAACCAAAACCCTTTATAAGAGAATTACAAAGGATATATCAATGAATCCCACCAAAATAGAACATACCAAGAGACAATAGGATAAATAAGAAATAGAAAAGATAGAAAAAAAACCTTTCCTCACAAAAGAAAAAAGCCAAAAGAACGCCAGAAAAATATCACAAAAACAACAGTAGAAAGAACAACACTAAACTAGGTTTTTAAAAGTTTCTACGACTTCAACTTCCAACTAATTCATCTTCTAGGTCACCTTCTTTAATTCAATGATATCCTAAGGTAAAGTGTTAGCCTTCTTATTTATGTTTTCCCTTGTTCTCTTGCTTGGGCCTGAAGTATCCTCAGTACCCATATCTTTATCTTGCTCCAAATCAATAAAGGTTTTATCCTGGTGAAATTTCTCTAGTTTAGCAACCAAATTACTTATATTATTTGTTGAGGACTTAAGAACTTCATGGTTGTTCTCCATGATTTTAAACAAGGTGACCTCACATTTATTGATCTCCTGATCAACTTCCCCAAAGTTAATGTCATACCTTTCCTTCATCTTTTCAATTGCTTCCACATTCTTGGACATATAATCTATCATGACTTTCTTCTCCTCTTCAAACTAGAGAGCACCATCAAAGGTCCCTTGCAGTTGCTACTTCTTACAACTGGTAGGAAAAGGTTGGGTAGTTCTTCTTCAAAATTAGAAGAATGGGCTCTCTATTTTAGATTAAGTCTTTTTATCTCATGAAATGCCCATCTAATGAGTCTAAAGAAATGCATAGAGCTATATTTTGTAGTCTCCAAAACACCAAAAGTGATCTCCTACTTGGGATGAAAATGGCTCAAGTCCATAGATGATTGAGACTTCCCGTACTTGGTATATATAATTGTTTCTAGGCATAGGTAGCTCACATAACCCTAAACCTAGGGTCAGAGCGTGTGTGTAGGCAATATTTAGTCAATGCTACACCATTTAGTGGACATGTGAGTTTTAAATGATTACACATATATTTATATGTTTATACATGCATGTGTATGTACATGTAAAATGATCTTTTTACTTGACAAATTATATGATTATATTAATACTTTATTAGGTGTTATATGAGTTTTGTAGGGATTGGTTATAGGAAATCCATCAGAGTATGATACTTACTCATAGGGTTGCTCCACTTGTATGCATCATGAAAACCTATCTTAGGACTCTTAGATTGCATCCATTTGGATATGTGTTTACTTTAATATAGACTTTCATAGGTCCATGTTTACATGTGTCCATCTTTGATACCACTACTAGACCTATACATTTGATTACTTATATTTGACATATATTTATACTACACCTAGACATACTACATTATTTGACATGTTTATGCTTGACATCGAGATACATGTTCATTTATCTGTAGTTTATATTTGATATGATATTTGTAGATTTTTAGATCTAGATTAGACATGTTATATATATGATTTTTAAATAGATTGGAAACATAGATTATTTGACATTTTTATGAGATACATGTTTATTTATGTGTTGTTTATGCGATATGTCTATTTGATGGTTTTTATATCTACAATAAATATTCATATAGGTGATGTTTATTTGATGATGTTTATATCTAGATTATATTTTTAACATGTTTAAATATTTAGATTATAATTAATACATCAATTAATCAATTTCACATACTTATTATCAATTAATCAATTCAATCTCGATAGATAATCAATTTAACATATTCAATACATCAATTAATATTTAAATTCACTAATTAAATAAATCCCCTTAAGATATGAATAGGGTAAAATAGTAGTATGGGTGCCAAAATGAATAATATGATATGAAAAGGGGAAATATGAGATCTACTTCTAAATCCAAATTCCCAAAGGAGAGATCCAAATTGATCAACCAAAAGGTCAATACACAAAAAAATCAATCTATGGAGAATATGAATGAAGGAGGAAATCTTATATTTCGCTATGGAGAGTACATGCTTGAAATCTAAAATAAATGAAAGGAAAATACTAACCTCAAAATAGGGCAAATCTGGAAAATGATTATTTATGATCTCTGTGTATAGTTTCGGGCAATTCTACAACCTGTTTCAGACTGGAAATGCCGAGACGGAGAAAACCCATAAAACTTTTGTCTTTCTGGCAGCAGGTAGTCTTTGACCCCGATAAAAGGTCAAAGACTACTTCAAAATTTTGAAGGTCGTATTTGATTTTGTTCATGAATCTCAGAAGTTCACCGAAAAGGGTATCTAGATCCCATCTCCATTCCACAGTCCTGCACCTATACCTGCAAGGAAAAGAGGGTTTTTGTTGTTTGGATGGGGGGTTTGCCTTGGTCAAACCCCAATTTAGGAATTAACCTTGAAATTGAATTGAAATTGCAACATGTATAAACAAAGAAATGAAACAATTCACCTTGCTTATGTTGAAGTCCTTGTGGAGGATTCGAATCCTTGAATCCACAAGTAGGGATGCTCCAAATGTATGTAGAAATGAATGTAGGATGTCTCAAATAAATGGCATTTGATATTCAACACCAATCTTGAATGGATCTTTTCATATGAGGAGGCTTGGATGAATTTGGATGGATAAATATTCAAGGGGGCTCTAAAGAGATTGAATCCTTCAATGGCTAACAATGGATCTCCTTGATGAATGCTTGAATGCTTGAACACTTGAATGCTAGGCTTGAAGATGAATGAATGCTTGCTTTCTTTCCTTCTCCTTCTTGATTTCTTTCACTTGAGAGATTAATTGATAATGGATGCTTGATTGCAAAGAGTGGATGTGAAAGTGGATGTGAAAATGAGAGAGGAAGGCTTCCTTTCATAGTGATCTAGGGCACAAACCTCTAGAGAAGGCCGACATTGGAGAATTAAATCCCAATTAACCTTAACCCCTAGAAATGGACCCAAATTAAATACAATTTAAGGATTTACCATTCCAAAACCCGAAATGGCCGACCTGGAAGCGGGAACATAAATCTTTCTGAAACCCAACATCCAAAAATCATGGGACCTTGAAATTTGAACCCTAGGTCAAGGATGAGGTAGACCCCGCCCTAGGTCAAGGTCGAGGTCATCCCTAACCTAGGTCAAGATCTAGATCATCTTTGACCCTCAAGGTCATCTTTGACCTTCAAGGTCATCTTTGACCTTGAGGTCAAAACCCTCAGGACCTCAATCCAGAGTGCTAGGAAATGCAGAAAGATAGTGAAAACAGATGGAGAGAGAAGCAAAATGGGGGGAGAAAGCCAAATCCATGAAAAGACCCGATCGAGGCACTTAACATGACCCCAGACCACTCACTCAGAGGGCTAAATGCTCTTAACATGGAAGTGCTTCCATTTTAAGACAATACAAGATAATTTAATATTCAATGTCAATTTAATGTATTCCCTTAAGACATATAAACATAAGTAATCTATTTAGATTAGATTAAGGTTATTTAATTAATTGAATCTTGATAGATAATCAATTTAACTTATTTAATACATTTATTAATATTCATTTTTGTAAATTCAATACATCCCTTAAGACATTTGAACATAAATAATTTATTTTAAATCTAAATTTTGAATCCCCTTAAGACATTTAAATTTATCAAGTTAAACTTCATGTAAGATACAATAATTTCAAAATAGATCCAATAAGAAATTGCAATGAATTATTCATAAAACTAATTACATCATGTACAACATCATCCCCTTAAGCCATTTCAATTACATACCCTTAAGCCAAGATTGCAAACATAAACAAATTTAAAGTAAATATTATTCAAACCACATCAAGTATTCAACCCGCTCCTAGAGAACATGTAATATTTTCTCATGATCTACACTATCTAGTCTCTACTTATGAAGCACACATCGTACAACTAGATGGAGATATAAGGATCTAGCAATCACTAGGTGGCTATATTGATATACCCTATTGTCAAGTTTATAATCAACAAAGTGAATCCCATGTTGAACTTGTATACACCTAAAAATGGTCATCTAGACTATTAGCCCCTTTTGCTAAATCATAAATTGCTTATTCGTGATCAAATCCTAGCTTTATCATTTATTCGATTATTTTCTATGGGCTAACCATCTTATCCTAAGTCTTTATTTATTAAAAGGAATATTCCCTCCCCTTTTAATAAATAAAAAGCCCCCACTTTTCCTCTTATCCTAAGTTGCACAAATAAAGCATTATTCTTATTTTATAAAAAGAGAAAAGTACTTTTTGTCTCATATGGACACAAAAGTCAACTCTTATTTTCCTATTGGAGGATACTTGTGCACATGGATTGCTCCTCTTTTAAGCTCCACCATTGATTAAATCTTTTGCCTCTTAATCTTCATGGTCCATTTCTCCTCATTTCCTATAAAAGAAGAGCTCTCTTCTTCATTCTAGATCCCCAACTTTTTATGCTATTGTTATGCTACAGGTTTTCTAGGTCATCTTGGAGCTTTTGGAGACATTCTTGCATCTAGGGTTTGAAGATTTGGAGCATTGTTGGCATTCATCTTGGATCTTCATCAACACTCTATCTTCTTGTCTTCATTCTTGCATCATCATGGCTTTCTTGCTTCATAGTTAGATTTCATTTCTTGCATAGTAGCTTCATTTTCATGGCATTCTTAGCTTAGATTTCCTTTATGCTTTAGATTAATTCATCTAGTTTAACTAGGAGGCTTTGTAATACTTTCATCTTTCATTTCCATAGTTTAGCTTGCATTTCCATTCTAGCATAGCATTGCATTGCATTTTCATTCTTGATTCTTGAGGATATTGGCATTCTTGCCCTTGTCTTCATTGAATCTCCCATTGCATGGTTTACTAGCAAGGTTATTGGCTAAATAGCTCTAGCTGAGAGCATTCTTAAAAACCCTTGCACTCCATGCCTAGGGAGCTATGGATCGATTTGTGAGGGCTCATTCTTGAGTTTCCTTGCATGTAATGATTCATAGAAGTGTGGTCACATTTATAGCACACATTTTTGGCGCCCACCGTGGGGCAGAGTAGATAGACTTTGTCCTTTAAATTCTGCATTTTCGTCATTTTTCGTCAATTTTTCGGCAAGTTTTTAGCGTAATTTTTGTTCTCTGGTTTTTTGTCTCAAAATATCGCGCGATACTTCTCAGGTATATCGTGCGATATACCTTACTATATGCGTGCGATACTTCGCGCCAGAGAAGAATCGCACGGCAGGATTGAGGTATATCGCCTGGTCTCGGGCGAAGTATCGCCTGGTGTTGGGCGAAATATCGCGCGGGCTGAAAAGTATCGCCTGGTGTCGGGCGAAGTATCGCGCGATACTGTGTCTGAATCTGGCAGTGAGCTATTTTTGGGCTATTTTATCTATCTTGCAAGTTTCGGGTTGTTAGCTATCTTTTTGAAATTTTCTGAAATTTCTAGCGTATCAAAATTTTAAGTGTGATATATCGTTGGAAAGGTCTTTCCGAGCCCAATCCAACCATGATGGTTTCATTTTCAGATTTTATCATTTGATCAAGTATTTTTGTAGATTATCAGATTTTTCATGTGCTAACCATTGTGGGTCTAACAAGTTGTGGTTGTAGGTGCACTTGCTTGAGATATTTTTCCAAAAGAACGCATGTCAAAGAGGGCTACTAATGGTTTTTGTAGGGCTGCCCTAAGCATAAAAACTAAATCAAGTGCTTGTTTAATTGCTTTTTTTTATTAAGTGCGGCATATACTAGTTGTTTCATTTCATAGGCACTTAATACTTTGTGAAAGGAATCTTGGGGTGGTAGGAGAAGTATGCTCTTCACCTTTAGGTGAATCAGAAAATCTTGACCCATCTTGAAGTTTTGGAAGCAAAGGGGTAATTGGATCTTGCTTGGTGTGTTTGGGAGAAGTTTTTGAGATAGGGGAGTATGCTCTTCACCCTTGTGGTGAATCAAAAACCTTGAACCTCAAAAATCATCCATTCTTTGTTTAGCTTAGGATCCTTTAGCGGGCCTGCTCTTGAGAAATCAAGAGGAACGACCCAAGTGGGGACAACCTTGTCATCATTTTCCTTGGTGGCGAGTGATTCCAACTCACTATAATCTCAAGGCTATCGAGGACACAAAACCTTGGTAGACATAACACTTGTCTTCGCTTGATGTTAGTAGCTCATGGGATTGCGACCATGGGGAAAGCATTGAGCAAGAATGCTTAAGGTACTCTTGAGGCCGCGAGGTCCTAGTCCTTTATGAGGAGCAAGAGGGGTGTTATGAACGGAAACCCTTACTATGAACCATTAGATAGAGGCCACCCTATTTTAGCCGCTTAGCTTCTTGGTGCAAGGATTGATCCAAGTGGACTTACCCGGATCACCCCAAGATACTCACCATATGTGTTCCTTTGGTTGTGTCTTTGACACTTCCATGACAACGCCAATATCTCTTGTGGGCAACCACTTGGTGTGAGGCAAGGGAGCATCAAGTTGTGGGCCACGTTGCTAAGTAATGAGCCTTGTCCTTCTAGGTAGTAATTGCTTGAATTGTCTTCGATTGTGCTATACCAATGTAAACGTTCTCAACATTCAAACAAACGGTAGCATTCATAAGGTTTTCTATTTTGATATCACAAGTGCTTGTCTTGGCAAGGTTGCTTTTGCCCTTGTTTCAAGTGTTCTATGACATGTTTGATCCTACACTGTTTGCAAACCTGTCTTTTATCTGCTGCTACTACTTGTCAAACTAAAAAATTGCACTGTTCAATCTACAAATTTGGTCCAAGCGCTTCAAAACTGAGTTTTTCACGTTCACTGGTCAAGAGTCATATGATATTGAAGTATCCTTGCATACCCTCAACCAAGAATCCTGAGTCATTTCTACTGTCATGTCATTGCTACAATTCGGAGTTGCTAAACTTGCACTTTAACCTGCTGTATAATGTCCTTTTCTGTTCTTACTCGAAACTGGTTTGTTACTTACATGTTTAGATTTGTTCTAGACTGAAACAAATGAGCTAAAACTATTGGATTTGAGCTTAACAAATGCTACTCTTGATCACTTGTCGCATCACGGTTACCTCTCTAGCTACTTGCTTATTGAGCTTCTTGCTCGTTGCTTGGCTTTAGTCAATTGATTGCTGTAAGTGCTTGAGCACTTTTGACGAGCCATCTCTCTATTTGTTCTACTTTGACAAGTGATCTTTATTAGCTTTGCTTATCTCAAATCTAAGAAACTTTGTCTCATTCTATTAGTCAACCAACATCTCTTTTCATGCCGGTTACAACTCGGTCTCAATTTGAGCAGGAGAGTCATCCTCCGTTCAATTATACACAATTACCTTCTCCAACTAGACGTTCAAAAGCACCCATTAGCAACAACAGTTCTAGTTCTAACCAATCTGAGAATTCTAAGGCTACACCATGGTATAAAGGAGGTTTCCTCTTTTCCGCATTCAAGACCCCCAAAAACACAGACAGTGTCTCACTCACTTTGACTGAACAAGAAAAGTTTCAACTCTTTCAAGAACACTTTGAGCGTAAGGATAATCAAGCGTGCTTAGACAAAGAACACAATCAACAAAGGATGGATGCTACTAGGCACATGGCTTATAGAGGGACATTTCATGAGCAACCTGAGACTAGTAATCATGAGCACAGACCTTCTTTTAACAATGGCAACAATGACAACAACACGCCACCAAGATCTCCTCCAAGGCCAACTTTTGCTATGCCTTCTTCACCTCCTAGACCTCCTCCCTCTCAACATGAGGCAGAGGCTAATGATGAGATTTCTAGTGAGGATCTTATGAGATGTGAACAAGATGTGGATTTCCAACGAATGATGCATAAGCTTTTAGAGCGTAATGGCGATCAATATTTTCAATATATGACTTCTAGAGGATACAAGCTTCCTCCCGGCTATGATGTCAGACAAATTGTCCAACAAAGAGTACCAACTGAATTGGAAGTCCTTCAAGAAGAATTACGTCGGACAAATCAACGCCTTACCCAAATGGCATTAGAAAGAGAGCCTCCAAAGGTCTCTTTTGTAGAATCAATTTGTGCTCTTCCTTTTGATAAAGATCTATACATGGTCCCGTTTCCTAAGGATATTGAGGTTCCTAAATATGACAAGTATGATGGAAATGGTGACCCCCATGACCATGTGCGTCATTTTTATGCTCTTAGTATGGACTTTCTTCATGAAGACACATATCTCCTACGCTTATTCCCTCGAAGCTTAAGAGGCCAAGCTTTGGAATGGTTTGCGAAATTGACACCACCGCTTAAGACTTTTGATGAGTTAGCTCAGCGGTTTACCCAGCAGTACTCTTACAACATCCAACAACCTGTCACTGTGATAGATCTCGGTAATCTAAGACAACATCAAGGTGAACCATTTGCAACTTACTTACAACGTTGGAGGTCATTGTATTCTCGATATCCTCGTCAGCTACCCGAGAGAGAAAAGATTGACATTTTTGTCAACACACTTGTGCCTGAGCTATTTTATGATCTAAGGAAGCAACTGTTCTCCTCCTTCCATGACATGGTTGAAAGTGCATATCGGATTGAGGATGTAGCTATAAGAAAAGGGGATATTGTTATTAATAAAGATGTTAAAGGCAATGGTAAAGACAAGAACAAACCTTGGAATAAGAACAAGTATGTTGTTAATGATGGGGTTGTTGATGCTCCTAAAGTTAAAGAGCCCGCTTTCAATCTCTCCAATGCTATCTATGTAGCAAAACAACAAGAAGCTAGAAACACTCACAATGCTCCTAAACCTCAATATGCAGATAAGCCTAAGAAATCATTTCGAAAGCGAGTCTATACCAAGTTGGCAGAACCTTACGATGTGATCCTTAAGACTTTGGTTGACAATGGATATCTTATGCTTCCTGATAAACCTGGTAACTGGGATCCGATAAATAAGCCCGATTGGTGGAGAGAGGATCATTACTGCCATTATCATAGAAACAAGGGACATCCAACAGACAATTGTTTTAGGCTTAAGGATGATATTCAAGATCTTATTGAGAACGGCACAATCTCCACTGATGGCTTAACTAAAAATTTTGATCACACAGCTTTCAAAGATCCTCTACCTAAGCATGATAAGGGGGAAACCTCTCAAACACATAAGAAGAATCATGATGCAAAGATCAATTATACATATCCTTCTAATGCACCTGTGATTAACATGGTAGAGCCCGTTGAGAGCGTTCTAATGATGAGGTCTCAAGATGATAATAAAGCCAATCATGGTAAGCCAAAGTTAGTCTTGCAAACATGTGGTAGTTCACCTTCCCAAAGTGAGACACTGAATGCTGTTACTAGGGGGCAAGCCAAGATTGTCCTTAAAACTGCGCAAGATCCCAAGCAAGCTTTGCCTTCCAAACAAGTGGCTCCTTTAGCCACCCCTAGCTATGATCTTGTCCAACATTTACAAAAGACACCAGCACAGATATCTATCCTTGAGTTGCTTCAGTTATCCCCTTCGCATAGAGAGATTCTTGATAAAGCTCTACGTACAACATGTGTTCCCAATGACATTGATCCAGATCAATTTCAGGCTATGGTCAACCACATTTCATCTCCGCTATCTCTCTCCTTTTCTACAGAAGATGACATATCTATTGCTCACCCACATAATCTAGCTTTACACATTGAAGTTCTAGTCTACAATACCCGAGTCCGCCGAGTCCTGATAGACAATGGTGTAGGGTTAACTATTGTTTCTTTCAATGTCATACAACAATTGGGTTTGTCAGAATTGGCTGTGGATTCCAAGAAGAAGATTACTATAAAAGCTTATGATGAAGTGGAAAGATCTTCCAAAGGTCTTGTCACGCTGCCTATCCGAGTGGGCCCTATCACGAAAGATATTAGCTTCCAAGTATTGGACATCCCACTCGCATATAACATTCTTTTGGGTCGTCCTTGGATCCATGACATGCAGGCTATTCCTTCCACTTATCATCAGTGCGTCAAATTTCCATACAATGGCACTGAAGTTGTGATTCCTGGAGACCATACTATTGCTATCAATGCTCTTGCTGCTACTGAAAAATTTGTTCCTCATAATGAACCTACTGATGCTCCTAGTACGTCTCTAGTTGCTGCTGAGAAATCATTTAAGATGATGAGCCTTGGTATGGGTGAATATAAACTGGGTTCCTTTGCTTCTATACCTGTTTCTCCTAGGTCATATGGGAGACCTTCTGATCACATGAAGCCTTCCACTTCTGCTATGGTGATCTTTGATACTTTTGTTCCTTCATCCATTCCTTTAGAAGCAGACAGAGAAGAACAAGCTATTCAAGAGTGGATCTATAGAGAGGATTCTAGAAATACTCCCATACTCAGTAATTCAAACACAGATACAGATGAGTCACCACTACACATTATGGTTCAAATGGGAGATGATATTCCCTCTACTTCACTTCTTTGGGGAGAAACATGTATATCTACTGATGATATGGATGTTGATATGGTTCATTCTTGTAGTAACCATCCCGACGTAATTGATGAGTCTTGTGTTGGATCTGATGAGTTTCTTCCCCGTATTGCCTTAGTGGACTACGTTGGTCCTCCTATGATGAATCTAGATCTAGCTACTTTTGGAGCCTACCCTATAGGCTCAACCTCTCTTGTCACCAGAGATGACATCCCTCGCATAAATGCTATTGAACCAGTCACTCCATTTCATCTTGCATCAACACCTGTTACTTCTTCCACCAACGAACTAGCAACAAAAAAGATTGAATCAGAAATCAAGCATCACAGTCATCAAGTCAAAAGAAAAGAGCAATGGTCGGATGGCGAAAACCACATTGTGGCGGTATCCGAACCTAAGAAAAGTAAAGATAAAAATTTGCTCAAAAATAATGACTCCAAAATAAAAGATGAGAAGTTGATTCTCTACAAACAAATGATGCATTACTTCAAGCATGATCTCATATCTGTTATACTTCAGCCCATTCCTAGAGCTGAGAACAAAGTTGCTAATGCCTTGGTTGCTTCGACATCCATCTTACAAATGAAAAAGCATAAATTTCGCTTCAAGTTCCTGGTGGACGAATTACGCTATCCTGCTCACAAATCTTACAATCCTACCATCTTTTCATATCTTCCACCTCATATCCCTCCTAAAAATCCACCATGCCATTCTTTCCACCATCCCTTACACTTTGCCTTTGTCTCTGGTGGCTCGTATAGGAAGGGTCTAGATGGAACTCTCCTTAGATGTCTAGAAATAGAGGAGTCAGAAAAAGTACTAGCTGAAATCCACGATGGCATATGTGGATCACATTCTAATGATCCTCCACTAACTCAGACATTGCTTAGGGCTGGTTATTATTGGTCGAACTGGTTGAGACCTCCTATCATCACAGCTGTAGCATTTGGGCCTGGGGCCTATCAGTTCTCTACATCAAAGGAAGCAGATTCTTGATACCCATTTCTGTCTGGGGCATCCCTTGTATATACTTTATGATCCTGAAAAAATACCAAAAAAAATCATATATGATGCTGAAAAAAACCTAAAAAGCATATAAAGTACTGAAAAAATGAGCATCCTAGTGAAAACCTAGCAATAGGCGCTTTGATGTCTCACCAAAAAAATCAAAAAATTCAAAAATTCAAAAAAAATTTGAAAAAACCTGGAAACAGGCGCCTTGGTAGCAAAAATACAAAAAATTATAAAAAAGTCCTGAAAAAATCTATCAAGTGGTGAAAACCTGGAAACAGGCACTGCTTGAGACCCTCTGCACCTATGTCTATCAGTCTTGCGTGGTGCACTTTTGCTCCACTTCTCGCTTTGCCTCTCCTAGCCTGGAATTGATTCTTGTCTTAGTCTAGGGGGCATACGTTGTTTTAAGCTTATCTTGGGTCTCTTTGTGCATCTTGGTTTCTTAGGCACCTCACAAATGGTGTTTTTCAACACCACCCCAATGGTGTTTTTCAACACTACCCTTGCGTCGAGTGTTTCTCAACACTTATCAGATGTCCTACCCGCAGTCTAGATGATGCAATATTTCTCACTCGCAGATGTGATACTCAAAGTTTGACTCTATGACCTACACACACGCACTTGAATCACTGAGATTTGCTTGGCTTTATTTCTTTGTGTACTGTCTATGATGATTTCTTTGCTGAGTGTTCTCCCCCTATGATTGTTTTCGATGATGCATAGCTAGAAGACTGAGGGTATGAGAACATGTTTTATTGCTTTTTCTGCTTGTGGGTATATTTTGTTGATCCTAACTGTCATGAGCATTTATGCTAGTCTTACTTGACACTGTGGATTGACAGGGTATTATCCTTGACTATTTTTGTGCAAGTGCATACTTGTAGCCATCTTGACTTTCCTTGTGTCTCGATGCGAGTATAATCTTGCTATATTAAACTTAGGTAATCTCACTGCACTAGTCATCTTGACCTGCATGTCTTTGATGCCTAGGTGGGATTTCCACATTCCTATCTGATAAAGATCATATTCAGATCCACATAGTTATGCTAGTGTGTATTGTATGATCTTGTGACGCTACCAATAATGCTCAATGATGATAATTAGATGTCTATTGGCTTTGTAACCTTGCAAGTAAACCACTTTTCATGTAGCTTGCATTCTTAAGTTCATGTTAGTTAGTTTTGCATCTTGCATATGGAGAGAGCTTTCTTTTCATCTTACGCAGACTTGTTAATCAATTGCGCTCACCTTTCGCTTCTTCCCGATCATGTCTTTCACTTCTTATCTTTCATATCACATCATTTTCTATTCATTTCGTGATCGAAACCGAAATCCGAGTTCACCTTGATCATCCAAATCATCTTTCTCCTTCTTTCACGCAGTTGGCTAACCTTTTGAGGCCTGATCCTTTGATCTTCACTGGGGCATCATAACCTCTTCATCCCCATCTCTCTCAAACTTCTAGTCTTTCATTCAAATCCCAAGTTCCAATTCTTCCCTTCCGTGGTGTTTTCGGGTTGAGGGACCACTTGGTTTGTGCCCCGGGTCCCATGTGTGGGGCATCCCTTCACTGCTTGATGGTTATTCTGTTCTCTTTCTTTAATTATGATTTCTAGTGATTTGATCATGTTGCTCTTGCTTCTGCTTTCCCTCTACCCGGATTTCGCTTTCGATCCCGAGGGGGCAGACACATCATATCTTATTGGTTATCTCTTTCCTAAGTGTTCAGTACTGTCGCTACCAGGCTGACCATGCAGGATTTTCTATCTCTCTGCACTTCATTCTTTGGAGTCAGATCGCTATTTGCTTGCCTTCTTGGCTATTTGCTTGCCTTCTTGGCTATCTGCTTGCCTTCTTGGCTGATCTATTCTTTGACGTAATGTGTTCCCACATCGATCACACATTATTCAAAGAGGGGCAAATGTATACACCTAAAAATGGTCATCTAGACTATTAGCCCCTTTTGCTAAATCATAAATTGCTTATTCGTGATCAAATCCTAGCTTTATCATTTATTCGATTATTTTCTATGGGCTAACCATCTTATCCTAAGTCTTTATTTATTAAAAGGAATATTCCCTCCCCTTTTAATAAATAAAAAGCCCCCACTTTTCCTCTTATCCTAAGTTGCACAAATAAAGCATTATTCTTATTTTATAAAAAGAGAAAAGTACTTTTTGTCTCATATGGACACAAAAGTCAACTCTTATTTTCCTATTGGAGGATACTTGTGCACATGGATTGCTCCTCTTTTAAGCTCCACCATTGATTAAATCTTTTGCCTCTTAATCTTCATGGTCCATTTCTCCTCATTTCCTATAAAAGAAGAGCTCTCTTCTTCATTCTAGATCCCCAACTTTTTATGCTATTGTTATGCTACAGGTTTTCTAGGTCATCTTGGAGCTTTTGGAGACATTCTTGCATCTAGGGTTTGAAGATTTGGAGCATTGTTGGCATTCATCTTGGATCTTCATCAACACTCTATCTTCTTGTCTTCATTCTTGCATCATCATGGCTTTCTTGCTTCATAGTTAGATTTCATTTCTTGCATAGTAGCTTCATTTTCATGGCATTCTTAGCTTAGATTTCCTTTATGCTTTAGATTAATTCATCTAGTTTAACTAGGAGGCTTTGTAATACTTTCATCTTTCATTTCCATAGTTTAGCTTGCATTTCCATTCTAGCATAGCATTGCATTGCATTTTCATTCTTGATTCTTGAGGATATTGGCATTCTTGCCCTTGTCTTCATTGAATCTCCCATTGCATGGTTTACTAGCAAGGTTATTGGCTAAATAGCTCTAGCTGAGAGCATTCTTAAAAACCCTTGCACTCCATGCCTAGGGAGCTATGGATCGATTTGTGAGGGCTCATTCTTGAGTTTCCTTGCATGTAATGATTCATAGAAGTGTGGTCACATTTATAGCACACAGAACTATTTTGATTTGCTTGAAATATGTTCATTGTAGAACAACTCAATCTGTATGAAATTTAACAACATTCCAAACCTTCTACTACACACACACACACACATATATATATATGCATGTATGTATGTATAGTCTTTCAAATAAATTTAAGATAAAGCATTGAACCCATGGGAAACAACATTCCATCACTTTCTTTTGGGTTTGTTAACTTATTCATCTCTTTTATGCAATGCAATAAATAGTAACTAACTCCTACATTTTTGGGCTCTACTATAACTGCAAAGACATCTCCCACAAAAATAAATATGTATAAAAAAAATATTTAGAGATCTAGATATATATTAAAAATAGATACGTAATTTGTTGAATATATACATGTAGATTTATACTTACCAATTTTGGCTAATCATGAAATATGGTCATAATCAATCTAAATCATTGGAATGTCATTGAAGTTTTCATCTTCACCTTCATCGGTTGCGTCAATATCAACAAGTGACGCCAAATTCCATGCACTAACATATCCATGTTCTTGATTAATGTATTCATTATATTTTTTAACAATGTATTGAGAACAAAAATGTGAGTAATATATGGTTTACAATGACCAATTGTGACTATTTGTACTCGTGATTGAATGCAAAGGTCATGTCTTGTCTACCCTCTTACAACCATGCATTGTTATTCTATCCACACCTTCATTTAACATTAAAAAACACATTATAAATTTAATTTTTAAAGTTTGAATTTTCCAAAATAAACAATAAGATCACATATACACACCCACACACGTACTTGATATCTCCAAAAATACTCTATATGGTACTACTTGATTCATTCCTAATGATGTACCACCCTTATTTGGTGTAAAGTGTATCTCACACCATTCAACAACATTGTGTGCATCTTTTATATGAACTACTTGATAATTCATTTTATACTTTCTTAGAGCATATTTGATGCAAGCTCCTACACCATCATGTTCACCCTTTCCATATCCACTATCAAAGAAACCTCAAACATGTGGTATGTTTTCATTTTGATGATATCTATATAATGCATAAAATGACCCCGATGATTTGAATTGTGTTGCACATCCATCTAACCAAACAAAATACTTTTCAATTTTTATGCCCCATTTTTTCCAAATCTCTAAAAAACTCATTAAAGGAGTATTCTGCAAAATGAGTGTCATGCTATTTATCATCACTAATATAAACATGATATTCTTTCTTAATGATGTGTGCTTCAAATGTACTATCAACACCATCCAAATCCAATAGTGCATGTCAATAACACATCTGCACCATAATAGTAATATGCTCTAAAAAGTAGAATTATGATTGAATTTGATTTTTATGAACAAAAGATTTTTTTTGCCAAGTTGGCAACTAATACAATAGTTCCAAGTGGAAAATTATCTCTTAGTGTTTGGAATTTTTGCACTTGCCACTTAGCAAAAAAACATGATGTATATGTGGTTGAATCAATTTTTTTAAAAAAAACATAAATGTTCTCATATGTATCTCCTCTTCCACGTATTCTATTCTTTTGGTTTCCTTCCCAAAAAAAATTTCATTCTTTACTTACTTGTAACTCTTTTAATTTATCATCTTCACATTTCAATACCTTCATTTCTCAAAGATAAATTAGCCAACTCACTACATGTTTCATAAATTCATTTTATGCAGATTATTTGACCAGTTGCATCATCTATTTTGCCACATAGAATCGATACTATGAACTCACTTCACATACTAGGAGGAACATTTTGAAAACCATCACTTTTTTTATTAATCTTTCGAAAAACCTGATAGTGGATATCAAATTCAATATAATAATGAAAACAAAACATTTCAAAAAAATTGTTTGTCTTCACATAATATGGCTTTAATCTTTCAAACAATGTTTTTCCAATCTTTATATCGTGGTTTGAATTACAAAATGACACGTATAATTATCTTTGTGTTGCCTCCAACCAATGGTTTTTATATAGATCACATTCATTGGGTCCAATCATATGTCTAATAACATATCTATCATTTGGTGAAGGCTGGGTATGATCATTCCAAAATAATGTAATAAAATTCCTAACTACATCTTCAATCCTACCAGAATGATGAGCTTTGCACATAATTGCTCAATTCCCCATCCAAGATAATATCGTCCAAATTCATTCTCCTTTTAACATATCATAATATTTTTTTTCTACTAAAACCAATCTCAAATGAAATTGAAGAAATTTATGAACACACTTTGGATGCTAAGAGGGAGGATTAATTAGCATAAAACAAAAACTCAAAAAATGAACTTCAGTAATAACCACAAGAAATAGAATACAAGTAGATAACAGAACTAACAACACAAGAACACCAAGATTTATACGTGAAAATCCCAAATTGGGAAAAACCATGGTGAGAACTTGCCCAAAAAGATAATTCATTGAAGTATATAATCTAATTACAAATTATTAGGAGCTCATTGCTCTAGAATACCAATCAAAGGCTCGATGCCTTACAAATAGGAGATCAATGCTCCAGACTTGCATACAAAGGCCCATTTCCAAAGTAGCAAGATATAATAAAAAAATTAAGTACCCAATACTCACTATCTCGAAGTACTTATACTATTTTGAAGTAGATATAAATATATTCTCCCACTAGTGCAATTGATGTGCATAACATTATCCACACTAGAAGAAAACTTATTACTACCTTTTCTTGTTTGTCATTGCCATTAGACTCTACTCTACTAATTGTTGAATTGGTTCACACACTTTCTTGCTTCACACACTCACTTCCTTTGCCAAGGCACCAACAATATTTATATACAAAATAAAACATTAGAGATTACAGTAAGGTTGGCCAAACCAAAGAGGATATTACAAATGAGTTCCATGTCAGCCAAGGCAACAATGGGATCAATATCAAAAGAATCCAAACCAACAAGATCAATATCAAAAGAATCTAAACCAAGGAAACAAATTGATAAGTGATAACATTAAATACATAGGTCCTATATAGAGTGAACTCATATAGATAAGAGAGAAACATTAAGTATAAGACCCAAACCTAAATCTAATATTTCAATAATCAATAAATATAGCATCCATATCTAAAACTAAAAGCATGATCCATACTGGGAGAAAAACTGACCAAGAACATGCTACACATGTACAAATACCAGATCCACAATAAACAAAACAACAACCAAAGAAGAGTAAAACATGTAGAAACAAACAACCAATTGCCAACTGTAACTAGACCTCCACACACTATGGGGAGATCTATACACCACATAAGAATTCATGTCAACATGCTACATTAGAAGCCATGTCAACATGTCCTGTTAGAAGTTGCCACAATATATTTTCAAATTAGAACAACAACTAAAAAGAATGGCTACATAGTATGACATAGTCTTTGGAATACTAGGAAAACACTCCTAGTCACCAGAGAATGCCACAAATAAGACCAAGTATTGAATTCATTTTAATGAGTAGCAAGATGACTTCAACCCTTATTTCTAGAAGAGAATCTCTCTAGAAAGACATACAAATGCAATTGTAAGGCTACTAACAACAATGAAATACAGTGCTACAAAAGACATCTGAACCATGCAGACATCTAGAAATAAGAATATAATATGGAAGCATTGTACAATGATCTGCTCATGATCGCATGATACATTCTCATCTTCCACTGCACTATAGAACACCATCTGCACATGATAACATCATACATTTTTGTCTTCCACTATTCTGAGACCATACAAGATACATACATGTCTTCCACTATTCTAAGACCATATATGACTGAGAGAGTATATGCCTTCCTATATACTAAATATTCAACATACAAACCCTCATCACCAAGAATGGCATACTTTTGGACCACAAGCTTGAGGGAATACAAACTCAAGTTCCTATGAAACATATGGAACACAATGTTTGACATCAATGGAAACAAGATAGCAAACATATATTTCTAACATAAATTTGTCTTTTTGAGGGACATATTTTTACTTAAAATAGATGTTGGGATCACTCTTTTTTAAATGGCCTTGTCCATAGATTGAGATTGTTTCCCAATAGAACCCAAACCTTTCTTAACATTTTCAACAAAATCTTTTTGTTGGTGAGAAAAGTTTATCTTTTTCAATGTTGTATATACACCTAACAATTTTAATGGCTTTTTTAACTTATTATGAAGAAGTACAATCGATAGTAATTGAGATTGTTCAAGTGCTTCAAGATTATCAAAATGAGCAATTATTTCCTTTTACTTCATGTTGACCTTTTCAACCCACCATTAATCCTCTATATTTCTCTCATCACAAGAGCTCATATAGTGTAGGTCTTTTGAGCTAATTAGTTAGAATTCTTTAGAATAAAAATTTAGATGAAACATTCCTCACACTCCACCGAAATAGGCATGCAAGGCTCTACAAGGATCTAAGGCTCAATTTTGGTAGGAAAGGTCCATGGTCTCACCGAAATCCTAAACTATTTGTTCATTAGGCTTCATGATGAGATATCGACACAACAAGTCAAAGATATTACCGATGGATGGCATTAGAGTAAGTTTTACTAATATGCAACCTTGTTACTGTGATATGAAATGTTTTTGACAAGACATCTTTGGCTCTTGTCAACAACACCCACTGGTCAACAACCATGGATATATGAATATTGATTTTATTTTTGGAATGTCGGATTAGATATAAGCATCAAAGCATAAGTGCCAGGATATCTTGAATATCATGTCCATTTTGATATAGCAATTTGTATAAGCATCAAAACATAAACTTCATGATGACCAGAATATGCCTTGCAGTGCAAATACATCAAGCAGTCAAGAGATCATTCAAAATCCAATGTGAATTACCCATAGTGACCCTTTATCATTCACATCTTTAGGTAAGATCACATTTCACAGTAGGAGAAAGAACTCACTCAAAAAGACAATAGTTAGATCAAACTTCCTTGAATTTTCTAGGTATCAATGGTCAAGGTACGCATGGCCATCCAATTCGAGATAGAGGCTCTTATAGTCGGACACCATTTCAATACAGAATTTCCAAAGTTGTTAGATTTTCACATACAAGCAGAAGATAAAGAAAAGATTATGCCCCCAGTCATCACTCTCTAAATCCTATAAAGGACATAATCGAAGAGCTCGAAGGGACACAATATGCAAAAATCTCAATGTGAATCAGTAAGCATACAAGGAGATAAAAGCATGTAAAAAGCACAGATTATTTTTAGTTTGATGTTTGATTGCATTGTTGTAGATGCAAAATCCTTTCTAGAGACGAGACTGACTGACTGACTGACTCGAATAAAGCTTCAAAGGACTTTGACTGGATATGACTCATCTAAGATGTACTGGAGACCATAGGATATGACATTGATTGCCCCCAAGTGTTAAGCATTGATAGGATATAGATTCTTGAGCTGATTGGTGTACAAACTAACTTATTGAAAACTGGAAATGTAAGAACAAACCAGGAGATATGTACAAACTAAAGCAAGATTGAAAGCTAGGAAAGACCAATATTGTGCTAATAGATGGAGCATTTTTTAACAAGTGGCACCCATTTGCAAGATTTTCACCATCTTGGCAGAGATTCTATTTTTGCTACCAAGGCACCCATTTCCAGGTTTTAACCAAGGCACTTTTTCTTTTTCTCATTTTTTTTTATTTTTCATTTTTTCAATTTTTTTGATATTTTTTATATTTTTCAATTTTTAATATTTTTTCAAGACATTTTACCATAGACTGAATGCCTTAGGCATAGAATTTCTTCAAATGGAGAACGGTGATTGGTTCTCGGAGCTCTTCTCCTTCAGTCATTAAGAGTTGATAGGCACTAGAGCCAAAAGTAGTAGTGATAACAAAGGGACCCAGCTAGTTGGGTTCAAACTTCCCCTTGCGTTCTTGATGTGATTGATTTTTAGGATTTTCTCTCAAGACTATATCACCAACCTGAAATTCTCTGTGTCTAACTTTCTTGTTGTAACCTCTAGACATTCTCTTCTGATATACTCTAAGATGATCATACGCTGCTTGTCTGCACTCATCTAGTAGTTCAAGTTCTTTCAACCTAGACACTCTGTAGTCATCATTAGTTACTAGACCATGCATTCTTATTCTTAGCAATGGGATTTCAACCTCAATAGGCAATACCCCTTCAGACCCATAAACTAAAGCAAAAGGTGTAGCCCCTGTAGGTGTTCTGATACTTGTTCTGATACTGGTCCTGATACTTGTTCTAACACTTGTTATGATACTTGTTCTGATACTTGGTATACTTGAAAGGATAAACCATGATATGCCAAGGATTCAAGATGATATGCTCAAAGATGTTGATAGGGAAAGGGAGATGGAAGAGAAAAATGGAGGATAAGGTTTTATGTAAAGCGAGTGAGGTTGGAAGATAGGAGGAATAGACAAATGAGGAAAAAGGATACAAGGTAGAAGGATAATGAATGGAAGGATTGTGAAAGGATAGATGGAAAGGAAGGCAAGATCAACATCAACACACACCTTGAAGGGTTGCGAGAGGATGGAGGAAATGTGAATGAAGGAATATGGTGAATGGATAGCAGAGGTTGTGGTTTAGGCACATGGAATGGAAGGATGTTTCTGGAGGAAGATGAAGTGGAAGTCTTTGGAAGTTTGAATGTCAACTTCACTTTTTGTTCAACACCAGACTCTTTCAAGAGAGACTTTGGAATCCATATAGCCGTAGGCTTTTCATTTCCTTTTGATGATCTAGAGAGAATATCTTTAATGATGGATTTTGGAACCCATACTTGTCTTGTAGTTTTTTTCTTAGATATCTCTTTTGACTTTATGCCTCCATGTCGATTAGAGGAGACATGGTGATCTTATTTTTTTTATGGATTCTTGTATTGCTTCTTTTTCTTGTATTGAACATTCAAGTTACTTCCAAAAGACTTGGGACTTGTGGAAGAAGAAGAAGGATATGACTAGTTTAAATGGGTGGGTGGATGAAAAGGATTCAAGGGTGTGCATCTATGTTGATCTTGAGGAAATATGGGAGATGGAAGGATGTAAGGACCCAAGATGGATGGCAAATTAGGAGATTTGGGAAAGGAAAGTGAAGGGACATAAGGACCCAAAATGGAAGGCAGACGTGAAGCCCTTAGTATTCTTGGAGGAAGTCCAAGGATGGACATGGAAGATACAAAAGGATAATCAATAAGTTCATCAGCATCTATATGACAACCAAGGATATTAGCATCTTTAGAGTGAGCATTAGAATTTTCAATAGAATCATGGACATCTTGAATATGAGCACCTTCTTTGATAGGATTGTTCAAAGCTTGCAAAGACTTAGGAAGAGTAGAAAGTGGAAGCGAACATGGAGTGGTAGAACAAGAAGATGGAAGACTTTGATCTTGACAAGGATCTTTGGATAGCATAAGTGCATAATTTTTCTCTTGATTTTCAATAGGCTTAACATTGGAAGTAACAATACCATTTTTACCAACCTTAATGGAAGTATCATCTTTGGAAAGCGTGAGTGGGGTAAGGCTATTTTGATTGTCAATAAGCTCAATAGTGTAAGTAGTATCGTGATTTTTCTTAGGAGAAGACTTTAGACATGATGGAATGCATGAGAAAGGGTGTGCAGGATCAAAAGAACCATGGAACAAATAAGAGACATCATGAAAAGGATTGGATGACATGGAGGTTTCTTGATCTTGATCTTTCTTTACGTTCTTTTCTTTATCATTTTTAGATGTCCTCTTGACATGGAGCTAGTTCTAAGGACAAGGAAGCTTGTTGGGATTGTATGGAAGACTTTGGAAGAGATGGTGAAGGACTAGCTAAAGTAGGCATTATAGCGTATAAAGGCTTAGGCTCTTTAGGTTTAGCATTATTGAAAGTATTTGTAGCCAAGTGAAGGTTAGTTTGAGTTTTTTTAAGAGGTAGCCCTTGAGGATAACTATAGGGAACCGCATGAAAAGTATTAGGATCTTTGTTGGATGAAGGATTTGTGAAAGATTTGGAAGACTCAGAAGCTTTAGGAAATGTGTGGGTATTAGAGGAAGTAGGGGATGGAAGGGAACCATCACAAGACAAAGGTTCAAGATTAACATGATCTTGTTTGAGAGTGTAATCTTTATTTTCAGCATGAGAGTTCTTAGAGGAGAGATCCTTAGAGTATTGACATTTATAGTCAGCGCGGTACATTTTATATTCCTCAATAGAAGTAGATGTATCATCTAGATATTGTTCACAAAAATCATCAAAGTCTCTTTCAAAATTAGAATCATATGGATCACCATCATGATCTATCTAATGTGACAGCCCATTTGTAGTAAGCAGGAACACACGACAAGGAGGATTCTTAGGAACAGAGGGTTCATAGGTATCATTATATTGTCCCTCATCATAGACATCATAGTCTTCAAAGTCTTCAAAGATGGGTGTGTCACTCTTCGTGCAAGAAGTATCAAAAGGATTATCACATTGATCATATTTTGTCTGGGGGCATGGTGACATGTACAAGTCTTTATCAAATGGAAAAGGGCATAGAGCTTCCATGGAGAACTCTTTAGGTTCCTTTTCTTTCTCAAGTTTGTTAAGCTAAACTTGCATAGCATGGATCTACTTCATCATAGTGGTCATCAGAATTTCTTCCTCATGTGTATTGATTCTTTGAGACATGTGTACTGATTCTCAATGGCTACTCCTCTGCTCTTGACACAGTGATTTGTATGACAGATTCTGGAACTAGGTTGAAAAAGCTGGGTATCTGGCAATTCTGACAACTTTCTGACACTTTTTCTAAATTTTCCCAAATGACTCTCTACAAACTCGTACGACAGTGGGTATGCTATGAAACGACAGTTGAAAAGCTCGTACGATAATTGAAAAACTCACACGATAATCGCTAGCAGGATTTGACTTTTTGAATTTGACTGGCAGAAAGACTCATATGACATTGAGTTCTTTACCATACGACAGTCGGGAAGTAATGAAATGACATTTGACAAAAACCTGTATGACTTTTTGACCTCCTGAGATGACTTTTGACTCCAGAAAGGAATTTCACTTAAAATTTTGCAAATTTAGGGTTTTCAGTTTCAAATTGTTTGCGAATTTCAATGTCCAAATTTGAGGATTGTAACAAATTTGTCCATTTTCAATAACTAGATAGATAAACAAGCACGCAAAATAGCAAGCAAGTGATTTCAAGCATGTCTGAAAACAATGAACAAGGGAAAAAGCAACCTTGCGCATGAACAATCAAGTGACTTATTCGTTCTAATCCTCAGAAGCACTAATTGTGTATGTTCCAAAAATGTTTTGCAATAACGCACATATACCCTAGAAAATAAAAATTTGGCCTCGCTAGGGTTTTTAGTAATGGTTTGACTCTGTAACTTTTATGATCCAAAGAGGTGAACTCCAATCCTGATGCACCAGGGTTTTGACACAGTCCAAGAATTTAATCAATGAGGAGCTACTAGGGAGATCTGACAACCCAACAATGAACCACACCTATGAAGATTTCTTCCACAAGGACATTTATATAGTGGTTGTCACTACCACAATGAAAATGGCTATTACCGCTTGAGGTTTTGTCAACGTGGTTGACCTAATTAAGGGAATGTCCACTACGGTTAACTCTCTCTAAAGGTGACTCACAAGATATACCACATGGAGACTGGTTCCAAATTCAAGGATTTGGGTTTCTGGTACTATCCAAAAAGGAAGTAGAGCATAATCCCCTAGCCTTTTCACTTTTAACCCAAACAAAGCAAATAGATTAATCCGACACACTAAGACCAAGATTATCTCACAAAGATCTATGATGTCAACCCCTTATGATCTATCAACCTCTCCGGAGAGAGAATGCATCGATCAAAAGTTGAAAACACACGAATCTAGTAGAACGTGAGACTCCCTCAGTATCCTCCCTACCTACAAGGGTTCCTTCATTGAGAAGAGTTTCGCTAGAAACTCACTCTCTCAAGAGCCACAAATAGTGTTTATAGGGCCTATTTACTATGTGTAACAAAGATGCTTGAAGCAAACTATGTTCATTTTTATAGCCCAAATGAAGTCTGTAATAGGAAAGCAATAAAAGTCACTCAAGCTAGACACATGAGATGTTCATTTTAGATCCAAAATCAAAGTCTTATCAGCTGAGAAGATTACCTAAATTCCTCGCAACATGCTTAGTATATTTTTACCTATTTTTAGCAATTCTTGTGCTTTTTGTCTTCTATCTTTTGTACCCACAAGATGTACCTACACCTGCACCTGCAACCCACTGTTATGAAAAACTTGCCTATTCTTGTACATGAAACCCAATGTTATAAAAATCCATCAAAAAAATAAACACAACTTGTCAAACCCACCTGGTAGAAAATCAAGTTAGTCAAAGATAATATGTCATTTGATAATCGAAAAACCTGTTGTCATAAAAAAAATTAGATTTTGACTAGTCTGCACTAAATCAACAATAACTTTTGAAAATCAAAATGAAATTAATCCAAACCAATGGAAAATGAAAGCTAACTCAAATACCTTTCCAGAAATATAAATTTTAGATCTGTATCATGTCATATGTGCATGTACCAATAAAAACATCAGTCACATTTCATAAAATCAGGTTCAGACCAGTCTTCACTCAAATGATCATAACTTTTGCAAATCAAAATGAAATTAATCCAAACCAATGGAAAATGAAAGATAACTCAAATAAATTTTCAGAAATATAAATTTTGGATTTTTATCATATCATATGTGCATGTACCAATAAAAACATCAGTCGGATTTCATAAAATCAGGTTCAGACCAGTCTTTACTAAAATGATCATAACTTTTGTAAATCAAAACAAAATTAATCCAAACCAATGGAAAATGAAAGATAACTAAAATAAATTTCCAAAAATATAAATTTTGGATTTTTATCATGTCATATGTGCATGTACCAATAAAAACATCAGTCGAATTTCTGGAAAAACAGCCCAGAAGTTTATCACAAAACTCACAAAAATTAACCTTGTGGTCATCGGTTCGAGAAAAATGATAAAAATTTGATAGAATAGAATGAAAACCCATTTCAAAGCCCCACGATGGGTGCTAGAAATGTGTGTGAATTTTGTATCTGATCTGTAGACACAACACTTCAGTAAAACATTAGAGGTTAGCAAAAATTGAAATCATGCAATGAATTGAAAGCTAAACTAACCAGGTGATTTACTACCTTCTAATAGGTGCGAGTATGATGTTCTCAGATTGTTATGAAGATCAATGACCTTGACGACACCTAAATGAAGGATTTTAATGCAAAAGATGGATATGGAATGTATGCAATTAATCTTTTTTTTTTGGATTTTCTATGCAATTATGATGAAAAAATGATATGAAATCTATGATATGTAAAAACTGATATGCTATGATATGCTAAATGATCTAACAAATTAAAACTAATATGATATGAAAAATTATGCAATATGATCTCACAAAGCTTGGATTTGCAAAGATGATTCTTCAGTCTCCAATTTGGCAGCGTGATTATGCAATTCTTGTGGATGATTTGTGAAGAGCTGAGCCTCAATTTATAGAAATCTAAGGCTTTGGAGGTGCATGAAAAAAAAAGAGGCATAAATCACTTAAATAACTCAGGTTGATTTTTGAGTTATTTTTAAATAAAAGATAATTAACTCACAGAAACATGCAAAAGCAAAGTTCAACTCAAAATAGAGTTTAACTTTAATTGATAATTGATAGTTGTCTGCTTTTCTTGATTGTGCATGATTTAATATGAATTAATTAATAATAAAGTGATTTATTTCCAACTTAACTGATTTTGAAAAATAAAACAATTGATTTATGGGTTAATCAATTATTTTTCAAACTTTTATTCAAACACAATATTATTAAAATTGACCACTCGCTTTAATTAATTAAATAAGAATTTAATCAATTATTCATAGGATTTTGGATTTATTGTCAAAATTAAATAATACAATTTAAGAATAGATAGAATTAACCTCAATTAAATAATTAAGTGGCAGAATTAAATCTAATTAATTAAATATTGAGAATATTCAATTAATCAAACTTGAGGATAAATAGGATTTATTGCCAAATAATCATTAAATCAAAGATAATTAGGATAATTAGGAATATTGCTAGGAATATTCCCTCGATGCAGAATTTAAGATAATCAATTAAGATTCGATGATGTTTAGATGTGCCTTAGGTTAGGACTTTGATGTCAATTTCATTCGATATGTCGATATAGGAGGTTAATGAACTTATAGCCTATTTTTCGAGTATTACAAAGACCTAGAAATAGACACCTTGGTAGAAAAAATAGAATCTCTGCCAAGATGGTGAAAACCCGGCAAACGGGTGCCACTTGTTTCAAAATGCTCCATATATCAGCACAATCTTGGTCTTTCCTAGCTTTCAGACTTGCTTTAGTTTGTACATATCTCCCGGTTTGTTTCTACATTCCTATTTTCAATAAGTCGGTTTGTATACCAATCAGCTCAAGCGTTTGTATCCTATCGATGTTTCAAACTTAGGGGCAATCAATGTCATATCCTATGGCCTCTAGTGTATCTTAGACGTGTCATATCTAGTCAGAGTCCTTTGAAGCTTCATCTAGGTCAGTCAGTCATTCTCCTCTCCAAAAAGGATTTTGCATCTACAACAACGCAATCAAACATCAACATAAATTGAAAACAATCTATGCTTTTACATGCTTTTATCTCTTTGTATGCTTACTGATTCACATTGAGATTTTTGCATATTGTGTCCCTTCGAGCTCTTTGATGATGTCCTTTATAGGATTTAGAGATTGATTACTAGGGGCATAATCTTTTCTTTATTTTCTGCTTGTATGTGAAAATCTAACAACTTTGGAAATTCTGGATTGAAATGGTGTCTGTCTATAAGAGCCTCTATCTCGTATTTGATGGCCATGCCTACCTCGACCATTGATACCTAAAAAATTCAAGGGAGTTAGATCTAACTATTGTCTTTTTGAGTGAGTTCTTTCTCCTACTATAAAATGTAATCTTACCTAAGGATGTAAACGATAAAGGGTCACTACGGGTAATTCACACTAGATTTAGAATGATCTCTTGACTGCTTGATGTGTTTGTTCCGCAAGGCGTAGTCTGGTCATCACGATGTTTATGTTTTGATGCTTATACAAATTGCTATATTAAAATAGACATGATATTCAAGTCATCCTGGCTTTTGTGCCTTGGTGCTTATATCTAATGTGTGTGTGAAAATTGTACCTGGCTGCAGACACAACACTTCAGTAAAATATTAGAGGTTAGCAAAAATTGAAATCTGCAAGTAATTGAAACTAAGCTAACCAGGAGATTTACTGCCTTCTAGTAGGTGGGAGTATGATGTTCTCAGATTGAAATCGAGATCAATGACAATGCAACACCTAAACAAAGGATTTGAATGCAAAAGAATGAAAGACTGTATGAATGCAGATTAATCTATATTTTTGTATTTTCTATGCAATAATATGAAAAATTGTATGAATCTAAGTTATATGAATGAAATTGAATGCATATTTAATCTAAGAATGATATGAAACTATGCAAAAACTATGATCAACTATGAAAGATCTCACAAATCACTTGTCGCAAGTGTTTAATCCTTCAATCGCCAATTCGCCAGAGTAATTGTGCAAATTTGAGTGTTGATAATTATGAAGAGCTGAGCCTTGATTTTATAGAAATCCATGGCTTGAGGATGCAGGAGAAAAGCCATAAATCACTCTTGATAAACTCAGGTTGATTTTTGGGTTATCAAGAAATTAAGAATAATTAACTCACAAAAATCATGCAAAAGCAATGTTTAACTCAAAATAGATCCATGTTTCAATTTGGTGCATCACCTCTTTTCCCTTTCACCATATCTTTCTCCCTTTTCTCTCAAAACAATACTTTTAGGTGTGCCCTGATTGTAAAGAAAGTCAGCCTTCTCCAGAGACTCAACCTCGCTTGTCAAGTCCCATACTTGGAGGTTGTTTCTATGTTTCACAAGGTCTCTTAGGTCACTAATCACCACATAATCTTGGTTGTATACTTGTGTGATAACACTTTCTATTCATTGACCTCCTCTTAGTATGTGTAGGTTGTTTAACATTAAAACTCAATTTCCTCGTATCCATTTCAAGCAAATGGTCTAACTTTCTATAATATTTTTTTCTCTTGTAGAGGGAAGGGATCTTGACCCTTATCCAACATCCATTTCTTGAACTTGGGTTGAGCCTTCTCCAACATCAATTTCTCAAACTTGGAGCTAATCCTTCTCCAACATCAATTTCTTGAACTTGGGAGAGAGAGAGAGAGAGAGAGAGAGAGAGAGAGAGAGAGAGAGTAAAACTTGATCTCAAAAGACAAAATACTTACAAAGGGACTAAAGATAGAAAAAAAGAAAGAAAAATAGAATAAAAAGACTTAAAAAGATGAGAGAGAGAGAGAGAGAGAGAGAGAGAGAGAGAAAGAGAGGGGAGGGAATAATAAAGAGAGAGGAGAGAATAATAGATCTAAAGAGGAGAGAGAATGTAATAGAGAGAGGTCCTAAAAAGACTTACTTGGGGAAAGAGAGAGGGGTCCTATAAAGACAAAAAAACCTAAAGAGACTAAAACTTGATCTAAAAAGACAATAAAAAGAGACTAAAATACATACAAAGAGACTAAAGATAGAAAAAAGATAGAAAAATGGAATAAAAATACCTAAAAAGATGAGAGAGTCTAATGGGGAGAGAATAATAAAGAGAGGGGAGAGAATAATAAAGAGAGAGGAGAGAATAATAGATCTAAAGAGGAGAGAGAATTTAATAGAGAGAGGTCCTAAAAAGACTTACTTGGGGAAAGAGAGAGGGGTCCTAAAAAGACTTTTAGAGAGAGAGAGAGAGAAAGATATATATATATATATATATATATATATATATATATGATCACTTTCTATGATAGTGTGCCAATGTTCTTTCACAATTTTTTTGTTCCCTATTAGGTGACCACTATTGGAAACTATAATTGAAACAATTGTTATATTGTCATTGATGTCAAACCTTAACTGGTGAGATAGTTGCTATCTAGTTAAGTACCATATCTTTTGATTGATGAAGATGATTTGAAAAAAGGAGATAACAAAAGGACCTAGTGAAAGGTTGAGTTATGAGAAACTACAATGGGTACTTGATTAGTTGGCACATTGGCAAGGTAATGTGTTGTTTATCTATAACACTAAATGAAGAAGTTAGTTGATTTGAAGCTTAGAAGAAATAAGGAAAGAAAGTCTGGAAGCATACGCTTAACCAAGAAAAAGAGAGGAAATTTAGTGTAAGCTGAGTGATGCTAGTATTGACTGAGCGTTAGTATAAGCTGAGCAAATTTAGTGTTAACCGAGCATCGATAATTGTCGAGTCTTAGAGAATTAACTGAGTGGAGATAGTAATTGTCGAGAAGAATAGTTTTAGCGATGACCAAGCTATGCAGTGATGACCGAGCAGAAGAACACAGTATTGACCGAGTGTCAGTAATTTATAGTTTTTGAAGGAATTGAGATTCCCAACTGACATAGTTGAATTCTTGGGATATGTAAAACATGTTGAAAATAAAGACGAATGACCTAGAACATTTAATACATGGTAAACCATTTTCTTATGAATTTGTTAGTCTCAGTTTGGTCCTTGTTCTTCTATTCTTTGTTTCGGTCTTGTGTCAAATGAATCTCTCCCTTTTGATCAATATTACTTTTCTCTATGTGTCCTAAGTTTGGTCATAAAATTGTTAGTCTTTTGGTCATGATTTTATTATGGACTTCTCAAAGTTATTGGTAAACTTTGTTTTTTTGGAACACTCTTGAACACCTTTGAACATGCTTGAACAGTGTTCAAGTCTGTTCGAGGTTGTTCATATCTTTTTCATTACTCTTGAAAATATGAAAGGTTGAAAGGAAAATGAAGGAAATCTAACTGTTGATGAGTCATAAGGTGAAACTAGCACATTAATCACTGATCCATGACATATCATGACATTCAAATCAACAATTGGTACAATCTAGGAGATCACAGCTTTGAATAGTTTTGAACCAACTTGAATAGCTTTGAACAGTCATGAACTTTGTTCTTTCTTGTTCAAAGGCATCCATGAGAGGTTATGAAGAAAGGAGAATTTGGTGATAGCTAAGCACTAGGTCCCATAGGAGAGTATGCATTTAATGCTAATAAATGGCAAGAGGTTTGGCACATCCGATAAGTCTGAATAATCATTACTTTTACTGACCTTGGGATTTGTTTAATCAGAAATTATGGAGTATGTGCCTAAGCTATTTATCTTTGTCGCTCCCTCTGTAAAAGATTTGTAATAAATTCTCAATTTATCATGCTTCTATTTAAGTTAAGTCCTTCACTCAAAATCCTAAGTCTTTTATTATCAAGAAGCTGGTGTGCGAAGGTAAGAGCTTGGGAGCTCCTGTGATTAGAATTTTTTGTAGAAATAAGGTGAGTTTGGCCATTACCCTCATGATATTTTCAAGTTCAGTAGATAGAACAATGAATAGAAAAGTTAAGTGTCTGCAGTTATGAGGTCAGCTTTTCATCTATTTGGGAATACTTCAAGTTTGGTATGTGATGGCCCCATAATATCGGATACAGACCTAGAAGGCTATAATGTAGAAAATCTACCAACCTATCTTTAGAATTCCCTTGAGGGTACTCCAGCTCTAGAAATCCTACAGAGTGGGCTATGTTTGGCTATGACTTTCCCTCCCGCTATCATATGCCCTGAGTTAATCCTCAAATGCATAAATAATTATGATGCACAGATAGAATCTATCAAAAAGAAAGATGGTAGTGTCCTAATATATGTTAATAGGGAAATGGTGATTCAATCCTTGCAACTCCTAGAAAAGACCTTCTCTGCCTTTTCTCTCGTGCAATCTATTGTCAAATTCAATGAAAATAGAGATGTAAACTGTACTTCCATAGCTAAGAGCTGGCTTCTAAACCCACAAAGAGGGGGTTCATGATTACCTAAAAAATTCAATAGGACCCATGTTCACTCATATATCAGTGATATAATGGTGATGTTGCATAGGGTAAAAGGGTCTCAGGTAGCCTACCTTTTCTCAGACTGGATGTATTTCTGTGTTCAAATTATCCTTGAAGGAACGCAACTCCTAGACTGGGCTGAATTAATTTCTAGCTCTCTCAGAGAACAACTCAACATGTCTAAATTGACCAGTAGCAGTTTCTTCATGTCCTCTTATCTCATGTATTGCTTGGCCTACAGCAGACAATGGTGCGAAATGCCACATAAAACCTGGGTCATAGATATGTGTGTCTATGAGTATTACCCAAGTTTACAGAAGGATAATATTGTTGAAAATTATAGAAGGGTACATGATACATTCATGGGTAAACTTTGTTTTGAGTTGGCCGAGATTTTTGATAAAAGAATAAGCCTAGAAGCTAAAGAGCTTGTGACCAAATATGGAAGTTATTACATCCAGTTTCCTAGGTTTACCTACATCAAGATTGGGGATTTTGAGGATCCATCGATGAGATTGCCTAGGTATGCTTTTGATTGTTTCATCCTAGTAGAAATTTGCAGACAACTCACCACCGTTCTGAAAAGATTCCTCCCTGAAGAAGAATGGGAAAAAGCTTTCCCTATCTCACTAGGCAAGTTCTCATGTAGAACAATGGCAGATGCAGTCAGCATTGGGAGTGACCTTTGCCATTTTGATTTCAAATATTACACTGAAAGAATTGGATTTGACAATAAAAACTATGCCAGTGGTAGTTTAGGGCTTAAGTCTCACATGTTTTTTGTACCTCACCTAGAAGACTTCTAGGAAGACGGTTGTGATGAATCACAAGTAAAAGAGAGGGCACATAGAAGACTGTGCATATCATAAATCCAATCAATGAGATTGTAAATCAATGTGGAGGGGATAACTGATGATGGGTTCAATTTAATTGAGCCCAACTTCAAGAAATCGATTGAAAAAAGTGATCCTGTCATTGACTGGTTTGAGGAAGAAGAAGATGATATTGAGAAGAGGACCCAATGTGTGATTCATTTAACTAATAAGTGGTTATTATCAAGAAGAAAGTAGAAAGAGTCTAAAATAATAAAAGAAATTAGGGTTACTTCTTTACATTCTTCAGTTTATGTTTCTAATTCATCTACACCAATTGAAAATGCAGAGCCTTCAAAGAAACCACAGGTTAAGAACACACAAAATAAAGCTACATTGGATCCCTTACCAGTGGTGCCTTCGCAAAGGCTTACACAATCTAAGACCAGATCAAGGATAAAGAAAGAAATGGCTCAAGAAAATGTGCTGACAATTAATCTGGATGAGGACAAGTTGGAAGATGTGATTTTTCACATTGCTGAAGATGAACAAGTTGATAAAGACCTTTTTGATCTGGATGATGTAATGCTAGAGGTGATTAGTACACCAGTGAAGACCCCAAAATAGTCCATCGAGCTATGCTTAAATGGTTAGCTACCTTTGTAAGTAAAAAATGCAGTCTAGTCCCTGTCTCAATCCCAGTTAAGGATATTGTTAGCAAATATGTTCAGAAAACCCTTAAAACCAAGAAGATGAAAAGCATAGCCAGAATGTTCACTAATGCAAAATAGGAAAATGGACTACGGAAGTAGCTACTTACAAGACAAATGAGGGAGAATAGGAAATCAGAGCGGAAGATTTTGAGATCACTAAAGTTGAGCTGGGTACCATGGATTGGGCAGGTAAAAATCATTTATTCAAAGAAACAGCTCAGAAAATGTTGTATTCTTCATGGAAAGATGGAAAGGAAAAGAAAGAATTAAAATAAACAATTATGACATTGTTATAGTTTATTAATACTTTTTGTAGTTTTGATGCTACCCCTCTGGTTCAGTCCCTTCAAATTTTTGACCCAGACTCTGCTGAGAGTAAAAATTTCTTGAGTCAGGCTCAATTAGGTCGAGCCCTGGTGTCTTCAATGGACAAATGGATCAGCGAAGTCATTAATAGTGGCCTCAGATATCTTAAAGATGCCCAATTTGTTCTCTTTGATATAAAAGCCTTAATAGGGGAGTTACAAACGCACAGACAAGTGTGGGATAGGGAAGAGGAAAAATGGGTTGCTACTATGTCCAAGTTTTTAGATATTGAGAAATACAGGTTCATAAAGTTCTGCACAGAAAAATCTATGAAATCTCTTGACAAATCCACCTTTTTTATTCTTAGAAGGAATATCAGTTGGTGCATCACCAC
Source organism: Chamaecyparis obtusa (assembly GCA_027943335.1). Classification (NCBI taxonomy): domain Eukaryota; kingdom Viridiplantae; phylum Streptophyta; class Pinopsida; order Cupressales; family Cupressaceae; genus Chamaecyparis; species Chamaecyparis obtusa. The sequence goes on from BSBK01000206.1 coordinate 1,265,954, forward strand.
TATCAGGAACACCATTGCTGAAAATAAAGACAATGAAAATGAGATCAAGCAGTTACAAAAAACAATGTTAAATGAGCTAAAAGTGATTAACTTTGCTCATATATATACAACCATTCATGGTGAGTAGGACTTAAAGGAAGCTTTGGAGGTATTTAAGGCAACCATGAGAAGAATCAAAGAAAAGACTAACCCTAAGGCCTCAGATTTCACACAAGTGGCTAGGATTGAATCCATGTTGTATCTCTATGTTGATCAACTTCTTGCAATAATTGAGAGGGTTAAGAAATCCAAATGGACTAAAGAAGTAGCGATGACTAGGATACTGAACATAAAAGTTCCTCATTTGCAACTAGAAAGGAGCTTATTCAGGCATACAAGCAATGGGAAGTAACCCAATCTATCACAACTGAAGGAGAGAATCCCACTAGTGAGGAGGAGCACATTGCTAACAAGGAGTCGTATCTTGAAGTTTAGTTATCTTTTCATTGCATGAAAAACTCATAAGGATGTGTGTCCTTTTTACTTTGGTTATTCTGTTAACTGTTTTAACCGAGAGGTTGGGTTTTTCAGGAGACCTCTTGACTTTGCTAAAAACTATAAGTAGATTAGTTGCGAGAGTGAAAGGGTTAGAATTTTTGGAAAAAGAACTAGTAATTTTTCATCTTTTCAGTTATCTTTTAATTGCATGAAAAACTCATAAGGACGTGTGTCCTTTTTACTTTGGTTATTCTATTAACTGTTTTAACCGAGAGGTCGGGTTTTTTGAGAGACCTCTTGACTTTGCTAAAAACTATAAGTAGATTAGTTGCGAGAGAGAAAGGGTTAGAATTTTTGGAAAAAGAACTAGTAATTTTTCATCTTTTCAGTTTACTTTCTTAGAAAAGAAACATTTGATGGATCGAGTTTGCTGTTGAAAAACTTATATATTTTTTTTGTTTTTGCCTATGCTACAAAGATGATTAATATATCTATTTGGTTATATTTCAAATCTGTGCTATTTGAAATGAGTGGATGCATGTTCTGTGGCAACATTTTAATTCATTCTGTATTGTGCTAAAAAGTTCCAACAGTAGCTTGAGTTACCAATGATCTTAGTCTATTTTTCATTTCATAAATTTATTCTTTGATCTATTTTATCTTTGAAATAGTATGGGCAGTAGAAAACTGTGATTTTTTGCTATTGTATGTCTTATTTACTTTCAGAAAGATTATTGAAAAAAGCTTATCATCTAAGAATGATACAACAACCTTTGAATCTTTCAGGTTAAAAGCTAAAACTACAATATTGATTAACTGAGATTCATTGAAAATCAATCTTAGGGAGCTATACCTAAATTAAAATTTAGAGGAAAGTAATTCGAAAAAGAATACTTACCCAACTGTTAGTGAATGTTTGTCTTTAAAGGGTAATAGAGTAGTTGTTTCAAGAAAGATTAAATAAAAGACAAATTTGTTTACTAACAGGATTCAAGGAGAAGTTTTGAGAAGTATCTAGAAGGATAAGGAGGAGGATGAAATGTTGGAAGGATTCAATGAATCTGACCAAAACCTAAGATCTACGGAAGAGATTAAGAGACAAAAGATTAAGCTACCTAATCAAGGAGGTAGAAGGATGACCTAGTTGTAGGTTATGAACAACAAGGAAGAGGTTGATGTTATTGACTAGTGAACCTAAGCAGAAGGCTGAGAAGAGCTGTGAAGAGCTTAACAAAGTTGAGCTGAGTAGATCAGAGATGGAGATGATAATGAAGGCCAATTAGTAAATCAATATACGACCTTATTGGATCTATATTTGCAAAGTGACTTGAATATTTTAGATCAAAACCTACTGTTACTTTCTAACCAATGTATCAGTCAAAATCCTTTAATCAAGGTTGACCTAATAGTCATTTTGTAAACTCTTTAATCAAGGTGACATTCTAATGGGATGTTCTTAAGTCCTCTAACAAGGCCACTCCTAACAGGGTGATTAAATCCTTTAATAGGGTCACACCTAGTAGTGTGTATTGTAACCTTTAAAAGGGTTGGCTTCTCACAAAGCTCACTTTAGAAGAGTGAAAATTTGGTAGTATGTTACTGGTGGTTTTTTCCATATTGGGTTTCCATGTTAAATCCCAGTGTCATACTTGTGTGAATTTTATTTGATGTGTTATGTTGTTAAAAGTTTATATTTTGCAAGTTGAGTACTTTTGGACAGTAGACTGCAAGTTTTAGGTTACTGATATATTCTATAGAGACCAAGTGGATTGTTGAATAGATCTAAGTTGGTTAAAGTGTTGAAAAGTTGAATTGGTACATCTGGACCTGAGGATAATTGATTCACCCCCCTCTTAGTTATTCTAAAATCATTCTAACAATTGGTATCAGAGCTTGTGGTGCTTGGAAGGAAAAAATTTAAAGGTACTTGAAGCTAATGATCAAGATGTACAAAAAGGAGGTACCAAAGTTGAACAAGGAGAACTTCCATGCATGGCAAAGTTTGATGAAGTTACACCTAGCTGGAATTGGTAATTCAACTAAATATTATGTGGAACATGATTATGTACTAGTTGCTGCACCTATGATAGCCAAGGAGATGAAGGAAAATCAAGAACATAATCAGGTAATGTTGGAGATTGCATAAGCCCTAAGTTATCCTGAATTTGAAGACATCAAGGACTGTACTAATGCAAAGAAAATGTGAGACACACTGGAAGCTATCTATGGTGAGGACACAAATGTGCTAAAGCCAAAACTGAAAACTTGAGAGGTAAGTTTGATGAAATGAGAATGTTAGAACGTGAAACTATTGTTCAATATTGTGCCAGTGTTAAAGAGGTAGTAAATGATATTAGAGGAGCTAAAGGAAACATTGATGATGAAATTGTTATTAGCAAATTTTTGAGAACCCCACTTCATATTTATGCTATTAGAGTTTCTGTAATACAAGAACTGAGATGTGCTCTTGGTAACAACTTAACTTTGGAAGGTCTTATTGGTAGGCTTACTACTTTTGAGTTGTCAAATTTTTATAATTTCACTACTCATAATATTGAATTTGCATTCAAGTCTCAATTGGTTCTTCATAAGTCTAAGAAAGGAAAAGAAAGATGTGTGAGTAGCAACAGTGACACTTCTGATGATGATCTTGATGATCTTGAGGCACTTATTGCTAGAAGGCTACCAAGAGGAAAAGGAAAATTTAAAGGCAAACTTCCTATAATCTATTTTTCATGTAACAAATTTGGTCATATCGCTGCAAGATGCCCTAATAGGAATGACAGGGATGAAAGAAGGGAAAACAAGTATAAAGAAAAAAGGAATGAAAAAGATCACAGAAGGTATAAGGACTACAAGGATAAAGGTAAGAAGTCTTGTTATATCACTGAAGAAGAAATTGACAATGAATATAGTGAGTTTGATGATTGTGATGTAGAAGTTGTTTATGTTACTATGAAAGATGATTCTGATGAAGATGAGAAAACTACACTTATTTCATATGTGAGTAAAGGTGATAGATAGATAATTTATAGTGGCTTCTCACATCACATGAATGGTGATAAAAGTAAGTTTGAAACCCTAAATCATTACAAAGGTAGTAGTGTTAAGTTTGGTAATGATGCACCATGTCTTGTGAAGGGAAAATGATAAATAAGATTGACTGATGAGATCAGATGTGACAATGATTATTGGGTTGAAGGTCTTAACTATAATTTGTTAAGTGTTTCACATTTAAATAGTACTAGTTACCGAGTTGAGTTTCATCACAAAAAGGCTAAAATATTTGATGCCACTGATGAACTAATTGGACGTGGAGAATAGACAAGAGGTAATTTGTTCTATCTAAACCTATATGAAGAAACATGTTTGTTTGCACAATTTCATGATGTATGGTTATGGCATAAGAGGTTGTGTCATGTGAACTTTGACAATTTGGTAAACATTAGTAAGATGAAAAAATTAGAGGATTACCAAGATTGAAGAAACCTGATAATGTGATGTGTAAACAATGTCAATTAGGAAAAATGACAAAGTCTAGTTTCAAGAGCAAGACATATACTTATGATGATATTTTGGAATTGGTTCATACTGACCATTGTGGACCTATTGGTGTGCAAAGTTACCGCAGTGATAAATATTTCATTATGTATATTGATGACCACTCTAGAATGATGACTATGATGTTTCTTAAAGAAAAATATGATGCCTTTCAGTTGTTTAGGTGGTATTTGGAAAAAGTTGAGAAAGAAATAGGTAAAAGCTTGAAATTTTTGAGATCTGACAGAGGAGGATAGTTCATATCAAATGAGTTCAACATATTCTCCAATGATAGAGGAATAAAGAGACTAATGTTTGCACCAAGGACACCTCCACAAAATGATATAGAAAAGAGAAGAAATAGATAGATCATGGATTGTGCTAGAATACTGATGATAGAGAAGAATGTTGCACAAAAGTACTTGAGAGAAGCTGTAAGGACAACTGTTTATACCTTGAATCGAGTACAAATAAAAAAAGGAGAGACTAGTAATGCACATGAACCAAAAAACAAAGATGTCGAGCATTAGGAGGATGTTGCCAAGCAATCAAGAGAGGAAGCTGAAATACAAGTTGAACCTAAAGATCAAGAGAAATAAGAAAGGAGACTTGAGCCTTCATTAGCACAGTATGTGAGAAGACATCATAAGCTAGATCAAATTATTGGAGCTAAAGAATCTAGAGTCATGACAAGAAGTAAGTTGAAAGATCAAACATGCTTTTTATGTGAGTTTGAACCTAATATAGTGAAAGATGCTTTGGAGAATGAATATTGGATCTAAGCCATGAATGAAGAGATTGAGAAAATAGAAAAGAACAAAACCTGGACACTAGTGCCAAGACCAGAGGACAAGAATGTTATTGGAACAAAGTGGGTATTCAGAAATAAGCTAAATGAACATGGATAAGTCACAAGAAAAAAAGCTAGATTGGTATGAAATGGATATGAAAATGAAGAAGGCATTGAATATGGGGAGGCATTTTCCCAAATTGCAAGATTGGAAGGAGTGAGAACTCTACTTGCATATGCAGCTTACAAAGGATTCAAAGTGTATCAAATGAATGTAAAATCTACATTTCTAAATGGAACACTGGAATAAGAAGTATACATTGAACAACTAGAAGGATTTGTTAATCCAAGCAAGAAGAACATGGTTTGTAAACTACACAAGGCATTGTATGGATTGAAACAATCCCCTAGAGCATAGTATGAGAGATTGCATAATTACTTGGTCAAGATTGGATTTGCAAGAACTAATGACAATAATAATCTGTACTTGAAGACTAAAAAAGGTAAAGGCATAAATATAAGTTGAAATATTTGTTGATAATATCATATTTGGAGGACAAGATGCACTATGCCAAACATTTTCAAATGAGATGCAAACTCAATTTGAGATGTCTATGTTTGGAGAGATCAAATTCTTTATTGGTTTGCAAGTTTATCAGATGAAGAAAGGTATCTATATTACATAATCTAAGTATGTCAAGGAGATACTGAAAACTTTTGGCATGGAGGACTCTAGACCAGTAAGTGCACCCATGGCTACTAGACACAAGCTATCAAAGAATGATGATATAGTTGAAGTGAATAAAACCTTGTATAGGTCTATGATTGGAAAGCTATAATATGTTCACAATTGGGATTGTTGCAAGATTTTGTGATATTGCCTTAGCAATTGGGATTGTTGCAAGATTTTGTGCCAATCCTAAGGAGAATCACATGATGGTAGTAAAAAGGATACTAAGATGTCTAAAATGAACAGAGGATTATGGACTGTATCACAAGAAGAATGAAAATTTTGAACTAAAAGTTTATACTAATGCAGATTGGACAAGAAATGTGGATGACATAAAGAGTACAAGTGGTGGTGCATTCTTTCTAGGAAAGAGATTAGTATCTTGGACAAGCAAGAAACATAATTGCATTTCCCAATCTACAACATAAGCTAAATATGTAGCAGCAACAGTGAATTGTTCAAACCTAGTGTGGATCAAGAAATTGTTGAAAGGCATGAAGGAAGAAATTACCGAGCCAGTTGTTATTTTCTGTGATAACACAAGTGCTATCAATATATCAAAGAATCTTGTGATGCACACTAATACTAAGCATATTGCTATTAGGTATCATTACTTGAGAGAGCTAGTTCAAGACAAGGAAGTGAGATTGGAGTATGTGAATACAAAGGAACAATTAGAAGACATATTTACTAAGGAATTACCTAAGGATGCTCATGAGTATCTAAGAGGTAAATTAGGGGTGATTCCCCTAACTGAGGCTACCTAGAATCATATAGGAGCATTGCATCAAATGTACTAATTAGAATATTTGACAAATTGATGCAAAGAAGATCACACTTTAGGAGTTTCCTAGAGTTGTGAAGAGTAAAGAACAAGATGTTGATCAATCATAAGCAAGATGAGAGAGGGAGTATGAAGTTCAGAGAATTGACATGAAGATATCTACATGGTGAAGATGAATGTATTTGACATTGTTTTCAAAGAGGGAGAGATTTAGTGAACCTGAGGGAGAGATACATATACAGAAGGAGTTACCCTACGAAAAGAGGGAGAGATTGAATAAGATGAGGGAGAGATTCAGTAAAATGATGAACAAATAATCAGAACAAACTTTTTGGATTGTATGGTAACTTGCACGTGGTGTTTCCATCAATGCCAAAGAGGGAAATTGTTGGAAACTACAATTGAAACAATTGTTATATTGTCATTGATGTCAAACCTTAACTGGTGAGACAATTGTTATCTAGTTAAGTACCATATCTTTTGATTGATGAAGAGGATTTGAAAAAAGGAGATAACATGAGGACCTAGTGAAAGGTTGAGTTATGAGAAACTACAATGGGTACTTGATTAGTTGGCACAATTGCAAGGTAATGTGTTGTTTATCTATAACACTAAGTGAAGAATTTAGTTGATTTGAAGCTTAGAAGAAATAAGGAAAGAAAGCCTAGAAGCATAGGCTTAACTGAGAAAAAGAGAGGAAATTCAATGTAAGCTAAGTGATGCTAGTGTTGACTGAGCGTCGGTATAAGCTGAGTAAATTTAGTGTCGACTGAGCATTAGTAATTGTCCAGTATCAGAGAATTAACGAAGCAAAGACAGTAATTGCTAAGAAGAACAGGTTTAGCAATGAGCGAGCTATCCAATGATGACCGAGTAGAAGAACACAGTATTGACCAAGTGTCAGTAATTTATAATTTGTGAAGGAATTGAGATTCCTAGCCAACATAGTTGAATTCTTGAGATATGTAAAATGTGTTGAAAATACAGATGAATGACCTAGAATATTAATGCATGGTAAACCATTTTCTTATGGATTCAAGGAGAAGTTTTGAGAAGTATCTAGAAGGATAAGGAGAAGGACAAAATGTTGGAAGGATTCAATGAATCTAACCTAAACCTAAGATCTACGAAAGAGATTAAGCGACAAAAGATTAAGCTACCTAATCAAGGAGGTATAAGGATGACCTAGTTGTAGGTTATAAACAACAAGGAAGAGGTTGATGTTATTGATTGGTGAACCTAAGTAGAAGGCTGAGAAGAGTTGTGAAGAGCTTAACAGAGTTGAGGTGATTGCTTAAAGAGATTCTAAGAAGATCAGAGATGGAGATGATATTGAAGGCCAATTAGTAAATCAACATATGAGCTTATTGTAATACCCCAAAAATGGGCTATAGGTTCATTAACCTCCTACATCTTCTATTCGAATGAAATTGATATCAAAGTCCTAACCTAAGGCACATCTGCACATCATTTTATCAAAAATTGATTTTATCCTAAATTTTGCATCGGGGAATATTCCTAGCAATATTCCTATTTGTCCTAATTATCTTTGATTTAATAATTATTTGGCGATAAATCTTATTTATCCTAAAGTTTGATTAATTGAATATTCTGAATATTTAATTAATCAGATTTAATACCACTTAATTGTTTAATTAAATTTATTCCTAAATTGTATTATTTAATTTTGACAGTAAATCTAAAATCTCATGACTAATTGATTAAATTCTTATTTAATTAATTAATGTCAATTGTCAATTTTTAATAATATAGTTTTTGAATAAAAGTTTAATTTAATAATTGATTAACCCATAAATCAATTATTTTAATTCAAAAATCAATTAAGTTGAGAATAAATCACTTTATTTTTTAAATTAATTGAAATCAAATCATGCACAATCAGAAAAGCAGGCAACTAGAAATTAACAATCAATTTTAAAATTGAAACTCAACATCTGATGATGAGTTGAAATTTGATCTAAAACTCTATTTTGAGTTAAACATTGCTTTTGCATGATTTTTGTGAGTTAATTATCTCTGATTTCCTGATAACTCAAAAATCAACCTAAGTTTATCAAGAGTGATTTATGACTTTTCTCCTGCATCCTCAAGCCCTAGATTTCTATAAAATCAAGGCTCAACTCTTCATAATTATCAACACTTGAATTTGCACAATTACTTTGGTGAATTGGTGATTGAAGGATTAAGCACTTGCGATAGGCGATTTGTGAGATCTTTCATAGTTGATCATAGTTTTTGCATAGTTTCATATCATAAATTTTCATATCATTCATAGCATTCTTAGATTAAATCTGCATTCAATTTCATTCATATAGCTTAGATTCATACAGTTTTTCATATCATTGCATAAAAAATACAAAAATATAGAATAATTTGTATTCATATAGTCTTTCATTCTTTTGCATTCAAATCCTTCATTTAGGTGTTGCATTGTCACTGATCTCAATTTCAATCTGAGAACATCATACTCGCACCTACTAGAAGGCAGTAAATCACCTGGTTAGCTTAGTTTTAATTACTTGCAGATTTTGATTTTGCTAACCTCTAATGTTTTACTAAAGTGTTGTGTCCACAGCTAGGTACAATTTTCACACACACATTTATGGCGCCCACCATGGGGCCCTGAAATAGGTTTTCATCTCTTCTATTTCAATTTCTATCTATTTTCTATCATTTTCTGGTCAATCTTGCAATTTTATTCTATATCTGTACAATTTTTGTACAAGTTTTGTCTTAAAATCATACCAGAAGATACAGGTTGTCGTACGATAATTGAGGATTTCAAGGCTCATTTTAGCAACTGCAGACTGTCGTTTGGGAACTCTTTTGTCATTTGAATAGATACCCACTATCGTATGAGTTTCTAGACAGTCATACCAAAGGTGACCCACTGTCGTATGGTATTTGGATTGTCGTATGAAAGGTAACCTATTGTCGTACAAGTTTTGATACTAGTGTTCCTTTGTCGTTTCAAATTTTTGGGCAGTTTTTTAGATTTGATTTTCAGATTTGGACTAATAGCTAACCCTAGCAATTGAACTATGTTGTTTCTGACTGATATTTGCTAATTTTGATTGGGAAAAGCACAACTAAATTGCTAAAACAAGTAAAATCTACTAAGCACATTGCGAGGAATTTAGGTATTCTACTACAATCTGATAACACTTCGATTTGGACATAAAATGAATTCTCACGTGTCAAGCTTGTGTGACTTTTCTCACTTTCATATCACAGACTTCATTTTGGACTATAAAACAAACATAGATTTGTTTTCTGCATATCTATTACACATAGTTAATAGGCCCTATGAACACTATTTGTGGATGATCTTGAGAGAGTGGGCTTCTTTCGCTTGTTCACGCATGTGAAGCTCTTCTTGATGAAGGATCCCCTTATAGGTAGGGAGGATATTGAGGTTGTCTTGCATTCTACTAGATTTTTGGGTCTTCAACTTCTGATTGACACATTCTCTCTCCGAAGAGGTTGATAGATCATAAGAAGTTAACATTACAAATCTTGGTGAGATAATTTTAGTCTTAGTGTGTCAGATTAATCTGTCTGCTTTCTTTTGGTTAAAAGTGAAAAGGCTAGAGGACTATGCTCTACTCCCTTTTTGGGTAGTATCAGAAACTCAGATCCTTGAATTTGGAACCAGTCCCCATGTGGTATCTTTTGTGAGTCACCTTTAGAGAGGGTTAACCATAGTGGACATTCCCTTAATTGGGTCAACCACGTGGACGAAACCTCAAGCAGTAATAGCCATTTTTGTCATGGTAGCAACAGTCACTATATAAATGTCCTTGTGGAGGAAATCTTCACATGTGTGGTCTCTTATTGGGCTGTCAGATCTCCCTAGCAGATCTTGATTGATTAAATTCTTAGACTGTGTCAAAACCCCGGTGCACCTAGATTGGAGTTCCCCCTCTTGAGATCATAAAAGTTGCAAAGTCAGACCATTACTACAAACCCTAGTGAGGCCAAATTTTTCATTTTCTAGGAATATGTGCGTTATTGAAATTTTTTTTGGAACATACACAAATAGCACTTCTAGGGATTAGCATATTAAGTCATTATTGCTTGTTCATGCGCAAGGTTGCTTTTTCCCTTGTTCATTGTTTTCAGACGATTGCCTGCTTCCCTTGCTTGTTGTTTTGCATGTTTGATATCTACTTGCTTATTTGAGATGGACAATTACATACAGATCTTCAAAACTAGACAAAAAACTTTGCCAACAATCTAAAATGGAAAGCCTAAAAATTGCAAAATCTAAAGCAAAATTCCTCTTTGGAGTCAAAAGTCATCCCACAGTCTCAAATTGTCATACGAGTCTTGAGCAAAAGTTGTTTCGTAACCCCTGTATTGTCGTACGAGAGCTAGTACTGTGTCATATGAGTGTTGTCACCAAAAATCAAAAGAACATTATCCCTGGCAGCAATTGTCATATGAGTCTTGTCAATTATCATTTGAGAGCATACCCAGTGTCATACGAGCATTCAAAAACTCATTTGAGAATTTTCAAAAAGTTGTCAAAGATTGGTCAAATTTGTCAGGAATCTAGTTTTTACAACCTATTTCCAGATTCTGTTAAAACACTCACTGTATCAGGAACAAAGTAGAAAATAGAATAAATTCAATCATTTACCTAAAGTGGTCTCTTGAGTCTAATTTCACCTTCTGATTTATCGATTTGAGTCTTTTTCATCTTGTGTCAAAACCTTGTCAAAATTATCTTCAAATTCAGTCTTCTTACAAAACAGCTAAGTGTTGTGAGCTCATGCCCGCCATCTATTAGGCATCTACCCATACTACTATGGCACAGTATCCTTCATTTATGTCTGATCTAATCTTCAATCAATCTAATCTTGACAAGGTTGCATCATTCAATCTTCTTGAATCGGGTCATTCTTCAGTTGTCTTCATCTTGCTTTTTTGCTTCACCCAAGGTTAATGGTGGAAACTAGAGCTTCATCACACAAGAAATCTGGAGAAGCATCTGATACTTTGCCTTTTTCTACTTAGGTAGGTCCAACTCTCAAGAAACTCTACAATTCAGGTCTTTACGAAGACGACAATCTTGGCAATTTTTTATTGAAAACTGATTACATACCCCCTCCATCAACTCGCGGAGGTAATCAACAATCTCTACATCAATCTATCCTAGGGAGTCCTAAAACTCCTAAAATGTCTCACAGCGGGACACATCACGGGTCTCAAGGACCTCACTCTCAACATGGTATGGATCAAGAACCTACACCTTTTGAAATTGCTCGATATCAAAAAAATGACGACTTCAAGAAAATGATGAGGCATTTCTTGAAAGAAGATAGAGAGGCATACTTTCTAGAGTTAGCTCATCAAGGAGCTAAACTTCCTCCAAAATTTAATGTTGAAAATATCATTACGCATGAGGAAGAAACCCCTATCACCGCTATGATGAAACAGATGCATGTTATGCAAGTCAAACTTAACAAACTTGAAAAAGAAAAGGAACCTAAAGACTTTTCCATGGAAGCTCCATGCCCTTTTCCATTTGATAAAGACTTGTACATGCCACCATTCCCTAAAAGAGTGGAAATGCCTAAATACGATAAGTATGATGGAAACTCTGATCCTCAAGATCATGTCAGAGAATTCTGTACTCAATCTATGGAGTTTATGCATGAACCAACCTACTTAATGTGTCTCTTCCCTCGATCTCTGGGAGGAGAAAACATTCATTGGTTCTCTAGAATGCCTCCAACTATCAAAACTTTTGAGGAGTTAATCAAACTATTCTATCAACAATACTCCTACAATATCCAGCATCCGGTCACCATGATCAACATCTGAAATCTGAAACAATATCCAGGAGAACTATTCCTGACATTTCTCAAGAGATGGAGGAAGAAATTTTCTCTATATGCTAGACCCATTCTAGAAACCAAGAAACTGGAAATCTTCATCAATAATCTTGTTCTAGAAATCAACTACCCTTTACAAATGCAAAATCATACATCCTTTGATAAGATGGTAGATAATGCAATCAAAATTGAGAAAGTACTTGTGAAAAAAGAAGACATCACACTTCAAAAGGATAAGTATGAATCTGGATCTAGTTCTAAGGACAAGAACAAAAATTGGAATAATAATAAAGGTGTTGTCACTGAAGGTGTTGTTGATACTATCTGTGCCCCATCTAAGGCACCCACTTTCAATCTCACTGTTGGCACCTAAGCCATCAAAGCTTCCGAAGCTAAAACAATAGAGCCCAACAAGAAGTCATCTTATTATAAACCTTGGGCTACATATCCTAATTGCAAATTCACTCCTCTTGGATAAACCTTGGAATCTGCCATGAAAACTCTATTGGCTAACAAGATCATCTACTTGCCTGAGATAAAAGTCTTTGATCCTAAACCTAAACTAAAATGGTGGAGAGAGAATGATTTCTATGACTTCCATCGTAGTAAGGGTCATAAGACTAATAACTGCGTTCGCTTGAAACACATCATACAAGACAAAATTGATAATGGAGAAATCATGATTGACAATCATAAGAGCAATAATGATCATACAACATTCATGAAACCATTTTTGAAACATGGTAAAGAAGATTCTTCTTCTCAACCTAATATGGGTGCTAAAGTCAATTATGCCTACTCTGGAAACAATGATGTTATCAATATGGTTGAACCATGTCTATCTGAGCATTGCAATGTCATCACAATTGTAAGAAAGCTAGAGAAAATCAATCATTACTTGATCACAAGCTCAAGCGCATCTGCAAGGACAAATCCTAGATTCATCCAATGTCCCTAAGATGCCTTTCAACCTTTCATCTGCTTCTAAATAAAATGCTACATCTAAATCTCCAAATCCTAAAGACACAAGGCCAACATCATACAGTATTGTCCAATAACTCCAGCATACAAATGCAAAGATCTCCATGTTTGAGTTGCTTCGGATATCTCCAGCAAATAGAGCCATCCTAGACAAAGCTTTGCTCGGATCCAATGTTCCTAATAACCTTGATTTAGACAGATTCCAGACTATGGCTGGTCATCTTACATCTCCACAGTATAGTTCTTTTTCACAGGAAGATGATAACTCCTTGAGTCATCCGCATAACCAGCCCTTGCATATTGAAGTCTTGATCCAAAACCGTCATGTCAAATGTGTGTTGATAGATGGGGGTGCTAGTCGTAACATTTGTTCTTTTAGCTTGATTACACAATTGGGATTTTGAGAAATGGCCATTGATCCTAGAAAGAAGATAACTATCAAAGCATACGATGAGCAAGAAAGATCTTCCAAGGGAACAATTGTCTTACTTATCAGAACAGGTCCAGTCATCAAAGATACTATATGTCAAGTTCTTGATCTACCTTTGGCTTACGACATCCTTCTAGGGAGACCCTGGATACATGAAATGAAAGCTATTCCTTCTATGTACCATCAGTATTTGAAATTTCCTTATGAAGGAGTAGAAGTGATGATTCTAGCTGATCTATATACAACTTGCAATGCATTAAAAGAAAGTGTTGATAAACTTGTTCCTAATAATAGAGAATCTTCCACTATGCAGCTAGGCATTGCTTCAACATCCAAGATGGAAGACATTGCTAAAGAGGTTAAAATCAAAGAAAATGGTATGGGAGAATATACTATAGAACCAGTCTTATCTTTGATATCTCTCCCTATCTCGCCTAAGTCCTATGGACAAACTCTAAAATAGTCTAAAAAGGAGTCTAAAGAACCTCTTGAGGCATATAAAGGAAATTTTGTTGCAGAACAAGTGTCCAAACAAGAGTTTGAAGAGGATGAAGTTGTACTTGCATGGCTATACAAAGATGAACCTAAATCTCAAATTGTTCAAACATGTGAATCTAAAACACTGAAGATCCCTTCTAAGTCATATGGCCTAGGGGACAAATTGATCACAAAAATGGGATATAAAGGAAAAGGACCTCTAGGACTACATGGTAAAGGTCTTTTGTCACCTCTTGACCATCGTGGCTAAGAAAACAAGAATACAACAGGTCTAGGATATAAGAAGAAGCCTTTTTGTCTTAGCAAGAACTCCCCACATGTCTTAGAACAGATTGAGCCCTCCATAAAAAATCAATTAAAGGGAGACATGACAAAACAATCTGATAGTGATGATTCAGACACCACTAAAGAGCTCATTCCTTATAAGCATTTGCCTAAAGAAATAAAAGACCTCCTTGAAGCTGAAGATGATCCAATAAAAAGAATCAATGTAGTAGAAACACAAGAACCTACTATAGAGTAAGAGATAGTTGCACCATTAGAACCGGCTAATCTTGAAGACAATCAAACAGACAAAGAGGAAGGTGGTAGTCATTCTGAGATAGATTCCCATGAGTATGAATTCAAATCAGAATCTGAGGGTAACCCTTCTTGGGGTATTCATCCTGACTTTACTCATGTTCTTAAATTTCCCAGAGGCATAGATGAAGAATCTAATGACTATGAATGGGGAGCCATCCCAGAGGAAGATGAGTGTATCACAAAAAAACATGTTGATGTTATTCACCAATATGCACCTAAACCCAACGTAAGTCTAGAGTGAATGATGAACTTAATGAGTCTGATCCACCTATGGCTGAAGTGGACTCCCATAATGACATTGAGCCTATTCTTGAATTAAATGTCTTAAGTTGTAATATCACCTTTGAACTCAAGTGTCAGGTTAGGACCAATGACGACAGATCCATATCTGTCAACATTCTTTCCCAATCTTTCACCACTTTGACTATCCAACATCCTAAACTTCTTGACCAAACCTCTATGAATCTAAGCCAAGGTATTTATACCTTTCCAAATAACTATACCCTTGCTTGCCACCTCAATGTAGTTGAGCCTATGAGGATTTCCATCAGTGAACCGAGTGTTAGCATGACAGAGTCGGACATCAAGTATCTTAGTAAAAAAAACAAGAATAAGAATAAAAAGAAAAAGAGTCCTGAGGGTGAAAACCACTTTGTGGCAGTCTCAAAACCTACAAAAGTGAAAATAAAAGATGTATCTGAAGGTGAAAACCTCTCTAAGGTGCCTAAGGATGAGATATTTGATGTCCTTTCGAGTCATTTACATGACAGATCTCCAGTTCTAATTGAGCCTACTCAATCTATCAACTTGGGAACAACAAAAGAACCATACTTGATCCATGTAGCACAATCCTTATCAGAAGAAGAAAAACAAAAATTTACCACATTCTTAACAGAAAAGAAGAAAAACTTTGCATGGAAATATTCAGATATGTCAGGATTGGATCTTGATCTTATAATGCACCATCTATCTATTGCTTTAGACGTCAAACCTGTTAAGCAAAAATTGAGAAAGATGCATCCACATGTTGCACTCTTGGTCAAAGCTGAATTAGAGAAGCTACTAAAAGCTGAATTCACCCATGTTATTGATTATGCTAGATGGATCTCTAATATTGTACCTATTTCAAAACCAGACTAATCTATAAGAGTGTGCACAGATTTCAAAGATGTAAACAAAGCATGCCCTAAGGATGATTTTCTACTACCTAACATTGATATGATAGTGGACATGACTGCGGGCTTTGAGATGTATTCGTTAATGGATGGTTTTTCTGGATATAACCAAATTAAATTCCTCCAAAGGATCAAGAGAAAATTGATTTCACATGTGTGTGGGGTACTTTTTGTTGGAATGCCATGCCATTTGGGATTAAGAATGTTGATGCTACATATCAGAGAGCTATGACATCTATCTTTCATGACATGATGCAGCGAACTATGGAGGATTATGTGGATGATACTTTAGAAAAATCTATAATAAGATCTAAACATTAAATGATTTGAGCAAAATACTAGACATAATGGAAAAGTTTAGTCTCAGACTGAACCCTAAGAATTATGCTTTTGGTGTCACTTCTGGAAAGCTCTTAGGCTACATTGTTTCAAAGAAAGGCATTGAAGTTGATCCAGCTAAAGTTAAAGCTATCATGGAGATGCAACCTCCCAAGAATATCAGTCAAATGAGAACATTACAAGGGAGAGTAAAATCTATTAGACGCTTCATATCTCAATTAGCAGACATATCACAGCCTTTCACAAAGACATTACATAAAGGTGTGACCTTTGCATGGAACGAGGAATGTGAAAAGAATTTTAATCATATCAAGAAATATCTATCAAATCCTCCTATTTTGATGCCTCCTATTCAAGGGAAGCCATTGATCTTATATGTCTCCGCTCTACAGATACATCACTGGGGGCATTGCTCGCACAACATGATGAGAACAAGAAGGAAAGAGCTATATACTATATTAGTAGAACATTGGTAGCATATGAAAAGAACTATTCCATGATTGAAAAATCTTGTCTAGCTGTGATCTTTGCATCACAGAAACTGAGACATTATATGTTGGCTCATACCATGCATTTGGTAGCTAAGATTGATCCATTAAAGTACCTACTAAGAAAAGTTGCCCTCACGGGTAGATTAGCCAAATGGGTCATGCTTTTAAGTGAATTTGACATTGAATATGTTGAATGAAAAGTGATTAAAGGCCAAGTTATTGCTGATCAACTAGTAGATGCACTTTTTTTTGATGATACACCAATGCAAATGGAATTCCCAGATTCCTCTATCATGAATCTTTCTTCTAGAGAATGGCAATTGTTCTTTGATGGCTCCTATACGTAGAATGGATCTGGAGCAGGTATCTTTTTTATCACTCCTCAAGGATACTCCATTCCCAAGGCATTCGGAATCAAATTTCCTTGTACAAACAATATTGTTGAATATGAAGCTCTTCTTAATGGTATGAAAATAGCAATTGAGTGGAGAGTAACAGAACTACACATACATGGAGACTCACAACTTGTAATCCATCAAGTCAATGATGTGTATCAAATGAAAGATGAAAAGCTCATTCCATACAAAAGAATGGTAGATGATCTAAAGAAATATTTCATATCTATCACCTTTGATAAAATACCTAGAACATAGAATAAGGTTGTCGATGCAATGGCAACACTATCTACTTTATTATAGCAGCCTGAACATGAGCTACGCTATGAGTTCTCGGTGGAAGCACTATCCTATCCTGCATATGATTCCCTTGAAACCCACATGATCTACAATGTTGTAGGTCATGATTCATCCCGCTATAAAAACCTTTTCTCCTATCTCAAAGACTGAATCATTCCCGATACCTTTAACCGCCATGAAAAGAGATACCTTATTTGCAATGCGTCCCGATATGTCATCATTGGTCATGATCTATATAAATGAGGTCTATATGGTACACTACTTAGATGTTTAGAATGGGAAGAGTCTCAACGTGTGTTAGAGGAAGTCCATGATGGTATTTATGGGTCACACTCGAATGGCTTAACACTAGCCTAAAATCTTATTAAGGCTGGGTATTATTAGAGGCTATCAAGTTTGCTAAGACCTGTCAAAAGTGCCAAGTAAATGGAAACTTAATTCATGGTCTAATGAGAGATCTAATTCCCTTCACTACACAATGGCCTTTTCACCAATGGGCATTTGATCTTATAGGATCTATACATCCTCATTCTTCTAATGGACATACCCATATAATCACAGCTACAGATTATTTCACAAAATGGGTAGAAGCAGTTCCTTTAACTCAAGCGACTGGTAAACAAATTTCTATGTTCATTCTGAACTACATCATATGTAGGTATGGTATTCCACATTCTATAGTCACAGATAAGGGTGAACAATTCAAAAATAAAGACTTAGATGATCTATGTGCCAAATTCAAGATTACACAACATTGGTCATCTATCTACTATCCTCAAGGGAATGGACAAGCAGAGGCTTCTAACAAGAATCTATTGAAATTATTGCACCGAATAGTTAATAAAACAAGAAGAGACTGGCATCTCATGATCAATCCAGCTCTCTGGGCCTACAGAACAAGTATCAAAACACCCACTGGGGCTACACCATTCGCTTTAGTTTATGGGTCTAAAGCGGTACTACCTATTGAGGTTGAAATCCCATCATTAAGAATCAAAATGCATGGTTTAGTAAATGATGATGACTATAGAGTGTCTAGGTTGCAAGAACTTGAACTACTAGATGAGGGCAGACAAACAACGTATGATCATCTCAGAATATATCAAAAAAGAATGTCTAGAGGTTACAAGAAAGTTAGACACATAGAATTTCAGGTTGGCGATCTAGTCTTGAGAGAGAATCCTAAAAATCAATCACATAGAGAACGCAAGGGGAAGTTTGAACCCAACTAGCTGGGTCCCTTTGTAATCATGACTACTTTTAGTTCTAGTGCCTATCAACTCTCAATGACTGAAGGAGAACAACTATGAGAACCAATCAACATTCTCCATCTGAATAAATTCTACGCCTAAGGCATTCAGTCTTTGTAAAATGTCTTGAAAAAATTAGAAAAATTAGAAAAAGTCCTAAAAAAAATGATCATCCTGGTGAAAACCTAACAATAGGTGCCTTGATGCATCACAAAAAAAATATATCAAAAGTACAAAAAAAAAAAAAATTGAAAAAAAGAAAAATACAAAAAAATGAGAAAAAGAAAAAGTGCCTTCATGAAGACTGTGTGTGAATTTTGTACCTGATCTATAGACACAACACTTCAGTAAAACATTAGAGGTTAGCAAAAATTGAAATCGTGCAATGAATTGAAAGCTAAACTAACCAGGCAATTTACTGCCTTCTAATAGGTGCGAGTATGATGTTCTCAGATTGTTATCGAGATCAGTGACCTTGACGACACCTAAATGAAGGATTTTAATGCAAAAGATGGATATGGAATGTATGCAATTAATCTTTTTTTTTTAAATTTTCTATGCAATTATGATAAAAAAAATAATATGAAATCTATGATATGTAAAAACTGATATGCTATGATATGGTAAATGATCTAACAAATGAAAACTAATATGATATGAAAAACTATGCAATATTGATCTCACAAAGCTTGGATTCGCAAAGATGATTCTTCAATCTCCAATTTGGCAGCGTGATTATGCAATTCTTGTGGATGATTTATGAAGAGCTGAGCCTCAATTTATAGAAATCTAGGGCTTTGGAGGTGCATGGAAAAAAAAAGTCATAAATCACTCAAATAACTCAGGTTGATTTTTTAGTTATTTTTAAATAAAGGATAATTAATTCACAGAAACATGCAAAAGCAAAGTTCAACTCAAAATAGAGTTTAGCTTTAATTGATAATTGATAGTTGTCTTCTTTTCTTGATTGTGCATGATTTAATATGAATTAATTAATAATAAAGTGATTTATTTCCAACTTAACTGATTTTGAAAAATAAAACAATTGATTTATGGGTTAATCAATTATTTTTCAAACTTTTATTCAAAAATAATATTATTAAAATTGACCACTCGCTTTAATTAATTAAATAAGAATTTAATCAATTATTCATAGGATTTTGGATTTATTGTCAAAATTAAATAATACAATTTAAGAATAGATAGAATTAACCTCAATTAAATAATTAAGTGGCAGAATTAAATCTAATTAATTAAATATTAAGAATATTCAATTAATCAAACTTTAGGATAAATAGGATTTATCGCCAAATAATCATTAAATCAAAGATAATTAGGATAATTAGGAATATTGCTAGGAATATTCCCTCGATGTAGAATTTAAGATAATCAATTAAGATTCAATAATGTTTAGATGTGCCTTAGGTAAGGACTTTGATGTCGATTTCGTTCAATATGTCGATATAGGAGGTTAATGAACCTATAGCCCATTTTTGGGGTATTACATTTTGCACCTCTTTGAATTACTGTGCGAAGCGCAGTGGTTCAAAGATAGTCTGTGTTTGACAGAGATATGAAACTGATGTTTGAAATTGATAATTGATATGAGACAGAAGTTGATTGAAAGATTTGATATGAAGATGACAGGTCCTGAATGACCAAAGATAATGTTACCTATAATAGCGATGAACCAATGAAACAAAAGTGTCAAAATGCCTGATTCCGAACCTTATGATTGTGAAGAAGTGAGTGATCGATTCCAAACTTGATTGTCCTTAGAAGAATCACATAGGTATCACATCTAAACCTTTCAGTTACCAAAGAACCAAGGAAATAACACATTTGAACCAATAGTTGCAAAAACTGATACAGTTTACAAGATTAGGAGAATATCAAATTGATATGAATCTCGATGAGTCTGATATGCCCCAAGCGATGATAGATTTGCCCCAAGCGATGAGAACTTTTGATGAATCAACAACTAGACATGGTTGTTGTCTTGATTACTGAGGAAAGATATGATTTCAAATTTGATTACAGACTTTGAATGATATGCAATACCATGCCCCCTTCGGGATTAAAATTGAAATCTGACAAGAAAAGTCAGTGTTGAATAGTTTAGAAGCATGTTAACTGATTTGAGAAATGGTTATACACGTTCAAAAATGCATTCTGCATCATTTAGAGGTCCAGAAGACCAAGTTTGACTAGGTTTGACCATGAGTTGACCATGGTTGACCAAGTTGAAATTTTGATAGATTGATGTAAGATAATCAGTTAAGTTGAATACAAAATTTCTGTGATGATGGAAGGTCGATTATGCAAGCAGTAGACAATATGAATGATCTCAGATTTTGATTTTGATCCCGAAAAAGGATTCTAATTGTTGTTTTGTTGGAGGAACCTTCGTGTGAGATTCGGCTCTCGTCAGATATAAAGAATTGATATGAAGAATTGTTTAAGATTTGAAGTGTTTCCAAACATTTGTGAGATTATGCAAACATGCAAGATGCAAAGAAACATGCAAAATAATATGCAATCTAAGACCTAGGACCTAGTCACTAATCATGTGTCGATTTGTTATCATCATTAAACTTTTAGGTAACTAGATAAATCAATACAATGCCCACTAGCTATGAAACCATAGACATATGAATATCGATTTGTACGCACAAGAAATCAATACAACACCCACTGGTCAACAACCATGGATATATGAATATTGATTTTATTTTTGGAATGTCGGATTAGATATAAGCATCAAAGCATAAGCGCCAGGATGACCTGAATATCATGTCCATTTTGATATAGCAATTTGTATAAGCATCAAAACATAAACGTCATGATGACCAGAATATGCCTTGCAGTGCAAATACATCAAGCAGTCAAGAGATCATTCAAAATCCAATGTGAATTACTCATAGTGACCCTTTATCATTCACATCTTTAGGTAAGATCGCATTTCACAGTAGGAGAAAGAACTCACTCAAAAATACAATAGTTAGATCAAACTTCCTTGAATTTTCTAGGTATCAATGGTCAAGGTACGCATGGCCATCCAATTCGAGATAGAGGCTCTTACAGTCGAACACCATTTCAATCCAGAATTTTCAAAATTGTTAGATTTTCACATACAAGCAGAAGACAAAGAAAAGATTATGCCCCCAGTCATCACTCTCTAAATCCTATAAAGGACATAATCGAAGAGCTCGAAGGGACACAATATGCAAAAATCTCAATGTGAATCAGTAAGCATACAAAGAGATAAAAGCATGTAAAAAGCATAGATTGTTTTCAGTTTGATGTTTGATTGCATTGTTGTAGATGCAAAATCCTTTCTAGAGATGAGACTTACTGACTGACTCGGATAAAGCTTCAAAGGACTCTCACTGGATATGATTCATCTAAGATGTACTGGAGACCATAGGATATGACATTGATTGCCCCCAAATGTTAAGCATTGATAGGATACAGACGCTTCAGCTGATTGGTGTACAGACTGACTTATTGAAAACTAGAAATGCAAGAACAAACCAGGAGATATGTACAAACTAAAGCAAGACTGAAAGCTAGGAAAGACCAAGATTGTGCTAATAGATGGAGCATTTTTTAACAAGTGGTACCCGTTTGCCAGATTTTCACCATCTTGGCAGAGATTCTATTTTTGCTACCAAGGCACCTGTTTCTAAGTTTTCACCAAGGCAATTGTTCTTTTTCTTATTTTTTTGTATTTTTCATTTTTTCAATTTTTTTTAATATTTTTGATATTTTTCAATTTTTAAGATTTTTTCAGGATATTTTACCATAGACTGAATGCCTTAGGCATAGAATTTCTTCAAATGGAGAACGTTGATTAGTTCTTGGAGCTGTTCTCCTTCAGTCATTGAGAGTTGATAGGCACTAGAGCCAAAAGTAGTAGTGATAACAAAGGGACCCAGCTAGTTGGGTTCAAACATCCCCTTGCATTCTCGATGTGATTGATTTTTAGGATTTTCTCTCAAGACTAGATCACCAACTTGAAATTCTCTGTGTCTAAATTTCTTGTTGTAACCTCTAGACATTCTCTTTTGATATACTCTAAGATGATCATACGCTACTTGTCTGCACTCATCTAGTAGTTCAAGTTCTTGCAACCTAGACACTCTGTAGTCATCATCAGTTGCTAGACCATGCATTCTAATTCTTAGCAATAGGATTTCAACCTCAATAGGCAATACCGCTTCAGACCCATAAACTAAAGCAAAAGGTGTAGCCCCTGTAGGTGTTCTGATACTTGTTCTGATACTGGTTCTGATACTTGTTCTGACACTTGTTCTAATACTGGTTCAGATACTTGGTATACTTGAAAGGATAAACCATGATATGCCAAGGATTCAAGATGATATGCTCAAAGATGTTGATAGGGAAAGGGAGATGGAAGAGAAAAATGGAGGATAAGGTTTTATGTAAAGTGAGTGAGGTTGGAAGATAGGAGGAATAGACAAATGAGGAAAAAGGATACAAGGTAGAAGGATAATGAATGGAAGGATTGTGAAAGGATAGATGGAAAGGAAGGCAAGATCAACATCAACACACACCTTGAAGGGTTGCGAGAGGATGGAGGAAATGTGAATGAAGGAATATGGTGAATGGATAGCAGAGGTTGTGGTTTAGGCACATGGAATGGAAGGATGTTTCTGGAGGAAGATGAAGTGGAAGTCTTTGGAAGTTTGAATGTCAACTTCACTTTTTGTTCAACACCAGACTCTTTCAAGAGAAACTTTGGAATCCATATAGTCCTAGGCTTTTCATTTTCTTTTGATGATCTACAGAGAATATCTTTAATGATAGATTTTGGAACCCATACTTGTCTTGTAGTTTTTTTCTTAGATATCTCTTTTGACTTTATGCCTCCATATCGATTAGAGGAGACATGGTGATCTTCTTTTTTTGATGGATTCTTGTATTGCTTCTTTTTCTTGTATTGAAAATTCAAGTTACTTCCAAAAGACTTGGGACTTGTGGAAGAAGAAGAAGGATATGACTAGTTTAAATGGGTGGGTGGATGAAAAGGATTCAAGGGTGTGCATCTATGTTGATCTTGAGGAAAGATGGGAGATGGAAGGATGTAAGGACCCAAGATGGATGGTGAATTATGAGAGTTAGGAGGGGAAAGTGAAGGGACATAAGGACCCAAGATGGAAGGCAGATGTGAAGCCCTTAGTATTGATGGAGGAAGTCCAAGGATGGACATGGAAGATACAAAAGGATAATCAATAAGTTCATCAGCATCTATATGACAACCAAGGATATCAACATCTTTAGAGTGAGCATTAAAATTTTCAATAGAATCATGGACATCTTGCAGATGAGCACCTTCTTTGATACGATTTTTCAAAGCTTGCAAAGACTTAGGAAGAGTAGAAAGTGGAAGCGAACATGAAGTGGTAGAACAAGAAGATGGAAGACTTTGATCTTGACAAGGATCTTTGGATAGCATAAGTGCATAATTTTTCTCTTGATTTTCAATAGGCTTAACATTGGAAGTAACAATACCATTTTTACCAACCTTAACGGAAGTATCATCTTTGGAAAGCGTGAGTGGGGTAAGTCTATTTTTATTGTCAATAAGCTCAATAGTGTAAGTAGTATCATGATTTTTCTTAGGAGAAGACTTGAGACATGATGGAATGCATGAGAAATGGTGTGCAGGATCAAAAGAACCATGGAACGAATAAGAGACATCATGAAAAGGATTGGATGACATGGAGGTTTCTTGATCTTGATCTTTCTTTACGTTCTTTTCTTTATCATTTTTAGAATCCTCTTGACATGGAGCCAGTTCTAAGGACAAGGAAGCATGTTGGGATTGTATGGAAGACTTTGTTAGAGATGGTGAAGGACTAGCTAAAGTAGGCATTATAGCGTATAAAGGCTTAGGCTCTTTAAGTTTAGCATTATTGAAAGTATTTGTAGCCAAGTGAAGGTTAGTTTGAGTTTTTTTAAGAGGTAGCCCTTGAGGATAACTATAGGGAACCGCATGAAAAGTATTAGGATATTTGTTGGATGAAAGATTTGTGAAAGATTTGGAAGACTCGGAAGCTTTAGGAAATGTGTGGGTATTAGAGGAAGTAGGGGATGGAAGGGAACCATCACAAGAAAAAGGTTCAACATTAACATGATCTTGCTTGAGAGTGTAATCTTTATTTTTAGCATGAGAGTTCTTAGAGGAGAGATCCTTAGAGTATTGACATTTATAGTCAGCGCGGTATATTTTATATTCCTCAATAGAAGTAGATGTATCATGTAGATATTGTTCACAAAAATCATCAAAGTCTCTTTCAAAATTAGAATCATATGGATCACCATCACGATCTATATAATGTGATGGCCCATTTATAGTAAGCAGGAACACACGAGGAGGAGGATTCTTAGGAACAAAGGGTTCATAGGTATCACTATATTGTCCCTCATCATAGTCATCATAGTCTTCAAAGTCTTCAAAGATGGGTGTGTCACTCTCCATGGAAGAAGTATCAAAAGGATTATCACGTTGATCATTTTTTGTCCGGGGGCATGGTGACATGTACAAGTCTTTATCAAATGGAAAAAGGCATAGAGCTTCCATGGAGAACTCTTTAGGTTCCTTTTCTTTCTCAAGTTTGTTAAGCTTGACTTGCATAGCGTGGATCTACTTCATCATACTGGTCATCAAAAAAATTTCCTCATGTGTACTGATTCTTTGAGACATGTGTACTGATTCTCAATGGCTACTGCTTTGTTCTTGACATAGTGATTTGTATGACAGATTCTGGAACTAGGTTGAAAAAGCTGGGTATCTGGCAATTCTGACAACTTTCTGACACTTTTTCTAAATTTTCCCAAATGACTCTCTGCAAACTCGTACGACAATGGGTATGCTATGAAATGACAGTTGAAAAGCTCGTACGATAATTGCAAAACTCGCATGACAATTGCTAGCAGGATTTGACTTTTTGAATTTGACTGGCAGAAAGACTCATATGACACTGGGTTCTTTACCATACAATAGTTGGGCAGTAATGAAATGATATTTGACAAAAACTTGTATGACTTTCTAACCTCCTGAGATGACTTTTGACTCCAGAAAGGAATTTCACTTAAAATTTTGCAAATTTAGAGTTTTCAATTTTAGATTATTTGCGAATTTCAATGTCCAGATTTGAGGATTGTAACAAATTTGTCCATTTTCAATAACCAGATAGATAAACAAGCACGCAAAATAGCAAGCAAGTGATTTCAAGCATGTCTGAAAATAATGAACAAGGGCAAAAGCAACCTTGCGCATGAACAATCAAGTGACTTATTCGTTCTAATCCTCAGAAGTGCTAATTGTGTATGTTCCAAAAATGTTTTGCAATAATGCACATATACCCTAGAAAATAAAAATTTGGCCTCGCTAGGGTTTTTAGTAATGGTTTGACTCTACAAATTTTATGATCCAAAGGGGTGAACTCCAATCCTGATGCACCAGGGTTTTGACACAATCCAAGAATTTAATCAATCAAGAGCTACTAGGGAGATCTGACAACCTAACAATGAACCACAGCTGTGAAGATTTCTTCCACAAAGACATTTATATAGTGGTTGTCACTACCACGATGAAAATGGCTATTACCGCTTGAGGTTCCATCAACATGGTTGACCCAATTAAGGGAATGTCCACTACGGTTAACCCTCTCTAAAGGTGACTCACAAGATATACCACATGGAGACTGGTTCTAGATTCAAGGATTTGGGTTTCTGGTACTATCCAAAAAGGAATAGAGCATAATCCCTTAGCCTTTTCACTTTTAACCCAAATAAAGAAAATAGATTAATCTGACACACTAAGACCAAGATTATCTCACAAAGATCTATGATGTCAACCCCTTATGATCTATCAACCTCTCCGGAGAGAGAATGCATCAATCAAAAGTTGAAGACACACGGATCTAGTAGAACGTGAGACTCCCTCAGTATCCTCCCTACAGCAAAGGTTCCTTCGTTGAGAAGAGTTTCGCTAGAAACTCACTCTCTCAAGAGCCAGAAATAGTGTTCATAGGGCCTATTTACTATGTGTAACAAAGATGCTTGAAGCAAACTATGTTCATTTTTATAGCCCAAATGAAGTCTGTGATAGGAAAGCAATAAAAGTCACTCAAGCTAGACACATGAGATGTTCATTTTAGATCCAAAATCAAAGTCTTATCAGCAGAGAAGATTTCCTGAATTGCTCACAACATGCTTAGTAGATTTTTACCTATTTTTAGCAATTCTTGCGCTTTTTGTCTTGTATCTTTTGTACCCACAAGATGTACCTGCACCTGCACGTGCAACCCATTGTTATGAAAAACTTACCTATTATTGTACATGAAACCCAATGTTATAAAAATCTATCAAAAAAATAAACACAACTTGTCAACCCCACGTGGTAGAAAATCAGGTTAGTCAAAGATAATATGTCATTTGATAATCGAAAAATCTGTTGTCATAAAAAAAATTAGATTTTGACTAGTCTGCACTAAATCAACAATAACTTTTGCAAATCAAAATGAAATTAATCCAAACCAATGGAAAATGAAAGCTAACTCAAATACCTTTCCATAAATATAAATTTTAGATCTGTATTATGTCATATGTGCATGTACCAATAAAAATATCAGTCGCATTTCATAAAATCAGGTTCAGACCAGTCTTCACTCAAATGATCATAACTTTTATAAATCAAAACAAAATTAATCCAAACCAATGGAAAATGAAAGCTAACTCAAATAAATTTCTAGAAATATAAATTTTGGATTTGTATCATATCATATGTACATGTACCAATAAAAACATCAATCAGATTTCATAAAATCAGGTTCAGACCAGTCTTTACTAAAATGATCATAACTTTTGCAAATCAAAACAAAATTAATCCAAACCTATGGAAAATGAAAGCTAACTCAAATAAATTTCCAAAAATATAAATTTTGGATTTTTATCATGTCATATCTTCATGTACCAATAAAAACATCAGTCAAATTTCTGAAAAAATAGCCCAAAAATTTATCACAAAACTCACAAAAATTAACCTTGTGGTCCTGGGTTTGAGAAAAAGGATAAAAATTTGATAGAATAGAATGGAAACCCATTTCAAGGCCCCATGATGGGTGCCAAAAATGTGTGTGTGAATTTTGTACTTGATCTGTAGACACAACACTTCAGTAAAATATTAGAGGTTAGCAAAAATCAAAATCATGCAATGAATTGAAAGCTAAACTAACCAGGTGATTTACTACCTTCTAATAGGTGCGAGTATGATGTTCTCATATTTTTATCAATATCAATGACCTTGACAACACCTAAATGAAGGATTTTAATGCAAAAGATGGATATGGAATGTATGCAATTAAATTTTTTTTTTGGATTTTCTATGCAATTATGATGAAAACCTGGCATGAAATCTATGATATGTAAAAACTGATATGCTATGATATGGTAAATGATCTAACAAATGAAAACTAATATGATATGAAAAATTATGCAATATTGATCTCACAAAGCTTGGATTTGCAAAGATGATTCTTCAGTCTCCAATTTGGCAGCGTGATTATGCAATTCTTATGGATGCTTTGTGAAGAGCTGAGCCTCAATTTATAGAAATCTAAGGCTTTGGAGGTGCATGAAAAAAAAAGGCATAAATCACTTAAATAACTCAGGTTGATTTTTGAGTTATTTTTAAATAAAAGATAATTAACTCATAGAAACATGCAAAAGCAAAGTTCAACTCAAAATAGAGTTTAACTTTAATTGATAATTGATAGTTGTCTGCTTTTCTTGATTGTGCATGATTTAATATGAATTAATTAATAATAAAGTGATTTATTTCCAACTTAACTGATTTTGAAAAATAAAATAATTGATTTATGGGTTAATCAATTATTTTTCAAACTTTTATTCAAAAACAATATTATTAAAATTGACCACTCGCTTTAATTAATTAAATAAGAATTTAATCAATTATTCATAGGATTTTGGATTTATTGTCAAAATTAAATAATACAATTTAAGAATAGATAGAATTAACCTCAATTAAATAATTAAGTGGCAGAATTAAATCTAATTAACTAAATATTGAGAATATTCAATTAATCAAACTTTAGGATAAATAGGATTTATCGCCAAATAATCATTAAATCAAAGATAATTAGGATAATTAGGAATATTGCTAGGAATATTCCCTCGATGCAGAATTTAAGATAATCAATTAAGATTCGATGATGTTCAGATGTGCCTTAGGTTAGGACTTTGATGTCGATTTCGTTCAATATGTCGATATAGGAGGTTAATGAACTTATAGCCCATTTTTGGGGTATTACAAAGACCTAGAAATAGACACCTTGGTGGAGAAAATAGAATCTCTGCCAAGATGGTGAAAACCTGGCAAACGGGTGCCACTTGTTTCAAAATGCTCCATCTATCAGCACAATCTTGGTCTTTCCTAGCCTTTAGACTTGCTTTAGTTTGTACATATCGCCCAGTTTGTTTCTACATTCCTATTTTCAATAAGTCGGTCTGTTTACCAATCAGCTCAAGCGTTTGTATCCTATCGATGTTTCAAACTTAGGGGCAATCAATGTCATATCCTATGGCCTCTAGTGTATCTTAGACATGTCACATCTAGTCAGAGTCCTTTGAAGCTTCATCTAGGTCAGTCAGTTAGTCTCCTCTCCAAAAAGGATTTTGCATCTACAACAACGCAATCAAACATCAACACAAATTGAAAACAATCTATGCTTTTACATGCTTTTATCTCTTTGTATGCTTACTGATTCACATTGAGATTTTTGCATATTGTGTCCCTTCGAGCTCTTTGATGATGTCCTTTATAGGATTTAGAGAGTGATTACTGGGGCCATAATCTTTTCTTTATTTTCTGCTTGTATGTGAAAATCTAACAACTTTGAAAATTCTAGATTGAAATGGTGTCCGTCTGTAAGAGCCTCTATCTCATATTTGATGGCCATGCCTACCTCGACCATTGATACCCAAAAAATTCAAAGGAGTTTGATCTAACTATTATCTTTTTGAGTGAGTTTTTTCTCCTACTGTGAAATGCAATCTTACCTAAGGATGTGAACGATAAAGGGTCACTACGGGTAATTCACACTAGATTTAGAATGATCTCTTGACTGCTTGATGTGTTTGTTCCGCAAGGCGTATTCTGGTCATCACGATGTTTATGTGTTGATGCTTATACAAATTGCTATATTAAAATAAACATGATATTCAAGTCATCCTGGCTTTTGTGCCTTGGTGCTTATATCTAATGTGTGTGTGAAAATTGTACCTAGCTGTAGGCACAACACTTCAGTAAAACATTAGAGGTTAGCAAAAACTGAAATCTCCAAGTAATTGAAACTAAGCTAACCAGGAGATTTACTGCCTTCTAGTAGGTGGGAGTATGATGTTCTCAGATTGAAATCAAGATCAATGACAATGCAACACCTAAACAAAGGATTTGAATGCAAAAGAATGAAAGACTGTATGAATGCAGATTAATCTATATTTTTATATTTTCTGTGCAATAATATGAAAAATTGTATGAATCTAAGTTATATGAATGAAATTGAATGCATATTTAATCTAAGAATGATATGAAAATCTATGATATAAAACTATGCAAAAACTATGATCAACTATGAAAGATCTCACAAATCACCTGTTGCAAGTGCTTAATCCTTCAATCGCCAATTCGCCACAATAATTGTGCAAATTTGAGTGTTGATAATTATGAAGAGCTGAGCCTTGATTTTATAAAAATCCAGGGCCTGAGGATGCAGGGGAAAAGCCATAAATCACTCTTGATAAACTCAGGTTGATTTTTGGGTTATCAAGAAATTAAGAATAATTAAGTCACAAAAATCATGCAAAAGCAGTGTTTAACTCAAAATAGAGTTTAGATCAAATTTCAACTCATCATTAGATGTTGAGTTTCAATTTTAAAATTGATTGTTAATTTCTAGTTGCCTACTTTTCGGATTGTGCATGATTTGATTTGAATTAATTTAAGAAATAAAGTGATTTATTCTCAACTTAACTAATTTTTGAATTAAAACAATTGATTTATGGGTTAATCAATTATTAAATCAAACTTTTATTCAAAAACTATATTATTAAAAATTGACAATTGACATTAATTAATTAAATAAGAATTTAATCAATTAGTCATGAGATTTTAGATTTATTGTCAAAATTAAATAATACAATTTAGGAATAAATTTAATTAAACAATTAAGTGGCAGTATTAAATCTGATTAATTAAATATTTAATATTAAATTAATCAAGCTTTAGGATAAATAAGATTTATCACCAAATAATTATTAAATTAAAAATAATCAGTATAAATAAGAATATTGCTAGGAATATTCTTCGATGCATAATTTAGGATAAAATCAATTTTTGATAAAATGATGTGCAGATGTGCCTTAGGTTAGGACTTTTGTGTCGATTTCATTCAAATTGAAGATGTAGGAGGTTAATGAACCTATAGCCCATTTTTGGGGTATTACATTTTGCCCCTCTTTGAATCACAGTGCGAAGCGTAGTGGTTCAAAGAATAGTTTATGTATGATAAAGATGTATGAAACTGATTTGAAAGATTAACCGATTCTGAGACAGAAATCAATTTAAAGATTTAAAGATTTAAGATTTAGGTCCTGATTGACCAAAGATTGTGTGTGTGAAAATTGTACCTGATCTGTAGACACAACACTCAGTAAAACATTAGAGGTTAGTGATAATCAAAATCATGCAAAATTGAAAGCTATCTAACCAAGCGATTTACTGCCTTCTAATAGGTGCGAGATTAATGTTCTCAGATTGTAATCAAGATCAGTGACCTAGACGACACCTAAATGAAGGATTTGAATGCAAAAGATGGATATGGAATAAATGCAATTAAGCTATTTTTTGGATTTTTCTATGCAATAATAATTGTAAAAACTGATATGAAATCTATGCTAAATGAAATTGATATGCTATGAATGCTATTGAAAATTGATATGCTATGAATCTAACAATGATATGTAATATGAATGCAAAAAAAATAAGATTGATCTCACAAAGCTTTGAATTCGCAAGTTGATTCCTCAGTCTCCAATTCTCCAGCGTGATTGTGCAAAATATGAGATGATTTGTGAAGAGCTAAAGCCTTAATTTATAGAAATCCAGGGCTTTGGAGGTGCATGAATAAAAGCCATAAATCACTCAAATTAACTCATCTTGATTTTTGAGTTATCTGATCATAAAAGATAGTTAATTCTCAAAATCATGCAAAAACATGCAAAAACAGCTTTTTAACTCAAATTAGAGTTTAGATCAGCTTTTTGAACTCCAAAAGGATGTTGAGTTCCAAAAAGTCAATAACTTGCATTGATTTTCTGATTTGGAGTTTAACTGTTTCTTTTGAATATGCATAATAATTAAGAATTAAATAAATAAATAAAGTGATTTATCCTCAACTCAACTGATTTTTGAAAATAAATAATTAATTTATGGGTTAATTAACTATTTATTCAAACTTTTATTAAAAATTATATTATTAAATAATGACAACATGCTTTAATTAATTAAATAAGAATTTAATCAATTAAAGATAAGAATTTTGATTTATTGTCAAAATTAAATAATACAATTAATAATAGATAGAATTAAATTTAATTACATAATTAAGTGGCAAATATTAAATCTAATTAATTAAATATGAAAATATTCAATTAATCAAATTTTAGGATAAATGTGATTTATTGCCAAATAATTATAAAATTAAAGATAATTAAGATAATTAGGAATATTACTAGGAATATTCTCCGATGCAAAATTTAAGATAATCAATTAGATTTGATGATGTTTAGATGTGCCTTAGATTAGGACTTTGATGTCGAATTGATAGAATTAAATTTAATTACATAATTAAGTGGCAAATATTAAATCTAATTAATTAAATATGAAAATATTCAATTAATCAAATTTTAGGATAAATGTGATTTATTGCCAAATAATTATAAAATTAAAGATAATTAAGATAATTAGGAATATTACTAGGAATATTCTCCAATGCAAAATTTAAGATAATCAATTAGATTTGATGATGTTTAGATGTGCCTTAGATTAGGACTTTGATGTCGATTTCATATGATTTGATGATATAGGAGGTTAATGAACTTATAGCCCATTTTTGGGGTATTACATTTTGCCCCTCTTTGAATTACTGTGCGAAGCGCAGTGGTTCAAAGATAGTCTGTGTTTGATAAAGATATGAAACTGATTCAAAAGATAAACCGATCTCAAGATAGAAACCGATTGAAAGATATTGAGATAGGAGTTGATTGATATTGACTTGATATGGAGATAATAGGTCTTGAATGACCAAAGATAATGTTCACTGTAGAAGCAAATGAACCTATGATTGCGAAAAAGTGTCAAAATGCCTGATTCTGAACCTTAGGATTGATAAGAAGTGAATGACCCGTTCTAGACTCGATTGTCTTAGCAGAACTAGCAAGTATCACATCTGAATCCTTCAGTTGCCGAAGAACCAAGGAAAGAACACTATGATCCGATGGTTGCAAAAATTGATACAGTTTACAAGATTAAGAAAATATCAGATTGATATGGATCTTGATGAATCTGATATGCCCCAAGTGATGATAGATTTGCCCCGAGCGATGAGGACTTTTGATGAATCAGTGACTAGACGTGATTGTTATCTTGATCACTGATGAAAGATATTGATAGATTTGATCGATAGAATTTTGATTTACAAACTTTGAATTGATGTGCAATACCATGCCCCCTTCGGGATTAAAATTGAAATCTGACAAGAGAAGTCAGCGTTAAATGGTTTAGAAGCATGTTAATTGATTTGAGAAGTGGTTATTTACATTCGAGAACGCATTCTGCATCATTGGAAGGTCCCAAAAGACCAAGTTTGACTAGGTTTGACCATGAGTTGACCATGGTTGACCAAGTTGAAATTTTGATAGTTTGATGTAAGATAATCAGTTAAGTTGAATACTAGATTTCTGTGATGATTGAAGGTCGAATATGCAAGTAGTTAATAATATGAATGATCTCAAATTTGAATTTTGATCCCGAAAAAGGATTCTACTTGCTATTTCATTGGAGGAACCTTCGTGTGAGATTCAGCTCTTGTTAGACTTGAAGATGCGATTTGAAGAATCATTTAAGCATTGAAGTTCGTTTAATCATTGTGAGATCATGCAATGAGACATGCAAAATGAAATGCAACCTAAGACCTAGGACCTAGTCACTGATCATGTGTCGATTTGTTATCATCATTGAACTTTTTAGGTAACCGGATAAATCAATACAATGCCCACTAGCCATGAAACCATAGACATATGAATATCGATTTGTATGTGCAAGAATCAATACAACACCCACTGGTCAAACAACCATGGACATATGAATATTGATTTTAGTTGTTGAATGTCGGATTAGATATAAGCATCAAGGCACAAACGCCAGGATGACCTGAATATCATGTCCATTTTGATATAGCAATTTGTACAAGCATCAAAACATACACGTCGTGATGACCTGAGTACGCCTTGCGTTACAAACACATCAAACAGTCAAGAGATCATTCTAAATCCAATGTGAATTACCCGTAGTGACCCTTTATCGTTCACATCCTTAGGCAAGATTGCGTTCCACAGTAGGAGGAAGAACTCACTCAAAAAGACAATAGTTAGATCAAACTTCCTTGAATTTTTTTTTGGGTATCAATGGTCGAGGTACGCATGGCCATCCAATTCGAGATAGAGGCTCTTACAGTCGGACACCATTTCAATCCAAAATTTCCAAAGTTGTTAGATTTTCACATACAAGCAGAAGACAAAGAAAAGATTATGCCCCCAGTCATCACTCTCTAAATCCTGTAAAGGACATCATTGAAGAGCTCGAAGGGACACAATATGCAAAAATCTCAATGCGAATCAGTAAGCATACAAGGAGATAAAAGCATGAAAAGCACATATTGTTTTCAGTTTGAGTTTGATGTTTGATTGTTGTTGATGCAAAATCCTTTCTGGAGACGAGACAGACTGACTGACTCAACTTGAAGCTTCAAAGGACTCTGAGTGGATATGACATGTCTAAGATACATGGGAGACCATAGGATATGACATTGATTGCCCCCAAGTTTGAACATTGATAGGATGCAAACGCTTGAGCTGATTGGTGTACAGACCGACTTATTGAAACCAGGATATGCAGAAACAAACCGGGAGATATGTAAAAACTAAAGCAAGACTGAAAGCTGGGAAAGACCAAGATTGTGCTGATAGATGGAGCATTTTGGAACAAGTGGTGCCCGTTTGCCGAGTTTTCACCATCTTGGTAGAGATTCTATTTTTGCTACCGAGGTGCCTGTTTCCAGGTTTTCACCAAGGCACTTTTTTTTTTTATATTTTTTATATTTTTTTTTTTTTTGTATTTTTCATTTTTTCAATTTTTTTGTACTTTTGATATTTTTTTGATTTTTTTGTACTTTTGATATATTTCTTTTTTTTGTGAATCATCAAGGCGCCTATTGCTAGGTTTTCACCAAGATGTTCATTTTTTCAGGACTTTTTCCGATTTTTAAGATTTTTTTTAGGACATTTACCAAGCACTGAATGCCTTAGGCATAGAATTTCTTTAGATGGAGAACGTTGATTGGTTCTCGGAGCTGTTCTCCTTCAGTGGTTGAGAGTTGATAGGCACCAGAGCCAAAAGTAGCAGTGATTACAAAGGGACCCAACCAATTGGGTTCGAACTTCCCCTTGCGTTCTCGATGTGATTGATTTTTAGGATTTTCTCTCAACACTAGATCGCCAACCTGAAATTCTCTATGTCTGACTTTCTTGTTGTAGCCTCTAGACATTCTCTTTTGATATACTCTGAGATGATCATACGCTGCTTGTCTGCGCTCATCTAGTAGTTCAAGTTCTTGTAACCTCGACACTCTGTAGTCTTCATCAGTGACAAGTCCATGCATTCTAATCCTGAGTGATGGGATTTCAACCTCAATAGGCAGTACCGCTTCAGACCCATAAACTAAAGCGAAAGGTGTAGCCCCTGTAGGCGTTCTGATACTAGTTCTGTATGCCCAGAGAGCTGGATTGATCATCAGATGCCAGTCTCTTCCTGTTTTATTCACTGTTCTGTGCAAGATCTTCAGGAGATTTTTGTTTGAAGCCTCAGCTTGTCCGTTCCCTTGAGGATAGTAGATAGATGACCAATGTTGAGTAATTTTGAACTTGGCACATAAGTCATCTAGGTCCTTGTTTTTGAATTGTCCCCCGTTATCTGTGATTATAGAGTGAGGGATCCCATATCTGCAAATGATGTAATTCAGGATGAACATAGAGATCTGTTTCCCCGTTGCTTGTGTTAGAGGAACTGCTTCTACCCATTTTGTAAAATAATCTGTAGCTGTGATTATATGGGTATGTCCATTAGAAGAGTGCGGATGGATAGCACCTATGAGATCAAATGCCCATTGTTGAAAAGGCCATTGTGTAGTAAAAGGAATCAGATCTCTCCCTGGAGCATGAATCAAGTTGCCATGTACTTGACACTGTTGACAGTTTTTAGCAAATTTAATAGCTTCTTTTTCCATTTCAGGCCAATAATACCCAGCCCTAATAAGTTTTCGAGCTAACGTTAACCCGTTCGAGTGTGACCCACATATACCCTCATGGACTTCCTCTAATGCACGTTGAGACTCTTCTCGTTCTAAACATCTAAG
This sequence comes from Chamaecyparis obtusa, assembly GCA_027943335.1. Taxonomy (NCBI): domain Eukaryota; kingdom Viridiplantae; phylum Streptophyta; class Pinopsida; order Cupressales; family Cupressaceae; genus Chamaecyparis; species Chamaecyparis obtusa. The sequence goes on from BSBK01000206.1 coordinate 1,302,378, forward strand.
CAGTGTACCATCTAGACCTCGTTTGTACAGATCATTACCAATGATGACATATCGGGATGCGGATCGGATAAGGTTTCGTTTCTCAAAACGGTTAAAGGACTCAGGGATGATTTGGTCGTGGAGATAGGAGAACAAATTTTTGTAGCGAGATGAGTCATAACTTACAACAGTGCAGATCATGCGGGTTTCAGGGGAGTCATATGCAGGATAGGATAGGGCTTCCACCAGGAACTCGTAGCGTAGTTCATGTTCAGGCTGTTGTAAAAGAGTAGATAATGTTGCCATTGCATCAGCAGCCTTATTCTCCATTCTGGGTATTTGCTCAAATGTGATAGAGATGAAGTATTTCTTTAGATCATCGACCATTCTCTTGTAAGGAATGAGCTTTTCATCTTTGGTTTGGTACACATCATTGACCTGGTGGATGACTAGTTGTGAGTCTCCATGAATGTGCATCTCTGTAACTCTCCACTGTATTGCCATTTTCATACCATTGAGAAGTGCCTCATATTCAGCAATATTGTTTGTGCAAGGAAACTTTAATCTGAATGCTTTGGGTATCGAGTATCCTTGAGGAGTAATGAACAATATGCCTGCGCCGGATCCATTCTGTGTGTAGGAGCCATCAAAGAATAATCGCCATGCTCTAGAAGAGAGGTGCATGATAGAGGAATCGGGAAATTCCATTTGCATGGGTGTATCATCAAACAGTGGTGCTTCAGCTAACTGATCAGCAATGACCTGTCCTTTGATAGCTTTTCTTTCAACATATTCAATGTCAAATTCGCTCAAGAGCATGACCCATTTAGCTAGTCTACCTGTGAGGGCAGCTTTGCTTAGGAGATATTTCAGTGGATCAATTTTAGCTACCAAATGAGTAGTATGAGCTAACATATAGTGTCTCAATTTCTGTGATGCAAAGATCACAGCGAGACATGCCTTCTCTATCATTGAGTAGTTCTTCTCATAGGCCACTAAAGTTCGGCTGATATAGTAGATGGCTCTTTCTTTCTTGTTCTCATCATGCTGTGCTAGCAATGCCCCCAGTGATGTATCTGTTGCGGAGACATATAATATTAATGGCTTCCCATGAATAGGAGGCATCAATATAGGTGGATTTGATAGATACTTCTTGATATGTTTAAAGTTGTTCTCGCATTCTTCATTCCATGCAAAGGTCACACCTTTATGTAATGTTTTTGTAAAAGGTTGTGAGATGTCTGCTAGCTGTGATATGAATCTTCTGATAGATTGAACTCTGCCTTGCAACGTCCTCATTTGACTGATATTTGTGGGAGGTTGCATCTCTATTATAGCCTTGACCTTAGCTGGATCAACTTCAATGCCTTTCTTGGAGACGATGTATCCTAGGAGCTTTCCAGAAGTGACTCCAAAAGCACACTTTTTAGGATTTAGTCGAAGACTAAATTTTTCCATTCTGTCGAGGATCATGCTCAAGTCTGTTAGATGTTCAGTTCTAATCATGGATTTTGCCAAGGTATCATCTACGTAATCCTCCATTGTTCTATGCATCATATCATGAAAAATAGATGTCATTGCTCTTTGATATGTAGCTCCAGCATTTTTGAGTCCGAATGGCATAACATTCCAACAGAAAGTTCCCCACGCACATGTGAAAGCTGTTTTCTCTTGATCTTCTGGAGCAATTTTGATTTGGTTGTATCCCGAAAAGCCATCCATTAAGGAATACATTTCATAGCCCGCAGTCATGTCCACTATCATATCAATGTTAGGTAGTGGGAAGTCATCCTTAGGGCATGCTCTGTTCACATCTCTAAAGTCCGTGCACACTCTGATTGAACCATCTGGTTTGGAAACAGGTACAATGTTGGAAATCCACTCAGCATAGTCTATGACACGGATGAATCCAGCTTTTAGGAGTTTTCTAGTTCTGCTTTGACTAAGAGTGCAACATGAGGATGCATCTTTCTCAATTTTTGTTTCATTGGTTTTACTCCGGGAGCAATGGATAGATGGTGCATAATGAGATTGGGATCCAATCCTGGCATATCTGAATATTTCCATGCAAAGTTGATCTTTTTCTCTGATAAGAAGATAGTGAAGTTTTGTTTCTCTTCGTCTGATAGAGATTGTGCTACATGTATCAATTGTGGTTCCTCTGTTGTACCCAAATTGATGGATTGAGTTGGCTCAATCAGAACTGGAGATCTATCCTGTAAATGACTTGGAAGGACATCAAATATCTCATCCTTAGGTGCCTCAGAGAGGTTTTCACCTTCAGATACGTCTTTTCTTTTTACTTTTGTCGGTTCTGAGACTGCCACAAAGTGGTTTTCACCCTCAGAACTCTTTTTCTTTTTCTTTTTACTCTTGTTTTTCTGACTAAGATATTTGATGTCCGACTCGGTCATGCTGACACTCGGTTCACTGATGGAAGTATTCATAGGCTCAACTGCATTGAGGTAGCAGGCAAGGGCATAGTCATTTGGGAAGGTATACATACCATGGTTTGGGTTGGTGGAAGTTTGGTCGATAAGATCAGGGCGTTGGATAGTCAAAGCGGGAAAGGCTTGGGATATGGTGTTCACGGATGTGGATATGTCATCATTGGTCCTAACCTGACGCTCAAGTTCAAAGGTGATATTACAACTCAGAATGTTCAATTCGTGAATAGGCTCAACATCATCATAGGAGTCCTCTTCAGCCATAGGTGGATCAGACACGTTAAGTTCATTGTTTCGCTCTAGACCTACGTTGGGTTGAGAGACATATTGGTGAATAACATCAATAGATTTCTCTGTTATAAGCTCATCTTCTTCTGGAATGGCACCCCATTCATAATCATTTGACTCATCTTCTGATTCAGAATCTCTAGGAAATCTTAGAAAGTGCGTGAAATTAGGATGAATACCCCAAGAAGGATTACCCTCAGTCTCTGACTTGAATTCATATTCATGGGAATCAGTGTCAGAATAACTACCCCCTACTTCTTGATCAGTTTGATTGCCTTCGAGATTGGCTGGTTCTTGTGGTACAACCATCTCTTGCGCTACAGTAGGTTCTTGTGTTTCTACTACATTAATTCTTCTGATAGGATCATCTGTATCATCAAGAAGATCTTTGATCTCTTTAGGCAATTTTTCATAGGGGATAAGCTCAGAGCTATCTGAATCATCATCAGAGGGTTCTGTTTCTTCTTTCTTAAGAAGGGGTTCTCCTGGTGCAATTTGTTCTATGACATGAGAACAACCACCTCTGAGATGATAGGGTTTCTTTTTAAACACTATGCCACCAGTATCTTTTTTGGCTCGACCAATATGTGAAATGGGGGTCACAAGACCCTTTCCCCTAATTCCTAGAGGTCCTTGACCAGAATATCCCATCTTGGCTATCAATTTGTTTCCTGGACCATATGAATTAGAAGGGACTGTAGGTGCTATAGATTCACTAGGTTGAACAATTTTAGATTCAGAATCCTCTTTATATAGCCATGCCAGCACAGCTTCATCCTCTTCAAATTCTTGTTTAGATACTTGCTCCACCACAAAATGTCTTTTGTATGCTTCCATAGGTTCCTTAGGTTCTGATTTAGACTGCTTCAAGGATTGGCCATATGACTTAGGTGAGATTGGGAGAGATGTCAGAGACAAGACTGGCTCTATAGTGTATTCTCCCATCCCATTTTCTTTGATATTGATCTCTTTAGCAATGTCATCCATCTTAGATGTGGAAGCCACATTTTGTTGCTTGATGGAAGATTCTCTATTATTGGGAACAAGTTTATCGGCACTTTCCTTCAATGTATTGCAAGTTGTACTCAGATCAGCTGGGATAGTAACCTCCACTCCTTCATAGGGAAATTTCAAGCATTGATGGTATGTTGAAGGAATAGCCTGCATTTCATGTATCCAGGGTCTCCCTAGAAGGATATTGTAAGCTAATGGTAGATCGAGCACCTGACATGTGGTATCTTTGATGACTGGACCCACCCGGATGGGCAAGACAATGGTGCCTTTAGAAGCTCTTTCTTGTTCATCATAGGCTTTTATGGTGATCTTCTTTCGAGGATCAATAGCCATATCTGAGAATCCCAACTGTGTGATTAAGTTGTAAGAACAAATGTTGAGGCCTGCGCCCCCATCTATCAACACACGTTTGACTCGACGGTTCTGGATCAAGACTTCTATGTGCAAGGGCTGATTATGTGGGTGACTTAGGGAGTTGTCATCCTCTTCTGAAAAGGAGATATATTGCGGAGATGTTAGATGACCAACCATAGTTTGGAACCTGTCTAGATCTAGATCATTAGGAACATTAGAGCTGAGCAAAGCTTTGTCTAGGATATCTCGGTGAGCTGGAGAGATTCGAAGTAACTCAAACATAGAGATTTTGGCATTGGTATGCTGGAGTTGTTGTACGATGCTGTAAGATGTAGGTCTGGTATCCTTTGGATTGGGAGTTTTCGAGGCAACCTTCTGTTTAGAAGCAGATGTGAGATTGAAAGGTATCTTAGGGACATCAAATGAATTTGGTGTTTGTCCTTTCAGATGCGTCTGAGCTTGTGATCTGGTAACTGCATTAGCTGAGGAATGATTTCTATCTCTTCGTACAATCGTGATGACATTACAGCTCTCAGAGAGGCATTGTTCCACCATATTGATGACAGCATCGTTTCCAGGGTAGGCATAGTTGACTTTTGCCCCCATGTTAGGCTGAGAAGTGGAAACTCCCTTGCCATGTTGTGGAAAAGGTTCTGTAAATGCTGTGTGATCATTATTGCTGGTAGGATTATCGATTGTGATGTCCCCTTGATCTATCAAGTCTTGAATGGTATGCTTCAAATGGAAGCATCCATTAGTTCTGTGGCCTTTAGTTCGATGGAAAGCACAAAATTCATTATCTTTCCACCAACATGGTTTTGGATCCGGATCAGGTTTTCGGATTGGTGGTAAAGAGATCATGTTATCAGCTATCAGGGTCCTCAGAGCAGATTCCAAAGATTCTCCTAGGGGAGTAAACTTTCGTTTATTATCCCATCGTTTGAATGGCTTCTTTGGAGATGGTTCAGCAGATTTTTGCTCTGAAGCTTCAATGGCTTTGGTGGCAAGGGTGAGATTGTAGGCCGGTGCCTTTGATGGGGTGTGGATAGTGTCAACAACACCGTCAGAGACGATACCTTTGTTTCTATTCCAAGTCTTGTTTTTATCTTTTGAGCTAGATCCCGATTCAGACTTGTCCTTTTGAAGTGTGATTTCTCCTTTCTTGACAAGTACTTTCTCAATCTTGATTGCATTATCCACCATTTTATCAAAAGATACATGATCTTGCATTTGCAATGGATAGTTGAGCTCTGGAACAAGGTTATTGATAAAGATTTCAAGTTTCTCCATTTCGGGAATTGGTCTAGCATATAAAGAAAATTTCTTTCGCCACCTCTTGAGAAAAGTTAGGAATGATTCCCCTGGATATTGCTTGAGGTTACAGATATCGATCATGGTAATCGGATGTTGAATATTGTAGGAATATTGTTGATAAAACAATTTAATCAATTCCTCAAAAGTTTTGATTGTAGAAGGTAATCTTGAAAACCACTGAATGGATGCTCCTCCCAAGGATCTAGGAAAAAGACGCATTAGATAAGTCGATTCATGCATGAATTCCATGGATTGTGTACAGAACTCTCTGACATGATCTTGAGGATCAGAGTGTCCGTCATATTTGTCATACTTTGGTATCTCCACTCTTTTTGGGAATGGAGGCATATACAAGTCTTTGTCAAAAGGGAAAGGACAAAGGGCCTCCATGGAGAATTCCTTGGGTTCCTTCTCTTTCTCAATTTTATTCATTTTGACCTGCATAGCGTGCAGCTGGTTCATTATGGCCGTCATCGGAGTTTCTTCCTCATGCGTGATGATATCTTCGACATTGAAGTGAGGAGGAAGTTTAGCTCCTTCTTGGGCTAATTGCAAAAAGTATGCCTCTCTATCCATTTTCAAGAAATGCCTCATCATTCTTTTGAATTCATCATCATTCTGACACCGATGGATTTCAGAGGGTGTAGGGTCTTGGTCGGCATTATGTTGAGAATGGTGTCCCTGGGATCCTCCTCCTAGAGAACCATGGTTTGTCCCTGCTTGAGACATGATAGGAGTTTTTGGGCTCCCTGGAATAGATTGAGGAGGAGTTTGTTGATTACCTCTGTGAGTTGATAGAAGAGGTATGTAACCAGTTTTTAATCGAAAGTTACCGAGACCGTCGTCTTCGTAGATACCTGACTTGATGAGTTGTTCAAGAGTTGGACCCGGGGTATTGGTCAAAAGTAAGTTCTGAGATGTTTCTTCTGATTTCTTGTGTGAAGAAGCTCTGGTCTCCACCATTAACTTTGAATGAAACAGAAGATAAGGATGAAGACAACTGAAGAACAATTTGATTCGAGAAAATCGGATGGCGCAACCTTGTCAAGATTATGATAGTTTTGAAGATCTGATGAGATGTGGGTGAAGGAAACTGTGCCCTGGATGTATGGGATAGATCGCCCAAAAGATAGCGGACACGAGTTCTCAACACTTAGTTTGTTTTTGAAGATTGATTGATTGAAGATTGATAGTTATGACAAGGTTTTGACACGAGATAAAAAGGACTCAAATTGATCAAACAGAAGACTAGATCAGATTCAAAAGATCAAACTCAGAAAATGGTAGAATGCTCAATAGCTACTGCTCTGTTCCTGACACAATGATATTTTTGACAGATTCTGGAACTAGGCTGGAAACATTGGATATCTTGCAATTTGACAATTTCTGACAACTTTCTCAAATTTTTCCAAACAACACTCTGCAGACTCGTACGACACTGGGTAGTCTATGAAATGACAGTTGCTAAACTCATACGACAGTTGGGTAATGCTGAAATGACACTTGACAAAACTCGTACGACTTTTGAATTCTTGAAATGACTTTTGACTCCAGAAAGAACTTTACGTCAATTTTTGCAAAATTTAAGATTTTCAGTTTTGGATTGTTTGCAAATTGTACTGTCCAGATTTTGAAGGTTATACCAGATTTGATCGTTTTTAATAGCCAAGTAGATAAATAAGCACACAGAACAGCAAGCAAGTGATTCCAAGCACGTCTGAAAACAATGATCAAGGGCAAAAGCAACCTTGCGCATGAACAATCAAGTGACCAAATTGTGCTAATCCCTGAGAGTACTAATTGTGTATGTTCTGAAAAGTTTTGCAATAACACACATATACCTGAGAATGAAAAATTGGCCTCTCTAAGGTTTTTAGTAATGGTTTGACTCTGCAACTTTTATGATTCAAAGGGGTGAACTCCAATCCCGGCGCACCAGGGTTTTGACACAGTCTGAGAACTTAATCTTCAAGAGCTGCTAGGGAGATCTGACAACCCAACAATGAACCATACCCGTGGAGATTTCTTCCACAAGGACATTTATATAGCGGCTGTCACTACCACGGCGAAAATGGCTATGACCGCTTGAGGTTCCGTCAACGCAGTTTGCCCTGTGAAGGGATTGTCCGCTACGGTTAACCCTCTCTAAAGATGACTCACAGAGTTATACCACAAGGGGACTTGGCTCCAGATTCAAGGTTTTGACACCTCTTCACTTTTAACCCAAACAAAGCAAGCAGATTAATCCGACACGCTAAGACAAAGTTTTGTTCCACCAAGGTCTGTGATATCAACTCCACGTGATCTATCAACCTCTCCGGGGAGAGAATGTATCAATCAATAAGAGAAGATGCACTAACCAATTTTGATTCACCAAAGCTTGTGATATCAACCCTACGTGATCTATCAACCTCTCCGGAGAGAGAATGTGTCGATCACTAAGAGAAGATGCACTAACCAAGTTGAATGTGAAACGCACTAAGTATCCTCCCTACCTACAAGGATTCTGTCATCAAGAAGGATTTCGCTGGGAATCCAATCTTTCAAGAATCACGAATAGTGTTCATAGGGCCTAATTACTATGTGAGCACAGATATATGTTCTGAAAGTAAATCTACCAAAAGCATTCAAAAAGTAGAAAGAGGAACACTTAACGCTTAAAGCAAATATGAGATGAGTCCACAAGGTGGAACACTTAACACCTCACACAAGCTAAAAATGAGTCCCCAACTTAGAAAACAAGTGAGTTCCTAAAAGCACAAAAGGGTTGCCAAGTGGAACATTTAACGCTTCTGTCCTGTTGACCCCTCCCCTTTATGGCGCTGAGATTGCAACCACGGGGCGGAAATGAGGGGCCGGCGGATTAGCGAGTCCAATAACCCAAGATAGCAATCAAGATCAATCACAAGTATTCTAAGACTACTTAATGAATCCTTAAGGGTTCACAACCTAGTATCAATTATGCAAGTGTGTAGAAATAGATCAAAAGCATGAAAAGATGCACACAAGCTTGACACATAAGAGATTTATTTTAAGTCCCAAATCAAAATATTATTAGATGAAGGAGAATACCTGGGATCCTTGCAACGCACTTAGTAGATTTTGCTTGATTTTTAGCAATTTTTGTTGAGCTTTTCCATGCAAGCAAGTGACGAACTCTCCAACAAGCAAACAAGCAAACAAGATATGCAAAATATATTCAACTTATGAAAACCATAGGGTTAGCTCTAAAAATCAATTATTATCAGTAATAATAACCAGCAATCAACCCAAATGACAACTCATATCATTCATTGAACCATGTAAAAAAAATAAGTGCATACCCATCACAAAACTTTATTATTTTTTTTTTTGCATTTGACCTAGTCAACAAGATCTAATTTTTTTGATATGATTTTGGCCACAAAAATAGAAATTCAGAATAAAGACCCCTGCTAAAAAACAGAGAGCTTTCCAAAAATGCAAAAATTTTAGAAAAACCTCTTCATTTGTGCCCTAGAGACCCATTTTATCAAAACAGACCAGTTTTTGTAAATTGACTATTTGAGCTATGATATCATGTCCAAATTTAAAACACAAAGAATGGACCCCCTATAGAATTTAAAGAGCTTTCCGAAAATATAAAAATTTTCGAAAAATATGCTGATTTGCGTCAGATATTAATTTTTTCCGGAATTTCAAGAAAAAATTATTAAAAATTCAAAACATTTCAGAAAATTCTAAATTTTTTACTGTAGCTTTCATGACATGTCACCAACCTGCAAAAAAAATTTCAGATCAAAATTCCAAGCCGTTTGGGAGATAAAATTAAATCTTTGAAACTTTGGGGTTTTAGCTCCCAAAAAAATCAAAACCAGCATGCAAAGGTGGGTTGCCCCACGGTGGGCGCCAGAAATGTGTGTGTGAAAATTGTACCTGATCTGTAGACACAACACTTAGTAAAACATTAGAGGTTAGTGATAATCAAAATCATGCAAAATTGAAAGCTATCTAACCAAGCGATTTACTGCCTTCTAATAGGTGCGAGATTAATGTTCTCAGATTGTAATCAAGATCAGTGACCTAGACGACACCTAAATGAAGGATTTGAATGCAAAAGATGGATATGGAATAAATGCAATTAAGCTATTTTTTGGATTTTTCTATGCAATAATAATTGTAAAAACTGATATGAAATCTATGCTAAATGAAATTGATATGCTATGAATGCTATTGAAAATTGATATGCTATGAATCTAACAATGATATGTAATATGAATGCAAAAAAAATAAGATTGATCTCACAAAGCTTTGAATTCGCAAGTTGATTCCTCAGTCTCCAATTCTCCAGCGTGATTGTGCAAAATATGAGATGATTTGTGAAGAGCTAAAGCCTTAATTTATAGAAATCCAGGGCTTTGGAGGTGCATGAATAAAAGCCATAAATCACTCAAATTAACTCATCTTGATTTTTGAGTTATCTGATCATAAAAGATAGTTAATTCTCAAAATCATGCAAAAACATGCAAAAACAGCTTTTTAACTCAAATTAGAGTTTAGATCAGCTTTTTGAACTCCAAAAGGATGTTGAGTTCCAAAAAGTCAATAACTTGCATTGATTTTCTGATTTGGAGTTTAACTGTTTCTTTTGAATATGCATAATAATTAAGAATTAAATAAATAAATAAAGTGATTTATCCTCAACTCAACTGATTTTTGAAAATAAATAATTAATTTATGGGTTAATTAACTATTTATTCAAACTTTTATTAAAAATTATATTATTAAATAATGACAACATGCTTTAATTAATTAAATAAGAATTTAATCAATTAAAGATAGGAATTTTGATTTATTGTCAAAATTAAATAATACAATTAATAATAGATAGAATTAAATTTAATTACATAATTAAGTGGCAAATATTAAATCTAATTAATTAAATATGAAAATATTCAATTAATCAAATTTTAGGATAAATGTGATTTATTGCCAAATAATTATAAAATTAAAGATAATTAAGATAATTAGGAATATTACTAGGAATATTCTCCGATGCAAAATTTAAGATAATCAATTAGATTTGATGATGTTTAGATGTGCCTTAGATTAGGACTTTGATGTCGAATTGATAGAATTAAATTTAATTACATAATTAAGTGGCAAATATTAAATCTAATTAATTAAATATGAAAATATTCAATTAATCAAATTTTAGGATAAATGTGATTTATTGCCAAATAATTATAAAATTAAAGATAATTAAGATAATTAGGAATATTACTAGGAATATTCTCCAATGCAAAATTTAAGATAATCAATTAGATTTGATGATGTTTAGATGTGCCTTAGATTAGGACTTTGATGTCGATTTCATATGATTTGATGATATAGGAGGTTAATGAACTTATAGCCCATTTTTGGGGTATTACAAAGATAATGTTAACTATAGCAACAATGAACCGGTGATTACGAAAAAGTGTCAAAATGCCTGATTCTGAACCTTATGATTGCGAAGAAGTGAGTGACTGATTCCAGACCTGATTGTCCAAAGAAAATCATATTGGTATCACATCCTGAGCCCATGAGTTATGAAGAAACAAGGAAATAACACCAATGAACCGATGGTTACGAAAAGCTGATACAATTTACTAGATAGATTTAGGATACTAGATTGATATGGATCTCAATGAATCTGATATGCCCCAAGAGATAATAGATTTGCCCCAAGCGATGAAGTCTTTTGATAAATCAACAACTAGATGTGGTTGTTGTCTTGATTACTGAGGAAAGATTTGATTTTCAGATAGATTTACAGACTTGAATGATGTGTAATACCATGCCCCCTTTGGGATTAAAATTAAAATCTGACAAAAAAAGTCAGCGTTGAATGGTTTAGAAGCATGTTAATTGATTTGAGAATTGGTTATACACATTCGAGAACGCATTCTGCATCGTTTAGAGGTCCTGGAGACCAAGTTTGACTAGATTTGACTATAAGTTGACCATGGTTGACCAAGTTGAAATTTTGATAGTTTGATGTAAGATAATCAGTTAAGTTGAATTCTGGATTTCGGTGATGAGTGAAGGTTGATTATGCAAGCAGTCAGACATCCTGGGTCTGAAAATTTTAAATCATAATTTTGACATAGTAAATGATCTTAGATTTTAATTTTGATCTCAAAAATAGGTTCATAACATCGAAATTAGCCACGGGTGCAATTTTCATAGAAAATGGAGCACTTTTGAAAATTAGGTCAAAAGCTATATAAGGACCAAAAGGGTCATTTTCAATTCATTATTCACATTTGACTTTTGAAACCTTGTGAAGCCCTCTGAGCAAGAAAATAACTGAGTCGAAGGTACCTATTGTGTGTGTGAATTTTGTATCTAATCTGTAGACACAACACTTCAGTAAAATATTAGAGGTTAGCAAAAATGAAATCGTGCAATAATTGAAAGCTAAACTAACCAGGCGACTTACTGTCTTCTAATAGGTGCGAGTATGATGTTCTCAGATTGTTATCGAGATCAGTGACCTTGACGACACCTAAATGAAGGATTTGAATGCAAAACTGATATGAAATATGAATGCAATTAATCTATTTTTTTAGATTTTAGATACAATAAGATGAAAAATGATATGAAATCTATGATATGTAAAAACTGATATGCTATGATATGCTAAATGATCTAACAATGATATGAAAATAAATCTAAATAAATGTAAAACCCAAATTGATCTCACAATAGCCTTGATTCGCAATAAGCTTTGATTCTCCAGATAGTAATTCTTCAGCGTGATTATGCAAATTATGAGATGATTTGAGATGAGCTGAAGCCTTAATTTATAGAAATCCTGGGCTTTGAGGATGCATTGAAGAAAGTCATAAATCACTCAAATAACTCAGGTTGATTTTTGAGTTATTTTTAAGTAAAGGATAATTTAACTCACAAAAATTATGCAAATCATGTAAAAATAGCTTTTTAACTCAAATTAGAAGTTTAGATCAAATTTTGAACTCAAAAATGATGTTGAGTTCCAAAAAGTCAATAACTTGCATTGATTTTCTGATTTCGAGTTTAACTGCTCTTTGATTGTGCACATGGATAATTATGAATTAATAAATAAATAAAGTGATTTATTCTCAACTTAACTGATTTTTGAAATAAAATAATTGATTTATAGGTTAATCAATTATTTTTCAAACTTTTATTCAAAAATAATATTATTAAAAATTGACAACTTGCTTTAATTAATTAAATAAGAATTTAATCAATTATTCATAGGATTTTGGATTTATTGTCAAAATTAAATAATACAATTAGGAATAAATATAATTAAATTCAATTAAATAATTAAGTGGCAAAATTAAATCTAATTAATTAAATATTGAGAATATTCAATTAATCAAACTTTAGGATAAATATGATTTATCGCCAAATAATCATTAAATCAAAGATAATTAGGATAATTAAGAATATTACTAGGAATATTCTCCGATGCAGAATTTATGATAATCAATTAGGATTCGATGATGTTTAGATGTGCCTTAGGTTAGGACTTCGATGTCGATTTCGTTTGATATGTTGATATAGGAGATTAATGAACTTATAGCCCATTTTTGGGGTATTACATTTTGCCCCTCTTTGAATTGTTGTGGGAAGCGCAATGGTTCAAAGATAGTCTATGTTTGATAAAGATATGAAACTGATGTTTGAAGTTGAAATTGATATGAGACAGAAGCTGATTGAAAGATTGGATATGAAGATAATAGGTCCTGAATGATCAAAGATAATGTTCACTATAGCCACGATGAACTAATGAAACAAAAGTGTCAAAACGCCTGATTCTGAACCTTATGATTGCGAAGAAGTGAGTGACCGATTTCAGGCTCGATTGTCCTTAGAAGAATCACATAGGTATCACATCTGAACCCTTTAGTTACCGAAGAACCAAAGAAATAACACATTTGAACCGATAGTTGCAAAAACTGATACAATTTACAAGATTAGGAGAATACCAGATTGATATGGATCTCGATGAATCTGATATGTCCCGAGTGAGGAATGATCTGCCCCAAGCGATGAGGTATTTTGATGAATCAGCAACTAGACATGGTTGTTGTCTTGATTACTAAGGAAAGATATGATTTTAGCTTTAGATTACAGACTTTGAATGATGTGCAATACCATGCCCCCTTCGAGATGAAAATTGAAATCTGACAAGAAAAGTCAGCATTGATAGTTTAGAAGCATGTTAATTGATGTGAGAAGTAGTTAAACACGTTTGAAAATGCATTCTGCATCGTTGGAGGGTCCAAAAGACCAAGTTTGACTAGGTTGGACCATGAGTTGACCATGGTTGACCAAGTTGAAATTTTGATAGTTTGATGAAGATAATCAGTTAAGTTGAATACTGGATTTCTGTGATGATCGAAGGTCGAATATGCAAGCAGTAAACCATCTTGGGCCCAAAATTTTAAATCACAATTTTGACATAATAAATGATCTCAGATTTTAATTTTGATCCCGAAAAAGGATTCTACTTGTTGTTTCGTTGGAGGAACCTTCATGTGAGATTCAGCTCTTGTTAGATTTGAAGATGCGAGTGGAGAATTGTTTAAGCATTAAAGTTCATTGAGCCATTGTGAGATCATGCAACATGCAAAATGCAAAGAGACATGCAAAATGAAATGCAACCTAAGACCTAGGACCTAGTCACTGATCATGTGTCAATTTGTTATCATCATTGAACTTTTAGGTAACCGAATAAATCAATACAATGCCCACTAGCTATGAAACCATAGACATATGAATATCGATTTGTATGTGCAAGAATCAATACAACACCCACTAGTCAACAACCATGGATATATGAATATTGATTTTATTTTTGGAATGTCGGATTAGATATAAGCATCAAAGCATAAGCGCCAGGATGGCCTAAATATCATGTCCATTTTGATATAGCAATTTGTATAAGCATCAAAACATAAATGTCGTGATGACCAGAATATGCCTTGCAGTACAAATACATCAAGCAGTCAAGAGATCATTCAAAATCCAATGTGAATTACCCATAGTGACCCTTTATCATTCACATCTTTAGGTAAGATCGCATTTCATAGTAGGAGAAAGAACTCACTCAAAAAGACAATAGTTAGATCAAATTTCCTTGAATTTTCTAGGTATCAATGGTCAAGGTACGCATGGCCATCCAATTCGAGATAGAGGCTCTTACAGTCAGACACCATTTCAATCCAGAATTTCCAAAGTTGTTAGATTTTCACATACAAGCAGAAGATAAAGAAAAGATTATGCCCCCAGTCATCACTCTCTAAATCCTATAAAGGACATAATCGAAGAGCTCGAAGGGACACAATATGCAAAAATCTCAATGTGAATCAGTAAGCATACAAGGAGATAAAAGCATGTAAAAAGCACAGATTATTTTTAGTTTGATGTTTGATTGCATTGTTGTAGATGCAAAATCCTTTCTAGAGACGAGACTGACTGACTGACTGACTCGAATAAAGCTTCAAAGGACTTTGACTGGATATGACTCATCTAAGATGTACTGGAGACCATAGGATATGACATTGATTGCCCCCAAGTGTTAAGCATTGATAGGATATAGATTCTTGAGCTGATTGGTGTACAGATTGACTTATTGAAAACTGGAAATGCAAGAACAAACTAGGAGATATGTACAAACTAAAGCAAGATTGAAAGCTAGGAAAGACCAAGATTGTGCTGATAGATGGAGCATTTTTGAACAAGTGGTGCCCGTTTGCCGGATTTTCACCATCTTGGCAGAGATTCTATTTTTGCTACCAAGGCACCCGTTTCTAGGTTTTCACCAAGGCACTTTTTCTTTTTCTCATTTTTTTATTTTTTATTTTTTATTTTTTAATTTTTCAATTTTTTTGAATTTTTGATATTTTTTTATTTTTTTGTGAATCATCAAGGCACCTATTGCTAGGTTTTCACCAAGATGTTCATTTTTTCAGGACTTTTTCTCATTTTTATAATTTTTTCAGGATATTTTACCATAGACTGAATGCTTTAGGCATAGAATTTCTTTAGATGGAGAACGTTGATTGGTTCTTGGAGCTGTTCTCCTTTAGTCATTGAGAGTTGATAGGCACTAGAGCCAAAAGTAGCAGTGATAACAAGGGGACCCAGTCAGTTGGGTTCAAACTTCTCCTTGCGTTCTCAATGTGATTGATTTTTAGGATTTTCTCTCAAGACTAGATCACCAACCTAAAATTCTCTGTGTCTGACTTTCTTGTTGTAACCTCTAGACATTCTCTTCTGATATACTCTAAGATGATCATACGCTGCTTGTCTGTGCTCATCTAGTAGTTCAAGTTCTTGCAACCTAGACACTTTGTAGTCATCATCAATTACTAAACCATGCATTATAATTCTTAGTGATGGGATTTCAACCTCAATAGGCAGTACCGCTTCAGACCCATAAACTAAAGTGAAAGGTGTAGCCCAGTAGGTGTTTTGATACTTGTTCTGTAGGCCCAGAGAGCTGGATTGATCATGAGATGCCAGTCTCTTCCTATTTTATTAACTGTACGATGCAAGATTTTCAATAGATTCTTATTAGATGCCTCTACTTGTCCATTCCCTTGAGGATAGTAGATAGAAGACCAATGTTGTGTGATCTTGAATTTGGCACATAGATCATCTAGGTCTTTGTTCTTGAATTGTCCACCGTTATCTGTGATTATGGAATGAGGTATCCCATATCTACATATGATATAGTTCAATATGAACATAGATATCTATTTCCATGTTGCTTGTGTAAAAGGGACTGCTTCTACCCATTTTCTAAAATAATTTGTAGCTGTGATTATATGGGTATGTCCATTAGAAGAATGAGGATGTATAGCTCCTATAAGATCAAATGCCCATTGGTGAAAAGGCCATTGTGTTGTAAAGGGGATTAGATCCCTCCCTGGAGCATGAATTAAGTTGCCATGCACTTGGCACTTTTGACAATTCTTAGCAAATTTGATAGCCTCTTTCTCCATTTCAGGCCAATAGTACCTAGCCCTAATAAGTTTTCAAGCTAGTGTTAAACTGTTCGAGTGTGACCCACAAATACCATCATGGACTTCCTCTAATGCACATTGAGACTCTTCCCGTTCTAAACATCTAAGTAGCATACCATCTAGACCTCATTTGTATAGATCATTACCAATGATGACATATCGGGAGGCATTACGGATAAGGTATCTCTTTTCATGGCTGTTGAAGGTATCGGGGATGATTTGGTCTTGGAGATAGGAAAATAGGTTTTTGTATCTGGATGAATCATGACCTACAACAGTGCAGATCATGCGGGTTTTGGGGGAATCATATGTAGGATAGGATAGTGCTTCCACCAAGAACTCGTAGCGTAGCTCATGTTCAGGTTGTTGTAATAAAGTAGATAGTGTTGCCATTTCATCGGCAGCCTTGTTCTCCGTTCTAGGAATTTGTTCAAATGTGATAGATATGAAATATTTCTTTAAATCATCTACCATTCTCTTGTAAGGAATTAGCTTTTCATATTTAGTTTGGTACACATCATTGACTTGATGAATAACAAGTTGAGAGTCTCCATGAATGTGTAGCTCTGTCACTCTCCACTCAATTGCTAGTTTCATACCATTCAAAAGGGCTTCATATTCCACAATATTGTTTGTGCAAGGAAATTTTAATCTGAATGCTTTTGGGATTGAGTATCCTTGAGGAGTTATGAATAATATGCCTACTCCAGATCCATTCTGTGTGTAGGAGCCATCAAAGAATAACTGCCATCTCTAGAAGAAAGAGACATGATAGAGGAATCTGGAAATTCCATTTGCATTGGTGTATTGTCAATCATAGGTGCATCTGCTAATTGATCAGCAATAACCTATCCTTTTATAGCTTTTCTTTCCATGTATTCAATGTCAAATTCACTTAAGAGCATAACCCATTTAGCTAATCTACCTGTGAGGGCAGCTTTGCTTAGTAGGTACTTGAGGGGATCAATTTTAGCTACCAATTGTGTGGTATAAGCTAACATGTAGTGTCTTAGTTTTTGTGATGCAAAGATTACAGCTAGACAAGCTTTCTCAATCATTAAATATTTCTTCTCATATGCAACCAATGTCCTACTAATATAGTATATAGCTCTTTCCTTTTTGTCTTCATCATGTTGTGCTAGCAATGCCCCCAGTGATGTATCTGTAGTGGAGACATATAAGATTAATGGCTTCCCATGAATAGGAGGCATCAAGATAGGCGAATTTGATAGATACTTCTTGATATGGTTAAAGTTGTTATCACATTCTTCATTCCATGCAAAGGTCACACCTTTATGTAATGTTTTTGTAAAAGGTTGTGATATGTCTGCTAGCTGTGATATGAATCTTCTGATAGATTGAACTCTTCCTTGCAATGTCCTCATCTGATTGATATTCTTAGGAGGTTGCATCTCCATTATAGCCTTTACTTTAGCTAGATCAACTTCAATGCCTTTTTTTCAAATGATGTATCCTAAGAGCTTTCCAGAAGTGACACCAAAAGCACACTTCTTAGGATTTAGTCAGAGACTAAACTTTTCCATTCTATCTAGGATCATGCTCAAGTCCTTTAGATGTTCAGTTCTAATCATATATTTTGCTAAAGTATCATCAACATAATCTTCCATAGTTCGATGCATCATGTCATGGAAAATAGATGTCATTGCTCTTTGATATGTAGCACCAGCATTTTTAAGCCCAAATGGCATGACATTCCAACAAAAGGTGCCTCATGCACATGTGAAAGCAGTTTTCTCTTGATCCTCTAGAGCAATTTTTATTTGGTTATATCCAGAGAAACCATCCATTAAGGAATACATCTCGAAACCTACAGTCATGTCCACTATCATATCAATGTTAGGTAGTGGAAAATCATCCTTAGGGCATGCTTTATTCACATCTCTAAAGTCTGTGCACACTCTGATTGAACCATCTGGTTTAGAAACAGGTACAATATTGGAGATCCACTCTGCATAGTCAATAACTCAGATGAATCCAGCTTTTAGGAGCTTCTCTGATTCATCTTTTACCAAGAGTGCAACGTGAGGATGCATCTTTCTCAACTTTTGTGTAACAGGTTTGACATTTGGAGCTATGGATAAATGATGCATTATAAGATTAGGATCCAATCTTGGCATATCTAAATATTTCCATGCAAAGTTGATCTTTTTCTCTGTGAGGAATGTTGTAAATTTTTGCTTCTTCTTTTGATAATGATTGTGCTACATGTACCAATTGTGGTTCTTCTGTTGTACCCAAATTGATGGATTGGGCGGGCTCAATTAGAACTGGAGATCTATCCTATAAATGACTCGAAAGGACATCAAATATCTCATCCTTAGGTGCCTCAGAAAGGTTTTCACCTTCGGATACATCTTTTATTTTTACTTTTGTAGGTTCTGATACTACCACAAAGTGGTTTTCACCCTCAAAACTCTTTTTCTTTTTCTTTTTATTCTTATTTTTCTGACTAAGATATTTGATGTCTGACTCCGTCATGCTAACGCTCAGTTCACTAATGGAAGTACTCATAGGCTCAACTACATTGAGGTAGCAAGCAAGGGCATAGTCATTCAGGAAGGTATAAATACCATGGCTCGGATTTGTGGAGGTTTGATCAATAAGTTCTGGATATTGGATAGTCAAAGTGGGGAAAGATTGGGAGATAGTGTTTATGGATATGGATATGTCATCATTGGTCCTAACCTGACACTCAAGGTCAAAGGTGATATTACAACTTAAGACATTCAATTCATGAATAGGCTTAATGTCATTGTGGGAGTCCAATTCAGCCATAGGTGGATCAGACTTGATAGGTTCATCATTTCGCTCTAGACTTACATTGGGTTTAGGTGCATATTGGTGAATAACATCAACATGTTTCTCTATAATAAGCTCATCTAGTTCTGGAATAGCTCCCCATTCATAGTCATTAGATTCATCTTCTGATTCAGGATCTCGAGGAAATCTTAGAACATGAGTAAAGTCAGGGTGAATACCCCAAGAAGGGTTACCCTCAAATTCTAATTTGAATTCATACTCATGGGAATCTGTTTCAGAATCACTACCACCT
This sequence comes from Chamaecyparis obtusa, assembly GCA_027943335.1. NCBI lineage: Eukaryota > Viridiplantae > Streptophyta > Pinopsida > Cupressales > Cupressaceae > Chamaecyparis > Chamaecyparis obtusa. The sequence goes on from BSBK01000206.1 coordinate 1,321,895, forward strand.
CCCTCTTCTTGATTATTTTTTAGATTAGCTAGTTCTTGTGTTGCAACTATCTCTTGGTTGATAGTAGGTTCTTATTTTTCTACTACATTAATTCTTTTGATTGGATCATCTTTATCATCAAGAAGGTCTTTGATCTCTTTAGGAAATTTTTCATAGGGGATGAGTTCTGAGCTGTCTAAATCACTATCTGATGGTTCTGTTTCTTCTTTCTTAAGAAGAGGTTCTCCTGGTGCGATCTGTTCTATGACATGGGAATAATTACCTTTGAGGTGATAGGGTTTCTTCTTAAAGCCCAGGCCAACAATATTCTTATTTGCCCTACCAGTATGTGGGAGAGGTGCCTCAAGACCTTTTCCTCTGATTCCTAGAGGTCCTTTACCTGAATATCCCACCTTAGGTATTAATTTATCTCCTGGACCATACAACTTAGAAGGGAGTTTGGATACTATAGAGTCACTAGTTTGAACAACTTGAGATTCAGGTTCGTCTTTGTATAGCCATGATAGCATAGCTTCATCCTCTTCAAACTCTTGCTTGGATACTTGTTCTGCTACAAAATTCTTTTTATATGCTTAAAGAGGTTCTTTAGAGTCTGGCTTGAATTGTTTCAAAGATTGCCCATAAGACTTAGGCGAGATAGGGAGAGATGTCAAAGATAAGACTGGCTCGATAGTATATTCTCCCATACTATTTTCTTTGATATTAACCTCTTTTGAAAGATCTTCCATTTTAGATGTGGATGCTTCTTTAGTTGGTTCAATGGAAGATTCTTTGTTATTAGGCACAAGCTTATCTGCACTTTCCTTCAAGGTGTTGCAAGTTGTATTCAAATCTGTGGGGATAGTAACCTCTACTCCTTCATAAGGAAACTTCAAACATTGATGGTATGTAGAAGGAATAGCTTGCATTTCATGTATCCATGGTCTCCCTAGAAGAATGTTGTAGGCCAAAGGTAGATCAAGCACTTGACAGATGGTATCTTTGATAACTGGACTTGCTCTGATAGGTAAGACAATGGTGCCTTTAGAAGATCTTTCTTGTTCATCATAGGCTTTTATGGTGATCTTCTTTCGAGGATCAATAGCCAATTTTGAAAATCTTAATTGTGTGATCAAGCTGTAGGAACAAATGTTTAGGCCAGTGCCCCCATCTATCAACACACGTTTGACGCTACAGTTCTAGATCAAGACTTCTATATGCAAAGGCTGATTATGTGGGTGACTCAAGGAGTTGTCATCTTCCTTTGAAAAGGAGATATATTGCGGAGATGTAATATGTCCAACCAAAGTCTAGAACCTATCTAAATCAAGGTCATCAGGAACATTGGAACCGAGCAAAGCTTTGTCTAGTATAGCTCTATGAGCTGGAGAGATCCGAAGCAACTCAAACATAGAGATTTTGGCATTAGTGTGCTGGAGTTGTTGAACAATGCTATAAGATGTAGGCCTCGTATCCTTTGGATTGGAAGATTTGGAAGCAGCCTTATGTTTGGAAGCAGATGAAAGATTGAAGGGCACCTTAGGGACATTTGATGAGTCTAAGATTTGTCCTTTTAGATGTGCTTGGGCTTGTGATCGATTAACCATGTTGGTGGATTGATTTTGTCTATCTCTTCTTACAATTGTGATGACATTGCAACTTTCAGAGAGACATAGTTCAACCATATTGATGACAACATTATTTCCAAGGTAGGCATAGTTGACTTTTGCCCCCATATTAGGCTGAGAAGTTGAAACTTCTTGACCATGTTTCAAAAATGGTTTTGTGAATGTCGTATGATCGTTATTGCTCTTAGGATTGTCAACTGTGATGTCTCCATTATCGATCAGATCTTGAATGGTGTGTTTCAACTGGAAGCAGTTATTCATTTTGTGACCTTTACCTCGATGGAAATCACAGAATTTATTTTCTCTCCACCATTTTGGCTTAGGCTCAGAATCAGGCGGTCGGATTGCTAGCAAAGAGATGATGTTATCAGCCAGTAGAGCTCTCATGGTGGATTCCAAAGATTCTCCAAGAGGAGTAAACTTTCATTTATTATCCCATCTTTTGTATTCTAGATTTTTTTGAGATGGTTCAAATGAATTTTGTTCTGAAGCTTTGATGGCTTGGGAACCAAGAATTAGATTGTAGGCTGGTGCCTTTGATGGGGCATGGATAGTGTCAACAACACCATTTGTGATGATGCCTTTATTCTTGTTCTAGTTTTTGTTCTTGTCTTTAGAATTGGATCCTAATTTATACTTGTCTTTTTGAAGTGTGATTTCTCCTTTTTTCACAAGCACTTTTTCAATTTTAATAGCATTGTCCACCATCTTATCAAAAGATGTATGATCTTGCATTTGTAGAGGATAATTGATTTTTGGAACAAGGTTATTGATGAAGATTTCTAATTTTTCTATTTCTGGAATAGGTCTGGCATATAAAGAGAACTTCTTCCTCCATCTTTTGAGAAATGTTAGGAATGGTTCTCCTGGATATTGCTTGAGATTACAAATATCAATCATGGTGACTGGATGTTGAATATTGTAGGAGTATTGTTGATAAAACAATTTGATCAACTCTTCAAAAGTTTTGATAGTAGAAGGCAGTCTAGAGAACCAGTGGATGGCTGCTCCCCCTAGAGATCGAGGGAAGAGACGCATTAGATAGGTTGGTTCATGCATAAACTCCATTGATTGTGTACAGAATTCTCTGACATGATATTGAGGGTTAGAGTGTCCTTTGTACTTATCATACTTTGGCATCTCCACTCTTTTTGGAAATGGTGGCATATACAAGTCTTTGTCAGAAGGAAAAGGGCATAGAGCTTCCATGGAGAATTCTTTGGGTTCCTTCTCTTTCTTAAGATTGTTAAGTTCAACTTGCATAGCATGCATCTGTTTCATCATAGCTATGAGTGGAGTTTCTTCCTCATGCGTAATGATATCTTCAACATTAAAGTTGGGAGGAAGTTTAGCTCCTTGATGAGCTAATTGTAAAAAGTATGCCTCTCTATCTTCTTTCAAGAAATGTTTCATCATTCGTTTGAAGTTATCATCATTTTGATATTGAGCAATTTCTTCAGGTGCAGGTTCTTGATCCGCACCATGTTGAGATTGAGTTCTTTGAGAGCCAAAGTTTGTCCCTGATTGAGACATGGTAGGAGTTTGTGGACTCCCTGGAATAGATTGATGCAGGGTTTGTTGGGTACCTCCGTGAGTTGATGGAGGAGGAATGTAACCAGTTTTTAATCGATAGTTTCCAAGACCGTCATCCTCATAAAGATCAGAATTGATGAGTTGCTCAAGAGTTGGACCCCTGGTAGTGGTTATAGGTAAGGTCTGGGATGCTTCTCTAGATTTCTTGTGTGAGGAAACTCTAGTTTCCACCATTAACTTTGAGTGAAACAAAAGAATAAGATCTAGATAACGAAAGAATGAATTGAATCAAGATGATTAGATGACGCAACATTGTCAAGGTTTGATTGATTTGAAGATTTGATTAGACGTGGGTGAAGGATACTATGCCCTAGATGTATGGGTAGATTGTCCAAAAGATAGCGGATAAGATATCACAACACTTAGTCATTTTGATGATTGATTAAAGATTGATAGTTATGACAAGGTTTTGACATAAGATGAAAAGGACTCAAATCGATTAAATAGAAGGCTGAATCAGATTCAAAAGACCACTTTAGGATAATGATAGGATTCTCAATAGCTACTACTCTATTCCTGACACAGTGATTTGTTCGACAGATTCTGGAAATAGGCTGAAAAAGCTAAATATCTGGCAATTCTGATAATTTTCTGACAACTTTCAAAAATTTCCCAAACGACACTCTGCAAACTCGTACGACAGTGGGTATGCTATGAAACGATAGTTGAAAAGCTCGTATGATAGTTGAAAAACTCATACGATAATGGGTATGGTATGAAACGACGGTTGAAAAGCTCGTACGATAGTTGCTAGCAGGATTTGACTTTTTGAATTTGACTGGCAGAAAGACTTGTACAATACTGGGTTCCTTACCATACGACAGTTGGGTAGTAATGAAACAACACTTGATAGAAACTCGTATGACTTTTTGACTTTCTGAGATGACTTTTGACTCCAGAAAAGAATTTCACTTCAAATTTTGCAAATTTAGGGTTTTCAGTTTCAAATTGTTTGCAAATTGTACTATCCAGATTTGAGGATTGTAACAGATTTGTTCATTTTCAATAACCAGATAGATAAACAAGCATGCAAAATAGCAAGCAAGTGATTTCAAGCATGTCTGAAAATAATGAACAAGGGCAAAAGCAACCTTGCGCATGAACAATCAAGTGATTTTATTCGTTCTAATCCTCTGAAGCGCTAATTGTGTATATTCCAAAAATGTTTTGCAATAACGCACATATACCCTAGAAAATGAAAATTTGGCCTCACTAAGGTTTTTAGTAATGGTATGACTCTGTAACTTTTGTGAAATCAAGGGGCGAACTCCAATCTCGGCGCACCAGGGTTTTGACATAGCCTAAGAATTTAATCAATCAAAGTCTGCTAGGGAGATCTGACAGCCCACAATGAAAATACACCCATGAGGATTTCTCTCACAAGGACATTTATATAGCAATTGTTACTACCACGTCTGAAATGGCTATTACCACTTGAGGTTCCGTCAACGTAATTTGCCCTATGAAGGGATTGTCCACTATGGTTAACCCTCTCTAAAGGTGACTCATAGTATGATACCACAAGGGGACTTGGCTCCAGATCCAAGGTTTTGACACCTCTTCACTTTTAACCCAAACAAAGCAAGCAGATTAATCCGACACGCTAAGACAAAGTTTGTTTCACCAAGGTCTATGATGTCAACCCCACGTGATCTATCAACCTCTCCAGAGAGAGAATGTATCGATCAATAAGAGAAGACGCACTAACCGAGTAGAACGTGAAACACACTAAGTATCCTTCCTACCTACAAGGATTTCATCATCAAGAAGGATTTCTCTAGGAATCCAATCTCTCAAGAATCACAACTAGTGTTCATAGGGCCTAATTACTATGTGAGCACAGATATATTTCTGAAAGTAAATCTATCGAAAGTACCCAAAAGTAGAAAGAGGAACACTTAAAGTTTAAAGAAAATATGAGGTGAGTCCACAAGGTGGAACAATTAACCCCTCACACAAGCTAAAAATGAGTCCACAACTTAGAAAACAAGTGAGTTCTAAAAAGCACAAAAAGGTTGCTTGGTGGAACAATTAACGCTTCTATCCTCTAGACCCCTCCCCTTTATGGCGTTGAGATTGCAACCACGGGGTGGAATGAGGGGCCGGCGGATTAGTGAGTCCAATAACCTAAGATAGCAATCTAGATCAATCACAAGTATCTAAGACTGCTTAAATGAATACCTAAGGTGTCACAACCTAGTATCAATTATGCAAGTGTGTAAAACAAAAGCATGAAAAGAAGCACTCAAGCTAGACACACGAGAGATTTATTTTAAGTCCAAATCAAAATATTATCAGAACAAGTAGAATACCTGAGATCCTTGCAACGTGCTTAGTAGATATTTATTTGATTTTTATCTTTGTTAAGCAATCCCACGCAAGCAAGCAACAAACTCTCCGATAAGAAAATAAGCAAACAAGCAAACAAGATATGCAACGTATCTTCAACTTATGAAAACCCTAGGGTTAGCTCTAAAATCAATTATTATCAGCAATAATAACCAGCAATTAACCCAAATGACAACTCATATCATTCATTGAACCATGTTAAAAAAAAAGTGCATACCCATCACAAATATTTTTTTTTTTTGCTGCATTTGACCTAGTCAACAAGATCTGATTTTTTTTTATATGATTTTGGCCACAAAAATAGAAATTCAAAACATAGACCCCTACTAAAAAATAGAGAGCTTTCCAAAAATGTAAAAATTTTAGAAAAATCTCTTCATTTGTGCCCTAAAGACCCGTTTTACCAAAATAAATCAGTTTTTATAAATTGACTATTTCAGCTATTATATTGCATCCAAATTTAAAATACAAAGAATGGACCCCCCGTATAATTTAAAGAGCTTTCCGAAAATATAAAAATTTCTTTAAAAATGCTGATTTGCGTCAGATATTGATTTTTTTTGGAATTTCAAGAAAAAATTATTAAAAATTCAAAACATCTCAAAAAATTTTAAATTTTTTATTGTAGATTCCTTGATATGTTTCCAACCTGCAAAAACAATTGTAGAGCAAAAATCTAAGCCGTTTGAGAGATAAAATTAAATCTTTGAAACTTTAGGGCTTTAGCTCAAAAAAAAATAAAATATCAAAACCAGCATGTAAAGGTGGGTTTGAAATAAAATTAAATTTTTGACATGGAGTCCTCCTGCACAAAAACCGAGGAGAAAAAGATAGAAATTGATAGAATTGAATTGGAAACCCGTTTCAAGGCCCCACGGTGGGCGCCATAAATGTGTGTGTGAATTTTGTACCTGATCTGTAGACACAACACTTCAGTAAAATATTAGAGGTTAGCAAAAATGAAATCGTGCAATAATTGAAAGCTAAACTAACCAAGTGATTTACTGCCTTCTAATAGGTGCGAGTACGATGTTCTCAGATTGTTATCGAGATCAGTGACCTTGACGACACCTAAAAAAAAGATTTGAATGCAAAACTGATATGAAATATGAATGCAATTAATCTATTTTTTTGGATTTTAAATACAATAAGATGAAAAATGATATGAAATTTATGATATGTAAAAACTGATATGCTATGATATGCTAAATGATCTAACAATGATATGAAAATGAATCTAAATGAATGTAAAAACCAAATTGATCTCACAATAGCCTTGATTCGCAATAAGCTTTGATTCTCCAAATAGCAATTCTTCAACGTGATAATGCAAATTATGAGATGAAGCCTTAATTTATAGAAATCTAGGGCTTTGAGGATGCATTGAAGAAAGCTATAAATCACTCAAATAACTCAGGTTGATTTTTGAGTTATTTTAAAATAAAAGATAATTTAACTCACAAAAATTATGCAAATCATGCAAAAATAGCTTTTTAACTCAAATTAGAAGTTTAGATCAACTTTTGAACTTAAAAATGATGTTGAGTTTCAAAAAGTCAATAACTTGCATTGATTTTCTAATTTGCAGTTTAACTGCTCTTTGATTGTGCACATGGATAATTATGAATTAATAAATAAATAAAGTGATTTATTCTCAACTTAACTGATTTTTGAAATAAAACAATTGATTTATGGGTTAATCAATTATTTTTTAAACTTTTATTCAAAAACAATATTATTAAAAATTGATAACTTGCTTTAATTAATTAAATAAGAATTTAATCAATTATTCATAGGATTTTAGATTTATTGTCAAAATTAAATAATACAATTAGGAATAAATATAATTAAATTCAATTAAATAATTAAGTGGCAAAATTAAATATAATTAATTAAATATTGAGAATATTCAATTAATCAAACTTTAAGATAAATATGATTTATCACCAAATAATCATTAAATCAAAGATAATTAAGATAATTAGGAATATTACTAAGAATATTCCTTGATGCAGAATTTATGATAATCAATTAGGATTCGATGATGTTTAGATGTGCCTTAGGTTAGAACTTTGATGTTGATTTCATTCGATATGTTGATATAGGAGATTAATGAACTTATAGCCCATTTTTGAAGTATTACACCTGTGTGTGTGAAAATTGTACCTGATCTGTAGACACAACACTTAAGTAAAATATTAGAGGTTAGCAAAAATGAAATCGTGCAATGAATTGAAAGCTAAACTAACCAGGCGATTTACTGCTTTTTAATAGGTGCGAGTATGATGTTCTTAGACTGTTATCGAGATCAGTGACCTTGACGACACCTAAATGAAAGATTTGAATGCAAAAGATGGATATGGAATATGAATGCAATTAATCTATATTTTTTTTTTTATTTTAGATGCAATAAGAGTGATAAAAACTTGATATGAATCTATGATATGTAAAAACTGATATGCTATGATATGCTAAATGATCTAATAATAATATGCAATATGAAGCTAAAATGAATGTAAAAACAAGATTGATCTCACAACAATGTTGATTCGCAAGAAGCTTTGATTCTTCCAATTTCAATTCTCCAGCGTGATAATGTAATTCTTGTGGATTTGAGAGATGAATTATGAAAAGTTGAGTCTTGTTTTTATAGAAATCCAAGGCTTTCGAGGTGCATGGAAAAAGTCATAAATCACTCAAATAAACTCAACTTAATTTTTGAGTTATTTTTAAATAAAGATAATTTAATTCACAAAAATATGCAAATCATGCAAAAATAGCTTTTTAACTCAAATTAAAAATTTAGATCAATTTTAAAACTCAAAAATGATGTTGAGTTCCAAAAAGTCAATAACTTGCATTGATTTTCTGATTTGGAGTTTAACTGCTCTTTGATTGTGCACATGGATAATTATGAATTAATAAATAAATAAATTGATTTATTCTCAACTTAACTGATTTTAGAAATAAAATAATTGATTTATGGGTTAATCAATCATTTAATCAAACTTTTATTCAAAATTACAATATTAAAAATTGACAAAAATGATTTAATTAATTAAATAAAATATTTAATCAATTATTTGTAATATTATGGATTTATTGTCAAAATTAAATATCATAATTAGGAATAATGGAATTAAATTCAATTAAATAATTAAGTGGCTAAATTAAATCTAATTAATTAAATATTGAGAATATTCAATTAATCAAACTTTATGATAAATTAGATTTATCACCAAATAATTATTAAATTAAAGATAATTATGATGATTAGGAACATTACTAGGAATATTCTTCGATGCAGAATTTAGGATAATCAATTAGGATTCGATAATGTGCCAATGTGCCTTAGGTTAGGACTTCGATGTCAATTTCATTCGATGTGTCGATGTAGGAGGTTAATGAACCTATAGCCCATTTTTGGGGTATTACATTTTGCCCCTCTTTGAATTGTTGTGCGAAGCGCAGTGGTTCAAAGATAGTCTATGTATGATATTGAAACTGATGTTCTGATATGAGATTGCAATTGATATGAAACAAAAACTATGATATGAGACAAAGATTGATTGAAAGATTCGAAGATATTAGGTCCTGAATGACCAAAGATAATGGAAACTATAAAAGTAATGAACCAATGATTGCAAAGAAGTGTCAAAACGCTTGATTCTGAACCTTATGATTGCAAAGAAGTGAGTAACTGATTCCAGACTTGATTGTCCTTAGAAGAATCACGTAGGTATCACATCTGAACCCGTCAGTTACCGAATAATCAAGGAAATAACACAATTGAACTGATAGTTGCAAAAACTGATACAATTTACAAGATTAAGAGAATACCAGATTGATATGGATCTCGATGAATCTGATATGCCCCGAGTGATGATTGATTTGCCCCGAGCGATGAGGTCTTTTGATGAATCAGTAACTAGACGTGGTTGTTGTCTGGATTACTAATAAAAGATATGATCCCAAAATTTAGATTACAGACTTTGAATGATATGCAATACCATGCCCCCTTTGGAATTAAAATTGAAATCTGACAAGAAAAGTCAGCGTTGATAGTTCAGAAGCATGTTAATTGATGTGAGAAGTGGTTAAACACATTTGAGAATGCATTCTGCATCGTTTGGAGGTCCTGGAGACCAAGGTTGACTAGGTTAAACCATGAGTTGACTATAGTTGACCATAGTTGACCGAGTTGAAAATTTGATAGTTTGATGGAAGATAATCAGTTAAGTTGAAAAATAGATTTCTTGTGATGATTGAAGGTCGATTATGCAAGCAGTAGTTAATAATATGATTGATCTCAGATTTTGATTTTGATCCCGAAAAAAAAGGATTCTACTTGTTGTTTCGTTGGAGGAACCTTCGTGTGAGATTCAGATCTTGTTAGATTTGAAGAGACAAGTGGAGAATTGTTTAAGCATTGAAGTTCGTTTAGCCATTGTGAGATCATGCAAACATGCAAAAATGCAAAGAAACATGCAAAATGAAATGCAACCTAAGACCTAGGACCTAGTCACTGATCATATGTCGATTTGTTATCATCATTGAACTTTTAGGTAACCGGATAAATCAATACAATGCCCACTAGCTATGAAACCATAGACATATGAATATTGATTTGTAATGCTCAAGAACCAATACAACACCCACTGGTCAAACAACCATGGACATATGAATATTAGTTTTATTTTCGGAATGTCAGATTAGATACAAGCACCAAGGCACAAGCGCCAAGATGACCTAAGTATCATGTCCATTTTGATATAGCAATTTGCATTTAACATACACATCAAACAGTCAAGAGATCATTCTAAATCCAGTGTGAATTACCCGTAGTGACCCTTTATCGTTCACATCCTTAGGTAAGATCGTGTTTCACAATAGGAGAAAAAACTTATTCAAAAAGACAATAGTTAGATCAAACTTCCTTGAATTTTTTGGGTATCAATGGTCGAGGTATGCATGGCCATCCAATTCGAGATAGAGGCTCTTACAGTTGGACACCATTTCAATCCAAAATTTTCAAAGTTGTTAGATTTTCACATACAAGCAGAAGACAAAGAAAAGATTATGCCCCCAGTCATCACTCTCTAAATCTTGTAAAGGATATCATCAAAGAGCTCAAAGGAACACAATATGCAAAAATCTCAATGCGAATCAATAAGCATACAAGGAGATAAAAGCATGTAAAAAGCATAGATTATTTTCAGTTGAGTTTTGATGTTTGATTGCGTTGTTGATGCAAAATCTTTTTTGGAGACAAGACAGACTTGATTGACTCAAATGAAGCTTCAAAGGACTCTGACTAGATATGATATGTCTAAGATATATTGGAGGCCATAGGATATAACATTGATTTCCCCCAAGTGTTAAGCATTAATAGGATACAGACGCTTGAGCTGAGTGGTGTACAGACTGACTTATTGAAAATTGGAAATGCAGAAACAAACCGAGAGATATGTACAAACTAAAGCAAAACTAAAAGCTGGGAAAGACCAAAATTGTGCTGATAGATGGAGCATTTTGAAATAAGTGGCGCCTATTTGCCGGATTTTCACCATCTTGGCAGAGATTCTATTTTTGCTACCAAGGTGCCTGTTTCCAAGTTTTCACTAAGGCACTTTTTCTTTTTCTCTTTTTTTTCATTTTTTTAAATTTTTTTTGTACTTTTGATATTTTTTGATTTTTTTGTGAATCATCAAGGTGCCTATTGCTAGGTTTTCACCAAGATGTTCATTTTTTCAGGACTTTTTCTGATTTTTATAATTTTTTTAGGACATTTTACCATAGACTGAATGCCTTAGGCGTAAAATTTCTTCAGATGGAGAACGTTGATTGGTTCTTGGAGCTGTTCTCCTTCAGTCGTTGAGAGTTGATAGGCACCGGAGCTAAAAGTAGCAGTGATTACAAAAGGAACCAGCCAATTGGGTTCAAACTTCCCCTTGCGTTCCCGATGTGATTGATTTTTAGGATTTTCTCTCAAGACTAGATCACCAACCTGAAATTTTTTGTGTCTGACTTTCTTGTTGTAGCCTCTAAACATTCTCTTCTGATATACTCTGAGATGATCATACATTACTTGTCTATGCTCATCTAGTAGTTCAAGTTCTTGCAACCTAGACACTTTGTAGTCATCATCAGTTACTAGACCATGCATTCTAATTCTGAGTGATGGGATTTCAACCTCAATAGGTAGTACTACTTTAGACCCATAAACTAAAGCAAAAGGTGTAGCCCCAGTAGGTGTTCTGATACTGGTTCTACTACTTGTTCTGAGACTGGTTCTGGTACTTGTTCTTATACTTGTTCGGATACTTGATATACTTGATAGCATCTTTTTCCATTGCAAACTCTCAAGAAAGATCATATCATGCAATCCCAATGTCTAGCAAGGTGGAGAACAAGAGGGATTGGCAAGCTGGTGGAAGAGATGGAAGACAAGAGAATGAAGGAGAATGAAGGGAAGAAATCCTCAAGGGAAAACTCCTCAAGAATACTCAAGCTAGGGAAAAATTGTCATGTAAAACACATTTGGACAGGCAATGAAAGGCTAGCATAGGATAAGTCACAAAAGCGTAATGCCAAAGAAGGAAAGGATGTCGTTCAAAAGAGTAGACATGTCAAGAGGCTTCATAGCACTATGTTTTACTCTTTCTTTCTTTTTTTATTAGATCAAGACCAAAGGGGAAATGATAGCGAAAGACTAGAATGAATGGAGGAAAATAAATATGAAGGCTAAATAGGAAGGGAATGAAAATAAGATCATCATAAGATAGCTCATAAAATAGTCAAATGTTCGTGTATAGATCAACATTGTCAAGATCAAAGAGAGAAGATGAAATAGATGAAATATGTAGAAGAACTATGCATGATGCCTGATTGTCAGGTTTTCATCATAATACTTATCCAAGGTGCCACAAGGGAGTGGTTTTCACCATAAGATAAATTTATTTCTCTTTACTTTTGCTACCAAGGTGCCTGTTTCCAAGTTTCCACTAAGGCACATTTTTAAATTTTTTTTTTTTGTTTTTGTTTGGAAGAAGGCAAGCTTTTTAGATAATGCTCTTTGAAAGGATAAACTATGATATGCCAAGGATTCAAAATGATACGCTCAAAGATGCTGATAGGGAAAGGGAGATGGAAGAGAAAAATGGAGGATAAGGTTTTGTGTAAAGCGAGTGAGGTTGGAAGATAGGAGGAATAAGAAAATGAGAAAAAAGGATAGAAGGTAGAAGGATAATGAATGGAAGGATTGTGAAAGGGTAGGTGGAAAGGAAGGCAAGATCAATGTCAACACACACCTTGAAGGGTGGCAAGAGGATGGAGGAAACATGAACGAAAGAATACGTGAAGGTATATGGCAAATGGATAGCAGAGGTTGTGGTTTAGGTGCATGGAATAGAATAATGTTTTTGGAAGAAGATGAAGTGGAAGCCATTGGAAGCTTGAATGTCAACTTCACTTTTTGCTCAACATCAGACTCTTTCAAGAGAGACTTTGGAATCCATATAGCCATAGGATTTTTATTTATTTTTGATGATCTAGAGAGAATATCTTCAATAATGAATTTTGGAACCCATACTTGTCTTGTAGTTTTTTTCTTAGATATCTTTTTTGACTTTATGCTTCCATGTCTATTAAAGGAGACATGGTGATCTTTTTTTTATGGATTCTTGTATTGCTTCTTTTTCTTGTATTGAACATTCAAGTTACTTCCAAAAGACTTGAGACTTGTGGAAGAAGGAGGATATGATTGGTTTAAATGGGTGGGTGGATGAAAAAGATTCAAAGGTATGCATCTATGTTGATCTTGAGGAAAGATAGGAGATGGAGTGACATAAGGACCTAAGATGGATGGTGAATTAGGAGAGTTAAGAGGGGAAAGTGAAGGGACATAAGGACCCAAGATGGAAGGTAGACGTGAAGCCCTTAGTAGTGGTGGAAGAGGTCCAAGGATGGAAGTGGAAGACACAAAAGGATAATCAACAAGTTCGTCAGCATTTATATGACAACCAAGGACATCAACATCTTTAGAGTGAGCATTAGGATTTTCAATAGAATCGTGGACATCTTGAATATGAGCACCTTATTTGATTGGATTGTTCAAAGCTTTCCAAGACTCAGGAAGAGTAGAAAGTGGAAATGAACATGGAGTGGTAGAACAAGAAGATGGAAGACTTTGATCTTGACAAAGATCTTTGGATAGCACAAGAACATAATTTTTCTTTTGATTTTCAATAGGCTTAACATTGGAAGTAACAACACCATTTTTAACAACCTTAATGGAAGTATCATCTTTGGAAAGTGCAAGTGTAGTAAGGTTATTTTGATTGTCAATAAGCTCAACAGTGTAAGTAGTAGCTTGATCTTGCTTAGGAGAAGAATTAAGACATGGTTGAATGCATGAAAAAAGGTGTGCAGGATCAAAAGAACCCTGAAGCGGATAAGAGACATCATGAAAAAGATTGGATGACATGGAGGGTTCTTGATCTTGATCTTTCTTTATGTTCTTTTCTTTATCATTTCTAGAGTCCTCTTGACATGGAGCCACTTCTAAGGACAAGGGATCATGCTGCAATTGTATAGAAGACTTTGGAAGAGATGGTGGAGGACTAGTTGAAGTAGGAATTATAGCATATGAAGGCTTAGGCTCTTTAGGTTTAACATTATTCAAAGTATTGGTAGCCAAGTGAAGGTTAGCTTGAGTTTCTTCAAGGGGTAGCCCTTGAGGATAACTATAGAGAATCGTATGAAAAGTATCAGGACTTTCATTAGATGAAAGATTTGTGAAAGATTTGGAAGACTTGGAAGCTTTAGGAAGTGTATGGTTATTGGAGGAAGTAGGGGATGGAAGGGAACCATCACAAGACAAAGGTTCAACATTAACATGATCTTGTTTGAGAGTGTAATCTTTATTTTCAGCCTGAGAGTTCTTAGAGGAGAGATCCTTGTAGTATGCACGTTTATAATCAGTGCGGTAAACTTTCTCTTCCTCAAGTGAAACAAATGGATCATCTAGGTATTGTTCACAGAAGTCATAAAAGTCTCTTTCAAAATCAGAATCATATGGATCACCATCACGATCTATCCAATGTGAAGGCCCATTTGTAGTAAGCAGGAACACACGACGAGGAGGATTCTTAGGAACAGAGGGTTCATAGGTATCACTATATTGTCCCTCACCATAGTCATCATAGTCTTCAAAGTCTTCAAAGATGGGTGTGTCACTCTCCGTGGAAGAAGTATCATAAAGATTGTCACATTGCTCATATTCTGTCTGAGGGCATGGTGACATGTACAAGTCTTTGTCAAATGGAAAAGGACATAGAGCCTCCATGGAGAACTCCTTGGGTTCCTTTTCTTTCTTAAGATTGTTAAGTTCAACTTGCATAACATGCATCTGTTTTGTCATAGCGGTGATTAAAATTTCTTCCTCATGTGTACTGATTATTTGAGACATGTGTACTGATTTTCAATAGCTACTGCTCTATTCCTGACATAGTGATTTGTTCGACAGGTTCTGGAATTAGGCTGAAAAAGCTAAGTATCTGGCAATTTTAACAATTTTCTGACAACTTTTCAAAATTTTCCCAAACGACACTCTGCAGAATCGTACAACAGTGGGTAGGCAATGAAACGACAGTTGAAAAACTTGTACGACAATTGCAAGCAGGATTTTGACTTTTGAAATTTTTTGGCATGAAAACTCGTACGACACTGGGTTGGTTACCATACGACAGTTGGGTAGCAATGAAATGACAGTTGAGAAAACTCGTATGACTTTCTGACCTCCTAAGATGACTTTTGACTCCAGAAAAGAATTTTACTTCAGATTTTACAAATTTTGAGTTTTCAGATTCAGATTGTTTGTAAATTTCAATGTCTAGATTTTAGAATTGTAATAGATTTGTTCGTTTTCAATAACCAGATAGATAAACAAGCACACAAAATAGCAAGCAAGTGATTTCAAGCACGTTTGAAAATAATGAACAAGGGCAAAAGCAACCTTGCGCATGAACAATCAAATGACTTATTCATTCTAATCCTCAGAAGCGCTAATTGTGTATGTTCCAAAAATGTTTTTCAATAATGCACATATACCCTAGAAAATAAAAATTTGGCCTCACTAGGGTTTTTAGTAATGGTTTGACTTTGCAACTTTTATGATCCAAAGGGGTGAACTCCAATCCTGATGCACCAGGGTTTTGACACAGTCTGAGAACTTAATCTTCAAGAGCTACTAGGGAGTTCTGACAACCCAACAACGAACCACACCTGTGGAGATTTCTTCCACAAGGACATTTATATAGCGGCTGTCACTACCACGGTGAAAATGGCTATTACCGCTTGAGGTTCCATCAACGTAGTTTGCCTTGTGAAAGGAGTGTTTGCTATGGTTAACCCTCTCTAAAGGTGACTCACAGTATGGTACCACAAGGGGACTTGGCTCCAGATCCAAGGTTTTGACGCCTCTTCACTTTTAACCCAAACAAAGCAAGTAGATTAATCTGACACGCTAAGACAAAGTTTGTTTCACCAAGGTCTGTGATGTCAACCCCACGTGATCTATCAACCTCTCCAGAGAGAGAATGTATCGATCAATAAGAGAAGGTGCACTAATCAATTTTGATTCACCAAAGCTCATGATGTCAACCCCACGTGATCTATCAACCTCTCCTAGGAGAGAATGTATCGATCAATAATAGAAGATGCACTAACCAAGTTGAATGTGAAACACACTAAGTATCCTCCCTACCTACAAGGATTCTATCATCAAGAAGGATTTCACTGGGAATCCAATCTCTCAAGAATCACAAATAGTGTTCATAGGGCCTAATTACTATGTGAGCACAGATGTATGTTTCCAAAAAGCAAATCTACCAAAAGTACCCAAAAAGCAGAAAGAGGAACACTTAACGCTTAAAGCGAATATGAGATGAGTCCAAGGTGGAACACTTAACACCTCACACAATCTAAAAATGAGTCTCCAACTTAGAAAACAAGTGAGTTCCTAAAAGCATAAATGGGTTGCCAAGTGGAACACTTAACGCTTCTGTCTTGTTGACCCCTCCCCTTTAATGTGGCACTGACCTTGCAACCACGGGGTGGAATGAGGGGTCGGCGAATTAGCGAGTCCAATAACCCAAGATAGCAATCAAGATCAATCACAAGTATCTAAGACTACTTAATAAATCCTTAAGGGGTCACAACCTAGTATCAATTATGCAAGTGTGTAGAAATAGACAAAAGCATGAAAAGATGCACACAAGCCAGACACATAAAAGATTTATTTTAAGTCCAAATCAAAATGTTATTAGATGAAGGAGAATACATGGGATCCTCACAACGTGCTTAGTAGATTTTACCTAATTTTTAGCAATTCTTGTTGAGCTTTTCCATGCAAGCAAGTGACAAACTCTCCAACAAGCAAACAAGAAAACAAGATATGCAACATATATTCAACTTATGAAAACCATAGATTTAGCTCTAAAAATCAATTATTATTAGCAATAATAACCAGCAATTAACCCAAATGACAACTCATATCATTCATTGAACCATGTAAAAAAAATAAGTGCATACCCATCACAAAACTTTATTTTTTTTGCTGCATTTGACCTAGTCAACAAGATCTGATTTTTTTTTATGATTTTGGCCACAAAAATAGAAATTCAAAATAGAGACCCCTGCTAAAAAACAAAGAGTTTTCCAAAAATGTAAAAATTTTAGAAAAATCTCTTCATTTGTGCCCTAGAGACCCATTTTATCAAAACATACCAGTTTTTGTAAATTGACTATTTGAGCTATTATATTGCGTCTAAATTTAAAACATAAATAATGGACCCCTTGTAGAATTTTAAAAAATTTCTAAAAATATAAAAATTTCTAAAAAATATGCTGATTTGCGTCAGATATTAATTTTTTCTAGAATTTCAAGAAAAAATTATTAAAAATTCAAAACATCTCAGAAAATTCTAAATTTTTTCTTATAGCTTCTCTAATATGTGTCCAACCTGCCAAAAAAATTTTAGAGCAAAAATCCAAGCAGTTTGGGAGATAAAATTAAATCTTTGAAACTTTAGGGTTTTAGCTCCCCCCAAAAAATCAAAACTAGCATGTAAAGGTGGGTTGCCCCACGATGGGCGCCAAAAATGTCTGTGTGAAAATTATACCTGATCTGTAGACACAACACTTCAGTAAAACATTAGAGATTAGCAAAAATGAAATCGTGCAATGAATTGAAAGCTAAACTAACCAGGCGATTTACTGCCTTCTAATAGGTGTGAGTATGATGTTCTCAGATTGTTATTGAGGTCAGTGACCTTGACGACACCTAAAAGAAAGATTTGAATGCAAAAGATGGATATGGAATATGAATGCAATTAATCTATATATTTTTTTATTTTAGATGCAATAAGAATGATAAAAACTTGATATGAATCTATGATATGTAAAAACTGATATGCTATGATATGCTAAATGATCTAACAATAATATACAATATGAAGCTAAAATGAATGTAAAAACAAGATTGATCTCACAATAATGTTGATTTGCAAGAAGCTTTGATTCTTTCAATTTCAATTCTCCAACGTGATTATGCAATTCTTGCGGATTTGAGAGATGAATTATGAAGATCTGAGCCTTGTTTTATAGAAATCCAAGGCTTTGGAGGTGCATGGAAAAAGCCATAAATCACTCAAATAAACTTAACTTGATTTTTGAGTTATTTTAAAATAAAGATAATTTAATTCACAAAAATATGTGAATCATGCAAAAATAGCTTTTTAACTCAAATTAGAAGTTTAGATCAATTTTAAAACTCAAAAATGATGTTGAGTTCCAAAAAGTCAATAACTTGCATTGATTTTTTGATTTGGAGTTTAACTGCTCTTTGATTGTGCACATGGATAATTATGAATTAATAAATAAATAAATTGATTTATTCTCAACTTAACTGATTTTGGAAATAAAACAATTGATTTATGGGTTAATCAATCATTTAATCAAACTTTTATTTAAAATTACAATATTAAAAATCGACAAAAATGATTTAATTAATTAAATAAAATATTTAATCAATTATTTGTAAGATTGTGGATTTATTGTCAAAATTAAATATCATAATTAGGAATAATGGAATTAAATTCAATTAAATAATTAAGTGGCCAAATTAAATCTAATTAATTAAATATTGAGAATATTCAATTAATCAAACTTTAGGATAAATTAGATTTATCACCAAATAATCATTAAATTAAAGATAATTATGATGATTAGGAACATTACTAGGAATATTCCCCGATGCAGAATTTAAGACAATCAATTAGGATTCGATAATGTGCTGATGTGCCTTAGGTTAGGACTTCGATGTCGATTTTGTTTGATGTGTCGATGTAGGAGGTTAATGAACCTATAGCCCATTTTTGGGGTATTACAACACCTATCTCTTCCCGCTAATTTGAGCGCAGCTGGAGACATTAGCGGCCTCTGCAGTATGGTCATCTGATAAGTGGACCTCTCTGCCTCTTCGTAAATTCCATTTTTGCATGTTTGTAGCATTTTTAGGTTGTTTTTCATACGTTTCAATTTTTCAATTCTTGAATGCATGGAAACTCGTACGACTATCCTTTGTGACTCGTACGACTTTTCAATGTCCTGTAGAGTGTCGTATCAGAACCCCTTGAAACTTGTTTGAGAGGGACCCAAGAGTCGTACGACATTTCCTCGGGACCCTCATATGTCGTACAGTGAGACCTAGAAAGTCGTATATGCATGGTTTGTCGTATGGGACCATGTTGAAACTTGTATGAGTTTTGGTACCAGTCTGTATTGTCGTATGAAAAACAATGAGCTTAAAACTCCTTTTTAGGTCAAAAATTTTGATTTTCTGATTCCTTAGGCTGATTGTTGAGCATTTAATGCACCTTCTAAGATAGTAAACTTTTGAGTTACTATATTGTTAGCCTATTTTTCAACCAAATAACTCATAGGATTCCCTATTTTTGTTCTGTGTAGGTCATATATCCCGACATTCATGTGCGTATCTCTCATCCTACGACTTAGAGACTACATTTCTCTTCTAGACCCTATGAGGGTACATTTAGCTACTTGTGGTTTTGAGTATCTGATTCGATTGCTCTAGATTAGGGTGAACCACGGATTGCTCACGACTTTGATTGAGAGGTTTCATTCAGAGACCCAAACCTTTCATCTCCCGACAAGAGAGATTACTATCACACCAGAGGACGTGTACAGGATATTGTGCATTCCATTTCATGGTTGGCGTCCAAATTATGTGAGCTCGGGGCAGTCTGGATTACATGCCTTCAGAAAATTGTTTGGAGATGATACACAACTTACTAGTTCTATTTCTTGGGAGTTATTAGTGCAGCGCTATGGGCAGACCCATAGATTAGAGTGTATTATAGCTGGAATGATAGGAGGCATTATTATGTCTAACCGTCAGTAGAATGGTCTCTTGATGGGCTGGGCCCCTGTGGTTACATGATTGATGGCCACTCCTTCTGAGTTGGGTTGGGGTTAGTGCATGCTAGCACATATGTTCTCTGAGATGCACAAGATTGTGTATCAGGAGGGAAAGTCTTTTGCTTCTGGTGCGTTGGTACTTTAGATATGGGCATGTGAGCATATCCCAGTTTGTAGACCAGTATGTAAGGATCAACGCTAGCCACAGGAGCCAGTCATATATATATATATATATATATATATATATATATATATATATATATATATATATATATATATATATATATATATATATATATATATATATATATATATATATATATATATATATATACTCTGGTTATGTTACATAGGTGCACATGGGTCACATAGAGTACTTTAGATGCTACCTAGATGATAGTACTTTTATTATCTGGCATCCATATTTACATATTGAGGCCCGCCCCACTACACGAGAGCAGTTTAGCTATTTCTGCCAGAGTCGAGTATTGATTGGTAGATCTACTACAATTATTGAGTGCTTTCTTATCACCAGAGTGTGGATACAGTACGACATCATTCATGATGCACCATAGGAGCTTGCAGCTTATGCATGGATCCATAGAGAGCTCAATTTAGGATGGGGCCCTAGATTGTCCTATGCTCTTTGTACATAGGAGTACATTGGTATTGTTGGTAGAGATTGGGACTATCGACCAGATGCAGGGGTCATAGATGGATTCATTGGATGGCTTATAGAGCATCCCATACACAGGTTTTCTGATCCTACAGAGTTGATACCTTCCATGGAGGAGGCTATGGATGTCACAGGTGCTCCGATGGGGAGAGGATAGAGACGTATAGGTACACATGTCTTGATGCCCTAGCCTACACCTCCAAGGCCGAGAGCAGTATTCACACCTCCAAAGAGACCATATGGTCATATGAGACCACCTCGTCCCTCTAGTTCTTCAGTAGGTAGACCTACAGTTTTACATAGGAGATCGACTAGAGGAGAGAGTGGTACTTTGGGCAATGTTGGTACAACAGATGAGGTACTTGGTGCACAGTAGGATGTAGGTGTCAGTCTTGATCCCACACATGGTGATATTAGTTTTTATTTGGGAGCTAAGATTAGACGTTCTAAGGCGCAGAGAGCAGAGACTACTGAGCAGCCAGTTGGAGATACTAATATGCCTGCAGTAGATGCATATCCTAGTGTACCATTGACTCCTCAGGAGATCATTAGATGGCTCAAATTATAGGTCAGGGACTTGAAGGTATGGAGTGCTCATTGGGAGGAGTGATTCACTGAGGTAGATAGATAGCGATCCCAGCTCTGAGAGGAGAATAGGAGATTGCAGATAGAGGTGACACATCAGACCTCTAGAGCTGCCTATTATGTTTCTACTTATTATGCGGTTGTTCCTACTGCTCAGAGAGTACCCACATACTCTCAGTATATGATAGCGTCAGAGGGATCCAGGGCACCCAAAGTTGAGGCAGCGCCTGATGCACCACCACCACCTCCACCAGATGTAGAGGATCAGGCAGACAACTGATCTGTCTAGAGATATTCTGATATATTTTGCCATTTTTGTTTCATGTATACTATTCTAACTTCTGATAGCTCACATGAACTCATTCCTTTGTACTTTGTGCCAGTAGTGCACCCTTGACTAGTTCGAGTTATATGATATGAGATCGAGATTTTGGTTGTGACTTCATGTGTACTTGTCATTTTTTGATTTATGATGATATCATGTGATGTAAATGCTATGAATAGTATAGAATGTATGTATGGATTTATGCAATGCAATGGTTTCTTTCAAATATATGAATGTTATGCAAATGTGATTGATTATGGAAAATGTATGAAAATGTATGGAATGTAGATGCAACAGATGAAATGATCATGAATATGTAATATAAAGGCAACGATACACATGATATGTTTTGCAAGTATTGATATAGACAACTACTCAGTCTTATGTCAAAAAGGATGTTTAACCCAGGATGGTGACTGCTTGTGGTTCTATGAGGAAACCCGTGTGTGAGATTCAACTCTTCATTGTCAAGTTCAAGTTTAGTTTAGAAGAATTTTTGAAGTGTTCAAGCAATTTGTGAGATCATGCAACCATGCAAAGTGAAAAATGACATGCAAACCTAAGACCTAGGACCTAGTCACTGATCATGTGTCGATTTGTTTTCATCATTGAACTTTTTAGGTAACCGGATAAATCAATACAACATCCACTAGTTAGGAAACTATGAATATATGAATATTGATTTGTATGCACAGGAATCAATACAACACCCACTGGCTAGACAACCATGGACATATGAATATTGATTTTGTTTTCGGAATGTCGGATTAGATATAAGCACCAAGGCACAAAAGCCAGGATGACCTGAATATCATGTCTATTTTAATATAGCAATTTGTATAAGCATCAAAACATAAACGCCATGATGACCATAATACACCTTGCGAAACAAACACATCAAGCAATCAAGAGATCATTCTAAATCTAGTGTGAATTACCCGTAGTGACCCTTTATCGTTCACATCCTTAGGTAAGATCGCATTTCATAGTAGGAGAAAGAACTCACTCAAAAAGACAATAGTTAGATCAAACTCCCTTGAATTTTTTGGGTATCAATGGTTGAGGTACACATGGCCATCAAATACGAGATAGAGGCTCTTACATACGGACACCATTTCAATCTAGAATTTCCAAAGTTGTTAGATTTTCACATACAAGCAGAAAACAAAGAAAAGATTATGCCCCTAGTCATCACTCTCTAAATCCTGAAAAAGGACATCATCGAAGAGCTCAAAGGGACAAAATATGCAAAAATATCAATGCGAATCAGTAAGCATACAAGGAGATAAAAGCATAGATTGTTTTCAGTTTGTGTTGATGTTTGATTTCATTGTTGTAGATGCGAAATCTTTTCTGGAGAGGAGACTAGCTGACTAACTCAGATGTAGCTTCAAAGGACTTTGACTAGATATGAATCCTATGAGATACTCTAGAGGCCATAGGATATGACATTGATTGCCCCCAAGTTTGAAACATTGACAAGATACTGACGCTTGAGCTGATTGGTATATAGATCGACTTATTGAAAACAGGAATGTAGAAACAAATCGGGAGACATGTACAAACTAAAGCAAGACTGAAAGTTGGGAAAGACCAAGATTGTGCTAATAGATGGAGCATTTTGAAACAAGTGGCACCTATTTGTCGGGTTTTCCCATCTTGGTAGAGATTCTATTTTTGCTACCAAGGTGCCTATTTCCAGGTCTTCACCAAGGCACTTTTTCTTTTTCTCATTTTTTTGTATTTTTCATTTTTTCAATTTTTTTTATACTTTTGATATTTTTCAATTTTTTTTTTTTGTGATGCATCAAGGCGCCTATTGCTAGGTTTTCACCAGGATGATCATTTTTTCAGGACTTTTTTTTATTTTTATAATTT
This sequence comes from Chamaecyparis obtusa, assembly GCA_027943335.1. Lineage (NCBI taxonomy): Eukaryota > Viridiplantae > Streptophyta > Pinopsida > Cupressales > Cupressaceae > Chamaecyparis > Chamaecyparis obtusa. The sequence continues at coordinate 1,345,407 of BSBK01000206.1, forward strand.
TTTCAGGACATTTTTTAATACTGAATGTCTTAGGTGTAGAATTTCTTTAGTTGGAGAATGTTGATTGGTTCTCGGAGCTGTTCTTTGTTAGTCGTTGAGAGTTGATAGGCACTAGAGCCAAAAGTAGTCGTGATTACAAAGGGACCCAGCCAATTAGGTTCAAACTTCCCCTTGCATTCTCTATGTGATTGAAGGATTAAGCACTTGTGATAGGTGATTTATGAGATCTTTCATAGTTGATCATAGTTTTTGCATAGTTTCATATCATAGATTTTCATATCATTCATAGCATTCTTAGATTAAATCTGCATTCAATTTCATTCATATAACTTAGATACATATATTTTTCATATTATTACACAAAATACAAAAATATAGATTAATTTGCATTCATATAGTCTGTCATTCTTTTGCATTCAAATCCTTCATTTAGGTGTTGCATTGTCATTGATCTCGATTTCAATCTGAGAACATCATACTCGCACCTACTAGAAGGTAGTAAATCATTTGGTTAGCTTAGTTTTAATTACTTGCAGATTTCAATTTTGCTAACCTCTAATATTTTACTGAAGTGTTGCGTCCATAGCTAGGTATAATTTTCACTATGCACACACTTATTGGATCTATATTTTCAAAGTGATTTGTATATTTTAGATTAGAACCTACTGTTACTTTCTAACCATTGTATTTGTCAAAATCCTTTAATCAAGGTTGACCTAACAGTCATTTTGTAAACCCTTTAATCAAGGTGACATTCTAATGGGATGTTCTTAAGTCCTCTAACAAGGCCACTCCTAACAGAGTGATTAAATCATTTAATAGGGTCACACCTAGCAGTGTGTATTGTAACATTTAACAGGGTTGGCTTCTCATAGAGCTCACTTTAGAAGAGTGAAAATTTGGTATCATGTTACTGGTGGTTTTTCCCATATTGGGTTTCCACGTTAAATCCTAGTGCCATACTTGCATGAATGTTATTTGATGTGTTATGTTGTTAAAATTTTATATTCTATGAGTTGATTACTTTTGGACAGTGGACCGCAAGTTTTAGGTTATCGATATATTCTATAGAGACCAAGTGGGCTACTGAATAGATCTAAGTTGGTTGAAGTGTTGAAAAGTTTAATTGGTACATTTGGACTTGAGGATAATTGATTCACCCTTGCCCTCTCAGTTATTCTAAAATCATTCTAACAACCACTTTTATGAAGCCCTATTTGCCCTTGTCCTTTTATTTCCCATATCCTTCCTTCAAAAAAATGCCACTAAAAATTCCACACCAACAAAATTTTTATTCTTTATTAAAAATACAAATTATTCTTCTATTTTTTTTCAAAATACTGAAAAAATATATATTTATACCTAACCATTATTTAAAAAATAAAAAATTTGGCCAACCAGTGGTTCTAGCGAGTGTGTGTAGTTAATATTACCCATGTTTGATTGAACCCAGTCACTTTATTAACTTTTGTGAAACATGTGTTTGATCAAACATATGTTTGATCAAATCCCTAAGGGTTCGCTCAAACCCATTTTAATCAAACATATGTTCGATTAAAATTTCCTTCCATGGAATTCTCCCCCAAACTCTCTTACTTTCTACATATTTTTTTGCCTTCAAAACTCTAGTTGAAGCCTCTAACAAAACAATCTTAACAAACCTAGATGTAGGATGGTGCTACTTAAAACACGCTTTCCAATGATTATGATCTTAATATATATTAAGTTTATTATAAATTTGTTGAACATGTTGAATAGCTGAGAGGGGGGGTGAATCAATTATTCCCACACATTTTATAAAACTTTTTCTCTATTGGTAAACTATTAAACAACAACAATTACAACTTCTGATTTATCAATTAAGCATATTAATCATCCATAGATAATGTAAACATGTAAACATAGGAACACCAACACAAAGAACACCAAGATTTAGTGGAAAACCCAAACTATGAAAAACCATGGAGAAGATAATTCTCATGAAATGAAAATACCTATTAGGGTGACACTGGTTAAGGTGATTTGCACAAAGGATCATTGCCGGTTATACTCTTTTCAAAAAGGCTCACTGTTGGTTGGGACAACTACCCTTAAATATGAATAGGCTCACTACCAATACAAGTGGATCACTGCTAAAGTATATGAAAAGAGGTTGAATCCACCACTGATATCACTATCAACAACACTCTATCACACACACAATCAACAACACATAGATCTCCAGAAATGGATTCACAATCAATTTTCATACAAGCACTGCATAAGCCACACGAACAACAAAAATCCTTGCTCTTCTTATACTTCTTGATGCCATCAACCATGTCGGCCAAAAACATTTTGAAATAGGTTGAACCAAGACATTCCCACGGTGGTAAGGAATGAAATGTGGACCACCTCAACCAATACAACTTGCCTCACACATGCCAACACACAACACCATCTCCAAAGCCATCAATTCCAACATACATGATGAACACATTACATAACAATAGCTGGGACTGGAACACAAACAAACACGCTCCAAATAGGATTGACCCCAAACAACCAATCCACCCAATGTTGCCCACAACATAGAACCAACACTGAAAAGAATAATGATAGATATGTGAAGTGCATCTTTTGGTGAACACTTCTACTGAGATACACATACTATTAGTACAACTATTGATACCACCAAGACTATCGATACACATCAACCGATATAGCCAAAACATGAAAATGCATAGGATATATTGACATCATTGACAACCATTAATGCTAACAACATGAATAACATGAACTTAACATCCTAATAACAACCTATTAATAGGCCTTTGAGGGCTCAACCTCTTTCGGTCAAGGTAATGTAGGAGTCTTGGAGATCTCTAGATAAGGGATGGATTAAGATTAACTTTGATGGGGCCTCAAAGGGTAACCCACGTCCATTTGGGGCAAGGTATGTGGCGAGGAATGATGAAGAAAATATATTGATGCTTGGATAAAAGAGGCTCTTGGTAGGTACAAATAATGAAGTTGAGAGTTTGGTTTCTATTCTTGTTATAAAAATAGAAAATAAATTGGGGGTGAGGAAATTGCACTTGGAGGGAGAATCATAGATCATTGCCAATGGAATCATTAAAGGTGAATCAAGAACATGCCATTTAAATAAATACATTTGAAGGATCAAGATATTGTTAGGGGCATTCGAGGAATTTAAAGTTTCTCATGTTTTTCAGGTGGCGAATGATGTTGCAAACAAACTATCAAATTTGGGTGTGTCCCTATCAGATCAAACTGAAGAAGAATTCATAGAATATTTCAGGGGAGTGAAAGTAGAATCATTGAAATAATATTAGAATGGTCTATATGGGTAGAATATTAAATTAGGCTTGACATGGAAGAGTGGTTTTATCCTAAGTATGGTGTATAAGTGGCTTTTGGTGGCAAATCCTATGAATCGGGTTTTTTTAATATGTTGATTGAGCTTAGGAAAATTTGACCAAACTTGTTAATCTAAGGGTTATGAAGTCATCATCAAATAATCATAACATATCATGGTATGAGGTTTTGGTGAAATCACAGGAATTTTCTAGAACTTTTTGGAAAGTTTTCCTCTTATTTTTTTTGATTTAGGGCCAATCACACTGAAAGTAACTTTGGAGAGGAGAAAATAGTGACATAACAAAGAAGATGGAGGCAAAATTCTCACTCAATTTGTCAAATCAAATAATGAATTTTAGAGGTGAAATCACAGTTCAAAGGTTGTAAGGAGTTTTCAAATTTGCTGATGATAGATTTTGGGGTTGTGTTTTGAAGCTTCTAGGTGAGGAGTAGCTGAAAATTGACCTAAGGTCATGGACTAACTTGGATATTTTGTCCATCTTTCTTACATGGACACTTCAATTAGGAAGCCAAGAGGAGGCTCTAAAGGCAATGCAGTTGTGTGTGAGGCTGATGTGGAAGGTTTGCATGCTTCCAATAGTGGGAAGATTTGAGTTAGGTTTTGGGTTAGCAATAGGGGATGACCCTTGGAGAGTTGTGGAGGGAATGTCTAGGGAATTTCAACCATTCCTTCTATGGAGATCAATAGAACCATAAAAAAGTAGATTGGAGATGCGCAGTGTGGCTGGGATGAATTAATGATGTACATTCAAGATGCAAAGGAGGAATTGAAGTGTTTGTAACCGGATAGGAAAAGGAAAATGAAATCAACCCCAAGGAAGTCAATCGTCAAGTTGCGACCATGAGAAGGTGGGGAGGTTGCAAATAAACCAACGAGGAAAGGGAAGAAATGTAGATTCAACACTTGCGGTGGGTTGTTCATTTTAAATTAATTGAGAGAAGAGATTATAAAGAAGTGGGTAGGATGAGTTTCCCTTGTTCTTGAAAATTTTGTTTTTATCTGCTAAATCATTATGGTTTGTTTTGGCCAAAATTTTAATAGTGGAATGGGCATGTTATAGAATCATTGGTTAAAGCATAATGTTTATAGTAGAAATGTTGAGCTGCGTAGGGTAAGTGGATATAGTGTATCTCTAAATCTCAGATAGTAGTTTTGTATGTTTATGCCTGGGAGGCCCCTGATATTTCAGAATGTAATCGAGGATGTGGATAGACTGGTAGGATGGTGAATTTTTTTAAATCTACCAAATCAAAGTGGCACTCTATGTAATAATTTATTTTGATATTAATAAAAATACTCACATATCATCGATAAAAAAAAACTTCACATCCTAACATAATTTGTCTTTTTAGTTTTACTAAACACAATTTTTTCACCATATATCAACTTGTTTATTCAACACTTATGGAAAATAGTAAACTAGGTAAAACAAAATCTGAAAACTATCTAGGCACTAGATATTCATGTCCTTTTTCTAATGAAAAATAGGATTTTGATACACACAATACAAGTTACAAGTGTGCAAGTCAACATATGTCTACATTATAGTTAACATCACTTCAAAACTTAATAAAATAAAAAAATATTCAACATAATCAAATGAAACCAATTCTAATCACTAAATATTGGTGTTGCAAACCTAAATTCAAAAGAATCACATTTTTATCCATTTTATAAAAAAATGTTATGCAAGGTAAAGTGAATGTCACTCTTTAAAAATGTTGTTTGCTGTTAAAAACTAGTTTTCGAAGGAGATAGAAAAATGGATCATACAAATCAATTCAATTTTTTTTTAAAAAAAAAATTTAGAATCTAAACACAAAATGTCACAAATCACTCATTTACATCATCTTCAATTTCCTAATGGTCTAGTGGCAATATGTGTCTCAATGTTTTTTTTTCTTCATAGTGTTCATTTTAGTATCAAAGTTGGCTAAAAAGTGTAACCCACTATTATGAGATCACCTTAAACCACAATTCTCCAATCTCGATAGTATATGTTGTGAAAGCAAAACGTGAACTCTTCAATCTTTTGAAATCTCTCTAACCTATACATTTATGTTAGTATAGAAGTTATGAATTGATCATCATCATTATAAATATAATAAACCTAAATCCAAAGCCAAAAAGGAAAAATAAAAACCTTGTCATTGCAATCCATCTTTGGATCTTACCTCTTTTCTTAACCTTAACAATAAGAATAACAACCACAATAAAATAACTTTACATTATTTTTATTTCGGTTTAAGAGTTAAAGCTATTCCACTCTACAATCCTTACTTGGAGAGTTGTTGCGGGAAAATACTTGGTGAGAATTAAAAATATAAAATAACAATCTCTCAACAAATTTGCAGTTGAATTGTTTTTGAAGTCTAGCATTTCAAGTTTGATTTTGGTTCACAACAAAAAAAAACTTTGACAAAGTATAAATACCATACACAAATTCACCCTAAGATTTTCTTCTTTTACACAAAGATATGTTCTTGAATTTAGTTTTGAAACTAAAAAATAATAAGATGTCTAATTTTGATATTCATTTCTAAGATGCCTAGATACATTTAAGTAAAAACTTGCAAGAGTTGGGAAACATAAAATAAACACGAGAATGCCAACAATGCCATATTGACTACAAATTTATCATTTCATACATTAGATTTCTAAAGCAGAGCACATTGCATTCAAATCAAAGGCTTCTCAAATGTCAACTCTAGCTATTGTAGTATATGATCTCAACTTAATGATAATTCTTATCATTAAAGTTTGTAAATCATTCCTATAGTTCCTTCTACATTTGGATCATCCAATTATTAGTGGATGAGTAAAGTACCTCACTCTATTAGGAACAAGTCTTATTATCTATGGGTCACCAACACAACTTTTTTTGTCATTAACTATTATTTTTTAACCAATTTTTTTTTGTATTGAGGTCATACACTAATTGAATGACTTATATAGATTCCACACAAAAAACTAGCTTACAAAGTTTTTCTTATGAACACATATTCTATTGAACTATATATATCATTAAACATGCGACCTTCTAGTCTAGCTTTGCTTGCAAAAGTCTTCCTAGATGATTTAGATCACACACATGATGCTTTCTATTTCAAAGTCGAGACTTGAGGGTTTTTTATTTTGTCAAAATGTAAATCCTAACCTCAGTTTTATTCCAATTATTCAAGTGGTCATGTCACAAATAAAATGGAACATTCGTGAGAAGTGGTCTATGGAAAAATCTTCAAAAAATTAGCTATTTGCTCTATCATTATTATAATTATTATATTTTAAGTAGTCCACCCCTTGCCCATTCATCAAAATTTGATGCTAGTAATTAGTAAATAAAGTAGAATGTGATAACTATAATAGAGAATCACATTAAAAACAAGCAAATATTTTGGCATCCTATTCCTCATTTCCAAGACAACTTGGCATGGTTTTATTGCAAGTGCAAAATTTGCTGAAAGAAGCACAAAACAAAAATCAAATTAGGAGAGGGCACGCGCGCACACACACACACAATTGTATTGAAACCTATCTAGGCTAGATTAACTTTTGTTGAACAATGTATGCTCAACTAGCATTAAGTTATATTCCAAGTTTGAGACCCTTGGAGTAAACATAATATGCCAAAGCCTTGATGCTTGAAGGAAATGTTGAATCTCGAGCAACTAGATTGTCTTGCCAACAGATAAGAACATTTTGAGCTTGTTTTCATTATCAATACAATTCATTCATCTTATGCAAAAACTAACAATAAAAACTCAAAACTAACTAAACCACTAGTAAGATAGATATGACTAGATCATAGATACATATGAGAAGGTTTGAGTACTGAAATTGATCTCAAAAGTTAGCAACAATAGCTACTTCAACAAGGGCTTTTATTTTGACCCAAATCATTTTATGGATCTATACTAGAGGTTAGATCATCGAGAGATTGCAATAAAAGGGCTCCCAATCAAAATTGACAACCAAAATCAAGGTTTTAAAAAAATGGGTTGATTTGGACTTGCAAAGGGCTGATTTATTCACATGATTTGCCAATCTTGGTGCAGATTAAATGCTTGGGTTTTATAAATTAGAAAGGGAGAGAATGAAATGGGTTATTATCACACAGATTAAGGAGGAATCAATTGGAAAACTATGAAAATAATATTTCAAGCAGAGGTCACCTTCTCAAAGCTAGCTCACAAGTTTTCTCTTTATAGGGCTAACTAGAATAACATCTCTTAGTTTCATTGGTGATGTGACACATGTTAATTTTTTCTTGCTTTCTTGCAATTCCTATTGTGTTGCATGCATATGAGAGGTGGATGATTGTGGTCAACTTTATCAAAGAGAAATCATTGAATTTTTACCCGCAACTTCAGTCTCAAGTACAAATGTTAATCTCTAGAAATGAGCACCCCAAGACCTCCATTTTGCTAGCCTTGTCCTCTGTAATCGAACATTCTCTCCCACTGGAAATTGAGAATACCTTTGCATTGACCAACCAGAACTTGTCAGAATTAACTTTAAGTGTTAATAGTTAATATCCAATCGCTTTGTTGTATCAAACACTACACTAATTTTTTAAAAAAAACTATGCATTTCTATTCACCGTTAAATATTTATTTAATTACAATTTAAGCAACATTAGATGGCCTACAAAAACCCTCTAGTACACTAACGAAAACCTCACAACATGTGCGTTCTCTTGCATAGTAAACCTAAAACCCACCCATATCATCTTGCAACTAAAACATAGACCGAAATGAAAAAAAAAAATTGAACTCATATTTGCATTAACAAATATGCAACTTCACTCACATAAGTAATCTTTAGAAAATTGAATTCTGATTGGCTGCTCATGCTTAGTTTAACAACTGTTGACTTGAGTAGTCCGTCGTCGAACTCACCGGTAATTTTATTTTTAAACAAATGCACGCACTCCCCTTTAAATTGTGCATTCGACTGCTTTCTACGGGCTTTCCGACTATTCTCAATGCCTTCCGAACAAGTGTTTTAATACATAATATAAACCTCCAAATTATAGAATTTTTACTTTCCATTTGATTTCGCACAACTCTCGATGATTTTGGCTTGCAATCCGTGAGCTAAAACTCCTAGAGCAGATGCTAAATCATTTGGCCAAAATTCTGTGGGAGCTTTAACATTATGAAGCGCTGCTTATATTCCGTTGCCGTGTTCAACTCTTAACTGCTTCTTCAAACCCTAGCTGAATTTAAAAGAAAATAAATCAATTAGTTCTTGGACAGAAATTTGGTCCAGTTTCTGCAATTCTTTTATTGGGTTTGCTTTATTAATTTCTTTTGCAAGTCCAAAATAAAATTTTTCTGATCTAAAACTCCGACAATAGATGAAAGAATATTTGGTTCCAGTACAACAATTAAATATCTTGCTGTTGAAGCCCTAGCTACGGCGCCAAATCCCAGCTGAATTTAAAAATGAGATTCTTTAGTTTTTCTACATAAATCTAGTCTAGACTTTGTAAATCTTGAACTGGGTTTGCTTTATTTTCTTCTCTTGGGAGCACAAAGTATTTCTATTTTAGCTGGAAGAGCTTTAGTGAGCCCAAAACATAGAAAAATATAGTAACTAGCAAAACGACAGCATGGATACGCGATTTCCGTACTCCCCGGCCGAAGTGGCCAAGGTGAAAGTCGTGCAGTTCGGCATCATCAGCCCGGATGAAATTGTAAGTTCAAATTTCAGAGGATTTTGATTTTTTTTATCCTGTGTATCTCGAAGCAGTTTTACTATAATAGTTTTGAATAATAAAATTTAAAGGACGAGTAAAATGTGCTGCTTGTGAAAAATACGAGGAACTTTGGTTGCCTGAGCTGAAAACACGAAACCCCACTTTCTTTTCGGAAAAAGAGCTTAAGAATTTCATTAGATCTTAAGTCAGTTACTTTATGCCCTAGTATAGTTCATCTCAAAATAAGGAAAAGTGGAAAAACCTTTGTTCTATCTTGGAAGTCGAAAATATGGCTAATTTAATTTTTTATTAACAGAAAATGGCCTGTGTTACCCTAGTTTACTAAATGAAATTTCTCATTTAATATATTCTAGATTATATTTTGATCCTACTATGTTTGGAAGCTTAATTTTTAATTTATCTTTTTTGAATAACTACGCTCCCCATTATCTCTGTGGTTTAGAACATTTTTTGGATAAACTGTTAAGGGTATTAAACTTCGAATAATGAATTCATTCAGAAATTTAATACCAATCTAAATGCACTGGTTAACCCAAATCCTAGCTTTTTTATTGCGACTATAAGGCAAAGTGTTATGAAAGTCATGGTTATGAATTTGTATTTGGTTTGATAAATGAGGGATTGAAGGTGGAGTGTTATTTTTACTGTTTTTGCAGAGGCAAATGTCTGTTACACAAATTGAGTACAGTGAAACTTATGAGCGTGGGAAGCCTAAGCTTGGGGGACTCAGTGATCCACGTTTGGGTACCATTGATAGAAAACTTAAGTGCGAAACTTGTTCTGCTGGCATGGCTGAATGCCCTGGGCATTTTGGACACCTTGAGCTCGCCAAGCCCATGTATCATATTGGGTTTTTGAAGACCATTCTTTCAATTTTGCGTTGTGTATGCTTCAACTGCTCAAGGATTCTTGCAGATGAGGTATGTTGCTAAAACTTTTGTGGAGTTCTTTATTTTCTTTTCTAATCTCAAATCGGACATTAATAGGCAACTCAAAATGCAGTTTATGGAATGATTGCAATGAAAGTGAAAAGCAGATTTTTCTGTCTAAATCAATTTAAGTGAATTATTGCTTGGAGATAACAAACAATTTTCTTTAATGTGTTGAGAGAAAAACAAGATTCATACAAGTAATCCATTAATTGCATCTCTGGCAAGATTGTAAGATGAAACAGTTGTCTGTCGTACATTAGCTCTGAAGAGCAATTTACAATCCTCACATTTAAATCTTCATTCCTGACAAAAATAGCAGTCAATTTTCAATTATGGGCAATATTTTATGTCAAGCAATGTCAAGACTCAGTGCAGTTTGGTTGACCATAGCTTACAGCATTCAAGCCAAAAATTGTATAACAATTAACTTGACAACAATCTCTTTCAGGACAAGATTTAAGATGTTTTCTATAAAACTATAATGTATGGAGTGTGAGGTGAAAAGAGAACCATATACTATAGACAGCTATGTGTTCTAGTTTGCTTCTAGCTCATGACCAGCGTTATATGTATACCTATTACAATGTTATATGTTTTTATGTTTTCATTATTTCCAAGAACTTTATTGTGGACAGGTTGTATATTTCCCTATTCACACTCTTACATACTTTTACTACACAATTTACCTCCTGTGATAACACATTTGTAAATTTCAGAATCTGCCTTTACGTGCAATTGTAAAAAATATGAATTCAGTTTCGTGTATCAAATGATTGGTGACAGCTATATAACAATAAAATCTCAGAATGTAGTTACGGGCTTATGCGTGTGCCATGATTTAAGTATGCATGTTCCAAACTATTCCACAGAATAAAACATATAATATTTGACAAACTTTTTTTTTTATGAATAAGTGGTGCCGGTTTCTATTAATTATATAAAAATACATGTATTCACAAAAGAAAAGAGGATACGTGGTCAATCCAAAGAGTCACTCAGGCAATGCCAGGAAAGCAAATAATAGTCACTTGAGTAGAGCGTGGAAAGCAAAATAAACAAGCACATGGGCAGAGCCTGGAAAGCTAGCAAACTGAAATAACAATAAGCTGCTTAAGCAGAGGAACACCTGATGGCGGCGGAGGGGGATCCATGTGATCTGGCTGTCCCTATATGTTAGTGGGGTCTGGGGTGATGTCGGGAATGGACCACCCCTTGTCAGCAGCAACTTCACTCTCCTTATCTTCAGCACGAATAGTTGAAATAGCCAAAGTCAATCTGGGAAGCCATTCAGAAGAGTTTGGCCGACCTCTACTTCCACTAGAAGCCTGCCAACCACTGCCACCACCAAAAGATGACCCCACACCCCCAGAAGTCCACACAGAGGCAAAACCTCTGTGGGCAGGGAAGCAGAGTGCTGCCTAGCCGAGCTGCTTCCACCACCAGGTTGATGGTGGGGAGCTTGGGACCTTAGGGTTTGGGAACTCTGAGATGAAGAACTTGGCCATGCTGGTGGCCACGGGGTGGGGTCCGTCTGTGGGAAGCAGAATTGTCCTGGGGGACCATGGTCACAGTACAAGGGGCATTGCCCCAGTGGTCAAGAACCTCCTGGAGGTGAGCTACCTTTGATGACCTTTAATTTATATAGCTTCGAAATTAATTTCCCCTTTGATAATGCAATTGGCTACCATTGCTGAAACTGATGAAGTTATTGAGGAATAACTGCACAAATATTTATATTTAAAAGCTAATTAATCACTTGAAGTATGGGCCAGGAATTGCTAAATAAATTTTAGTGGAAGCTGTGCGACTAAAATAGCCAATTAGTTTGGCCAGCTTTGAAATTAATTTCCCCGTTGATAATGCAATTTGCTGCCATTGCTGAAACTGATGAAATTATTGATGAATAACTGCACAAATATTTATATTTAAAAGCTAATTAATCGCTTGAAGTATGGGCCAGTAATCGCTTTAAGCCTTGAAGTATGGGCCAGGAATCGCCAAATAAATGTTAGTGGAAGCTGTGTGACTGAAATAGCCAATTAGTCTTTTAGTTCTCACTCTTGATAAGGTTAGTTGTAACCATATAATGTCACATTTCTTTGCACAATAATATTCTCTTGCAAAGTGATGGTGGGCTAAATAGAGTGAAGGAACAAGTATGAAATGGTGATTGGAGCAAGCAGAATATCCTTCGGAGAAAATTATACTCTCATACAAGTAAATGACAAGGAGCAATCCATAGAAAGAAGGGAGAGTTTGTGAGCATATAATGAAGGGAGCCTCTTCCTGCCAAGGGGCAGACCATCTTTGTAGTGGACTCCTTTATGCCACTTAGTTGATGGAGAGGTAGGCCTGGAGTAGCTGTCATTTCTTCAAAGTGCCTTGAAGAGGAACCATTACTCATTAGTTTTTGTTATGCTCCATGGAGTTTCGGGAACGGGGATGGCAGAGGATGGTAGAACGTGTTTTTGGTACTAGGGTTCTTAGAGCGAGTTTTTAGGGTATGGTAGGGGATGACTATTTAAAAAATAGGGGAATTTTTATTTATATAGAGAAATTTCAAATATGTATATCATAAAATTGATAGAGTATTCATCAAAGACATTTTAGAAGCTTAATACATAGCATTAGACTTGAATTGAGATTTCACATGTGAATCAATAAGCAAATTAACAAAATTCAAATGTTTTCGTTGTCAATATATGTCATACATATAGAAAAAATGCCCAAAGGCTCCAAGTTTCAACCATGAAATGGCATAAAATGTAAAAGCCAGTGTTACACGAGGATGCATCTTGGCCCTTGGACCCTCGTGTCCCCGGGATGGGGGGATGAGGATGGGACGTCTCCCCACCATTGCCCAAGCACCCCCCAACTACTGACAGAACATGGGGACAATATGATGTTCCCAGAACGACGTGGGAATGCCTAGGCGTCCCTTGACTGTTCTAGGGATGTTTGCACGTTCCCTGGTGGCAGACTATGTTTAAGTGGATTTTTTAAAGAAATGTGTTTTTTAATTTATTTTGGGTTCCATTCGAACCCTAATTTATGGTGGGTCCCATCTAGGGCCCTCTAAGCCTACAAAAGCCCCTCCAATCTTCATTTTTACTCGCAATTGCTTTTCTCATTGTTTGCTACAACAGATAGAGAAGAGTGAAAAAGAGTGATTGGAGGAGTGAGTGCAAGTAAAAGAGGACTGACAAGGAGCAAGAAGAAGAGGAAGGTTCTACACCTTGAAGAGATTTTTCAAGCACAAGGTAGGTTTTTTTTGGTTTTATTTTCTTGTTTTCATTTGTAATTGTTTTTGTTGTTTCAATGTTTTTTTAATTTTTGTTGCATCATTTTCTAAATTATACTTCATGTTGAATCTTGAGGGCATTTTACCCCGAAGGTTGAAAAATTTTAAACTTTGTTTTAGAATTTGAAATTTGTATCTTGTTAAAAAATTTAAAATTTAGAGTTTTGATTTTTTAAAACTAGGCTGAAACTAGGTGCTTATTGAATTTATTTTCATTTTGTGTAATGCAGTGTCACAATGAGCTCCCATAGTCATTATTTGAGCAAGGATGAGATGGAATTTCATTCTCATGGTGCAAGTCAATTAGAATACGAACTTGAGCATGAGGTTGAGGGGGATGAGCATGTGGCTGATTCAGAAGGCCAAACTAGCTCCATGGCCAGTGCACCAGTTGCTATAGATTGCCCCTCCGAGCTTTTGGTGAAGTTTGCTAGGGGTTGTTATGATCCCAAGTCTCCTCTCAAACAATTTGCAACAAGAATAATATCCTCAACAACAATAGGTGGTGGCACAAGGAAATGGAGACGCAACATTTGTAATACGGAATGGTTTGGGGGGAGCATTGCTAGAGTTAATGCACACTTCCTCTTTTGAAAAGGTGAAGGTGTGGATCATTGTAAATTTTTGGAAGAGCCTAAAAACATTAAGTACAAAATCGAGTTCAACAAGCTTTGGGGCGTTCTTGAAGACAATGCAGTTGCAATGCCTACTACTTCGTTTGGTAGGATTCAAGTTCAAACTATTCAACAAATGCAGGGCCATCCACATGTTTCTACTCGTACATTGCATTAGAGAGTAGGAATGATGTTAGAGTTAGCCTCAAGACTTCATCCACTCGTAGTGTTGTGGCTGAATTTGACGCACGAGAGGGCAAGGGGAAACACAAGATGTAAAGTAACCCCATACAATGTGCAACTCAAGAATCAGATAAATGATGGCACTGGCATGTTCTTCTTTGCCAATGACATCCCATTTCATCTTGGTTGATCTCCTTATTATAAGGAGATGGTGTTGATGGTAGCAAGGGGAGGACCAACATATGTGCCACCAGGTGAGCACAAATTGAATACCACAATCTTGGATAACAACTATGCCAAGTTCAATGTTTTGAAGGAGAAGATGAAGGCATATTGGGTGAAGTCGGAATGCAACATAGTTATGGATGGGTGGATTGACATTAGCCATTGTCCACTCATCAACATCATGGTTACATCTATAGAGGGCCCATACTTTCTTAGGGTGGTTGATTGTTCAGGGCTATCACAAAGATGCTGATTTTCAATTTCAAGTCCTTAGGGAGTCTATTGAGGAGGTTGGGCCACAAAATGTGGTCCAAGTAGTGACAGATGCAACACATTTGTGTAGAGTTGCAGGGAAGCTTATTGAGGTAGCCTACAAACATATTTGGTGGACTCCATGTTGTTTGCATGCCATGAACAATGCATTGAAGGACATGGGAAAGATTGTTTGGATTAGAGGAGTGGTCAATGATGCGAGAGATGTGCAGTGTTTATCTATAACCACCACACTTCACATGCACTCTTCCGGAGCTTCACGAAGGAGTTCTTGAAACCAATTGAGACCAGATATGCATCCTATTTCATTCTCTAGGAGAGAATGTTTGAGTTGTAAGACGCACTGCAACTCATAGTTATGACAAATGATTGGAATTGGCTGGCCTAGGCCAAGATAGAGTAGGGGAAAAGGGTGAAGGAGATAGTGAAGAGTGATATATTTTGGAGTGATGCAAAATACAGTCTCTATCATTGCTATGGTTTTCTAGGTCAATAGATTGGGGATGGGGGTGCACCTACGAGTGCATCGATTCTATGCTTGACTAGATGAGGGCTGTTGTGTGAGAGGATCCCACTTTAGCATTCTACGATGAGCACATTCGGCCAATCATTCAGTGCAAATGGGACAGGCTGAACACTCTGTTGCACATGGCTGCTCGTGCATTGAATCCAAAGTGGTACATGCCTAGGCTTGATAGAGTCACGTAGATTTAGGATTGTGAGTTGAATTCATGGTTCTTCGAGGTGCATTGATAAGATGTATGATGCTGAAATTACTGGCAAGATTCGCGCTGAGTGGATGAAAGTTGCCACTTTTAAGGGTTGTTTGGATGCGGCAAAGATGGGTATAGGAACTATGGCACAAGAGGACCCGTATTTGTGGTGGAACTGTCATGGACATAAATCCAAGACTACCACACTAGCCTTTCATCTGCTATCTCAGGTTTCTAGTTCTTTAGCTGCAGAGAGGAACTAGTCTACTTATAGCTTCATCCACTCTCTTAAGAGGAATAGACTTACCTCTGGGAGAGTAGACGAGCTAGTGGCTGTACTTAGTGCCTTGCGTGTCATTGACTGCAAGACGTGTGTACAAGGAGAGCCCAACAGCACAATGGGATGTAGAACTTGAGGAGCCATCACAAAATGATGAGGATGAGGATGAGGATGTAGTGCCTTTAGATGCAGGGCTGGTTGGTCTTTGTTTGGCAGTTCTTGACCATAAGGAGTTGAGTAGTTTTAGTGATAAGGAAGAGTTTGTCTTGAGAGATGATTAGAGGCCTCCTTTCACTACATTTTGACATTTTGTTCTTGTTTTGATATCATGCTACTCATTTTAATCATCTTTATGATATTCTTGATATAATAGAAATCTTCCATTTGTTGAATCGACAATTTTATTAGTCAAATTGAAATTTTATTTAGTATTCTAATGTTCTATTATCTATTGATATTCAATGTTCAAGTATTTAGTATTTGCAATTTTACTTCTTATGCCTATTAACTATTACTTGGCTAATCAGATTTGAGCATTATATGAGATTAAAGCTGGTTAAACACATATGTATGAAAATGTACACCTGTTAACTGTTACGTGGCTAAGCTGATTTGAGCATTGTATGAAATTAAAGCCGGATAAATGCATATGTATGAATTGCACGTTGTAAAATGCCTATGAAATTCTTATAACAGCAGTTTGTAGTCATTTGATTTAGTTCCTTCAGGCTTTATAATCCAAATAAAAAAATCAGGGAAAGAAATCAAGAATTAAAAGTAAAAAAATAAGCATCAAATCTAAATCCATACTCTTTTCACTTTTGTCACAGCAATAGAAGGTCCTTATCTTAATCCAGACTTGATTAATGGCTTAACTTTGGTGATCTCTGAATAAGGTCTTGATAATAGGGTTCTCTTTATCACCTGTTGTTTACGAATCATTACATATTGTTTTTGGTTTCTGTTTCTATCTTTTATTTGTTCAAATTACAGAACAATACCCCAATAAGAATCAAACCAATACCCTGATAAGAATCAGAAAGTTACAAGCAAATCAGAAAATTGTATATTTGAGACATTACAGAAGGCTTAATAAACTCTAGAGAATGAAATCAAAATCAGAAGTTGTTAGTTAAATTTACAATTGGTTACATGTTTTCTACTTCAGAAGAGTTAATGCTGGCAAATGCCTAAAAGTGAATAAAATTTCCTTTTATTGCATGCTATTTTCAATTTTTTCGTGGCCTTCCTATTTTGTTTAAACTGGGGTTATATCTTTTCTTTTTTTTTTCCAGGATGATCATCGTTTCAAACAAGCATTGAAAGTAAAGAACCCAAAGCACAGGCTCAAAAAAGTTTTGGATTGTTGCAAGAATAAAGCTAAATGCGAAGGTGGAGATGTCATTGATGAGGATCAAGGGCAAGATGGAGATGACGAGGTTAAGAAGAAGCGACAAGGAGGTTGTGGTGCTCAGCAGCCCAAGATCTACATTGATGGAATGAAAATAATGGCTGAATATAAAGCTCCACGCAAGAAAGCAGATGACCCAGAGCAGTTGATGCCGGAGCCTGTTGAGAGAAAACAACAGTTATCTGCTGAGAGGGTAATTATGTTCAAGAAAAGTAAATGGATACAGTCAGTTTCAGAATGCAAACAGTTTCTGTATATTATTGAGTTATCTCAATGCAATTTATCTCATCTATATGTAGGTTTTGAGTGTTTTGAAGCGCATTACTGATGAGGAGTGTCAAATGTTGGGATTGAACCCAAAATATGCTCGTCCGGACTGGATGATTTTACAAGTACTTCCAGTTCCTCCACCTCCTGTGAGACCTTCAGTTATGATGGACACCACCAGTAGGAGTGAGGTATTTTTCACATTTTCCTCTGGTGTTTTAGACAGACAGCTCTATATTTTAAGTTCAAAATTACAAGATCTTATAAGCTTATGCTTTGTGAAAAATCATATTTCTGCAGACTGGCATGTCATCTCATTGGTGCCTGAAAAGATTTGATAGAGTTCATTCTTATTATTGTGCAGGACGATCTTACTCATCAACTTGCTATGATTATTAGACACAATGAAAATCTAAAAAAGCAGGAAAAAACTGGGGCTCCAGCTCATATTATTTCTGAGTTTGCCCAATTGTTGCAATTCCACATTGCTACATATTTTGACAATGAGCTGCCTGGTCAGCCAAGGGTAAATATTGTTCTCATTGATTATGTTTGTGTATTTAAGCCCCAAGCTAATGTTTTATGCTTTTTATTGTCAGGCAACCCAGAGGTCAGGACGACCAATAAAATCAATATGCAGTCGATTGAAAGCTAAAGAGGGTCGCATCAGGGGAAATCTGATGGGGAAGCGTGTAGATTTTTCTGCACGTACAGTTATTACACCTGATCCTAATATTAACATTGATGAATTAGGAGTTCCCTGGAGTATTGCGCTGAACCTGACATACCCAGAGACTGTAACTCCATACAACATAGAAAGGTGAATAGCAGAAGATGTTAGTTTCTTAATCTTTGCCGCTTCATGACCATTGTTATATAATTTATGCTGATTCAGCTTGTCTTAGTCAAACAGATTAAAGGAACTTGTTGAATATGGACCTCATCCTCCACCAGGGAAAACTGGTGCCAAATACATTATCAGGGAGGATGGTCAGAGACTTGACCTCCGTTATTTGAAAAAGAGCAGCGATCACCATCTAGAGTTGGGCTATAAGGTATAAGATTGACTATTGCAATTCATATTTTCTGAAATACTTTTAAGCACGGTGCTTTTCTTAATTATGGCTTGTAGGTGGAGAGGCACTTGAATGATGGAGACTTTGTTCTTTTTAATCGACAACCAAGTCTTCACAAGATGTCTATCATGGGGCATAGAATCAGAATCATGCCTTACTCAACTTTCCGATTAAACTTGTCAGTCACATCACCCTACAATGCTGATTTCGACGGAGATGAAATGAACATGCATGTTCCCCAGTCATTTGAGACAAGAGCAGAAGTTTTGGAATTAATGATGGTGCCAAAATGCATTGTCTCTCCGCAGTCAAATAGGCCTGTTATGGGTATTGTGCAAGATACACTATTGGGTTGTCGAAAGATTACAAAAAGAGACACATTTATAGAGAAGGTAAGTAGTGTGAGAGGTTTGGGGAAATCTGCAATGTTGTGTCTTGAAGTTTCATGCAGTTTATGTTATGATGACAACCTCGGTTTCCTTGCAGGATGTCTTTATGAATATCCTAATGTGGTGGGAGGATTTTGATGGAAAAATACCTGCTCCAACTATTCTAAAGCCAAGGCCGCTTTGGACTGGCAAACAAGTCTTCAATCTGATTATTCCAAAGCAAATTAATCTGATAAGGTATTCTGCATGGCATGCTGAATCTGAAACAGGATTTATTACGCCAGGGGATACATGTGTACGCATTGAGAAAGGGGAGGTTATTTCTGGCACTCTTTGCAAGAAAACCCTTGGGACTTCCTCGGGAAGTCTAATTCATGTCATCTGGTATACTTCTATCACCACTTGTGTACTTTAAATGGCAACCGCAAATTAGTAAAAATACTTAGCAGTCTTCTATTTTGAATTGTCTTGTTTTGTCTGGGTGTAGTTGAAATATATACGAGTTTCTCAAACATATTTACATTCCCGTGTTGTTTATTTGTGGGCCTTGGCCTACTGAGTTGTCACCTAACATAGCTATAGATATCTGAGCAATATATAAATATAGAAGGATTTTACAGACTGCAGAATATAATTATTTTCTGAGATTTGCTGTTCTAGATGTATGTCATGGTTGTAATGATATATATGCATCTAGCAGGGAGGAAGTTGGTCCAGATGCTGCTCGTAAGTTTTTAGGTCACACACAGTGGCTTGTAAACTACTGGCTGCTACAACAGGGTTTCAGTATTGGTATAGGAGACACAATTGCTGATGCTGCAACCATGGAAGTTATCAATGAAACAATTTCAAAAGCAAAGAATGAAGTCAAACAACTTATTAAGGCTGCTCAGGATAAGCAATTGGAGGCGGAACCTGGTCGAACAATGATGGAGTCTTTTGAAAACAGAGTCAATCAGGTACCCTTGAATCATTTACAGTATATAAGTTTTTCATTTTTATAATTTAGTGCCTCTTACCATAGTGCTTTCTATTTCCCTTTTCAGGTGTTAAATAAGGCTCGTGATGATGCAGGAAGCAGTGCACAAAAAAGTTTATCTGAGAGTAACAATTTGAAGGCTATGGTTACTGCTGGGTCTAAAGGAAGTTTCATTAACATATCTCAAATGACTGCTTGTGTGGGACAGCAAAATGTAGAAGGGAAGCGAATTCCATATGGATTTGATGGAAGAACCCTACCGCATTTTACGAAGGATGATAAAGGTCCAGAAAGTAGAGGCTTTGTGGAGAATTCTTATCTGCGTGGTTTGACTCCTCAGGAGTTCTTTTTTCATGCAATGGGAGGGCGTGAAGGTTTGATAGATACTGCAGTGAAAACGTCAGAAACAGGGTACATACAGCGTCGTCTTGTGAAAGCTATGGAGGACATCATGGTTAAGTATGATGGGACTGTCAGGAATTCACTTGGTGATGTCATCCAGTTCCTGTATGGCGAGGATGGAATGGATGCTGTTTGGATTGAGTCACAAAAACTTGATTCTTTGAAGATGAAAAGAAAAGAGTTCGAAAATGTTTATAGATATGAAATCGATCAAGAAAATTGGAATCCTAGCTACATGTTACCAGAACATGTAGATGATCTGAAAACCATCAGGGAGTTCCAAAATGTTTTTGATGCAGAATTGCAGAAACTAGAGTCAGATAGACGGCAGTTAGGCACAGAGATTGCTCCCAGTGGTGATAACTCTTGGCCTATGCCTGTAAATCTGAAGAGGCTCATCTGGAATGCCCAGAAGACTTTCAAAATTGACCCAAGGAAACGATCAGATATGCATCCTATGGAGATAGTAGAAGCAATTGACAAACTTCAGGAAAGGCTAAAGGTTGTTCCTGGTGACGATCACATCAGTATTGAGGCCCAGAAGAATGCCACTCTTTTCTTCAATATTCTACTGCGCAGTACATTTGCAAGTAAACGTGTACTGAAGGAGTACCACCTTACAAAGGAAGCATTTGAGTGGGTAGTTGGTGAGATCGAATCTCGTTTCCTTCAGTCTTTAGTAGCTCCAGGGGAGATGATTGGATGTGTTGCTGCACAGTCAATTGGTGAACCAGCTACTCAGATGACATTGAATACTTTCCATTATGCTGGTGTTAGTGCCAAAAATGTTACTCTTGGTGTTCCCCGGCTGAGAGAAATTATAAATGTTGCAAAGAAAATAAAAACACCATCACTATCAGTGTATCTAAAGCCAGAGGTCAACAAGACAAAAGAGAGAGCAAAGAATGTCCAATGTGCACTAGAGTACACAACCTTGCGAAGTGTTACAGAGGCTACTGAAGTGTGGTATGATCCAGATCCAATGAGCACTATCATAGAGGAAGATGTTGACTTTGTCAAATCATACTATGAAATGCCCGATGAGGATATTGCACCTGAAAAAATATCTCCATGGCTGCTGCGTATTGAACTGAATAGGGAGATGATGGTTGATAAAAAGCTCAGTATGGCAGACATTGCAGAAAAAATCAACCTTGAGTTTGATGATGATTTGACATGCATTTTCAATGATGATAATGCAGAAAAACTTATTCTGCGGATACGTATCATGAATGAAGAGGCTCCTAAAGGGGAATCACAAGATCAAAATTCTGAAGATGATGTCTTTCTGAAGAAGATTGAGAGTAACATGCTCACAGAAATGGCTTTACGAGGCATTCCAGATATTAATAAAGTTTTTATAAAATCTGGAAAAATTAACAAGTTTGATGAGAATGAAGGATTCAAGCCCGAGACAGAATGGATGTTGGATACAGAAGGGGTCAACATGTTAGCTGTTATGTGCCATGAAGACGTTGATGATACAAGGACAACGAGTAATCACTTGATTGAAGTTATTGAGGTGCTTGGAATTGAGGCTGTGAGGAAATCTCTTCTTGATGAGCTTCGTGTTGTTATATCTTTTGATGGGTCATATGTGAATTACAGACATTTAGCCATTTTGTGTGACACAATGACATATCGAGGCCATCTAATGGCCATTACGAGACATGGTATCAATCGTAATGACACGGGGCCAATGATGCGATGTTCATTTGAGGAAACGGTTGATATTCTCTTGGATGCTGCTGTGTTTGCTGAGGCAGATCCTCTGAGGGGCGTTACAGAGAACATCATGCTTGGCCAGTTAGCTCCGATAGGCACAGGTGATTGTGCCTTGTATTTGAATGACCAGATGCTACAACAGGCAATCGAACTCCAATTACCCAGCTATATGGAAGGAATGGTAGACTTTGGCATGACACCATCTAGGTCCCCAATAACAGGAACACCACATCATGATGCAATGATGTCACCAAGCTATTTGCTTAGCCCAAGTCTCCGTAGCTCACCAATTACAGAAGCCCAATTTTCTCCCTATGTTGGTGGGATGGCATTCTCTCCATCCTCATCTCCTGGCTACAGTCCTTCATCCCCAGGTTATAGCCCCTCATCTCCTGGATATAGTCCGACCTCACCTGGATATAGCCCCACATCTCCAGGTTATAGTCCCACATCTCCCGGATATAGTCCTACATCACCATCATACAGCCCAAGTTCTCCTGGATACAGCCCAAGTTCTCCAGCATATTCCCCCACAAGCCCATCTTATTCTCCCACTTCTCCCAGTTATAGCCCTACATCCCCGAGCTACAGTCCCACTTCTCCCAGTTATAGCCCTACATCCCCAAGCTACAGCCCCACTTCTCCCAGTTATAGCCCCACATCTCCTGCATACAGCCCCACTTCCCCAGCGTATAGCCCCACTTCTCCTGCATACAGTCCTACATCACCTTCATACAGCCCGACATCACCTTCATATAGCCCAACATCTCCTGCATACAGCCCAACATCTCCGGCATACAGCCCCACATCTCCAGCATATAGTCCAACATCGCCGAGTTACAGTCCGACATCTCCAAGTTATAGTCCAACATCTCCTGGGTACAGTCCCACTTCACCAAGCTATAGCCCAACATCTCCAAGTAATAATCCAGCCTCTACAAAGTACAGCCCGACTTCACCCGCATATTCTCCAAGCAGTCCAAGATATTCCCCTTCAAGTCCATATAGTCCAACATCACCAAATTACAGGTAAAAATTGCAATACAATGCTACTGTTTGCTGCTTTGTGATGTCCATGGGATATGGTTTGTTCTGACTTTATTGATCTTTAAATGTTTTTTTGACAGTCCTAATTCACCATCTTATTCACCAACATCTCCTTCATTTTCTCAAGCAAGTCCTACTTACAGTCCTACAAGGTAAGGCGGTATTTCTCATTTGCCCATTTCTTTGAATTGTTTATAAATGGTTCTACAATTTTCATTTAACTAGAGTTACGAGTTTCCTCATTTCTCTATAATATTTAATCATCAAAATTGTTTTCTCATTAATTTAGCATGGTTAATCATAAAAATTGTCTTCTTGTTTTCATAACATAGTTAATCATCTCTAGGAAATTGGTCTGTTGAGACATGCAATGCTGATAGCTGCCTATATATTGATAACTTGCAGAAATCAGCAAACATATTGAAAGAAAATTCACTCCCATAGTTAGATTTGAAAGTCTTAATCTGCTTACCAAACTTCAAAATGCTTAAATTCCTCGAGAGCTTCTGATTTCCTTTTGAGACTATATATCTGGAAATTCCTAGTGTAACCATAATCAAACAGAAAAAAAATGTGGCACCATAAAATGAAATCTTTGTAAAGAGCCCGTAAGTATCATTCCGCATTAACGCCAAACATTGGTTTTCTTTCTAGCCTATCTATCCTTAAAAGGCTTCCTACATTGTTTGCCAGCCATGATTACTGATTAAAATCCCTTTTCTCCATGTGATTATTGTAAACCATCTACCCCGCTTCTGCCTCTTAGAAGCATACTGAAAATTCAGATGTGTCTAGGTAAAGTCAACCTCCTGGCATATGTAAAGATAGCAATCTCTAATGCCAGGGGCTTCAATCTTCTTAATCCTGTTATTATGCTTCAAAACAGTTCCACTTCTGCATATTAGAAATATACTGAAAATTCAGACGTATGGGAAAAACCAACCTCCTGACATATGTAGAGACAACGCTATCTTGTTTATACGACGGAAGTGCACCGGCCTGACTAACCCCGTTGGCTCGGGCAAGGGTCTGGTCCTCCCCCACTCAGGGAGGGAGTAACCCCTATCGGCTGCCAGTCTCATCATATGTAGAGACAAGGATTTCTAAAATCAGTGTTTAATTTTATTAATCCTGTTAATATCTTTCGTAAAACATATATCGACACTAAAAGTAACATCCATATATTCATATCTTATTGATTTGACTAGCAGGCAAAAGATTCTTAATTTTAGGAGACACAAAAACATTATGAAATATCATGTTCTTACTTTCTGCAAGAACAATTTGCACATCTCCAGGGGGTTCAATATGATGTATTTCATCAATGAGAATTACAGATTCAAATCATTCATCATCTTCTACAAGGCTCACAAACTAGTCTTCTAATTACAGGTGTTTATTGGCACTGGAGTAAAAGTATAAATGCATAACCATTCCTATTTACTGTGAAACTACGAGAGCATGCATATAATCTTCATCCTCCTAATCAACAATATTGGGCTGATTATTATTGTATTTGGATGGTTTCTTTATATTTTCAAGTTACACTACTAGATGTTCCATTAGTAGTGAGTACTAGATGAAATTAATACATAGATTGATGGTGGAGATTAAAAGGACTATTTAGTGACTGATAGTTGCTGATCTAGGGTTTCTGAGTGAACTATAGTGCGGTTGTGACTTATCGTGGTTTTTTCCAAAGGTCTATATAATAACAGAAATCTGAATTAATAAAGTTCTAATGTAGACCAGATTTTGAACAGATTAGACCACCGAAATGTTGTAAGGCTGCTTTGTACTCAGATCTAGGGTATTAGATATATGAAGTGTCATTAGTGACAAATTCCTTAACATGAATTTACAAATTTGTAGCAAACTGGAAACATAATTCAACTTGTTATAAAGAACAATTTATAGTATCATATCTGAATCAGATGTTTCCACGTGTAAAATAGTGTCCATGACATATCAGACTTCATAGGTATTATTGTAATTTTGATACAACTGTATGATATATGCAATGACTGCAAGATATATTTTATATTAAATAGGCTGATGTGAGCCTTCCCCATCCGGTTTGAAAGGAAACAATGGGTTTTAGATAGGTCCTCCTTAAATCAGAAGTTTGATACTTTCCCCCTAAATTGCTTGAAATTTTCTAATGCAAGTCGAGCACCTGGTACCTTAGGAATATTTCATCTGTAATAGAAAAGAGCAGGTTGTTTAAAATTAATTCTAATAAAATAAATCTGTTTATTCCCGATTACTGACGAGAGCATTGCTGCTAAATGGAAAAAAATAGAAATACCATTTACCTATATCCGAATAGATGTGCCTCCAAGATGACCTGGAAACTGTCTTTAGATTCTGTTATTATTCAGATTATTTTTGACAAACAACTTTTTGTATGCATAATTTCTGCACTTCTCAGTGGCAACAATCTACAGAAACAGATCAGCCTATGTCAAGGCAAAGATAGAACTCTACATATCACTTGTCATATTCACAGATTCTATGATTGTTCTCTGTCTGAGAGCCTTCACTTATGTCTATGAACTTTTGATCTCTCAGAAATATGCCAAATATGTAATCCTCTTATCACAAACGTGAACTTCTACAACTATTACAACAGTCTAATCCAGAAATCTAGAAATAAATCAAATTTTGGATTGTAGAATCTGATATCATTAAGTGAACTTTTGTGAGATTCCCCAGCCTCTCTCTCTCTCTCTCTCTCATTGATGATTAAGCCCAGGGCATGTTCTTGTTTCTCTCAGCACACTATTACTACTTAGATTGCTCAGATTCCCCAGCCTGCTCTCCCTTTGTGACATGGGTTTCCTCATTCCTGTTGGCATGACTGGGCCCCATTTTGATGACATGGATTTACTAGTTACCAGCTGTCTCCCAGACCACAGTGGTAAACTCATCTTATGAGCTTTTTTCCTATATTATGGGAGTTACGTTGGCCTTGGATGTTGGGGGAGTTTTTGTGGTAGTGCTTTGAATCCCCCTAGGATATCTAGTGTGGTCATCTGACTTTGCATACTTACTAGGGAGCATTACTACTCAGTGACCAATGATGGTTCAGATGGCTCCATCATTTCAGACACAAGACAGGGATATTTGATGTGATTTCCTTCTACTCGTCACTGGCAGACGCTTTTAGGGCTCTTGATAGCTATCTGTTAGCAGCAGAGTGCTTTATTTTATCTTTGTACTTCCATTTTTTTGATTCTAAGGTTCCTTTTTCCTAGAGCTTTCTTTTGTTAATTGTTGTGACCTCTTGTCCCATTGACCCACTTTTGGTCACTTGTGGATATTAATATAATTTCTTTCTTTCACAGTCGCGAGGCCCATTGCCCTGGCTCTATACCACAACAAGAGAAAATGAAATTGTGAGAGAATAAGAAACCCCTTGGACAAGTGTAACAATCAGAAGAACTGAAATAGATGCCGAGGGAGATGGGACCATCACAAACTTTTTCACACAGAACAACTGGAAAGTATAGCTGACGTAATTAAAGAAATAATGCTTATGTGACATAAATACACAAAAGATAAAAAGTTTGAAATCAAATCAAATCAAATACGAAAATGAGGGCGACTGGAAAAATAAATTGGAAGAAGCCAAATTACATAGGCAACGAACTAGAAAAGGGAAGTACATTTGTTTTATCTTATATCCATAATAATAAATATATATTAGGTTTTCGTCATGATTTTTTAACTTTTTATATACTCCCAGTAAAATGATTAAAAAATTATTTAAGATTACTCAGAAGCCTATACCATTCATACATCACAGTTTTTTTGAAAATAGATGCCTTGGGAAGGATATCTATGCATCTTTTACATAGTTTTGTTTAAAGTTAGGTATGCGAGTTATATATTATTTTTACCTATATAAATAATATAAATAATTAGTATGCTACTTATACATCATTATACATAAGATAGATTTTTAAATATAATAAATATGTTATGCATTATACCACAATATTCCAAATTAGTAATAAGACATTAGCTATATAACTTTAAGGCTTTAAGCCTAGAGAATACTTGTAAATAAAATAACAAAATATGCCTCGCAAGGGCAAAATATGGAGGACCTTTCTGGTATACTTAGAAATACACCTGTTACAATAAATTTCAGATTTAGAAGACATTGTTTTTGGTACAGAAACAATTGATTGGCATTTAAATGAAACTTCTTGAATGAGTCTATCGTAGGACCACTTACACCATTCGCTATCTCGAAGTTATCTTCTTCTTACACATTAAAGTGGGTACATTTTATGGTTTTCTAAGCAACGATCCGTGTCTTTTCTTAGATTAGAATCCTGCATGTGTTTTCTTTAACTAAATTTTATTTAGATCATATTGGGTTCGCAGAATAATAGTATCTTGCAATAAGTCATATCCTTAATTTTACAAGCTACAGTACACAAATTATTTAAATGTGTTGTGCTTTGCCAATTCCGCTAGAGCAAATCTGTAATGATTTAGTCAAATTTCTTCTTTTTTGTTACCATTACTGATGTAACTTATATTGCAGTCCTCCATATTCACCTGCAAGTCCTGGATTCAGTCCAACTTCACCACAATACAGGTAAATGTTTAGCTTGTAGAATATTCTTCAGCCTGTATACTGTGTGATAAAAACGTTGTCTTGATTTAAAAGATTTTAAGCTTCTAGCATAAAGACTTTCAATTAGTTATTGACTTGTTTATGAATCATTGTTTTACGGTTAAATAGTCCCAGTGCTGGTTATTCTCCAACTGCTCCTGGCTATTCTCCTTCTTCCACAAGCCAGTATACACCACAGTTCAGCAACAAAGACGAGGGGAGTACTCGGTGACCTGCATAAAGATGTTGGGTCTCCAGATTTTCTTTTTCTGGGCATGATCTAGCAGAAAGATGTTCGACGTGGGCATTGCTGTTTTCACTTTCTTACTAAGGAATGTGTCATTAGATTTGGTATTCACAACATTTCTGGTAATGAATTTTGATTGTTCTTTCAAGCCCAATCATAAGCGGACAAGTGTGAAATAAACCGTTTATCACGTTTCCACTAACTCATTTGTTCTTTTCTCATCTGCCAGTGGATCGCTCAACTGTGGGTATTTATTCCACCTTTAGCAGGGTGATGCGATGTTCTCTATGGATAGATTTGTGTGGTAATGGGAGTCGCTGGAATAGTTTATAGTATGGGGTATTTTGTTGCTTGTCTTGTATAATTTAACGAGTTGCAGAGAGATTTTCTCAAAGGATGGCATTTGTCTATAATTGTTGCCAAGATATTGGTAGTTTTTGGGAGCATTCTTAGGTTGTTCACACAAGTAATATAGGGGTATTGGGTAGGGTTAGCAAAGAATTGACTACCATGATTTAAACATCATTAATTTCGAAGATTTTCAAATATATAATTTAAAATTAGATTATTTTAAGAATTGTATTTTAATTGTTGTTGTTTTTATATAACTTTAAAAACCAATTATTTAAAAAAAATACAAATGATCGCAGAGAGATTTTCTCAAAGGATGGCATTTGTCTCTAATTGTTGCCTAAGACATTTGGTAGTTTGCGGGAGCATTCTTAGGTTGTTCACGAAGGTAATATAAGGGTATTGGTAGGGTTAGCAAAGAGTTGACCATTTTTTTTTTCAAAAGGAAAAGGGGTAAAAATTTATTGAATCAAGAAATGAAGAGTACAAAAAACCTAGGAACAACTAAGCAATTGACCCAACGGCCAAACAACAATCAATGATCACCTACACCTTCCAAATAGTCGTGCATGTCCTCCATAACAAGATCCTCCAGCAAACCAGAATATTCCCTAGACAAATAACTCCAATCTTGGACATCCCACACTCCCATGTGCTCAACAACCCATTTAGTTAGTCCTTTGCTACCTTATTCCACTCCCGAGAAATATGGCAAAAGGTAACACAATCTTAAGATCTACTAAACTTGATAATCTGGTTGACCACCCCCATTAATTGCCAACTTTTATCCTTAGTCGCACTATTATTTAACATATCGACAACCACTTGTGAGTTAGATTCACAAATAACCTTTTGCCATCGCAAAGTACAACACAATTCCAGGGCATAGAGGATGGCCAAGGCTTTCATAAAATTATTAGTGTGAAAACCCTTATAGACTAAGAAGAAAAATTGGACCAACCCTGAACAATCTCTACCAACCCCTCCAATCCCAACATGCCTAGGATTGCCCTTGGAGGAGCCATTTGTATTAATCTTCAAGACTTCTAGAGGAGGTTTCCAACTTCCATCTCTAAGAACCTCACTTCTGCCATTATGAACCACACGAGATGAACATTGGGACCTACAACCCTCCAATCCTAACCTTTGAATAATAGGAAAGTCCGTAGGATCCACACCACTAGATATATGACACTTAGCTAATAGGGTTTTGTGCAAGCTATTGATAAATTACATCCAAACTTGATGGCTCTTCATCTTCTTATCTTGGAAAATCCTTTTGTTTCTTTTCAGCCAAATTTGCCAAAGAATAAACGTAGGTCCAATATTTCATGCTGTATGTAGAAAAGGGGCATGAGCAGGGGGTATCCCACTTTGTCTCATAATTCTAAAAAGGTAGAAACATGAAAACAAGGCCTATTCCAAAGCCCTTGCCAACAATGCCAGAGTTCTTTCGAGTAGGGGCACAAAAAGAAAATATGAGAAGATGTTTCCTCTCAGCCCATACAAAGAACACACATAGAAGGACCCTAAAAACCATGCTTGCATAAGTTAACCTAGGCAAGACATCTATTCTGGACCGTTAACCACATAAAGAAGTTGCGCTTGGGTCAAGAAAAGTTACTCCAAACCTGTTTCCACCAAGGCACAATAGCTTCTCTAAAGAGCAAGCTTATTCCTTTCCTTTGAAGAGTTGCACACCTTGCCTGCAAGGATTTCAACAAAATTCCTTATGTTCCTACTCACAGCCTGTTGGAGGCCATTCGTGTGGCCCTTTCCAATTGAAAACATCAACTTGCTCTAGCTATCGGGAAGCTTTATAGTCTTCCACCTTAGTCCATCCAGCTTGCTGGAAAATGTTACTCAACGAACACAGATAAGGATACACAAAAAGAAGAGGTGGGAAGCCATCCCACGAGTCCATCTAGAATAAAGCCCCAGAGCCTTTATTGCAAATCCAAAATAATCCTTGCTTGATTAACCTGGCCCCTCATTTGAAGGTACTCCAAATAATAGATCCTTTACCCTCAAGATTATATTTGGAGACATCTCTATTCTCAACCCCACCCAAGTACTTGGTATTGATAATTCTAGCCTAGTCCCGATCCTGGTGACAACACCACCTCCAATACAACTTAGTAGCCAAGGCTTGGCCCATTAATCTAGTCTGTCTAAGCCCATGGCTCCCTTCATGTTTTGTTCTACAAATAGAGTTCCACCTGACAAACTCCATTTTTCAGATACCAAATTACCAACCCATAAGAATTGGTGGGACATGGAATCAAATTCCTGTATGAAGCTAGAAGGAGCAGCCTGCACAAAGCACCCGTAAAGAGGAAATGCTTGAATAACAGATTTCAAAAGAACAACTCTTCCAGTTGAGGATAGCCACCTATAAGTCCAATGGGAAACCTTTCTTTGAAACTTATCTAAAATTTCTTTCCATAACCTTCGTGGTAATGAGCCAACTATAAAGGGAATACCAAGATACACAAAAGGCAAGGCCCCGATTTGGACACACAAGATTCCAACAATTCTAATCTGTATTGGCTTAGGAGTATTAAAGAAAAAAATGGAGGACTTATCTTCATTAATTCTTTGCCTAGATGCTGCCATATAAATGTCCAAGGACCTCCTAAAGTTCTCTACCTCCCTAAGTCTGGCCAGGCCCGTCAGAGCTGTGTCATCAACAAATTGTAAGTGAGAGTGAGAAGGAATCCTATCTCCCCAACTCCAGCCCTGAATCAAGCCTTGTCCCACTTTGGCCTTGATAACTCTTCCCAAACCTTCAACCATTAAAATAAAGAGAGGGCAAGAGAGGATCCCCCCGTCGGAGACCACGAGAAACCCCAAAAAGATCAAGAGACTCAATGTCAATAAGAATAGAAAAAGAAACAAAGGTAATGCAACTCATAGCAACCCATTCAATCCATTCCAAACCAAATCCAAATTCTTTAAAAATCTTCATCAGGAAGGACCACTTGACCTTGTCATATCCATATCCAACTTGATAAATACGTCTTTCTCTTTAGACAAGTGCATATAATGAATAGCTTCAATAGCTACCACAACTCCATCCAAAATCTACCTAGCAACAACAAAACCCCCTTGCTCATCAAAAATCAAGGATATGAGCCAAGGCTTGAGTTTCTCTGCAATCAACTTGGTAATGATTTTGTAGACAACATTACAAAGAGCAATAGGTCTAAAGAGATCTAAAGAATCAACCCCTTCCTATTTTGGAATGAGAGCTAAGAATGCGGCCTTCAAAGATTTCAACATCTGCTTATTTTTTTGAGACTCCAAAACCACCTCCAAGAGGTCCTTAACAGTCTCAAAATTCTTGATAAAACTCAACAGGGAAGTCATTGGGTCCAGGAGCTTTACCTTTCTTCATTTGGAAGACAATTCCCTCTAACTCCTCCAAAGTAATGGGCTTCATGAACAAATCATTTATTTCATTAGTGACCAAGTAAGGAATGCAGTCAATGATTAAATCCTCCTCCATACTAGCAATAGGATTATCCTCAACAAACAAAGTTGAAAATTAATGCACAATCTCCCTAGAGATCAAGTTGAAAGAAGATAAAGTATGACCGTTAGAGGAGTTGAGTGAGGTGATGAAGTTATTTTGCTTCCTGTCTTTAACCAAGTCATGGAAAAAATACGTGTTCTTGTCTCCCTCATGTAACCAATTTATGTGGGATTTTTGTTTCCAAAAATTTTCTTCCTGAAGTTCCCATTCCTCTAGGTCCTTGATAGCTTCAACCTCCAATTGAAAATACTCCTCTGTGAACCCATGGTCTCTTATCTTACGAGTGACATCATAAAGGCGAGACTGAGCCGCTGCCTTCAAACTAAAGACATTTTTAAAGCATTGTCTATTCCATTTCTTTAATCTGTGCTTCACAAATTTGAGCCTCTTGGAAAAGGAGAACATTGCTGTCCCAAAAGTTGGCTTGCCCCTTATCCACCAATCAACAATATGCTCATGTAGAGAAGAGTCTCAAAGCCACATACATTGGAATTTAAAACAAGGATTTTTAGTAGGATTTCTGCAGAATAAAGTTCTTACTACAAATAATCTTTGTAAAAGGGACCTATCTATTCCCAAAATGTGTTACCTCTACTCACAACTAAATAATCTACCCCTCATTTACTTCTTTATTGCTCCTTTTCTTGGGATCTTTGGATCAGGGTTCTTCAACATTGGGATCTTTTATAGGTTTCTCCTAATTCTATTCCAAAATTATTCTTGCAATGACATTGTCCTTCTTCTAACAATGCCTTGAGATCATTTTGGCCTATTAGTGCCCCTCTTCTTATTTGGGGCCTTTGGAAGAAACACAAAAACACGATCTTTAGGGACAAAGCTTCTATTACAAGAGTGGTGCCTAAGAAGGTTTTCAGGGCCTTGAGAGAGAATGTTAATCTGATGCAAAATGATTTAAAGAAAAAGCCCAACATCGCTCGCAATATTGAAGACTTGAAAATTTCAAACAACTGGAACCTCAATATTGATATTTCCAAGGTTGTGGGAAAAGTTAAGAAAAAAAGTGAAGGTCTAGTTTGGCTTCTGCCTACACATGGCTGGATCAAAGCCAACTTTGATGGGGTGGCTAAGGGGAACCCCAGTCCAACTGGGTCTAGAGGAGTGGTAAGAGATGAAAATGGCATGTGTATTTTTGCTGTGGCACTTGCCTTGGTACTTCAGACTAACCACTTTGCACAGGCCATGGGTGCTTTACAAAATATAAATTTTTTAAGTTGCCTAGAATGCAAAAAGGTATGGATAGAGGGTGACTCCAACAAAATTATAAAATGTTTACGGGGGGAATGCAAAGATTCTTGGACAATAAATCATATTATAAAGGAAGCAAAGAATATTCTATAAACCTTGGATAAATGTTATATTGCCCACTCTTATCATGAAACCAATAAGGTGGCCAATGGACTTGCAAATATTGGAGTCCAAATCAATGAAAAAACTATATGGGAGGGAGAGGTAAATTTGAATGATGAAACCAAATCTAATCTTAGATTCGACCAGTTTAGTGGCAAAGTTGGAAACATGTCTGTTAATGATGGATATGACACTTGGACTTTTTGATTTCAGTGTTGCTGATGCAAATTGTCCGATTAGGTAGAGATATTTAATTATGAAGGATGCCTCACACAAATTGTGGGCGATTTGCAAGGTTTTATGTTTTGTTAGTTTGTTATTTGGCACTTCTCAAAATTTTCATTTGCTTGAGTCTGGCTCTGAGAGACTGAAAATGGGAGGAGATCTTAAGAGAGTCAAACTAGCAAATTGCAAAGACTGGAAAACAAGCCAAAGGTTTGGCATAGATTGTAGAAAGGATAGGTTCCTGGTTATTTATAAAAACTTCATGGATATGATAAGAAAGTTACCAATATATTTTTTGAGGGATGGAAAGATGGAACTCTGACTCTGTTAGGCAGAGAAGTAGTTATTGATGAAAATTTTATTGCTAAGATTACTAGTCTTTCAACAAAGCGGATGAAATTTTACAAAGACAGAAAGACTTCAGATAATGTTGTGATCAAGTTTCCAAAAATAGAAGAAGAGAAGGAATATTTGGAAAAAGGTAGCAATTCTTTCTTTGAACCAGAACAAATCAACCTAATTTGAAGGGAGGTGTTAAAATCCATTATGGAGTATTTTACTTTAGACAGAAGGTTTACTAGGATTCATGGGTACCATTTTGTTATGTTGAACCATTTTCTCCTTAGGGCTTTCATTTCCTTCCCTTTATTTATTATGTCGACATTTAGTTCTAGTGTTAAGATTCACAAGAGAAACCCAACAAACTAGGTTTTTCACTAGGGTCTCATCTTGTTAATCTATGAGCACATGTGTGTTGGTTCTCCCCAATCTCATCCTAAATTTTCTTTAGAGAAAGGCGTTATCGGGGAAGGGAAATATATAGAGGGAGAAGAGAGGTGGAATATAGAGGATGAGGAGGAGGAGGTCCCAAATCTCCCTTCAAAAAAGTGCAAATTTTCCCCTTCTAAGGAGAAGGGTGGTCCCTTTAAAGCCATGATTGCATGGGAGGAACATGGGATGAAGATGGAAGAGGGACAATAGATTTCTCCCCTAGTTACCAAGAAAAAATCTGTAGTACAAGGAATTTAAATTTGGGGGCGTCCAAAGAAAAAACTTAGGAGGTTGGTACCCCCTCCCCTTCCATTTCTAGGAGAAAATTGTAGGATAATGATAGGTGGATAAGGGTTCTCAATCCACTAAATCCAGTGATGGCAAAAAAGATGCTGGAAAAGGTAAAGTTCCTATTTTGGTGGACCACAAAAGTTCTGTAGAGTATGATATGCCTATATCTCCATCTGGTCTTGAGGATACCCAATAGAAGGATACTATAAGGCCATCTTTATGGAGATTTATCTAGAAGATCTTAAAGATAAAAAAGAATAAATGACTCTTGGGGTTTTGGAGACCATTAAAGTTGGTTCTTTGTATTCCCTCCATCTTATGAAGTGGGCATTCCATGAAATAAAAAGCCTGAACCTAAAACATTATGCCTTGTCAACCAGAGTGGAGGAAGTACAAAAGAAAGATGACATTTCTGCTTCCACCTCCATTCCAGATTTATCTTCTTATGCTCCGTGGACTCCAAAAGAGAAGAAGATGTTGACAGACTTTGTGGAAGTGGATGAAAAAGCCAAGGAATTTTATGAGGTAAAACTAGAGCATTTGAATCAAAGGGCAGGAAAAAAATGACATTACCCTCAAGAAAATCATACAAGATTGTCAAAAAGTCCTTAAGACTTATGTAGATAATATGATGACTCTAGTAGCTAGATTTGAGGGCTTTTATCAAGACAAAGCCATTGTGAATGTGGATCAGGAAGCTGAGGTGAGTGCTGGTATTATGGAGGGCCCAGGAAAGAGGACTAGAGCGAGCATGAAATAAAAGTAAAATCCAATCCTGAAGGAGATCCTGAAAGTTAAGGGAGAAGCTTAGAGAATGAGTGAATTGGAAGAAGAGGTCGTAGTGACCTTAAAAACTCTGGGTTAGTTTAGCTTGGTTTCCTAGTTTTGTTAGTTGTTGGTATTGGCCTTCGGCTAGCTTTTTGCTGGTTTTTTGGGGATAGGGAGGGTTTATTTTTGCTTGTCAGTTTTAGTTTAAGTTTGTATAATGACAGGATCTCTTATTGAATATCATATGTATTATGTCTGTAAAAAGGGTTTTGAGTCCCTTCAAAACCTATTTTCAAAACCTATTTTTGCATAAATCAAAAACATTTTGATAGATGGTGGAAAATGGTTGGGCTTAACCAACACACTCAAAGGGATTAGATCGATGATGTGGGACCAATCGTGAGTCTTCTCTTTCTAGGCCCTTCAACTCTTTCTATCTCCATTCACCATCTTCAGTCATGTTTTGATTAAGTAAAATCAAGTTTTGAAAGGACTCGAAACCTTGTACAACAACTCAAAAGATGTAGCAATAAAAGGGCCAGACACAATAGTGGAGACCACCAAAACAATAGAGGGAACACCCACCAAAAAAACCAACACCAAGGGACAACAGTCCACAACAAGGGTTCTTACGATTTATATTTAGAGCCACCCTTATAGGACTGAAGATTCATATCCAAAGGAGGAACATATGACCTTGGTTTCTTTCATTTCATAGTTGTCCATCCTTCCTCCAACATAGCAGCATCCTTCTGCCAAACCCTTGAAGAAATAGAAGAACTCGCATTACACACCAAAGTAGAATCAACACCAAACAACAGAATCTCCCTAGGAGAAACCAATTTGGGCGAGTTCAAAGCAGTAGCGGACTGGACATCAGAGTCAATAGTTCGGACAACATCAATAGTCAAAGCGTCATCCAACCTTGCAGAATCAGCCAGAATAGGCTGAGCCAAAACATTACCCTTCGAAGCACCAACTCCCATAGAAGCAAGAACCTCCTGAGAAGATCTTGCAACCTGCTCTCTAACCTCAGCTGAAGATTTATTCACTGTATAATGTTCAATAGAGACACCCGAACACTAAGAAGGCGGTCGTTTTGATTTCACCTTCTCAGAAGAGCACCGAGCAGCCACATGGCCAGTCAAGTGACATTTCCTATAGCAGAAGGGAATACCCTCATAATCCAAAGTATGTATCCAAGAGCCCCTCGGAGAGGCCAAACAAATCTTCTCATGGAGACCCTTAGAAATATCCATCTCAAAAAGGATGCAAGCAAAAGTCGAATGTAAAATATCAGAGGTATCCGAATCCACAATCTAGAAATCCCCAAGAGCATTCCCCACAGATTCCAAAACCGAATCCAACCAGAGATGCATGGGAAGATTCAGGAGCCTAACCCAAACCAGAATCTTGTTAAAGGATTCTGTAAGAGGGTTGAAATCCTTATGCCAAGGTTTGGCCATTAGGGGGAATTAGTCATCCTAGGAGAAGCTATAATCACACAAGATAGATTTCCTATCTTCATAATTACTAAATTTTACAATAAAAAAACCCCTTGTAGCTAGGTAAATCTGAACATTTTCGGATAAGATCGACTCCCAATGAATGGTAATCCAAGCATGAAGAGCAGACAGAGAAGGCCAAAACCCCCTAAATCGAAATATAGCAGCATTCGAAGAGAAAATCTTTGTAGTTTCATAAATTTTATCTACAATATAAGAATCTAACTGTATTTGAATTGGCTTACTCACAGTCACAGGGGAAGCCACCTGGGGCCTCAAAGTCCTTGAACGAGCAGTAGCACTCCCATGGAGGCCAGCCTCAAAGGCGACAACATCAACATAAGAGCCAAGGGCACCAGCGGAGGAACCCACTGCCGCAACCCTTCCATCAACAGAGACATCAACCCTACCGCCAGTGACAAAGGCCGTCTGAGAAAGCCCTAGCAACGTCAGGGACAACCTAGGAGCCTCAACACCAGCCACAACAACATCAAATTGTCTAGAAGTAGCACCCACAGGCAGAGAGCCATCAGACACTGCAGCAAAGGAAGCCCCAATAGCACAAACAAAAGCCCCAGTAGACAGAGCAGCCTAAGAAGCTGCGAAATGGCCAGGGTCCCCCGCATGGAAATGGGCCCCACAAGTTTAATTTTTTAAAACTATTTCTTGCCTGAATGGAAGTTGAAATGATCTGACCAATTATTATTTACAGGCATAATAGTAGCAACCTATTCCATTTGAGAACAGGGTACAAAAGCCAATTAGAATACAAAGGAAGAGCTATTTTTTATATATTTCCTTTGGAAATGCTCTAGTAGACATATGTGGGAAATATGGAAGCATAGAGGAGTGTAAAGACCTAGAATTCTCACTAGAATGCCATATAAGCAAAGAGCTAAAAAATTGTAAAGTCGAATAGATAAGTCAAGTCGATTCCAACAAAAGACAAGTAAACTGAAATTTCTTATTAATTCATAAAGATAAGTACAAAGCTTCAACCAACTTTTTGAATGAAATAAGAAATGACATGTCTAAATATACAAGCAAAGGGTGTCGACCATACTGTTGAACACACTAAGTCTACCTATGTGATATAATGATAGTAATACAAGAGTAAAAAATATTTTGACCTACTTGTCATGCACCAAATACATTATAAGCACAACTTACATCAAATAATATACATCAAAACAAGACCATGAAGGTCAAACATGAATCATAGTACAAGGGGACATTAGACAACTGTTCATTTGTAAATCCCTATCTCCTAAGCCATCAAACATTTGTCCATTTGCAAATCTCAAGACAAGAGTGTGGCTTAGGTGATTTTTCCACCCAACCACAAAGTGTTTATCTCCCCGGAAGCTCATCCTGGCATGAAGAGCACACCAAACCTGCGTGAGAAATCTAGCAACCTGAAACTAGTGGATCAGATAGATCTGGTGCAGTTGTGATACTAACTACTTTACACACATGTCTAAGAAAAACAAATCATAGATATGACAGAGAGATGGAATAAAAACCATCATTTTTATAGAAACATGTGCAACATATATTTAGCCAAAGCAATAAATACCAGATTTCTATTGACAGGTAAAAGAACTACATTTTTATTCTTCCCTGATTATTCCAGAGACAACACCCCTCCCATAATATTCAAATGCACTTAGAAAGAAAAATATCTAAGAATAATCATTCAATAAATGTGCAAACTTTTACACATCCACTTATTGATTTAAGGAAAGAGTGATCAACTAGTGAATATCAAACTTCCTTTCACACAATTTTCGTGATACCAAAAGATACGAGGTTTTTCCAAAACTATGGTTTTAATTCATTTTATAATCTAATGAAATGTCATTTTAAGTTACTCAAATGAATCCAATGTGGAACAAAAAAAAATAATTCATACAAATTCATTCTAAGAAATATAGAGAGATGGATCTATAGTCACAGTTCAAGTGCAATGAAATCTACAGAGGAATAAAAGAATGCCAAGACACACGTCTTAAGCAAAAATAGATGTAGGTCATTTTGTGGTTCACCTCTAGTGGAGAACTACAAAAACTAACAAATTCATGGACAGACTACGCAAGCAAAGTAATTCCAGAAAACAATAACCAACCAATATTATAAACAGTTTAATGGAAAACCTTTCATACAACAAATAAAAGTTTAAATTGGAACTTGACAGCTTGAAATGTATACTGAATAAATTTTGTCTCTTCCAATGGTAAAAAGAATAAACTCCTCCTCAAAATCTCCATTCTCCCCTTCTCTTATGCCCTTTGAGAAGTTTTTAAAACTTTCTTTCTTCTCGTCAATCTGGCTTCCATACCACAAAAATAGAATGCAAGGAGAAGTTTATTTAAGTTTTCAGTTATCTTTCAAGTGCAGCTTAAGGTTGAACATTAGTCCAACTATTTGTTCCTTCCCTTCAATTAATATTAAATCTTGCGTAACTATTTTCTTTTTGGTTTCATCAATGAAAGATTATTTTGTTCTTATTAAATCAAGATTAAAATAAAGGAATTTTTCAAATATTATTTCTTATTTATGTATTTTAATATAAAACTCCATTAAAATAAAAAATAATGTTATTGGAATCAACATACTTTCGATTTTCTACTCAATCTGAAATCTTTTTTCTCATATCAAGTAGAATAATTCAAAGGTCATTTAAATCTCATAATTTTTAAATATATGAAAACACACACACACACACACACACATCACAATAAAGGAAATTATCTTATAAATCATCCTTTTTATCAACATAAAATTAAGCTAGAATTTAACAATTTTAAACTAAGTGGTGTGTGCAACTAGATCTTTTGATCTCACTAATGTCGAGGAGCTATCCTCCTCTACTTCAACCCCACTCTCACCTTCATCCTATGAATCAACTCAAACCACTAGATTTTCCATCAGTAGGTTAGTCCTGAAAATCATAACCAAATTAAATTGCATCACATTTATCACAATATATATCGTATTCATCACATTTACATGTTAAAGACAAAATAAACCATCTTAATTCCACATCATATCAATGTAGAATAAAGAATCATCATAATATGATATCAACATAAAGTCATCAAATGGTCAAAAACATCTAGATAAGTACTGACCAACAAGTCTAAAACAATGTTGGGAACATGAGCGCTATCGCTGCCGCTGCTGGGTTTCCCGCCCAGCGTTTTGAACGTCTGCGCGCGAATGCCAGACCCGTTGCCAATCATCTTTCGCCTATAGGTTTTCACTCTGCGCTTGGGTCTCCGTTGGTGTCTTTGGGTGGTGGTGCATCTGCAAGTTTGGGTGATGTTGTCCTTGGTGCTGCTGTGTCCTGTGCTGATGTTGCAGCCTATGAAGCAGGTATCCATGGCCTTGGCCCTGTTGGTAGGGGGGGTTCCCGGTCTCCTCTTGTGCAACCGGTTTTGGTTTGTAAATCCATTAGGGTAAAGCTTGATTCTGATACTGTGGATGAGATTGTTAAAAATGCTGATGATTTTTCTTCTCATGCTGCTATTTTTCATTTTAGGGGCTTCTGGCCCTCACTCTCTACTTTGCATGCTTGGATCTCCAAGCATTGGGAGCCCATTCTATCTGATGCGGTGCAGATTTATCCTGTGGCTCGGGGGTTTTTTATTGTCAAGTTTGAAAATGCTGATGATAGGAAAACAATCTTGTGTGATAATTGCTTCACTTGGGATGAGCATTTTCCCTTGATGGCCAAAGCTTGGTATCAGGGGTTTGATCCTCTTTCAGAAACTTTCAACAAAATACCCTTATGGGTAAGGCTGCCGAATCTTCCCCTCCACCTCTAGTTGGATTTGGTTTTGGAAACTGTGGGAGAGGCTTTAGGGGACTTCCAAATGGTGGACTCGGACTCCTCTGAAATTTTTAAGACTACTTATGCTCGTATTCTAGTGGAGATTGATGTTTCTAAGGGTCTCCCTGAACAGATTGCTTTGGATTCTCCTACGGGCTCTTGGATTCAAAATCTAGATTATGAGAATATTTCATTCAGATGTAGGAAGTGTCACAAGACGGGACACCTTGCTGCTCGATGCTTATCTAACAAGAGCAAATCAAAGAAACTGCCCTCTTGGTGGGCAGGGGCCTCTGACCACCACTATATGATGCAGAAATCTTCTAAGGAGGCGGGCTCGAGCTCGAGCCTTGCTTTGGATGGGGCTTCAGCTGACGCTTCGACTGCTTCTGATGCTGTCTTTGCTACTGTTGGTGATGGCTCTGATGTGGCTCTATCCCATGAGGTAGCTGCTATCTTTACTGGTGATGCTTCTACTTCCCCTGTCCAGACTGCTGACGCTGTCCCTGTCCAGTCTGTTGTTGATGCCCTTGCCCAGTCCGCTGGTGCTATCTCTGATTCTGCAGCCTTGTCCACGGACGCTGTTGCTGTCTTTGGTCCTGTTGCTGCTTTGGGTGCGGGAGTTGAGCGCTCTTCTGTGACCTGCCCGTTAGTGGGCTTGTCTTGTTCTTCTTTGGCTTGGCAGAAAGATGCCGGAAAGGTGGAGGATGGTTGGACAATAGTGAAAGGCAAAAAATTCAATCCTTCCACTCCATCTTTTGACATTAACTTACGTTCACATAAGAAAGGGAAAAAATGTAAATCTTGATGGCCCTTGTTTGGTTGTTGGTGTGGGCTTTTGTCCACTTGTTTGGAACACTAGTTTGTTCCTTCTGTTTGTTTAGTGGGGCACCATAGTTGTATTGGTTCCTAATTGCTGAATCTGTCTATGCTCTTGTACAAGGTTTCAGGTCCTTTCAAAACCTGCTTTTACGTAATCAAAACAAGTCTAAAACATATCTAAATAGGTCGAGATGTATTTGACCGAGTCAACATAATTCCAAGTGTGCATAAAATTCTTTAAAAATAGTAGTTTGATTGATCGAGTTGTGACATCCCTCCCAACTAGGAAGAGACATCAACTCGATGTCTTATGAAATCACAACAAAATGAACACACCACATGAAAAACATAAACATAGCTAAGAAAGAAAATAAAAAGTCTATGAGAATAGATGCGGGAAGGATCTTCCGCATCCTTCCAAGTGACACTATTAACAAAGAATTGGTCCCATTGGACCTTATACTATAAAAAATTTCTTTCACGTACTAAGATGGCACACTGATCAACGAGGTGGGTAGGCTCCACTAGCACTAACCCCAAATCTAGAACCAGCAATGCACACTAGTCTAAGATGTGATATGCATTTGGATGATAGGGATTAAGCAAAGAAACATGAAATACATTATGGATCTTCAGGATAGAGCCTATGGTAGAGCAAGTTGATATGCAACTGGGTTGATAACTTCCAATACATCAAAGGGCCCCACATCTTGGTGCAAGTTTTGAAGACTTTCCAAAAGAAATTGAACTCATGTGAGGTCTCACACACAAGAATACTTTGTCCCCTTCCTAGAACTACTTGAAAGTGTGGTTCTTGTCTGCATAAATATTTTTTCAATTAGCTGCTTCTTTCAAGTGACTACGAATTAGAATCATATTTTCCCCCATCTCTCTCAATATATCAGGACCAATTACGATCCTATCTTCAATCCTATCCCAATTGATAGGATTTCAACACTTATGCCCATAAAGCACCTCAAATGGTTCCATACCCAAAGAATCATGGTAATATTTATTATACGCAAACTCTACCAAGGTAAGATACTCTTTCCACTTGTACTGCTGATCGATGCATTACATTTGAAGAAAATCCTCTAACACTTGATTTAATCTCTCTATTTTCCCATATGTCTGAGGATGATAGGCCATGCTAAAGTTCAATCGTGTACCCAAGGAAGCATTCGAGGTTGTCCAAAACCTTGATGTCATCTGTGTATCTCTGTCAGATATAATAGTTTCTGGCACACAATGCAATCTGAATATTTCCCGCACAAACTTCTTAGCTAAAGCCAATGATCCATTTCTCAAATCCCCTAGAATGAAGTGAGATACTCTAGTTAGTTTAGAAACTATAACAAAAATGACATCATGTCTGCACCGTGTCGTGGGTAAACCCTGGATGAAACCTATACTAATGTCTTTCCATTTGTATTTTGGAATATCATGTGGGTATAGTAGTCCAGTTGGATGGACACGCTTAGCCTTGAATCACTAGCACTCTAAACACTAGGCTATGTAAGCTATCACATCACACTTAAGCACTGGGCTATGTAAGTTGTCACATCATTCTTAAGCCCTGGCCAAAAGTACAGTGGCCTTAAAATGACAATCATCTTGTTTACCCCTAGATGACCTAAAAATGATGTGCAACACATCTCCTCAAGTATCACCTTCCTCAACCTTGCTTGGTCAGGAATATAAATCCTATTCTAGTATCTCATAATACCACCATCATCAAAAGTGTATCTGCTAAAATGGTAATCAGATGGATCCATGTTCAAAGTTTATTTGACCATCCCATAATGATTATCACCTAGAAGATTCTATAATAAGTTCTCTCTCATATGTGTCCTAGAAGTAGAGATAGCAGTAATGTGTCTCCTTCCGCTAAGAGCATCTACCACTCTATTCTCCTTTACATTAAAGTACTCAATGATAAAGTCATACTCACTAAGAAACTCCAACCATCATATTTGTGTGACATTGAGGTTATGTTGTGTGAAAATATACCTCAGTCCCATGTGATCTATAAGGCTTACCCAATAGGTAATGTCTCCACATCAGTAAAGGATGGACACTCACAACCAAGTTTAAATCACATGGTGCATAGTTTACCTCATATTGTCTCAACTTTCATGACTCATAATCCACTACTTTTCCATTGTGCATTAGTACACCTCCAAGATCTTCAGCCAAAGCATCTACAATCACTATGAACTGCCCATTTGGATATGGTATGATTAAGATAGGAGCAGATGTGATTTTCTCTTTCAACAACTGGAAATCTCTCACATATATCTATCCACTCATATCTTTTCCCTTTTATTTGAAGGGATGTAATAGGAGTTGCAAATTTGGTGAACCCCTCCACAAATTTTGTGTAATAACTGGAAAGTCCCATGAAGCTTCGAACTTCACTCACATTTTGAGGATCTGGCCATTCAAGAATAGCTTTAATCTTAGTAGGGTCTACTACAATTCCATCCATAGAGATGATGTGACCCAAATAGTGTATCTCTTTCTTATAAAAAGAACACTTTGATATCTTAACATAAAGTTTCTTGTCTCTCAGATGCCAGAAGACTATGCATGAGTGTTCTTCATGCTCCTCCATATTCTTAGAATAAATCAATATGTCATTAATACATATCTCCACAAATTTATCCAGACAATCCCTGAAAACATTGTTCGTCAAATTCATAAAAGATGTGGGAGAATTTTTCAAAACAAAAGGGAGAAGAAAAAATTCATTATTCCCATATCATGTCTTGAATGCAGTTTTAGATATGTCTACTTCTTTTTTCCAGAGCTGATGATATCTAGATCTCAAATCAATCTAAGATAACACAACTTCTCCCTTCATTTGATCAAAACTTTCATCTATCCAAGGGAGAGGGTATCTATTTTTAATGGTTACCTTATTAAGCATCCTATGGAGATACCAAGCCTATCCATCATCACCAATCTCTCCAAGATACAATCTTTTCCTTTCCATTTCCTTATCCCACCATGTGGTGGATTCACTAGTCAATTTGAAAAGTACCCCACATAGCCCTGGATTCATCTGAAATATCTTGGACATAAAAATTTCTCCATGGAGATACCAAGCCTATGCATCATCACCAATAGTCTTACCATTAATGGTAGGAGGGATGACCTTTTGAGGTCTTTGTTAATCTTCTCTATAAATTTTCTCCTTTTATTGGCTACTTCAACAACCCTATGATCATCTTCTCCTTTTAGCTGTTCCTCATTCCTCCTATCCTCTTCCTATTTCCTCTAAGCCTATAATCTTAGATCCTCTTCCCTCTTCCTCTAGTCTTCCTTATTTTGTTGGTTCTCATTCTGCCTATAGCTCAAATCCTACTAAAGATGATCCATACAATCACCTTACAACAAATTATTACGCATTTGGACTCCTAAGGACCCATTATGTATTATAAGGGTCCTAATGTCTTTTAATAGGTCCTAATGTGTTCTAATGGGTCTTAATGAGTCATAATGGTTCCTAATGTGGACTAATAGGTCCTAGGACCCATTGACACATTAAGACCCCTTAGGACCCATTACGACCCTTATGATACATAATGCATCCTAAGTGGTTTTAATGCATCATAAGGGG
The DNA here is from genome assembly GCA_027943335.1 of Chamaecyparis obtusa. Classification (NCBI taxonomy): domain Eukaryota; kingdom Viridiplantae; phylum Streptophyta; class Pinopsida; order Cupressales; family Cupressaceae; genus Chamaecyparis; species Chamaecyparis obtusa. The sequence continues at coordinate 1,390,295 of BSBK01000206.1, forward strand.
TCATAATGGGTCCTAGAACCCATTAGGACCCCTTAGGACACATTACAACGCATATGATACATAATGGGTTCTAAGTGGTCGTAATGCATCGTAAGGGATCCTAATGGGTCCTAGGAACCCTTAGGACCCATTAAGACCCTTATGATACATAATGGGTCCCAAGTGGTGGTCATGTATTGTAACGGGTCATAATGGGTCCTAAGTGGTCCTCAGACCCCTTAGGATCCATTAGCACGCCACAGGAAACATTATGACCCTTATGATACATAATATGTCCTAAGTGATTGTAATGTATCATAAGGGGTCATAATAGGTTCTAGGACCACTTACGACCCATTATGACCTCTTATGATACATTATATGTCCTAAGTGGTGATAATGTATCGTAAGGGGTCATAGTGGGTCCTAAGTAGTCCTAGGACGCCTTAGTATCCATTAGGACCCCTTAGAACCCACTAGGACCCCTTAGGAAAAATTACAACCCTTATGATACATAATGGGTCCTAAGTGGTTGTAATGCATCATAAGGGGTCATAATGGGTCCTAGGATCACTTAGGACCCATTATGACCCCTTATGATACATAACGGGTCCTAAGTGGTTGTAATGTATTATAAGGGGCAATAATGGGTCCTAAGTGGTCCTATAACCCCTTAGGACCCCAAAGGACACATTACGACCCTTATGATACGTAATGGGTCCTAAGTAGTCATAATGTATCGTAAGGGGTCATAATGGGTCCTAAGGGGTCCTAGGGCCACATAGGACCCATTAGGACCCCTTATGATACATAATTGGTCCTAAGTGGTCGTAAGGGGATGTCTTAAGACATTGTAACTTTAGATCCCCTTAAGAAATCCCCTTTGGACATGCTTTGAAGCTTTCAATGGTTAATACATTATTTAGATTAATTGCTTTCAATGGTTAAGACATTAGTTAGATTAATTTCTTTCAATGGTTAAGACATTAGTTAGATTAATTTCTTTCAATGGTTACTTAAATAGTTAGATTACGATTTTATGTATGCTTTTATTTATGTTTAATTCTTGTATGTATGATTTTACCTACCTTTAAGACATCCATTAAAGACATCCCCTTATGACATTAGTTAGAAATTAGTTGCACTTCTAACTTACATATTTTTAAATGTGTATGACATTAGCTAGATTAATGGCTTTTAACTTACATATTTATGTACATGTATGGAAAATATGTATGACATTAGTTAGATTAATTTCTTTTAACTTACATGTATGAAAATATACAAATGACATTAGTTAAATTAATTTTTTTTAATTTACATATTTATGTACATGTATGGAAAATATGTATGACATTAGTTAGATTAATTGCTTTCAACTTACATGTATGATAAATACACATATGTCATTATTGAAGATTAATTGCTTTTAAGTTGCATATTTTTCTACATGTATGTAAAATATGTAAGACACTAGTTTAAAGATAAATTGACCTTTTAACTTATATGTATGTATGGCATTAGTACAACTTGTAATTAGATTAATATAATATATGCTTAATATTTTAAACTTATTAGGAATATTTAGGTATAAAATAAAATAAGTGTATTTAATGAACAAATGAACATACATAACATAACAAATCCTATTTTTACTTAATCAAAGCATGAACATACATAACATGTATTAAATAAGTCTAAAAATAAACATAACATGTATATGAAATGTCACAAATAACCTGTATATGAAATGTCTAAAATAACACATGTATATGAAATATCTAAAATAACATGAACTTGTACATAACATGTATAAAATAAGTCTAGAAAATACATGCATGTGCATGTATACATAGCATAAAATAAATCTAAGGTCTAAAATAAATCTTAACTAGGGCCCTAACTTGATCCATGATTTGATGTTGCTCCATGTCCTCAAGATCCCTATGTAGAATAAAAGAAATATATATGTGTCATGCATGTTTACAATAAATTAAATATAATTATTTAATAAAAATTAACTATCTAGAGACATCTAAATTTATCTACGCGTCATATTGCAGGGGATCTCTAGGTGCTCCTAAATCTCCACATGGTAGCATACTCTCGATAATGTTCAAAGTGAAATTATTTATATTGGAAGCTCGATACATGTACATGTAAGTTTTACATTAAATAAAAATTTAAATATATATACCATAGCAACATGTAATGCTCTCCCGATCTCGTTCAGCTGAGAATTGTGTAAGGACACCTCTGTGGGATCAATGAGAGGATCCATAAGAAAGCTGGTAAAAGGAGATCAACGAACTAGAACTAATGTTTCTTGAGTAGGGGGAGGTTCATCCTCATCAACTTCCACCTGTTGAGGAGCTATAGGTGGTGCATAAATATCCTCCCATCTCTGTGCACCCCAACAATTTGATCTAGTGGATGGTCTATGAAGAAGGTAGGTGATATATGATGAGACCTCACCAAGAGGGACCCCACTGATTATTTGTATAGCCTGATATGCACAAAGTAGATCACTGGATAAATATGCAGCCATGCAATGTAAAGGTTCCACCTCTGACATAGTTGCAACCTCAAGAGGAGATGGTAACTCTGCTATCTAATAAGGATCATCACTAGAGGATTATTCATGTACATGTGGAGGAATGCTAGAACACAGACACAACATGTATCTTCTCAAGCGATCATATGACATCTTTTAAGCCTGTTTCATGATACTAAAAAGAAATCCATCCTGGTGTCATCTGGTACACTCTCTCCTATAGTGGCCATTTCTAAAACATTTTGGCATTAACCAAAATGTTTGGACCCACATTTTACCACTTATTAGTGGGTATTGGGGCGTTAGATCATCTGGATCTGTTAGCTAATCGCTCCTTCCCTTTCCAAACATGGACCGGGAAATCTATATATAATCAACCTCATAATGTAAATGAAATTTTGCAAATAATTCTTTGTAGAAATAAAGTGGAAGCTCATCCTTTTGGGGCCACCTATGATGAGAATCCAACCATCAAGGATATATAAATGGTGCAACAAGCTCATGATCATATATAGTAACAAGACATCCCCTCACCTAAGCTATCTCCTACTAATGATGAAACATAGTCTTTGCCATAGTAGTGGAAATATCATTGTCAATCTGTCTATAATTCATAGCACTAGTAGCACTACAAGAGAGAGATGCATAGAATGCATCGATACTAATATTATCATAAGGGTTGTATGAATGAATTGTCTCAATTATATGCACCAAATCATTCCTAATATTGTTCACCCTATCCCTATTGTGAAGGGTAGTGGATGTCTAAAGGGTGTGATCGATAATTGCTATAATGTGTCTCAATCTATCAATGGTCTCAGTAAATAACAACTCCTTGTCCTCTTGAGATCTAGGCGATCTACGTGAGGACCAACCACTACCGCCCCCATGTACACTAGCCTCTCTTGAACCTGTGGGTTCTACCACTATGCCTGATGCCATGTGATATATAAAATATGTCAAAGTATGGACCTATATATAGATCTACTCATGCATAAATTTTAAAAAAGTAATCTAAAGCATACATTATGATCATCTAGTTTGTGAAATGTATATACAATTTGCACATTAAGAAACATGAAGAATAAATGATATTAATAATTTAAGCATATTTACACATGTGCATATGCACAAACTAGACATTTATACACTTCTTCAGTAAAGCATTAATAAAATAACTTGTTCAGTTCATATTCATCAATATGTTTGATAGAAAAATGATCTAATCATATGTGTAGGTTATGATAAAAATGAAGATGTAATGAACCTAAAAGGTAATCTAATTTATTTTAAGATTACAACTTAAATTTAACTACCTAGTTATCGTAGGTTTCTAACTCAATTTTATATTTTTTACTTAATTATGGCCAAGGTTAGATTATGATTGGGGTTGAGCTTCATAATTTATGGTCAGACAAGTTAAAGTTATCTTTTAAGTATGGTTAGGCTTAGGGTTACTTTGATGCAGTTCCTTGAAGTGTAAATTTTTTCAAGTGTGTAGTAACATCACATCTCATTAAATTATAAAGTGTTAGATGGTTGGAGCGGGAGCGGGAGAAGGAGCAGGAGGTGGTGCTGGCGTAGGTCAAAATTTGAATGGTGGCTTGGGCAGGAAACCTGGTAGCTCTGCTGGGGCTTTTGCTAGAGATGCGGGACGGTCTGCTGGAATCTTGATAGAGTCAGGAGACAAGGAGAATGATGGTGGGTCAATGAAACCTGTGGATGATGTTGGGGTTTTGAGTCTTCGAGATCCACGAGGAGATAGTGCTTCCCCAAACCCGAGGGGGGGGGGAGCTGAGAATCTTGCTGGAGAAGTCAAAAAAGGTGAGGCTTCTATTCCTGGTAAACCCTGGGTGGCGTTGTTTGGCAAAAAGCCTTCTGGAAAATCTTCCCTTCCTAAAGCCAATAATATATCGAATCCTATCAAGGGAGATTTTGCCATTTTTATTCTTGATACTGTGATTGATCACACTGTATCCTAGATGGACCTCATGCTGGTTAGGAAATATGCTAGAGTTAGGCCAAACATAGATTATGTCTGACGCTTCATTCAGAGAAGATGGTTTCTTAAAGGGAAAGTTGACATAGCTACTATGCCAAAAGGTTTCTTCTCATTCTCCTTTACCAATGAGGATGATATGACTAAAGCCTTATGTGGGGGCCCTTGGGTTATGGGAAAGTCATCCTTGTCTCTACGAAAGTGGGAGCCTAATATGGATTTAAGTGAATCTTTTCTAGAATGGGCACCTATTTGGGTTAGAATTTTGAGGCTCCCTTTAGAATACTGGAATAAATGTGTTTTCAAAGGAATAGTGGGTGTTTTTGGGGAACTCCTATCTCTTGATCTAGCTAAAATATCAAGGTCCAGGTTGGTTAATGCCAGAATATGTGTTAAAATTTGTAAGTCTATTGACCTTCCTATCTCAATAGACTTAGTTTCAAAAATGGGTGTCTAGAAACAGGTGATTGAATATGAATCAGTTCCCTTTGCTTGTTTCATTTGTAAGAAAATGAACCATTGGTAAACAATGCCCGACGAAAGCTCCTAAGAAAAAAGAGGAAGATCCTTTGGTCAAGAAGAAATATTATTCTAGTGCTGTTTGGAAACCCAAGACCAACCCTAAGGGGACCTCAGAATCTTCATTGAAACCTTCTAATGTGAAGCCCCCTAAGAAAATTGATCAATGCCCTGTGGTTGAAGGCCATAGTAATGACAAGGCTGACATAGGTAGTAATATGTCAGGTAGTAATTAGGAGTCTGAGACCTTGGTAAGTGATCAGATTGAAGGTATCAGTCATATCTCTTCTGCTGAAGCTACTTAAGATAATTTTTTTGAGGAAAACAAATTCTCACCTCTGCTGAATGCTAATTTAGTGGTGGAAGAGGTGATACAAGGGGGTGAGATTCTCCCTAATTTCCAAACTGAGAAAGATTGCAGTGGGGCAATTTCTAAGGATCCTCTTCATGAAAAGGAGAACATTGATCTTTTCTCAGATTCTAACCAGGTTGTGATGCAGATCTCTCCTATTGATAAGATCTCTAACCCTCAAGGGAGTGACGAACTAAGGACCCTATCCCCTGAATGCCTTAAAGTCAAAGATCAAAATAAGACCAGGGAGGTTGGTCAGAGCTCTAAAAAGAACTCTAAAGGAATTATATCTCCTATGTTTGTGGACGAAATCAAGACCAGAAGCAAGAAGACTGATGTAGGGAAAGCTAAGTTTGGACTAGGAAGAAAATAAGTTAAAATTGGAAGAGAGCAAGACAACTGGAAAGACATTGTAGATGGGAAACAAAGGACTATTCCGAAGGCCTTTTCTCCAAATAAACTATGAAGATTATCTCTTGAAATATAAGGGGATTGAATGCACCCCATTAACAAGACATTCTTAGAAATGTGGTGAGGGATTATAGACTTGATATCCTTCTTGTTCAGGAAACTAAAATGAGTAAGGAAAAAGTGGATAAACTTAGAATTTTTCAGAAAGGTGGTGTTAGCAGTTATAGTTCGACTAGAGCTTCTGGGGGTACAACCATTTTTTGGAATCTAAGAACTATTAAGGGAGTGATCATTGATAAAGACCCCAATATGATATCTGTTAGAATGGAGAATTTAAGAGATAATTTCAGGTGGGTTATCACTAACATATATGCTCCTAATGCTAAAGTGAATAGAGCTAGGTTTTGGAAGAAAATTGCAGACAAAAGGAATGACTTCAAGGATGAAAAATGGTTGCTCATGGGAGATTTCAATACTCCTCTTATAGACAATGAGAAGTATGGTGGCATATTATCTCAGAATGATATCAGATCTGACCTCTTCAATTTCATCAATGATGAGGGCCTGATTGATCTAGATCTATAAGGGCTTAACTACACCTGGTCCAACTAGCATGCTGGCATTCATAATATCTAGAGCAAGCTGGATAGAGCTCTCATTATTCATGATTGGATTTATAAGTACTGCTGCACCCTATCTTCCTTTGCTAAAATTGGCTCTAATCACTACCATCTGATGTTGGAAGTCAACCCTATCAATGCGCCCAGGCATTTTCCTTTCCGGTTTGAGAAGATGTGGATAAACCACCCTGACCTAGAGAATAAAATCTCTGAATGGTGGAATATCAAAATCGAGGGTACTGCCATGTTCAAGGTTACCAGGAAGCTTAGAAACATAAAGGAAATAATCAAAAATTGGAATAAAGAGGTTTTTGGAGACATTTTCAAGCAAAAGAATAAGGCTAAAGCTAACCACTCTGCTATTCAGGAGGCCATTCAAAATCATGGCCTATCGGAATCTCTTAAAGCTGAAGAACAGAAAGCCCTTGTTAGTTACCATGATCTAATATCCAAAGAGGAAATCTACTGGCGCCAGAGGTCTAGGGCGGTTTGGGTTCAGGAAGGGGACAAAAATACTAAGTTCTTCCACCTGACTACTCTCAAACACAGAGCTGCCAATCGTATAGAAAAAATTTCCAAGGGCAATGATGAGATCCACAAAGAAGAAGATATCAAGATTGTTGCTGTTAATTACTTTTCCTCTTTACTTTCTGTTGATGTTAATCTTGATAGGAAAAATCAAGATAAGTTACTGGAAGCCATCCCTAGCATTTTTAACCTAGATCAAAATAAGACTTTGCAGGCTATTCCTTCCAATAAGGAGATTAAGGATGCGGTCTTTTCTTTTGAAGGTGATAAGGCTCCTGGCCCTGATGGATTCCTTATGTTCTTTTTTCAAAAATTTTGGTTAATAGTTGAGAAGGATGTTTCTAATGCTATGAAGGAGTTCTATGGTTGTAGAAGACTTCTCAAAGAAATCAATGGAACTTTCTTAGCCTTGGTTCCTAAAATTGCTGGAGCTCATTCTTTTGATCAATTCAGGCCTGTCAATCTATGCAATTCCTTCTATAAGATCTACTAAAAAATCTTAACTACTAGACTTCTGAAAATTCTTCCTGATTTGATAGCTCCTCAGCAGAATGGTTTTATTCCTGGTAGTCAAATTCTGGATTTTGTTATTCTTGTTCATGAGAACATTCACTCGGCCATCAAGGGAGACAAACAAGGCTTTATCCTCAAACTTAATTTGGCTAAGGCTTATGACCGTGTTGATTGGAGCTTTTTGTGTTTGATTCTTAGGCAGTTTGGTTTTAGTGAGAGAGTTATTCAAATTATTTACCAACTAATCTCTACTGCTTCCTTTGCAACTATTATTAATGGCTCTCCTTCCAAGTTCTTCAAGAATTTCAGAGGCCTCAGACAGGGAGACCCTATATCACCTATTCTGTTTACTCTTTTGGCTGAAAGTATGGGAAGATACTTTTAGCTTTTGGTCTCTAAGGGCGCTAGCCAAGGGCTTCGACCTTCTTCCAACCCCTTAACTTGCTCCCATGCTTAGTTTGTGGATGATACCATGACGATGGGATTGTCAACTATCAAGGAAGCTAGAGCCTTCAAATCGGCCATGAACCTTTACACCAAAGTTACCAGTCAGCTTATTAATTGGTCCAAAAGCTCTTTGTTCTTCATGAATACCCTTGAGGAAAGACAACATAAAATTGCTAGTATTCTTGAATGTAGAATTATCTCTTTCCCTTCCTCCTATCTGGGCTTGCCTCTTGGCCTTAATATCAATGATTCTTTCTGGAATCAGATGGTGGAAAGATTTTATACTAAACTGGCTAGTTGGAAAGGATCGGTTTTATCCCAAGCTGAAAAGGTCACCCTGATCAAGTCTTCTCTCCAAAGCCTTTTGGTGTATGCTATGAGCCTGTTTAAGATTCCTTCCAAATTTGCTGATAAAATTGACAGTATCCTTAAACGCTTCCTTTGGTTTGAGGTCGAGGAAAGAAATCACATTCCTTTGATAGCTTGGGAAAGAGTCCGCAAACCTAAATATTTGGGGGGGGGGTTGGGTCTCAGACCAATCAAGATTATGAATAAAGCTCCGCTGGCTAAATAATTATGGCATATTTATGGAGAACCCAAGGACTGGAACACCATATGCAAACATAAATACCTTTATGATACCCCTTCTATTGATCATTTTTTGTCCAGCTCTGAGAAAGTTGAGGGTTCTATTTTCTGGAGGAATATTAATGATGCTAGAGATATTGCTAGCAAAGGTAAATGCTAGAAGTTGGGAAATGGCCTTAAAATTAACTTCTGGAAGGATCCATGGTTGTTTGAAAAATATTTGAATTGTATTTTTGATAATCCTAAAGTGATTTTAAGATGCACTTCTAGATTTGGTACTAAAGTGAAAGATTACTAGATGAATAATTACTAGGTTAATTTGGCCACGGTCAACCCTTCTTTTCAAGAAATTGACAAAGCCCTTCTGGCTCAATGCTTCTATGCCAACAAGGATGACTCTCCGATCTGGGCCCCTCCTCTAATGGATCCTTTTCTGTGGCTTCTGCTAGCTATCTTCAATATAAGGTGCCTAAGGAAATCCCCTTCTGGTCAAAGGCTTGGAACAAAAAATCTTAACCCCAAAATTGAGATTTTTTACTGGATTTTCATCCAAGACAAAGCTCTTACGATAGACAACCTCAAAAAGAGAGGATTCATCATGCCTAATAGATGTTGTCTTTTCCAAGAGGCTGAGGAAGATACTAACCACCTTTTGTTGCATTGTCCTTTCTCTCAGCAGGTTTGGTCTTTCTTTTTGTAGGAGTGGGCCTTATGCTGGATTTTTCCCTGTTCTGTCCAGGATTTCTGCTAGCAGTGGTGTTGTCCTAATGCTAATGATAGGGATAAAAAATGTGGACTTTGGTTGCCCCTCATATTGCTTGGAGCATCTGGAAAGAATGTAACAATCGTATCTTTAGGGACAAATGCAGTACTCCTGCTTTGGTGTTTGAAAAAGCGAATAGTGGGATGCTGGAAAACCTTTTGAAAAGTCTCACCCAACACAACCATAATTATAAGAACTCTGACACAAAGAAGATTGATCATGAGAATAGTGTCTAGATTGCTCCCCCTATTAGATGGGTTACGATAAATTTTGACGGAGCTGCTAAGGGCAATCCTGGCCCGACGGGATGCGGTAGTATAATCAGGGACTACAATGGAAATCTCATTGCTGCTAATGTGGCCCCTTTGGGAACTCAAAATAACCATATGGAAGAAGCTTCGGGAGCTTACTTTGGTCTGCAACTTGATACCAGTTTTAATTTTGAAAATATTTGGCTAGAAGGTGATTCCATGAACATTATTAACTGTCTTAAAGGAAAAACTATTCCATCATGGAATATTGATAATATCATATCCAAGGTGAAAGATATCATTTCCAACTGTACTAGAATCCACATATCTCATGTGTACCATGAAAGTAACACCGTGGCGGACAACCTGGAAAACATTGGAGTTAATTCTAATGAGGTCATCACTTGGGATAGTGACGCGGATCTCAAAGAGGAAACTAAATAAAAAATTTATTATGATAAGATCACTCATAATGCATGCAAGATTTGATATGATTAATGAGACTCGCTTGAGGGCTACAGAGTCTGGAAGTAGTTATGGGAAAGTGTGGAGAGGTGTACTTAGCATCATTAATATCGAAAGATCACACGCTTTCTGGGTTGTGACTTTCGTTAATACCTATATCTGCAGGGAAAACAACTTTGATAAGCATTGTTTTAACCTTGCTAAGCTCTCTCTGGTGCTAAATCTCTTAACAATGGGTGGCAACTTGAAATGGGAGGAACATAACAACTGCAAGAAGCTCAAGGAAGCTAACATGGCTATGGTGTGGTGGAAGCTGAAGAAAGGAGGGTTACCCCTTTTCTGGAAAGGTTACATGGTTTCAACAAGGAAATCACTCAAAAATTCACAAAGGGATGGAGAAATGACACCATATCCATGGAGGGTAGAACTATGGAGTTGATTTCTCAAGTTACCAACAATCCCAATGTTGGCCAGAGGTTTTACAAAAATTGTAAGATCTCAGATATGGCTACCAAAAAGTTCCCTAAATTTGAAAAGGAACAGTTAGATTTTGTGGAGGCCAGGACCAATGGTTATATAGATGTCTTCAAAATTAAGGAGATATGGCACAACATTCTGTAGGTGGTGATGGAGTATTTTACCCTAGATGGTCGCTTTACTCGTGCTCACTCCCACCACTTCATGTTTCTTAACCATTTCAGGTACAAGGACACTATTAACATTCCATATTACCTTCATAGTTCTCTGGTTAAAAGTCTCAATGAGCATAAGAGTTCTCCTAAGAAAACTATTAAGCATGAGGGTTTGATTCTTCTGATTCATGAATACATTATGAGTACTATCCCTAACCCTAGCTCTACTCCTTCCTTGGGAAAGAACAGACGAAGTCCTCTGACTCCTAAGTCTAGCTTTGCTAAACAGAAGGTTGAAGAGATTATGGGTAGTAGCTCTAAGAAAATCTGCTCAGGAGAGACTGAAGCTGGTAACTACTCTGAGGAGTATGAGACTGAGGACTCAGAAGAGGGTCATACTAGGGAGATTAAGAATGTGCAGAGCCCTAGCAAGGAAATGGAGGATACTGATGATTCTGATGACAGTACTACCCCCCATGAAGGTAATGAGGAGGCTAACAACAAGGATTCTGATAAGGACAATACGAAGATGACAGAGATGAAAAATCAAGTGATGACGGAGCCCACCAGAAGGATATTGGTGATTCCTAGCCCAGGGAAGCTGACTTTGCTCCTATGTGTATTGATAAGAAGGATATGCTAGAGGAAGAGGACCTAGAGAACATGAAGCAGGAAAGTGTGGCTGAGATGAAAGTCAAAGCTGTTGAAGAGGCCAATTCAGAAGGAGCCATGGTGCACAAATCTCATAGTCTTGAAGATCTCGTTGATACTACTATTTAGTATGTCGAGAAACATAAAATGGACAGGGATTTTCACAAAGAGGAGGTTCCCATCTTGGATGATTTGTTTGCTGGTGTGAGGCATGATGTGCCCATCTCCCATGACTCTTAGGACAATATTCAGGAGGGTAGTGAGGAATCCAATGAAAGGAAAGTTAGAGAGTCTTCCATTAAGCTAATTTTTGAAGATTTTGATGACAGAGAGGAAGTTACTACTAATGTGCTTCAAACTACCAAAGTTGAGGTTCTCTACTCCTTCAGATTCAACAAATGGTGCTTCCATGAGATAAAAAGGCTCCACTTGAAGTGCAAGAAACTTGAAGCAAATAATGCTATCCTTCAAGAAAAAGTGGATTCCTTTCTTAAGGAGGGCACTTCTAACCCCTCTGCTATGGACATTAATGAAAGAATGGATAAAGTGGATAAAATGTTTTCTATATCCTCCAACACAACATGGATAGCATGAAGGCCTCCAACATCAACCTCAAGGCCTTGGTCAATCTGCTGGATAAAGCACCGAAGGAGGACAATGAACACATAAATGATCCCCTAGTGGATAACAGAGGCCCTAGTTCTAGAAGCCGCGGGAGCAACAAGAAAAAGTCCTCTCTTATGAAGAAGAATGTCGAGGAGCTGAAAAGTGTCATTGGTCAAATGGATAATATCCAGGCCAAAATAGAGAAGATGAAAAAGCTGGGGTTATGTATGCGGCTGTTTAGGCTGGTCTCTGTGCTATTTTTTGTGTTTTTTGCTATCTTTTGGATTAGTGTTTTGTCCCTTTTGTCGCTATCTATGTAGTCCCTTTTTTGGGCAGTTCGTTGTTGTATGCCTCTTTTTTGATGTTATGATCTTTCCTTCCGATCTTTCGAAGCTTGAATTTTAAAGGGTTTCGGGTCCCTTCAAAACCTATTTTTTCCAGTAATCAGAACATCACATTTAAGCCCTTTATTTTTAATAACGATATTTGACACATTATTATTCCCTGAATACTAATTTTTGATGGTGTGGGTATAGGAGATGTTTGTATAGTTTATATTTTAGTTTTATTTAAAGGATTTTCCTTTTTCATGTTTAGGAAATAGACACAATGACCTCGTGTTAAATGTTTTAAGCATTATATGAATCTGATTTTTCAATTAGTTTATTTTCCAGGTATCACTTTAATTAGGGTTAAAGTAAGGTTAGGGTTAATGCTCTAGAGGTCATTTAATATTAGGTCTTAGTTTAGGTATCAATGTCTTCAATGTTTTGATGATTATAATGTCTTGAATGTTGTGTATAAATGTTCAAATGTATGTTATTTTTACTTTTCTACTATTTTGTAATATTTTCCAAATTCTTCTAATGTTTTGCTATTTTTTTAAAATAGACTAACTAAAAATTACAATCTAAACTAACTAAATTACAAAAAAAAATTTGACATTACAATTACACAATAACTAAAAATTACAATGATTTTTCTACAATTTAAGCTAACTAAATTAAAAAAAACATAAAGATTACTTAAAACACATAAAACTATCATAAAAAAGTAAAAAAAAATTAAAAACACAAAAAAAATTAGAGACTATTTTTTCATCCAAATGGTGTTGATTTAAGACCATTTCAACAACATTTACACTCATCCTTTAAGGATAATTTAAGCCAATCCAAGGTTCCAGGTGGTGTAGGTATTATGAACTTGGAAGCAAAATAATATTATTTGGTGCCAAGTTAGTGTGGAGAATTTACAAAAATCTTGATAACAAATGGCCTAAATTAATGAGAAAATAAAAACCTCAACAATGATGATCCAAAGAGATTTTTCACAATTGCAAATAACCCAAGTGGTTCTAAAACATGAAATCTCTTAATTTTTTTTAAAGATCTCATCCTTTCACATCTCACATAAGAAATCCACAATTGGAATAAAACTCTATTCTAGGAGGACTCTTGGAATGGTTTATGAAACTTCGTGGATCTTTTGAATATATTAAGGCAAGCTTAACGAAAACATGACAAGTTATAGTAGTTGATTACTTGAGTATAGGTACAATATATATTATATACAAAAAGTTGTTTGGAAGAAAATTGACACAAGACTTGAAGGATAATAATACCTAGAATTGATATTTAATCTCCTCAAACTGAAAAGTGGGGGCAAATTGTTAGGGACAATAGTACCCTTTGACTGGGAGGATGAGACATTTTGTTTTCCATATATTTTGACACCATAATAAGGAAGAAAATAGATGAGCTCTTGACATATGATGAAGAAGCCCAAGATTTGTGTGTAATAGATCAGGATTTGATCAAATACATGAGAAAGTGGCTATTTAACTTGTGTATATAGGTTCAAATAAGCCATACTTAGTAAAATATCCTAGAGAATTTAACTCAAAATCTCATTATCAGAAGAGTAGGAGACATAAATATCTCACAGGCCACACAATTGATATTACACACAAACTTATTGAACTTGAAGGGGTCCACAATGAGGAGACTCACAACTGGGCCCACAAAGAGAACTCATTAAGCGAGGAAGTCAGTAAGATAGACATTTGAAGTGGTATTGATAGGAAAATGCTAATGGAGGGCATCATAGAAAATGGTGACTATGTTGAACATTGGGTATTGGAGGCTATCACAATAGGTGAGGTGGAGAGTGTGGACATTAACAAGCCCACAAAGAATTAGATTCATATGTTTAAATATATTATATTGTTAACACATATTTAAGTATCATAAATAAATAAAATGCATAAAATGAGACAAGTGTATATAATTTCATGTGATAGATAATTGAGGGGAATGAGGAAGGATTTATATAATTCATGATACTTATTTCTATTTACATGTATAAAGGCATTAAATATTAAAACATCTAAAACAAGAGATTTATCTTCAATAGCGCAATATACAAAAATGAATCAACCATAACATAAAGTAGTGTAGATTTGATGAAAAGGGTGAAGTTTATTACTACCCACATTGAAAAAAGTAAAATTTATTAGTACTCGCAATTCTTGAGTTGATATACCTTTGATTAAAGAACTCAAGCTCCAACATGTTTATTGTCCCACGCAAATGTATTGTTTTATTCATCATGTTCCTAAACTCTAGCCATTTCCTTGAACAAGAAATGTAATTTATTAAGCTTTGAAGTGTTAATTATAGATCGGTTGTGCATAATGTTTTCCTAGTGTCATTTGGTACACTCTCTCCTACAATGGTCATTTCCAAACCTTTTGGCATTAACCAAAAGGTTTGGACCCACCATTTCCCACTTATTAGCGGGTATTGGGGCATTAGATCATTTGAATTTGTTAGCTAATTACCCTTTCCCCTACCCAACATGGACCAGGAAATCTATATAATCAACCTCATAATGTAAATAAAATTATGCAAATAATTCTTTGCAAAAATAAAGTGGAAGGTCATCCTTCTAGGGCCACCTATGATGAGAATCCAATCATCAAGGATATATAAATGGTGCAACTAGCTCATCATCGCACCTAGTAACAAGATATCCCCTCAGTTGAGAGCTATCTCCTCGAAATCAAGAAACATAGTCTTCAAGATATCAGTGGAAACCTCACTGTCAATCTGTCTATACTTCATGTAGCGCTAGTAATGTTGCAAGAGAGAGAGATATGTATAGAATGCATCAACACTAATATTATCATAAGGGTTATATGATTGAACTATCTTAATCATATGCACCAAATCATTCCTCATGTTAACATTCACCCTATCCCTACTGTGAAGGGTAGTGGATGTCTGAAGGGTGTAATAAATAATGGCTATAATGTGTCTGAATCTATCAATGGTCTCAGTAAATAACAACTCCATGTCCTCTCAAGATCTAGTTGATCTACGTGAGAAATGGTCACTACCACCCCCGTGTGCACTAGCCTCTCTTGAATTTGTGGGTGTTTCCCTTGTGCCTGATGCCATGTGATAGATAAAATATATGCAAGTATGAACCTATATATAGATTTGCACATGCATACATTTTAAAAAAGCAATCTAAAGCATACATTATGATCATCTAGTTTGTGAAATATATATTCAATTTACAAATTTAAGAAATATGACAAATAAATGACATTTATAATTTAAGCATATTTACACGTCTGTACACACAAACTGAACATTTATACAATTGTTCAATAAAGCATTAATAAAATAACTTGTTAAGTTCATATTCATCAATATGTTTGATAGAAAATTGATCTAACCATATGTGCAGGTTTTGATGAAAAAGAAGTAGATGTAATGAACCTAAATGACAATATAATTTATTTTAAGATTACAACTTAAATTTAACTACATGGTTATCTTTAGGTTTCTAACTCGATTTTATATTTTTTACTTAGTTATGGCCAGGGTTGGATTATGATTGGGGTTACACTTCATAATTTATTGTTAGACAAGTTAAAGTTAGGTTTGAAGTATGGTTAGGCTTAGGGTTACAATTAAGAGGCTTTGATGTACTTCGTTGAAGTGTAACTTTTTTCAAGTGTGTAGTAACATTGCATTTAAGCCCTTTGTTTTTAATAGTGATATTTGACACATGGTTATTTCCTAAACACTAATATTTGGATTGTGTAGTTATAGGAGATGTTTGTATAGTTTAAATTTTAGTTTGGTTTAAAGGATTTTCCTTTGTCATGTTTAGGCAATAAACACAATGGCCTCGTGTTAAATATTTTAAGAATTATGTGTATCAAAGTTTTCAACTAGTTTATTTTCTAGGTATCACTTTAATTAGGGTTAAAGTAAGGATAGGGTCAATGTTCAAGAGTTCATTTAATATTAGGGCTTAGTTTATGTATAAATGTCTTGATGATTATAATTTCTTGAATCTTGTGTATAAATGTTTAGATGTATGTTTATTTTGATTTTTCTACTATTTTTGTAATATTTTCCAACGTTCTTCTAATATTTTTCTATTATTTTAAAATAGATTAACTAAAAATCACACTCTAAACTAACTAAATTACAAAAAGAAATCACCATTACAATTACACAATAACTAAAAATTACAATGATTTTTCTACAATATAAGCTAACTAAATTGCAAAAAAACATAAAAATTACTTAAAACACATAAAACTATCATAAAATCGTAATAAATAAATAAAAATACAAAAAAGATTAAAAAAATTAAAAACTCACTATTTTTGCTCGAAGATCTCATAAGCTCCTCTCCCACTCCACGAAATCTGGAATCTCTACAGAGCAAATGAGCCATTGGAGGCCTTTTTTGGCTTATATATTTTTTTGGGTTCCAATTGAAACCGGTTCAGTTGGACTTGGTTTGCCTAAACAACTTTTGGCCGAACATCTGCCTCCATGTCAGTGCCACTTGGATGCCACACATGTTCAAGGCTTGACATGTTTCGACTTAACCATGTCCGACCGAAACCTATTTCGGCCAAAACTGCTTGGTTAGCCTTTAGTGTGACACAACTTTGTGCTTTCTCCCCTAAATTTTAAATCATCATTCATAAAATTAAAAGAATTAAACTTGAATACCTTTACGTCCAAAATTTGTCTTTGCTAAAAACTCACCCACAATGTTCTTTTAAATTCTAGATCTTTGAGAAATAAGCTATACGTGAGTAGGTCAAATGTAAATTTTTTTAAAATAAGGTTATTACACATTTATCTCTTTTTGAAACTTTAAATATTCTAAACAATTTCTAAGACTTTTTAAAGGAAATAAGGTTCATGAATATTTTCCAATCCAAAAAGAAAAGAAAACAAAATTTTATTTTGGTTGGTACAAGATCTCTCTTACACTTCTAGATGTTCCTACATCAAAAAATAATTTTATAACTAAAATTTAGAGTAAATGAATTTTTTTATTTTTAAAAAAAAATGCTTAATATATATAATAACCAACATGACAATAAAATTTTAGTGACTATTTTTGCATCCAAATGGGGTTGATTTAAGATCATTTCTTGATAACATTTACACTTGTCCTTTAAGGATAATTTAAGCCAATCCAAGGCTCAAGGTAGTGTAGGTATTGAAAAGTATTTGGTGCCAAGTTAGTGTGGAGAATTTACAAAAATCTTGATAACAAATGATGTAAATTAATGATAAAAACAAACCTAAACAACGGTGATCTAAAGAGATTTTTCACAATTGCAAATGCCCCTAGCGGTTCTGAAACATGAAATTTCTTAATTTATTTTAGAGATCTCATCCTTTCACATCTCACATAAGAAATCAACAATGGGAATAAAACTCTATTCTAAGACTCTTGGAATGGTTTACGAAACTTCATGGATCTTTTAGATATTAAAGCAACCTTAATGAAAGCATGGCAAGTTATAGTAGTTGATTACTTGAGTATAGGTACAATATATATTATATGCAAAAAATTGTTTGGAAGCAAATTGACACAAGACTTGAAGGATAATAATACCTAGAATTGATATCTAATCTCCTCAAATTGAAAAGTAGTACCCTTCTACTCGAGGATGGGACATAGATTTTGACACCATGAGAAGGCATCAATAGATGAGCTCTTGACATATCATGAAGAAGCCGAAGATTTGTATATTAGATCAAGATTCGATCAAATACATGAGAAAGTGGCTATTTAATTTGTGCATGCAGGCTCAAATAAGCCACAAGTAGTAAAATATCCTAGAGAATTTAACTCAAAATCTCACTGTGATAAAAAAGAGTAGGAGACATACGTATCTCAGAGGCTACACAATTGATAGTACACACAAACGTATTGAACTTGAGGAGACTCGCGGCTGGGCGCACAAAGAGATCTGATCAAGCTACCTAGGAAGTAGGAAGCAGGAAGTGGGTAAGATAGACATTTGAAGTGGTATTGATAGCAAAATGCTAATGGAGGGCATCGTAGAAAATGGCGGCTACGCTGAACATTGGGTATTGGAGGCTATCACAATAGGTGAGGTGGACATTAGCAAGCCCACAAAAATAATGCTGTTAAGGTGGCGGATTCATATATAAATAGCACTTGCGCCTAAGGTGATGGCACTGCAAAGCAACAAAGCAAGAACAATAAGGACGTACTTGATCATCTCCTTCTTTGCCCTCTGCATCTTCTTCAATGCTGTTGCAGTTTTCAGTCTTATAAATCTATTTGAACTTGGTTTATGATATTGTTTGTAGGTAGATTCATTTCATTGTGTGGCAATCTTATCTGTGCAGGCCAAAATGCGTGCAAGAAAGAGGACATATCATTGAATCAGCAGATGACAGCACCTGGCAATAATGGACTTCCTCGAATTTCTGTGCGAATATTGAACGAGTGCCCCCACCCAATGCTCAATTGCACAAATCCATGTGTCCTGCGGAGAATTCAGCTCTGCAGAAGAAGTCGATCCAAATATTTTCAGGCGTTTGAGCATTGGTGACTGCCTCGTCAACAATGGTGTTCCAATAAAGGCCGGAGGCTCCATATCCTTCATTTATTCACAAACTAAGGCATATAACCTCGCTGTCTCTTCAGTCAAGTGCGCCTGATTTTTGTCTCTTGTCACTACTAACCTCTCTTCTCTTTTTCTCTACTCTACTTCTGCCCTTCTAGTACTAAATAAAAGCATAACCCAACATAATATTACTCCTAGTGATATGTAGTTGGATGATGGAAAATGCTGTGAAATAAATATATTGATGTTGGCCTTGCAATCACCATCACCATCTTCTTTCATATCGGTTAATAATTAGATTCATATGGTTAAATATATATTATATTATTTTTGATTGCAGGAAAAAATAAGTTTTAAAGGAGACCCGAAACCCTGTACAAGTAGAGAATAAAAGATTTAACGTTAAGCATACTAAATAGAAACAGGACTGGGACTCAGTCCACCAGAACCAAAACTAGCAGAAAAAACTCAAGACCAAACACCAGCAAAAACCGACTACCAGGGTGAACCAAAAAAGGCAGCACCAGGAACCAAGCACACTAAGAAAACTCTTTACGAGTTTCATTTGCTTCCTTCTTCGCCTCAGAGATCTTTTTTATGGCAACATTGAAGTCGGAAAGCTCCTGGATTCTATCTTAGATCTTTCTCATTTTAGCAAACTGGGTACGTTTACCCAAGCCGTCCTCTCCCATATCCTCATTATCCTTCCCAGGTTTCTTGCTGGGGGAATCGACATCTAGGCTTTGCTTTGATGGTCAGAAAACAGTCCATGGTAGAACCCATGAACAAATTATTATCCTGCATATGTTTCTTCATGGCATTCTCCAGCATATCCATTCTAACTTGCATTTCCTACACCTTCTTGTCCCTGTCATTGTTCATGTTGCCATCTGAAGTATTCGAGCCAGACTCCAACCTTTCTTGCAGGGAATCAACCTTAGCAGAAATAAAATGACATTTTAAATTCAAATTTTTTATTTTCTGAAAAACCCATTTCAATAAATGAAATGAGTACATAGAAGTTGCCTTTGCAGTCTGGAGAACCCCAAAGGGAGGGTCAATTTTGTCTTCCATATCTTCTTTGAGCAATTGAACATTCCGTTCTTGCATATCAATAGTTTTGGCAAAGGGAATGTTTTGAGAATAGGCAGGGACATTCACTTTCTCCGCACCAGGGGAAGCCGTCTCCGCATCAGGGGAAACCTTCTTCGCGTCAGGGGCATCTTTTTGAATATCTAAATAGACCTCCATGATAACCTCCAGTTTAGGGGAGATGGGCACGTCATGTTCTTCAGAACTATCATACTCCACCAAGATGGGGACTTGTTGACCGCCAACATCCTTCTCTTTCTTGTCATCATCATTGTTATTCTTGATCCCGGAGGTATACCCCTCCTCCATAGTACCAGCAGCCTCCTCCTCCGTGTTCTCATAATCTCCTGAAGCCGTATTCAACACTGAAGTCGAAGCATCACTACCTTCCTCAGTTGAATCAGCCGTGTCCTCATAACCGTTCACACTATCATCAGTGGTATCTGTATCCATACCCACATCCTTATCCTTTCTTAAATTTTTTCCGGAAGGACTCTCCTCTTTAACAACTGTCTCCCTAATACGTTTCTTAGCCGAGCTAGAGGTTTTGGGCGAAGAAATGATAGGGCTAGAGATGACAGTCTACTTAATGTGTTCTACAATGAGGAGAATAAGCCCTTCATGCAGAATGGGTTTCTTCTCTTTCTTTCTTTTGTTAAATATATATTATATTGTTAATGAATTTTTAAGTATCATAAATAAATCAAATGCATAAAATGAGACAAGTTTTATATAATTTCACGTGATAGGGAATAAGGCAAGCTTTATATAATTCATGATACTTGTTGCTATTTACATGTATTAAGACATTAAATATTAAAACATCTGTAAACAAGAGATTTATCTTCAATAGCGCAAGATACAAAAATGAATCAACCATAACATAAAGTAGTGCAGATTTGATGAAAGGGGTGAAGTTTATTACTACTCACATTGAAGAAACTAAAATTTATTAGTACCCACCATTCTTGAGTTAATATACCTTTGATTAAAGCACTCAAGCTCCAACATATTTATTGTCTCACCCAAATATATTGTTTGATTCATCAGTTCCTAAACTCTAGCCATTTGCTTGAATAAGAAATGTAATTTATTAAGATTTGAAGTTGTAATTACAGATTGGCTGTGCCTTAGCTCTTTTCCACTTTACAAAGACATGTAATGTTGTCAAACTTTAGAACATTAGTATACATTATTTATAATTTATATAGGTTTATAGCAATACTTTGTTGCATGTAGTATCGACTAAATTTATATAATTTAGATGATAATTTTAACACTCAACGACAATAAAAGTTAGATGATAGAGAATATTAAAAAAAACTCTCATACTACACCAATGACATTCCTTTGTTGAACTCAATTCCTCTCACTATAATAACAAATAAATGCGGATTGGAGGTAGAAGAGTCTTTAGGGTTTCTATAGTAGATGGAGAAGTGGTATATGTTAAGGAGGATGGGATGGGTGTTTTTTTGGCATGGTTGCAACTCTACTTGGTGGGGGGAGCCTTTTAAAGGGGTTTTTGTAGAGGTGCAATAATTTGGTGATGACCAAGTATCTCTTCTTTGTGGAGTTTGGTTTATTCTGCATTAAATTTTTGTTAGATATGGCAGTCACTACTTTTGTTTCTATATATTGGGGACCCTTTATTTGATGGCGATGGTTTATTCTTGGCATCTTCATGGGTGTAATGTAATGTGGTGTCTAATGTGGAGTGCTTTGCCCCCCTATCCATGGGTGTTGGTGCCTTGGAGCCTTGGTCCCTTTATTTTATTAATCAGGGCTTGGTGATCTGCGTTCTCTTTGGCATATATGGTTTGGTCTTGGAATTTGGTGTTTCCTATGCAACTTGTGAGTGTTTTTAAGAGATGAATGAATTTTTTCTGTTTGGACTTTGGAGAGGACTTTGATATCTTATTTTTATGCCTATAGAGGTGGTTTCTTTGGAGGAAGGGGACCCAACTCTTGATTTCTCTAGTTGGGATTCACGACCTTCTTTTTTATTCTAATGTGTAAGTTAGTTGTGTTCCCTTTGCCTAACTCAATAATTTTATATTTTGGGAGCCTTTGTATCCTTGTTCAACTCATTGGCTCGGGCATTTTTTTTGTTTAGGAGTCCCCTCAAATCCCTTCACTTCAAATGTTCTTTGTCAAGAAATAAGTTCTATTATGGGCACCTTTGTTTCTTTTTCTCGTATTAAGGAGATCTTTTGGTTGGTTTCTTGTGGATCCAATGCAAAGCTTTAGGCTTTGTTTGGAGTCTTTTATTTGAAATTTTTAATCTCCAAGTTTAAAGATGATATCATTTGGTTGGGCTTGTTGTGTGGAGGTACTTCTAAAAGCCATTCTATTGTGAGTTTGAGGCTCTAAGAAACTACTTTGGTTTTAATATTAAGAATTTATTTTGGTTTGTGGGCTATGTGATTAATGGAGGTTGGGGTTATAATGGTGTTTGGGAATATTCTACTAAAGATGATGTAGAGAAGGTTATTTTTCCTACTATGAATGACATAGAGGAGGTTGTTCCTTAGGTTGATCCTCCCTTTTGCCCATTTTCTCCCCATTCTTAGTTGATTGCCTAGTTTGTTCTTTGTCCCCTCATTATTTTATTTTGAAGGGATCTTTTATTCTAGTTAGAGCACCATTTGTTATATGGTCTAAGAGAATAAATAGATTCATCATCGATAAATTCTTAAGGAGTCGATACTAATAACGTGGAAATTAACATAAATATTGAACAACCATTAGTTAATAATGCTTGGATCAACAACATACTAATTAAGAACATGGCAATGTGCGACTTCTAAAGTGTACAAAAAACACATACTAAAGGTCCATCAAGAGCCTTTTAGATCAAAATAATACATCAATCAAGCACCTTTTAAATCATGATAAAAGTAAAGAGAAAATGTATTTTGACAAAAGTGCTAGCTATTTGTCTTGAAAGATGTTCTGGTAAGAGGAAACATAAGGTCATCTGTGTAGTTTTTATATTCAAACTCATTGACTCATATTTCATGAGTAGTTAGGTGTGTTTAACCATGGAGGGAACTTTGTAGTTAAGTGTGCTCGAGCTAGAGTACTACTAGGATGGGTGACCTCTCGAGAAGTCTTGGTGCTTCACCTCTATAATCATCACCTAGATGTAATGAGTGCTCAGTGTTCCTTCATTCTCATGAGAGATGGGTTCGTGTGAACCACTACTCATGAAATACAAGTCAATGAGTTTGACTCAAAAAACTACACAGTTGAATCTTGATAGCAATATCACAATTTAACTTGCTATGGAAAATATGTCCTACTTATTAATTGTATATTTTTTCTAATGATTTGTATAACTAAAATAAAAAGATCATTGTCTTCTAAACTTATTTTCATTATTGACGAGTTAAAAAAATTAACTTTATAACTTTGGAAAAAGAAAAAGAAAAAAGTAAAATTTTTTAAAATGTTTAAATTATAATCTTAATTGTTAAATATAATGTAATTTAAGTGTAATTGAATCTAATATAATATTGTTTAGATGTGGTTGAATTATATATATATAGTTTTAAAAATGTAGTGGAGTTTCATTTATATATAATTATAAAATTAATAGATGTGGACAGTGATTAAAGGTCATGTTTTTTCTTAAAATAAGAATATTATTTAACATTTTTAAAATATATTTTAAAATGATTGATGTGAGAAAAACGTTTCTTCTTTCTAAATATTGAATCTCATTAATTTCTAAGAACAAAAATATTTCTCTAAGATTTTGAGATCTAAAAGAAACATGAATTAATTGATCTTTTATTTTTTAATAAAATTAAAGTTTTATTTTTTAAATAAGACCTTACAAGATATATTAACATTCTCATACACATAAAATCTTTTAATTTAACCATGTAATATTATGACATTTTTCTTATAATAGAATAAGTATTTAAAAAATTGTTACAATTTAGATATTGAAATATTTTAATCAACACTAAATTATTATTTTTTAATTAAATACATCAACATCTTGAAACTTCCACATTGACATTGATGCATAAATCCTTCTTAGACAAACAATAGACAAATATCAAAGTTCCTTGCAACCCACTAATCACAATTATCTTATATAGGGTTCCTAGGTTAAAAGGCCCCAACCAAGAAGCCCACAATAACCAGTAATCCTGAGAAGAAAGGCAGAAAAGGGTTATTTCCCTTTCTGAATCATGTGTTTGAGTTTCTTGAAGGTTTCTACCTTGCAGGGAATTTTGAGAGGGCCGGTGTGGTGGAATCCATAGGCTTTCTCTGCTGCCTCCAACAGCTCTCTGAAGAATGGGTGATGGAGATGATGTATTCCAACTATGAAACGCACCAGACTCTGCTCTTCTTCTTCTTCTCCCACGTACACTGCCACACACCCCTTGGGAGCAATTCTTCCTCTCTCTTCATTCACTTTCCCTTTGCCATGCATAATCACACCTTTATATTCCATTCCCACCTTATACTTTATGCAGAAATATCCAGAGAAAATATCAAAGAACGTTGCTAAATATCTTGACAAGACTCATTCATGGACCATTTTCTAAGATATTTCTATGAGAGAGGGCAAGCAAGAATCATGGTTTTATAGAGTAAGATGGAAGAGAGTAGAAGAGCAGGATGCACATGAGTTGGAGGGGTTGATTGAGATACAACACTGACAATGTCTCAAGCTTTTCTAGTGTAGGGACTGCTAAATATCTAAATTGAGAAGAGGACAGTTGGAATCAGGAAGGGCGGTGTTTTGTTTGAGAGAGGCAAGTGTTGTTAATACCCATGTGATGAGTGTGCAAAACGAGACAGAAATCATTCATTTCTCCTTCGAATTGTCACATCTGCTATGAATGTCTTCACCTTCTTCTTGAAAAGTTAAAGCAGATGCCATGATAGGCAATAGCGGTGGAGGATAAGTTGCGTCTCTCACTATCAGTTTTTTCCTGTCCGTTGATAACACCCAAAGTGCAGAAAACGGTACGGGCTTCAAGGCCATTTTGGAAGCAGATCATTCATTGATGAATCTATTAACTCAAATTTTCAAAGTCATTATTGGTTCTTTCCATGTTATTTAATCGATTCAAACAAGCTTTTTAAAGTTTCCATTTTGTTATTGGTTAAAATCTAACGACCGTTGGAAGTCTTAAAAAGGTGATAAAAATATAAAATTGTAAAATAAAAAAGATTTTCTATTGATTCAAGAGATTACAAGTATTTTTTATCAAATCATCAAAGATCAAACTAATTAATGATGAATCAATTACAACTGCTTCAATATATAAAGGTATTGGATAAATCTAATTTCATCATCCAATTTTACGTTATTAATTTTAAAGTAAAAAGTTAAATCTTAAAAAACTAATATTAAAACTTTAAAACTAAAAAAACTAAAGTATAAAACAATGCAAATGAGAGGAATTACTAAATATTCCAACAAAAGAACACTTGTGTAATAACATAGTTATATTGTAAGCATCTTAGATTGCGGGAGTTCAAGTATTGTTAATAAAAAATAATGTTGGAAATATATGTGAATGGTTGAGTTTCTTTTATAATGGTTAAAAACATTACTTTGCTTACTTTTATCTTAAAAACAAAATTTCCCAAATGATATCGTGTACTATATATATATATTTTAAAAAAAAATTGCACTTCTTTTCATATTAAGATATTGTATTATACAAGTGTTCTACATTAAAATTATATTCAATATTTTTTAATTTCCTATTATATAAATATAGCTGTCAATAGAAACCTTGAATGTCATTGTATTTACTAATGAGTAATCTCTATAATTTAGTGTTTTACGACTTCATTGAAATCAATTGTGGAATCCAGGAGGACCAAACATTTTTTTAATTTTTTTTTGAAAAAAATGTAAAGATTGCATAAAAATACAATGGGGGGCAATGAGGATTGCCAATAGAGTTAAAATAATTGTCACAAAACTGCAACTAAAGTAGACACCTATCAACTAGAGAAATAATCTTATACATGGAAAAATGTTGAACATGCTAAACACCAACTTGAAAGAGAAATTGAAGAAGATAATTACAAGACCCAAACTGAACAACTGACATATAAACTACAGTAAAACAGATAGCTCTCAACTATAGTTACATGGCACATTTTATAACATACCAAATAACAACATGAAATATCCATTCAATAAGAAAATTAGATGACACAAAAATTGCTTAGAGTCTAAATTTTAAGTAATATTGTTGTTGGGTAGAATAGAATCTAAGTCTTTTTTATGTTGTTTGAGAAGTTGAATCTTGATCTTGTCTAACAATTGTTTGATCTTGTACTTCTCCTTGTGGACCTCCTGCATTTGAAGACAAAGTGAAACAATTTGAAACAAGATGTTCGAGTAAAACTTAAGTGTTTCTTTGTCCCGATGAGCCAATTGATTAGAGAAAGAAACCATACACCTTCGTTTCCAAACATTACATTAAACATAATTTTTGATAGTATTAGAAACCACATTATTTTGAATGCCAAACCCTAAAAGAGTATTTAAATCTAGGTCAAACCATCCTCAAATAAAATCTAGGGAAGTAAGGATAGCCTTCCATTTCATTTTAGCAAATGGACAATCCCAAAATATATGTTTTAAGCTCTTGTGGCATTGTAAAATTGGACAAGTGATGGGCTAAACTACCATACATTTCAACCTATCTCCAACAAGTAGTTTGAAATGTAGGATCTTCCAAGAAAAAATTTGTGCATTAGCTTTAGCATGAGACCTCCATATCTAGTCACTTAATTTCATCCATATCCTTTCATGTAGCCTACATTTCCATTTCTAATTTAGTCTTGGGTTTAAAGCCATGCTAGGAAGAATGCTTAAATAAATTTTCTTGAGAGGAAAGAGGTAGAAAAGAATCTTGGCAAACCACACCCAATCCTTGCAAAAATTGCATAGTAAAGGGGTACAAAATTTCATTACCAGATCTAGTGGCACAAGGGAAATCACAAAAATAAGAAACCTTTTAAATTTAATCTTTAATTGAGAAAATTTTCTTGATTGTTCCCAAGATAACCATTGTAAAAAACCACTTCAATATATAAAGGTATTGGATAAATCTAATTTCATCATCCAATTTTATGTTATTAGTTTTAAAGAAAAATGTTAAATCTTAAAAAACTAATATTAAAAGTTTAAAACTAAAAAACTAAAGTATAAAACAATGCAAGTGGGAGGAATTACTAAATATTCCAACAAAAGAACACTTGTGTAATAACATAGTTATATTATAAGCATCTTAGATTATGCCAGTTCAAATATTATTTTTGATTAAGTAAAATAGGTTTTATAGGGTTCCTAAAACCCACAACATTTTAAAAATGTTTCAAAAAAGAGTTCAGAACATAACAAAAGCAAGATAGCCAAAGAAACAGGCCACAGACAGGCTAAGAGTCAAGCTACCACATTGAAGGAGCAATCAAAACAGAGCAAAAAAAGGGACATAAAAAAAGCACCAAGGAACAGGGTCAAACGAGGTTCCTGAGCATTACAGCAGCGTTGCTTTCGAGAAGCTCCATCTTCTCAGCTTCCTCTTTAATCTTTTGAATATCATGGGGACTATCATCAACTAAGTTTTTCTTTGATCTGGCTCTGGCTCTCTTACCCGGACCTTCATTGGGCTTCTCCTTATTATCCTCAGTAGTCCTCTGCTCATCCTTGTTGTCCATCTTCTCTTCCATTTTTTGTATGAGCAGCTTGATATGCTCATTGGAGGCTTTGAGAATATTGAATTTTTTCTCTGCTATGCCTTTAAGGGTTTCCTCTAGGCTTTTCATTTTTTCTTCCATATGATCAATCCTAGAATCTAGGCTACACTTGTACTCTGTGGCTTTGTGATCCTTTTCTGCCATGCTCTAGATTTTATCCTTGAGATCTTAAATTTCACAGAAGAGGCATTTGAAGGACTTGAACTGGTCCATCATGCTATTCTTAGCATTGTTTAGGAGATTCATCTCCATTTCCCTGGCCTTGTCGCTGAGGACGACTAGAGCGGGGTCAATCAGATCCTCCTTTTGAATTCTTCCATTGATGTCCTCAAGGATTTTGGGGTTCACAGCTTCCCTGATGATCCCCATCCGCATTGTGTCCATATTGAAGTTCCTCCACACTTTTTTTCCTTTTCCAGAGTCCTGACTTTGATACTACCCAGATTGGTTCTTTTCTTCACAGATCTCTTGCATATTGGGGGAATGGGTAGAGGGGTTACCCTGGTCTTTGTTGGGCTCTTCAGTATTAGGGTCCTGAGCATTATCTTTGGCTCCTGAAGGAAGAGGGGGAGAGTTGTCTTCGCTGATGGTGAGGTCAATAGAGAGACGACCTGAGCTTTCCCCTTTGGTATAGAATTTTTCCCCTTTGGCCTGTTCAGTCTTCTTACTGACCTCTCCTTTAGAGTTACCCTCCTCATCATCTGTATTCATATCTTCATCATTGTTGTTACATTCCTCATCTGAGGGAATCTCCTTTCTGGCCTACTTTGTGGAGGGTTTTTCTTTTTTGGTTGAGCTCGAAAGTCTCTTTTTTGAGGAGGACCCCTGTTTCAATTTTTTGACCTCTTCTTCCTCGCTATCCTTAGAGTGCATGCCCTCGCTATTTCCTTCTGAGGGGATGTAATCCGACCCAAAAGAATCACTTTTTTCATTTTTCTCCATGATCTCCTTTCTTAGAATTTGGGCTTTAAAGAATTCATATATTAATAGTAACATGTCCTCGTACAACACAAGGTTAGCTATGTTCTTCTCCCTAAAACCATTAATATTTTTCATTTATTGAGGAATAAAGGTAGAATGATATGGATACCTTCATTCCGTGCCTGAAGTGGTTCAACAACACAAAGTGGTAGGTACTGATTCTGTCAAACCTTGTGTCTAGAGTGACATAAGAGATTAGGGCCTTAAGAATAAATTTCCACAATATTTTCATTCCCTTGGGCTAGTAGTAGGTTCTCGATTTGACTATAGCTATCTTCTTTGCCTTGTCTCTCACAAAGTTGTTGACGGTATTGTCAGAGATTTTGCGGTCCTTGTAAATTTTTTTGCCAACTATGGGGATGCCAGTGACTTTTCAAATGACTTCCTCAGTGACAATGAAGGTCTTTCCCTCTATCTCCATGATGGCTTCATTCCAGCTTTTCATCAATATATTAGTGACCGCCTTATTGCTGCCATGAAGCCTTTCGATGAAGGTTATAATTTCCCCCTTTTGCAGAGTGTTCCAAACCTTTGTGTGTCTCTTCCACTTCGCACTGTCATTCTCATGCTCCCTTCCATGTCTTTCCCCAACCATAGTTCTAGCTTAGATATGGGCGTTTCTATGGTGTGACTGAGAACTGTTGATATCAATCTTTCTAGCAACAATCGTTCTTCACTTTCTATTTTTTTGCCTTTGGGCTGGAATACAATTCTTGGGAATGAATACCCAGAAAGCGTAAGGAAGGGACCCGTAGTAATTATCCTTTCTGTCCCTCTAGTACTTTTCATTATTGGAATAACACTTCCTAAAATCCCCATTACCTTTTATTATTATCTTTTATGATTCCCTTAGTTCCTTGGAGTCTGTCCCTATCAAGTTAATCCTTCACTTCACGAGGGAAATCTCCACCATGATACCACCTCATCATAGCTTCCTTTTTTTATTGCCAGGTTGGCAAACCAATCAGCAACACTCTTGGCTTCCGTGTACACGTGGGAAATGTGAACCACTTCAAAAGAATTAAGGATAGCACACATTTCTTCAATCATGTTGGATATAGACCAGGACGGGGTGTGGTTGAGATTGAAGCATTTGATGATATTCATGGAGTCACCTTCAAGCCAGAGCTTTTTGATCTCAATGTCATAGGCTAGTTTGGTGACTTGGAGGGCCGCACTCACTTCAGCAAAGTGGTTAGTTTGAGGACTGAGAGGTGAGATGACATCCGCTAAGCCAAAACCAAAGTAGTTTCTGATAATTGCTCCACTTCTCACCTAGCCAGGGTTCCCTTTGGCGGCTCCATCAAAGTTGGCTTTGGACCAGCCTACCAGGGGGCAGCTCTAGGTGCAATTCTATCTTTTCTCCTGAGTCACATCCTGGACCTTTCCTGCAAAATGATTAGAGTCAACACAGTAATAACATTTTTCCTTTAAAGCAAAGTGAATCTTATCAAAGATTATTTTAGGAGAGGAGCAATCACAAAAAATTCAGTTGTTGCATTCTTTCCAAACTCCCCAGCAGAAGTGAGGAAGGATCCAGGAGCAGAATAAGCAAACATCTGAATTAAAAGTTGTGAAAGCCCATTGGGAAAATAAATCTTGGAGAGATAGGGGAAGACACTAGGATAGGTCTAGGGTAGAGAGGAGGAGATTCCAGATGTTACTTACAAAAGAGCAGTGGATAAACAGGTGATCCACCGATTCCACTTGGCACCTACAGAGCATGTAGCTGTTGGGGATTTGGAAGCCTCTCTTGATGAGATTATCAACTGTGAGGATGTGATTCTGAAGTAGGAGCCAAAATCTAAGACATTGATTTTGGGAGTAGGGCCAGGGACCCAGGCTTTAGCCCAAAGTGGCTTAGCTTCTTGAGTTTGAGGTAGCTGAGAGGAATAGGTAGATGCCACTATGAAGTTACCATCTGGAGAACCTTGCCAAATGAGATTGTCCTGAGCTAAGGAAAGAGAGACCACATTGAGGGCTATCATCAAGGGAGCCAGGTCCTGAGAAACCTGGGAGAGGTCGACCTAGTTGTCATCCAATCTATAATTTTTGTCTTGGGAGCCATAGGTTTGGGTGCATACTTCCCTCCAGGTATTGAGAGGCTCACAATGTCTCAGGAGATCCATTTGAAGCCAGTTATCATTCTAGAATTTTATGGACTGGCCATTCCCTATCTTCCATTTTGCCTTGGATTTAGCAAAATCCTTAGTGTTGAGGAGACCATTCCATATGACAGATCCTTTTGGTGTGTCTGTCTCTTCAAAGAAGAGCTTTATTGAGTTGTTAGTGAGGTGTTTTTCTTCAATAGTGTTGCGCCATTCCCCTTTGCTGTTAAAGATTCTCCATATCTGTTTGGCTTGAAGAGATTTATTGAATGGTCTAATTCTCCTTATTCTGAGGCCTCCAACATTTTTTGGGTGATAGAATTTGTCCCAGGATATAAGAGGGATTCACTTATGGTCTTCAGTGCTAGACCAAAGGAATCTTCTTTGAATACTTTCCATTGCCTCTGCAACTTACGTAGGAATTGAAAAGAGACTAAGAGCATAGGTAGGGAGGTTTTGAAGAGTGGATTTGACCAATTGAATATTTTCCTGCCTAACTAAGGGAGACCCCTTCCCAACCCACAAGCTTCCTGTTGAATCTGTCTATAATTTTACTCCAGAAGGCTTCTAGAGGTTTAACACCTAAGGGCAAGCCTAGATAATAAGATGGAAAAGAATTGATACCACAACCCGAGATGTTAGCAATTTTCCTCTGTCTCCCCTCAGGGGTGTTGATGAAGAAGATGGAGCTTTTGTTCCAATTAATGGATTGACAGTCACTCTGGTGTAAGAGTTGAGAAGGTCCTTCACAACTTTGGCTTCTCCCATCGAGGCCTCTCCTCCAAGAATGGTTTCATCCACGAACTACTGGTGAGAGAAAATATTGTTCCCAGAGGAAGGATTAATGCCTTTCAAATCCCCCTCCCTCCTAGAAGCATAGATGATTCTTCCAAGGCCTTTTGCTAGGATGATAAAAAGAATTAGGGACATGGGATACCCTTGCCTCAGTCCCCTGGTGGGTTTGAAAAAGGCTGATGGGGAACCATTGATCAAGATCACCAGTGAGGGAGTATATATTATTTGTTGAAGGATCTTGCAGGTTTGAGAGTTAAAGCCAAAGGCTTCAAGAAATCTGAGAAGGAACTTCCAATCGACCCGGTCGTAAGACTTTGAAAGGTCTAGCTTGAGAAGAAAACCTTCCCTATTGCATGCTTCTAAGGAGTGGATCACTTCGTGCACCATCATTATAGAATCCAAGATATGTCTGCCAGATACAAAGCTAGATTGTTGCTATGAGATCAAGGAGGGGAGGACTTTGAGAATCCTTGATATGATTACCTTGGAGATGATCTTGAGGAAAGAGTTGTAGAGGCTGATGGGTCTAAAAAGCTCCATCGAATTTTCTCCTGAGGACTTAGGAATAAGTACTAGGAAAGTGGCATTGAGTTCTTTGAGGAGATTTTTCAAGCCAAAGAATTCATGCACTGCTTTGACCACATCTTCTTTCACCACATCCCAAAAAAGATGAAAAAATAACATAGGGAAGCCATCAGGACTCGGGGATTTGTCTCTAGGGAGAGAGTCCAGGGCTCTCTTGACCTTAGTCATATCCAGGACTGACCATAAGGATTTATTTTGGCCTTCAGTAATAATTTTTGGGATGTTGTTGAGGAGTTTATCCTGATCCTGCTTGGATAGATCTTGGTCTTTAGAGAGGAGAGAATAAAAATAAGCAATAGCTTCCTCCGCGATGTCCTTATCCTCCTACAAGACTTGGTCTCCCTTTTTTATTCTGCTTATCCTATTAGCTGCTCTATGTCTCATAGTGGAGAGATGGAAGAAATGAGTGTTTTGGTCTCCTTCCCTTAGCCAAATGGACCTCGATCTCTGCTTCCAGAATATTTCCTCCTGCCCTATGATATTATGGTATTCTATTAGGATAGATTTCTCCGTATTCAATCTTATCTCATCATATCCCTCTTTTTGAATTTCTTCTTGAATGAGGTTTAGTTCAGTGAGCATCTTATCTTTAGCAGTAAAGATATGGCCAAATTCTTCCTTGTTCCATTGTTTGAGATTGAATTTGATATTCCTTATCTTTTTCGCCACCCTAAACATTACAGTACCCTGAACATCAATATTCCACCATTATTTTATTTTGTTATGCAAATTTGGGTGAGAGATCCACATCTTTTCGAATATAAAGGGGACGCTCCTTTTCTTGGCTATCTGGTTGAGGGAAAGGGAGATGGGAGAGTGATCAGAGCCAGCTCTGACCAAGGCAAAGAGATTAAGAGAGTAGTGATTCATCTAGTCCATCATGATCAAGGCATGATCCAACCAGACTTGGATGCAGTCCCTTCCTAATCTCCTATTAGACCAGGTGAAATTAGCTCCTTGGAGATCCATATCGAGGAGAGCCTGGTCATTGATGAAATCCATTAAATCTTGCCTGCTTTCCAGGTTTGGGGCTATCCATCCTTGTTTTTCCCCTTTTTTGAGGGGAGTATTGAAGTCCCCCATGATAATACCCTTTGTCAAGTTTGAGGAAGCCAGAGTAGATTTGACCTTGTCCTAGTAGGACCTTCTACCTTTTCTGGAATTAGGTGCATAAATATTCAAGATGAACCATCTATCATTATCTTTTATTTTAGTAAATTTCAAGAGTAGAAGGTTACCTTCTTCGTAGATGACTTCATCTTTGAGATGAAATGAGTTCCACACGGTCATAAGGTCTTCATAGGCTTCTTCTAAAATGGTAGCTTTATTTTCCATGACTTTGCTAAATCTGATACACTCTAACTTGTCCTTCTGCATCTTGGTTTCCTTGATTAAGAAAATGTCAGGTCTATGGTCCCTTATCATATTTCTAATTACATCCTACTTGTGTGAGCTGTTTAGCCCACGTATGTTCCAAGATATAAATTTCATTTCTTATTGGAGGTACAGACTGCCTGGATGGTTTTCTGAGTCCCATCCACTATATTCTTGTTGGCTTCTTCTTGCTTGATCTAGCTTGCTCTCTTTCTCCCTGGAGTTGCGGGG
Organism: Chamaecyparis obtusa; assembly: GCA_027943335.1. Classification (NCBI taxonomy): domain Eukaryota; kingdom Viridiplantae; phylum Streptophyta; class Pinopsida; order Cupressales; family Cupressaceae; genus Chamaecyparis; species Chamaecyparis obtusa. The sequence continues at coordinate 1,424,016 of BSBK01000206.1, forward strand.
GATACTAGGGAGGGGTCTCTACTGTTAGATATATTTCTTCTTCTTGTGGACTGTGGACCATCCCTCCTTTTCTTCTTTGTATTTCATGAAAAGCTCTTCCATTTTGGTGAACTTCCTTGGGGAAGTAGAAACCATCAGTTCTTCCATTTATAGAACCTTCCTTGAGGCCTACTTATCATAACAAGGATGGGAATCTTGAGAGGAGGTGCCTTTCTTCTTATTCTGTTTCAGGCTGGAAAAGCCTTCTTCCAAAGGGGATTCAAGGGAGTCCAGGACAATGGATATGAAGGTTGTTCTAGGGCACGAGTCTCCTCCTTCAGTGAGACCATCTTCCTTGGTTTCTTCTGAGATTTCTTATTGCATGTTGACTTCTAGACCTATGTCATTCAAGGGAGGGGAATCCCCTCTGATTTCTAAGTTTTCTTTCTGTTGTCTAGACAACTCACCTTCTTCTGTTATTTCCTTTTAAACCTTGGTTTCCTGGGTTTCAAGGTTGATCTCAGCTTGTTCCTTTTTCTTCCACACTCTATGGGTGTTGGCCTCGGTACCCTCCTAGGGTTTAGTGTTATCCCTTGTTGGGTCTACCTATTCCCGACTTATATTTTTGTCGTAGTATTTCTTTCTTTGGGCAATTCTAGCTCTCCTTTCTTTCTCCAGGCTTTGGAACATAGGACACAATTTTGCAATGTGTCCTACTTTCTTACAATGGAAATAGGCAAAGGGGACGCTTTCATAGTCTAGTTTCTGCACACGTCTTCCCAGTTTGGATCAGAACTCTATAGGTTCTGGCATCTCTTGGCCTTCTTCCACCCCTATGTAGATTCTAGCATTGGTGAGACGTCACCTTGCCACTGTCACTAGGTTTATCGAAAGAAGGGTGCCGAAGGATTTGGCAATCCCATCAAAAACATCTTCATACCATAACACCAAGGGTAGTTCTAGTAGTCTAACCCGCACTGGGGTTTGGACAAAGAAAGAATCATTGAGGTCAAGCTTTGTTGTCCATTTTTGCAGTGCCAGAGTGGCCTTTCCTATGGCCCAGGTACCAGCGCAAAGGAGAACTCAAATGATAGAAAGCCCTTTTCTATGGCCGTGATTTGGACTTGACCCTTTAAGTCCCATTTCTTTTTAGCAAAGATCCTTACTATGTCAATATTAGGTCTTGACCAAATAAATTTTCCAACTAGAGTATGATCCATGGTTGCTATGTTGTGGTCAACCAGCTCGCTAGGTATCTCTATGGCGTATTTGCCTTTTTCCTTGTTTGATAAATCCTTAATAGAAGGGAAAGAGGACTTTCCTATTGGTTTAACCCCAAAGAGATTTGACCACCGATGACTAAGGGCTTTTCCATCCTGGTCACATATTTGGGTCTTCGTGGCTGTGGGTGATCTTGGAGGAATGCCCAAATTCTCTTCCCCCACCCCTTCACCCTTTCCAGGGTCTTTCTGCTTTTCACGTGGGACCCCAGCCTTTTTCTCTAGATCTACAAAGTCCCGTTCTACATGGGATCCATCAAAGTGGGCATCGCCTGAGGATCTCACAGCCTGCAGGCCTAGATTCCCGCCCACCTTCGAATTCAAAAAAGCTCCCGCTCCTGCTCCTGCCGCTCCTATGCTTGCCATTGAAAAATGTTAATCGATGTGTTCCCAATTCAAATAAATTGTTAATAAAAAATAATAAAATATTCCCAATTATGTGAATGGTTGAGTTTCTTTTATAATGGTTAAAAACATTAGTTTGCTTACTTTTATCTTAAAACCAAATTTTCTGAAATGATATCGTGTACTATATATATATATTTTAAAAATTGCACTTCTTTTCATATTAAGATATTGTATTATACATGTGTTCTACATTAAAATTATATTCAATATTTTTTAATTTCCTATTATATAAACATAGTTGTCAATGGAAACCTTTAATGTCATTGTATTTACTAATTATGAGTAATCTCTATAATTTAGTGTTTTACGACTTCATTGAAATCAATTGTGGAATCCAAGAGGACCAAACTTTTTCTTAATTTTTTTTTGAAAAATGTAAAGATTGCATAAAAATACAATGGGGGGCAATGAGGATTTCCAATAGAGTTAAAATAATTGTCACAAAACTGCAACCAAAGTAGACACCTATCAGCTAGAGAAACAATCTTATACATGTGGAAAAATGTTGAACATGCTAAACAACTTGAAAGAGAAATTCAAGAAGATAATTACAAGACCCAAACTGAACAAATGACATATAAACTATGTAGTAAAAAATATAGCTCTCAACTATAGTTACATGGCACATTTTATAACATACTAAATAACAACATGAAATATCCATTCAATAAGAAAATTACATGACACAAAACTTGCTTAGAGTCTAAATTTTAAGTAATATTATAGTTGGGCAGAATAGAATCTAAGTCTTTTTTATCTTGTTTGAGAAGTTGAATCTTGATCTTGTCTAACAATTGTTTGATCTTGTAATTCTCCTTGTGGACCACCTGCATTTGAAGACATAGTGAAATAATTTGAAACAAGATGTACAAGTAAAACTTAAGTGTTTCTTTGTCCCAATGAGCCAATTGATTAGAGAAAGAAACCATACACCTTCGTTTCCAAACATTACATAAAACATAATTTCTGATAGTATTAGAAACCACATTATTTTGAATTCCAAACCCCAAAAGAGTATTTAAATCTAGGTCAAACCATGCTCAAATAAAATTTAGGGAAGTAAGGATAGCCTTCCATTTCATTTTGGCAAATGGACAGTCCCAAAATATATGTTTTAAGCTCTTGTGGCAATGGAAAAATGGACAAGTGATGGGCTAAACTACCATACATTTCAACCTATCTCCAACAAGTAGTTTGAAATGTGGGATCTTCCAAGCCAAAATTTGTGCATTAGCTTCAACATGAGACCTCCATATCTAGTCACTTAATTTCATCCATATCCTTTCATGTAGCCTACATCTCCATTTCTAATTTAGTCTTGGGTTTAAAGCCATACTAGGAAGAATGCTTAAATAAATTTTCTTGAGAGGAAAGAGGTAGAAAAGAAACTTGGTGAACCACACCCAATCCTTGTAAAAATTGCATAGTAAAGGGGTACACAATTTCATTACCAGATCTAGTAGCACAAGGGAAATCACAAAAATAAAAAAAAACTTTTAAATTTAATCTTTAATTGAGAAAATTTTCTTGATTGTTCCCAAGATAACCATTGTAAAGATCCCATATCTCACCAAAGTGTTTAAGTCCCTTTCTGGAAAGGTGATGATCATGTCTAGGAAATGAAACAACAAAGGGATGATTATGGTGATGTATTATCTTGTTCCACTAAAAGGAAGAATAACTAAAGTTGTACCCATGTTGTAGAGAATATTGTTTCCAATTTAAAAACTTACATACTTCTCACCACACTTTTTAGAAGGATTGAAGAGGCAAAGATAATCTCAAATATAAGTATGGTGCAAGTAGGATTTTATCAACCCATCTAACATCATACCATTTCTTTTTGACAACAACATGAATGATGTGATGTCTGACCAAAAATTTCCAAGGTTATTCTCTTGAAACAACCCTTACTATCCACTTGGAAACAAGACAAATACCTTGTGTCCTAGTAGCTAAAAGGCCCAAACCACTTTTGTCTTTGGGTTGAATACAATGAAGCCAATATGTACACTTCAAACCAGATTTTCCATCCCAAATTGAGCACAAAAATTGATGGATTATTTATTTTATTCATCATATCCCTTCTTAGATGACATTCAACAAGATGTAAAATAGACATAAGACACAAGGAATATATAGTTCACAACTTGAAATTTTCCAGTTAATGACAAAAAAACATTTCGCCAATTCCAAAGTTTGTTTTTCACAGCTGAAATAAAGATTAGAACTCTTAAGGAAATGGAAAGTTGCATGATTGGAGCCAAGTCTCTTGATCCATCACTTATGGTAGAAGCTATAATTTGTGCCAATCACATAATTAATATATTTCCTCATAATGCCTTAGATGGAATGACTCCTTTTGAGGCATGGTGTATAAGAAAACTAGGTGTGAAACACTTCAGAGTATTTGGTTGTCCAACATGGGCACACATATATTCATAGAAATTCAAGACACCTCCACCAAGGCCTTGTACATTCATTGGATATGAAGAAGATGTTAAGGCATATAGACTTATGGGTTCTAAGACTCATGAGATCTTCATAGAGAGGAATGTTAACTTTGAGGAAAGTTCACCTATCTTATCCCCTAATCCTCTCTATACTTTAGACATTGTGGAAACTTATAGTGACAAAAATGGCATTGATTCAAATGGTTCATCTACCTAAATGAGTCAACCCTGACATGAATGATTACACCTTTGCTTGGTAAACTTAAGGTTGAGGATAATCCTTCATCATCTTCCACTAGACCTCATTGGGTTAGTCAGACTCTTGATTTAGCGGGTTCACTTGTGGGGGATCCTTCAGACAGTCACAAGATAAGGTCACAACATCAACACATTCCACATAAATACATTACTACAGTGATAGGTCCATATGATTTAGCACAACAGGGTACACCTTGTCTTCCAATTACAAACATTGTAGGCTTATTTGTGGAATCCTACATTGTTGGTATGGGAGACATCATTGATGATAGACATGTCTTCTCTTTGATGGGGAAGATCCTTCTTCAGTTGTTATGAGGGAACACTCTAACCCTCTTGTCCATTCTCTACATGATCAATTTTTTGAGGTTGATGTGAATGTGGATCCTTATGTACAACATTTGCAGCAGGTCTCTTTATTATTAGAGGGGACACTTGGTTCTTTGGGACATGTTCTACATCCATCCTTGTTTGATCTTGAATTGTTCTTTTCAGTAGAAGGGGCAACTTTCGGCATCGACATGGGGATAGTTGAGTAGTTTTCAGAGACATCATATACACCTATGGATTTGTTTCTTCCTAATGGGAGGAATGTTGTTCGACATTAATGGACCATCTTCTACATTCATCCTGGAGCAACTATCACTAATGGGCATTTTACATCGAGGGGGGCTACCATGTTTCTCTTCTTCTACTACTTCTCTCTTATGGGGGGGACTTTTTCCTCATATGGGGTTTTTTCCTTCTCATACTTCTTTATTGTGTATACATGATGTATGTCATAATGGGGGGGTGGGTCTTGATTACTCCATCCATCCATGTATCTTATTTTTCATCTCTCTTTTTAGGGGAGGGTTTTTCCCATGAGGTTTTACCTCTTTCTCCACTTTATGAGAGATTGCATTGCATTGCTCTTGCATATTGTACATGGTTCCTAACATGGCCTAGTAGTCAGGACCCATCATGCATTCCCCTAAGTTGCACTTAAGAGGGGGTGTTGGTCTAATTAAGTATTCAGTAATTGTACTTTACTTAAGTTTACGTAGGATAATACATTTTATTAGTTTTTTATTATGGAAAATGGGTTTTGATGGGGCCTTGGAACCCTTACAGAACTAAAAGCATAACATAGATATAGCGTTTAAAGTAGCAAAAAAAAAAAGCCATAGGATAAAACAACAACCTCCCACCAGAAAGCAAGATAAAACTAGAAAAAACAAACAGGGAAGCACAACAAAAAACCAGGTAAGGCCCAAAGCTAGGAGAATAGCTCAGGCAAATTCTCTGAGAATCTCTGCAACATGAATCTCCAGCTTAGACACCCTTCCAGTCACCTCCTTAAGGTCTGAGAGATCTTTATTAGGTTCCTTAGTGTCCTTTTTCATAGTGCTAGATCTGGTTCTCTTCCTCGGTCCTTCCTCAGGAGACTTATCTTTGCCACTATTTGGAGACTGGTCATCCTCCTTGCTACCCTTGTGTTCTTCAATTTTTTTAATCAACACCTTTATGTTGTCATTAGAGGCTTTAAGAATATTGTAGCTTTGCTCAACAATTTTTTGCAAGGTGCCCTCCATGCTCTGAACTCTCCTCTTCACTTCCTCCACTCTGTTTTCCATATCCTTCTCCTCCTCAGTATTCTTGTTCTTATTGCTGAAATTTTCCCTCTCCAATCTACCCACCCTGTATTTAAGCTCCTAGATTTCATGATAGGTCCATTTAGTGGTTCTGTAGTTGTCAATTACACTGTTCTTAGCATTATTAAGCACATCCATCTGAGGGTTCTCCTTTGTGATGTCACTCAAAATGACCAAGGTAGGATCAATAAGCTCCTCCATTTGAATTTTTCCCTCCTTATTCTCTTTAACTAGAGTTTTCATCATCTCTCTCTTGAGACCCATTCTCACAGAGACATTATCAAAATTCCTCCAAACCAAACTCTTGTCTTTGCCTGAAATCTTGCAAGTGTAATGGCCAGACCCATAATATTCAAAAACCTTCTCATTATCATCCCCTCCCCCCTGATTCTCATCTTCCTCATCACTATCCTTTCCCTCCTCTTGCCTTTCCTCCTTGGGTTCTTCATCAATATCCTTCCCTTTTTTCAGTCTCCTGAAAGGTTTGTTAGCAAAAACCTCCTCTCTGTCGGTAGGCATCTTAATAGTTATGGTTCTCTTTCCACCCTTCCTCTCCTTATTATCCTCTTCTTCAGCAGCGGTATCTTCCTCCTCTTCAACACTGTCACCCTTAGTATCCATGCCCTCCACCCTCTCATTGTAATCTTTATCATATGAGATCTCAATGCTCTATTTAGGGTTGGGAGTCTCCTTTTTCTCCATTTTCTCCATTTTTATTTTCTTTTTCCCCCATTTGGTCTGTGGGGTAGCCTCCTCATCCGTGTCCAAATGCATCTCTTGGCTTTCCTCAGTATCGAACGGGACATACTCTTCTTCTTCCGATTCAAAATCCTCATCTTTACCCTCCTTACCCTCTTTCCTATTCTTAATTTCTTTCCCTATAGTCCTAGCCTTAAAAAATTCATAAATTAGTAGCAAAAGCCCCTCATGGAAAGTAGGGTTGCCAATAGGCTTCTCCCTATAGTCATTGATATTCTCATTAATAGATGAATATAGGAAAAAAAGGATAGAGATCTTCACCCTAGACCTAAAATGATTTAGAAGCACAAAGTGGTAAGAGTAGATGCGGTCGAACATCGTGTCCAGGGTAATGTACTTGATGATAGCCCTCAGCAAAAACCTCCATAATGGCTTGATGGACTTCGGTAGGTAGTAGGTACTTTTCTTCACTAAAGCCTTCTTCTCCTCCACACCTTTGGCAAATTCCATCACCGCCTACCCCGAAATATGCCTATCTCTGTAGAATTTCTTCCCAATAATGGGTATGCCAGTCATCGCAGAGATGACCTCCTCTGTCACCGTGAAATCCACCCGATCAATTTTAACAATCCCCTCGTCCCAACTCTTAACCATTGAGAGAGTAACAGAGGGTTTCCAGCCATGGAGCCAGTCAATGAACGTAGTAACATCACCTTTATTCAAAATGATCCACACATTAGATCACTGATGCCACTTATCAGCTTCATCCTCTGGTTCCCTCCTGTGTCTTTCCCCCACCATTTTTTCATTCTCTCTGCAAATTTTTCTCTTGGTAGTGATGTATTTTGATGCCTGATTCCAATTGAAGTGAATGGTATTCTCAAGACTTCTTTTCACCTCATGAAAGTAATACCCAAAAATGGGCCTCAAAGTGTGATGATGACAATTATTAAGGTGTTTCATACTTTGGTTATTGTACTTACACATCATTTCTCAGCACATTTCCCATAGAACATAAAATTTCATAATTAACATTTAATGTTTTCCAATCTACCCGGGATCCTCTCCCTTTCAATTAAATCTAAGATTTCAAGCGGAATATTATGTCCGTCCATCCATCTTTTCATCTCATCATTCTTAATTGCCCAGTTGGCCAGCCTGTCGGCCACTTGATTTGCTTCCCTATAGTCATGAGCCATGTAGACACTGTCAAAGGACTTAAGGAACTGAATTCACTCATCAATGATGTTCACAATTGTCCACATAGGATCATTCTTCTCATTAAGACAATCTATTATATTCTTTGAGTCTCCTTCGAGCCACAGTTTTCTGACTCCCATGTCCCGAGAAAGTTTGATGGTTTGATGAGTCGCAATCCCTCCATATAGTGGTTAGATTGTACCCCCAGAGGAGCTGAGATATCTGCAATTCCTTTTCCATGGTCATTTCTTATGATGCATCCCACCCCAGCCTTGCTAGGGTTGCCTTTAGCCACCCCATCGAAGTTTTCTTTACACCAGCCCTCAGACGAGAGAGTCCATTTGCAGTCCTCCCTCCTATTTCTATCAATTTCCTTAGTGTTGAGAAGAGGTTTCCAACCTTTATTGATAGTATAGTTCTCTAACAGAGCGTTAAGGCATTTGTGGAAGAGAACTTTAGCATTCGTTTCTTTCTCCCTAAAAATTTGGTTATTTCGCTCCTTCCACACCCCCCAACAGAGATGAGGTAGAGTCCAATCCCACAAGACCTTATTCACATCCCCAATCGCCCCACAGTGCCACCGTTCAAAGAGACCCGTAGTGTTATTGGGAAAAACAAGAAATAAGACCATATGTCTCGAGTGTATTGGCAGTGAATGAAGATGTGGTCCACACTCTCACTATGCTTTTTGCAAAGAATGCATCTATTTGGCATCAGATGACCCCTTTTGGTCAGGTTGTCCATCGTCAATATATGATTTTGAAGCATAATCCAGAAAAATGTTGATTTTGGGAATAAGACCAAGATACCAGGCTTTGGCCCAAACAGGGATAGTTTCAATGTTTTGCATGGTTTCGTATCCCGAGGCCACAGTGTAGTTTCCATCCTTTGTCACCCCCCAAATAATAGTATCCTTGTTGTGAGACAGAGGGATATGCCTAATCATGTCCATCAGCGGCTTAAGGTCCTTGGAAACCTCGGTTAGGTCCACCCAATCATCATTTACCCTGTAGTCTCTCACTCTATAGCCAAATCTTTCCATACATATGATAGCACATCTATTATACAGTTCAATGTTCCATAAGGGCCCTTGTCTTAGCCAGTCATCATGCCAGAAATTGATATCTTCCCCATTGCCAAGTTTCCATTTCGCCTTCTTAGTAGCTATGTCTTTAGTCTTCAGAATGCCATTCCAGATGTTGGATCCCCTTGGGTCATAGTCCCTACTGATGAACATCTTGAAGTTGACAATGGCAATATATTTATCCTTCAAAATATCCCTCCATTCTCCCTTGGAGTTGAAGATCCTCCATATTTGTTTAGCTTGCATGGCCCTATTAAACTATTTCAAATTCCTAATCCCCAGCCCCTCCTGCTTTTTGGGTCTACAGATATTCTCTCAAGCCACCAACAGGTACTTATTACCTTTAGGACCAGCCCACAAAAACTTCCTCTGAATGGACTCCAAAGTATTAGCCACTTTGGTAGGTATAGAGAAAAGGCTTAAAGCATAAGTGGGCAAATTCTGCAAAGTAGATTTGATCAGAAGAACTTTACCAGCCTGACTCAGGGTGATGCCTTTCCATCCTGCCAGCTTTCTATTGAATCTAGTTGTCATTGAGACACCTAGGAGTTTGCATTTCATTTTAGCACATGGTTAGGAGAAATTCTGCTTTAGGTGGTGATAGTTGTCATCTCATACCTCTTTGTGTGTGAGATCCACCTTTAGTGCTCTTATCACATTATCATCCTCTCATTGTTGCACATGTTGCACATACTTTGATGTACAATGGAGGATGATCCACCTTTGGTGGACATGTGATTCCACCTAGTCTGGTTGATAACTTATCATCTCCTTATCATGTAGTCTTATCACATTGCCTATATATTTAGGCACATCTACTTTGTGTTTATTCATTATCATTTTGATTATTGATCATCAATGAATCCGTTCATTTGAGGATCATATCATTTTGTTTCTCTTGTTGTGTTATCTATTAAGCTTCTAGATCTTGGCGTTTTATTATTTGCCTTAGGCAAATTCTTACAGTACTATTCTTGTAAGTAGAAAAATTGATGAATACAATTAATTTTAATATATAGTAAATATTTTGTGGAGATAGGAAATTTTTGTTGAATAATAATTAATAAAAGAATGTGCACACATGTAATATAAGTTCTACAATTGTGAAAAAGGTTTATGAGGTTATGGAGTTTCATGACAAATGTCCTACATATTAATGTTAGGTGATAGAAATGAATGTTCATACATGGCCCTTTTGATGGGATAAATGTTCAATTTATCTTTAACATATGTATCAAAATATTAATTTATAGAGATTCGAGCTTGTTCTATTCCCTTGAGATATCAAAATCTCTAATATTTTGCAATGTGTTAAACTACATACCATCAAAGATTATGATCTATAATGGGTATATTTTTATGTTTTATCTTTTAATAAATAAAGATGATATCATAAACTAGCATAAGTTAGCTATGCAATATGTCTAATAGTCACCTACTTCTTGCATCATGAAAAGGAAGCACTATGAGTTCATTTGCAAAGATGGAAAACTTGTATATAAGGAACATGGGTAGTTGATTGACACAAGGAGTGGATTTGTTTTTAGTTATTATTATTTAATTTTTTCTACCACTCAATTTCTTATTCATTTCATGATGGAACTTACAATGCTCCCTTAGAATGTAAATTATATTTTCCTATACTCCCTTGAAGCCTGAGTAAGAAGTATTTAGGGCCTCAAACTCAAATCAAACCCACTCTTTGCTTTTGAATTGTGATGTCATTAACTTACTCACTTTTTAAAGAAACTTATTGATTTTATATAGAAGCTTTCAATGTCCAATATGCTTCATTTGCAAGGCATAAGTAGATTATACCTTTAGTTAGAGTTTAACAATGATTTTGTTACATGTAATTTAATGCCAAATTTTTCAATTGAAGTTTAACTACTATTAACCAATGAGTTATTCTACCATTGATCAAGTGATCAATTCACGATGGACCATTCAAGAATTAGCATGGATTAAATTGGAATCAACTATGAATAAGTGGTGATGGAGAATAGAAGTAGAGCATATGAATAGTTGTTAATAGTCTCAAATATTTAGAAACCAAGAAAAGAAGATCTCTATGTTTCAAGAAGAACAATAAGAAATATGAGGAAATAATAGCAGCCATGAATGGAGGAGAACACCCATTTGAGTAGAGGCATCTAGGCCTCATGTTTTTATAGATCTTGCTGTTGCCCAACTGCTCTAGACAACCATACGCATAAAACGAAATCATTTTAAGCTTTTATTGTGGATTTAAATTAATACATTTTGTTTGGATAGTTCAAGATCTTATATACTTCTTAAGGGAACTCTATTGAAATCTGAAGAATAGAAATAGCATGCAAATTTTTTTAACAAAGAAACAAATTTTTTAGGTTTTCTCTTGGCATTGGCCCAAATAATCACAATCTTCATAATATTTGCTCTATATTTATTGAGAACACGGGCTTGTTTGTGCTTTGCGAATCATCTTTTCCAGTTTCTTGAAATGATCGACATTGCATGGAATCTTGAGAGGGCCGTTGTGGTGGAATCCATAGGCCTCCTCTGCTGCCTTCAAAAGCTCTCTGAAGAGTGGATGGTGCAGATCATTGATCTTAACCATGAAGCGCTCCTGCTGCTCCTCTTTCTCCCCCTCCCCCACATACACAAACACACATCCTTTCCGAGCGATTTTGCCCCCTCTATTACCATTCCTCTTCCACACCTTTGCTCTTCCAATTTTCATACTCGTTTTGATTACAGAAATAGGACTATGAAACCCAAGAGACCAATACTTGTTAACTGACCGTGTTGCATTCCTTAGTTTATATAGCCCATAAATCGTCTGCCATGGTGGAAGGATTCCTCATGCTAATTACAAAATTGGCTCCACATTCTCCACGTTGCAAATCGATGACACTGTATGTCCTTCAAAATTCATGGCTCGGGTATTATCTATCATTGGAGGAATTTGATAAAAACGAAAACAGAAACGTTGCAGAAATGTGGAGGGAGATGAAACATTGGATACGAAAAGACTGGTGAGAAAATAAGGACAAGTGTGCAGGGTGGCCTCCATCGTAGAGTTTAGTAATGATATGATGGATCCCCCCTATTCTATGTTTGCATGGGCTCCACTCCACCAAATCCCTCGTAGCGAATTCGACTTTTGTGCAATGGGCAGGGGAGAATAGCTCCCCACACACACACACAATTGATATCAGCTGGTTAATTTTAAATTATACTAATAAATAGGTTTTATTAAATTGGTATAATGCCAGATGGGTCATCTAAACAATCAAGAACTTAGACTAAACAAATGTATTTCATTCACTCAAAATAATGAAAAGATCATTAGTGCAAACTAAATTTCACAAAATTCGTTATCTCTCAAAGAAGTGATGCCCTAGAATTTTAGACATTTATGGTTTGATAGATAATTAATAGAGGAAGTAAATGTTGTTTTATTTTATCATGTTCTTAGTCACTCTCAAGATTATGAATATTGAGAAAAGTTTACCAACAAAATATTAGATCAAATGAGTGGAAATGCTATGTTGCATTTGGTCTTTGTCAATGGTTGTAAGAATAAGTATTTTCAGTGAATGCACATGATATGTTGCATTTGGTCTTTGTCAAGGTTGTAAGAATAAGTATTTTTAGTGAATGCACATGATATATTGCTACAATGATTATTGTTGCTTGATTTATAATATCGTTCTATTATGTTGAACTTGGAAATATTAACTCAAGTATCAAAAGACTCCCAAATTTTTTTTTACAAAAATGTACTATATTTTATTGGGTTATGCATAGGGGCAGGGATAACTTTAGTGGTGAATTTCACTCATCAGGGACCCAAAATTTGGCGAAAAAAATTAGACTTTTGGGGTGGCCATGTCGCCCGCGCTTTATAAAAATTGGGTCCCATGCATAGGCAAATCGCCAATAGTGACATGAAATTATTTTTATTTCAGCGATGACTTTGCAAATCGAATTAATTTTATTGCAGTGATGACTTCTCAAATCAATTGCATTATATCTTCAACACCAATCTTGAATGGATCTTGGAATAGGAAGAGGCTTGAATGGATGTGGATGGAGAAATCTTCAACGAGAGGGCTCCATAGAGATTGAATCCTTCAATGGCTACCAATGGATCTCCTTGATGAATTGGATATTGAATGTTTGAATGCTTGAATGCTTTCCTTCTCCTTCTTTCTTTCTTTCTTTCTTGATAATGGATGTATCTCACACTTGATTGATTATGAAAAGATGGATGGAAATAAGAGAGGAAGGCTTCCTTTAATACTTGTCTAGAGTACAAACTTCTAGAGAGGCTGACATAAGAGAATTAAATTTCCATTTAAACCTTAACCCATAGAAATGGACCTAGATTAAATATAATTTAAGATTTTACCATTCTGAAATCTGAATTAACTGACCTGGAAGTGGGAAAGTAAACTTTCTGAAGCCCGACATCCAGAAACTTATGGAACTTGAAATATGGACCCAAGGTCAGGTTCGAGGTCGAATTTGACCTAGGTCAGGGTCAAGGTCGACCTTGACCCAGAAGGTCAACCTCGACCTTGAGGTCAAGAATCTTAATTCTCAGGATCAGGTGCCAGAAACAGGCTGGAAATAGGTGGAAAGAGAAGTAGAATAGGGGGAAAAAGCCAGATCCAAGTCAAAGATCCATTCAAGGCATTTGACATGACCCCAGACCGCTTACTCGGAGGGCTAAACTGGTCCTAAATGGAAGTGCTTCTATTTTTCGACGATACATTTAGCCCCCAATTTAGCAAGAGTATGGACTCGATGCAAACTCTTGGTAAAGTAGATCTCATCGAAAAAGATAATCTTATTGAAATCAAAGGGACAAAGAAATCCTCAAGCCCCCAAGGACTCAATTTTTTGTCAACTCCAAGATTACAATAAGAGAGACATCTCTAGAAAAGAGAGAGAAGAGGGTGTGATTATCTCGCCCAATGAGAACTTATGTCCCATTGTGAACCACACAAGGAAACAACACATCTAGAAAGATGGAATTGAACCGTCTAGTGAATGTGGCTACTCACTAGTCAACCCATCAAGGATTCACCCTTAGGAGTATTCTATTCCAAAAGAGAAAAGCCAAAAACAAAAGAGATCCAGTCTTAAGGACACCTATGACCTTAAGGGTTCAAATTTTTTAAAAATTTGAAACTGGAGGGATCAAGAGATCCTATAAGATAAAAATCCATACTTTAAGGATTAGTCACTAATCCATAAAGGGAGAAAAGTGCCTTGAAAAATATATGTATTGAAAGTGCGTGTGTGAAAAAAGTGAGCAGAGCATATGCCCCCATGTTAAAGTCATTGCTAACACTTTAATAGGAGCAATGACTTGAACGGAAACATAAACAACTCCACTGATTATATTTCCACTACGAGATGCCCCCAAATGAAAACAAATTAAGGGAAATACCACAAACATACAGACAACACATAAGGGATCTACTTGTCGTGGGGTCAGTATGATCATAAGATAACATATATATGATATTATTGTAAATGAATTGACATCATTCCCCAAAGAAAGTAGAACTACAATCACAATGGAGGAAAGAACACATAAGAGTTACAAAGAAGAGTCTTTTTGGACCACGACATGGAGACCAAAAAGAATCAGTTCTACCAAGTCACAAATCCAAGCAAACTACACAAGGAAACATTTACGAACAATAGCACATGTACAACATAACATGAAAACAACATATAGAGGAATTGTACAATAGGTTTGCTTCCTTTATCACCTTACACCAACAAAGTAACAAGGGTCATATAAAAGAATCTAACAAACATTTAGCAAACACATTACGAGAGAGGCACAGTACAACAGGCAAACACACAAAAAGATACCATGAAGGATAAGCCAATCAAGTGCGTCTCCTACTCTCCCCATCTTGTTCTATATCATTTCAGGAAGGTGGGAAACTCACAAGAGGGACTATATCCAATATAGTAGGAATAATAGCCAGTTCCAAACAAGGATCCTCTTGAGAATTTTAATGTTTGATACCAGGTGTAATTATCAATTGTGATGAAAGAATATTAGGTAAATCAATATCAATGTCAATAGTTTCATATTCATCATTAACATCATTAGTATCATCAAGAGTATCTTCTTCATCCAGATTAATCAAAATGGGATCTAAGATACAAATAGAATCATCATAATCATGCATCTTAACATCATTATTAGTATGAAATTCTTCTAACACGTCATGCATAGGCTGGTCAAAAGAAAGTAAAGAAATTTGAATAATAGAGGAACGGGCCTTAGCTTGAGCTCGACGCTTCTTATTGTAGAAACTGAGAAACACAGTTTCACAGAACGCCAAGAACACCTGCATGCAAGAATACCTGTTGCTGAAAGGAAGCCAGAGAAGACAAAAAAGCAAGAGCTTGGAAATCTCAGCGGTGTGAGAGAAAATTGTATTCCAAGATGAAAAAACATAATTACAAGAGTTCAACCTATAAGGTGAACAAAAACCCTAAAAAAGAAAAAAGCTAGGTTGCGCAATATAATTAATATAAAATATTAATTATATGCACCTAAAAGAAAGCTTAAGTGAAAGTAGAGTATGTAGACAACTTAATAATTAAATCAACATGATTTAATTAATAAGTGAAGATAAATAGATACTCTAACACCCCCCCTTAAGTGAAGCTCAAGAGGTAAGCTAACCTAGCATAGCTATGAAAGCAGGAAAAAAGGGTCCCGGCAACAAGGCCTGATTAGGTACCCAGAACAAGGAAATCTCTATGAACTGGAGAAAAAGGAGAAAATCCAGTGGGAAAAACCCCTCTCCAAAAAGAGATAGAACAAACATGCTAAAAAAAAACATGAAGGAAGGTAGGCCTCAAGAAGACCCCCCAAGGACAACTTCTGTCACCCCAAGCATAGAACACAACTGGAGATAGCGTGGAGATGCAAAAGGTTTAGTGAAGATGTCAGCAACCTGCGCGTCAATGGGAATGTACTCCAAAGAGAGAACACCATCGTGAATCTGCTGATGGATGAAATGCATATGAAGCTCAATGTGTTTAGTGTGCTAATGCTCCACCGGGTTGTGGGAAATGTGAATAGCACTCTGATTGTCGCACCACAAAACTGTGGGACGATCAGGAGGAAACCCAAATCAATCATCAACTGTCGAAGCCATAAAATCTCCTGACTAGCATGCACTGCTGCTCTATACTCAGCCTCTGTAGATGATAGTGCATGAGCATGTTGCTTCTTGCACGACCATGTGATAGGACCAGAGCCAAGACAAAAAACAAAGCCAGAAGTAGACTTCCGATCATCAACATCACTAGCCCAATCTGAGTCAGTGAAGCCAACAATGTGAGGAACCCCTGATGTGTAATGAATGCCATACATAAGAGTGCCCTGAATGTATCTCAAAATATGCTTGGTAGCTTGCCAATGACTCTCATGAGGCTCATGGGAGAATCGAGAGACTAGACCAGATGCAAAGGAGAGATTAGGACGAGTGTGTGTCAGGTACAACAAACTGCCAACCAACTGCCGATACAATGTAGGATCCACTGAAGGCGAAGTGCAAGAGGTAGACAAGGTAACACCAGATTGAAAATGTGTGAGAGCTGGCTTGCAATCAAGCATATCAAAGTGCCGAAGCATGTCAAGAGCATACTTCTGCTGGTAAACAAAGATCCCAACAGAAGACTGAAGGGTAAAAGCACAATCGGGTGTCACCCTTTTGGCTAACCCGACTAACTCGGCCGAGTCCTACTCGGCCGAAGAAGGGGAGGTGCCACGGGGCACCGAGTGGCACCTACATGGCCACGGAGACTCGGCCGAGTCTACGAGGGACTACTAATAGCCCGCTCAATGGTTTTAGCCCCTCATTTGAACAGTGAGGGGCTAAGGAAAGTGGCTAAAGAGTGATAGTGCAACTCGGCCGAGTCAGAGGTAGATTTTTTTTATATTTTTAATATTTTTTTGTTTGTTTTTTTTAGTTATTTTTATGTATATATGTTGTTTAAATATTTTTTAATTATTTTTTTAATATTCATATGTAAAAAAAAGTCTTTTTTTAATATGTATTGTATTTACTTTTAAAAATGTACAAAATTAACAAATAAAATTTAAACATAGAAAACATATATAATTTAAGTAAAATGTAAACTGGAACGTTTAAAAACATGAAATAGTCCACCTACCCTTGAGACATTTAATAAGACCATTAAAACCTAATAGGATGGATGTAATTATAAGATCCAATATTTAACTTAATAATATCAAAATTAAAACATAATGGACTATCTACTCTTACTGACCTAATAGGAACACTTTTAAGACTTAACATCCACTAAATATGACCTATTAGGACCCTTAAGACCTAATAGGACTACTTAAGACCTAATAGAACTTAATAGGTCAAAATAGTTCACCCTCACTTGGCTCAATAAGACCTAATTAAAACCTTTAAGACCTAATGTGACCCTTAAGACCCAATAGGACCCAAATGACAAGGACAAGTGCAACCGCTACCTAGGTTAAATGACTAAACAGTGTAGTAAGCAACTTACCTTATGCATTCAATAATCATCATTGTTCGAGTTATATTGTTTTCATGCCATTAGATCAAGTTATATATTAAAACAACTTTTCTTTATAGCATGCACTTTTATTTTATTTCATTGTTGACTCCTGATAAATTAATCCTTAAGTTTTAAGTTGTCATGTTTTTTAATATTGAACAAAGTAGTTTAATAATGACTAGATGCTATATCAATAAATGGAAAGAAACAAAATAGACTAGCATAACCAAAACACATAATAGTCACAAAAATGTTGAAATAAAGTATCATTATCCATTGTAACACTCTTTGATTTAGCCCAAATATTTAGTATATATCTTTGAAATTGCATTACTTTCTTTTTGATATTTTAGAGTTGGACCATGATATTGGTATTCATCTTTATAAGACCTATAGTTGTGAGACAGGAAAGGCAATATGAAGAAAGATGTCATAGTAAATCCTAAGAATTATATAGTTATCTGATAACAATTATTAGATAACATTTTCATACTAATGTGTTTTAACTTATCACACTTTGCAATACAAAATTAATCATTTAATTATTATCAAGCCACAAGAAAACTATACCATCAATATCATATAACTTTCTATAAAGCCAAGGTAGCCAACTAAATTGATCTGAAATAGTATTGTTTGTTTGAACACTTTGCTATCATTGAACTCTTAACACTTTTCTTTTGTATTGATTTATTATTGTTAGTAGATTGAGTAATTAAACATTTTTGTCTAGTGCCAATATTGTTTAATCAATTCAATTAGTTCTCTTTAATCTTAGTCATGGTCTAGATTGTCATATTTCCTTATTCTATTTGTCATGGCCCGTGGATGATCAAACTCCCCTATGCATTTTTTTTAGTCTAAATAAGTATAGTGCTGGATATTATCAAAACTATTATTTTCA